>OY756978.1:2697686-3318301 GCA_963580505.1 Ennomos erosarius | reverse complement strand
ACTTAGACCGAAAATAAAGTGCTTTTCTAGTGTTTAACGTAATAATAATGGCTTGCGTAAAAGTTGGACCCTTTTTTTATAGGAAAGTAGAAAGAACCTTTTATTGTAGCTAATGTGCGCACAAAATTAAGTTAAAAACAATTAAAATTTAACTTTAAAACGAAAATTACTTGACGTTTTGATCTAAAATAAAGTTGGCCGAAAAAAAAATTAAAATTGTATTTTCTCTTTTTTTTTGAAAGACTGGTAAACCAATTTTTGTAATTTCTAATATCGTTTTTCATGTGTGATAATGCTATCTCAATTAGACGGATTCGCATGGAAATAATACCTATTCGCCGTTCATAAGTTTGAGTTTGGCGATATAAAAACAGGTTTTTTCACATTTTAACAACGTTCTGAACTACTATTACTAGGTTACCATTCCATTAAATGGCTTCGTATGATATTTTATTTTGTTTTTGTGGACACATTACCCCTTTATTCGTCATGGCCAGAAGATTGACGTTATGGAACCCAAAAGCTTTAACAGAAAAGTATAGGATCCTTTTTTATAGCCTAGACTAGAACCAGCAAGCAATGTTGAAATGGCAATGGGCAGGCCCACAGAGCTAGAATTCATTCTATCTACATGGGCTCGCCGCAACACTCGTCGAACTGACAACCGTTGGGGCAGAAAAGTTTTCGATTGGCGACCGGTAAGACGCAGCATAGGCCGGCTCGCCATCACTATGTGGTTTTAACCACGGGGAGTGGATGGATGCAGGAGGCAAGCAGCCGCTCAAAGTGACGCTTTGTGGAGGATGCTTATGCTCTGCAGTGGATGTCTTGACGCTGTTGATGATGATGATGATGAACAATAACAAGTCATTTAAATGTATAAGCCACTTGGTGATTTTACCGCTATATCACCAAAAATTTCGGTCTGAGTCAACTTTGCTATAAAGCTCGACTCATAATCAACACTCGCCTTTGACCAGCCGGACGATGCTAAAGCCTTTCTAGGCTACGTTGACATACAGAATGAGTATACCTCATATAGGTAGGTATAGGTAGAGCACGATGCACTTTAGACCCGCAATGCTGAGCCTTTCAATTCCATTAAGTAGCCTATTTATGTGCATGCACTAATAAATTTATATAGACATATAGATAAACTCTTTATTGAAACACATCCAATCAATAAAAACTAAGTGAATAAACTTAACATAGGTGTAACATGGCGAATGTACAACAACCCCTTAAAACGCTCTCATCCAGACAACACCCTTAGATATAACATAAATCGTAATAGCTAAATTAGTGTCACACGGCCTTACTAATAAATGTGGAGTAGTTTGGATTAGTTGACCAGATTCGGCTTTTACGATCGAGTTCGATATTCCGATGACAAAAAAGACAATTGTTGGAGTAACTAATCCAAAGCTACTACGCGTTTAAAGAAGGCCCATACATTTTTCTAACCTTAACCTAACTTCTGAAACTTTTGTAGTTAGGACAACATCTAACAGGATGAAAGTTAGCGTGAACCCTGAGCACAAACTAGAACCCCGACCCGAACCGGCTCTATTATCTTCAACATCTCAGACTTAATTAACACTTTCCTTCGGCTCCAGCATCTTCCCGGATTTCATTTACACCCGAAGCACACACCTGATTACGTACAGGCATATAATCGGCACATGAACGCCTAATAACACCCTTCTAGGATTCCTCCAGGATTGTCGGCGTAGGAAACAGTGACGAAGATTCATAGAAATTCACTCATTTTACATGAAATTATATAGCGTGATTAAATCTACAAGTCTTGCCGAACTATCGATGTTTTTAATTTCAAAAAGCCGTCAGCTATCATTAGCGTTATCAATAATATCAATTCTGATGATAGCACAGAATGAAGAATACTATTGAATGAGCGCAATGTTATCGATAGTATTGTACCTCGCAAATAAAAAACTATCGATAGTATCGACACTATCGATAGTTTTTCATTTACAAGCAACAATAAATCATCAACAGTATATCGATACTAGAGACAGATTATTCTTCACGTGCAGCAATACTATTGATAGTATCGTTAGTATTGATCTCATTAGGCAAACTCGTTCTGAGTTATTGATGGCCAATCAATAGTGTCTCAATTGGTTAGTTAGCGATAGATTATCGTTTAATCATCGATAGTCGACTATCGATTGGTAACACTTTGAGATCTACAAGAGAACTAACGTCTTAGTATTGAGAGCCTCTTCAGAATCAATACGCTCTCGTTTGTTCACCTGTCGACGTAAAATCTGATAAAACGCACAACCTTACGTACTTTTCTAATAAAAATACAGTGCTATCACCGTAATATCCTAACCAAAATATATTTTCGTAGGTACTGTAGGTACATACATATTACAAAATTATACAAAAGTAACCTAAAGTAAACCTTATTATTAGAACATAAAACTGATTTTCAAAAGAATAGTATCTCTATGAGACTCATAACTTTATTTAATTAGTTTGAAAATAATATTTGCTTAAGAAAGTGATGTAAGGAAATCTATTTGATGACTGCAATGCAGTCGGTTGGAAACTGCACTACTTCGACATGTCAATATTTGAATTCACAGCGGGAGGATACTTTGTATAATTTACGAATGAAAACGTTGAAAATAACTTTGATGTGATTGTATTTAGAAAGGTTCTCGAGTGGCGACCACAAACTGGAAGATGCATTGTAGACCATTCCCCCACTAGGCCGATGGATACAGGAGGCTAGTGGCCGCTTAAAGTGGCGCTTTCTGAGGGAGGCCTATGGTCTTCAGGCTGATTTTGATGATGGTGATGATGATGATGATGGTCTTTCTGTCCGTCTCCCTATTTATTTGTTTAATTTTATCGACTAACCGGCTTGAATTGATTGAAATTTTTATATTGAGTTAAAGAAAGAAGAACATTGAGGAAGAAACAAATATCATATTTTTTATTGTTGTAAATGTAAACTGTATTCTATATAACTTCTTACCTTCTTCTTGTATAGGCATTAGGCATGTGCAACCTATAAAATAACTCTTAGAACCATTCCCGCCCGCCCATTCGTAATTTTCCTTCCTATTTCCATACTTGGAATACATTACCATTTCATTTTGCTATATCAAAGAGTATTTCTTACGAACTTTACAATAAAGTTTGATGCTCAGATAACATCTGGGTTTATTGGAATACTATAAAAACCCTATTAGAATCTCATAAAGCCAAAAATAGATTTCATCGTGAACCAACTTGGGAAGTTCAGTGCAAAAGTGATAAATGAATCAGAGTAGAAATAGGAAAAAATTGATATGTTTTTATGCTTTTATTTTATTTTTTATTCATACATGTTAATATGCCAAGCAGCCGTGTCGCTTAACATCAGTTGAACCACTAGCTCGTCACGTCATTCATTCACATAAAAAAAAAACTTTAAGGAATTGAATAAAAGTGAATCTATTAAAACTAATGTTTCAAACTCTCCTGATGGTTACCTGCTGCAGTTCCCAGGGTCTAATAATCATGTATGATCGACATCGATAGTACTTAAGTTTTATCGACAAATCTATCGTCACTGCCCATCACTACTCTCATACCTAACCGAGAATGTACTGAAAATATAACTTCTGTTCGAGGCTTTTAAGCAAATGCATTCCGGCCGGAGCTTTGTCAGTAGGCACCTGAATTGAATCGAAATTGAACGATCCCATCAGCTGTTCAATATGGGCGCCCAAAGAAAATTACCTTTAACGAAAACGGGAAATGTCGTATTTAAGATTTTTTCCTATATGGTACACGTGGAAATTACAAAAAGTAGGCCTAAGTGAGATTGGTTTTTAGCAAGAAGGTGGTCTTTTAGTCTATGGGTTGAGATTTAGATTTGTAACCGTACGATCTTGGTAAAAAATTAGACCACCACCATGTTGATAAGGTATTTTTTGGGGTCATTTAAACGAACTTTACTATTAGAACTTTAATTTTTTCACAATTTTTTTCATAACACTCTTTTGACACGTCACATCGCATTGGGTTTACAAAAAGTGTGTTTTGTTAGTTTTATGCTCTGACCGCGGCCTGAAAGTAGTTACTCTAGTTTCAATTTACAAAGGTATTACTTAAAGTGTATATAATAGTAGCAATAAAATCTTACCTAGAAAATCGGACCTTAAAGTCCTATTTTCTGAAAAAAAGGGAAGGGTTATCGCCAAAGTATCAGTAATCGTACAGCGCGGCAATGCCAACAGGATTGCCTTTTAAGCCCCACCTTACCTGTCCCAGCGTATTTACTTTAGGTGCGGTATAAGATACAGCGGGCATTGCTGAAGATTAAGTTATTTTTCCTAAAAATTATAGTAACCAGTGGGATTCGAACGCGTGCCTTGAATTTTATCGAATAGGCATGATGACTAATTTTTTTTTTGCATAAATTAAAATATTCCTCAAAAGATAAACATTTGTGAAAACAAAAATTAAATATCTCAAAAAACGACAAAGTTATAAGCAATTTTAAAAACCGGAATAGAAAGAGATAGCACAAACGGCCAGTGACGTCAGAGCAATGTCGTCATAGTACCTCATTACTAAGCTGTGGTAGCTTTTCATACAATCTCTTTGACATGTGACGTCATGAGTGGATTTTTCATAGTAACTGTGGGGACGCTCTGTTTCGCGAAAAAGGGACAAGAGATGCCTGCTGTAGAAACTATAAAAGCTTATTACTCCGTGATTTATTTACCGATTTTACATATTTTTTCAATTATTGCATTCATTTTTAATCTTCTTTATAAAAGTATTATTTACTTGTACATTTTTAATAGTAGTCATCATGCCTATTTTAAGTAGACGCTTCGAGCATTTTATAACATGCTCGAAGTTCAAAGATTTTATAAATAAACTATAGGAAAGAAAAAAGTACCAATGACTTAACTGCTTTTCAATCCCATACACCAATATATTAAGTAAATCATTGTCTGTCTGTTTGTATTATATAAGTTCTCCCAAAAAAACCACAGTGCACAGTGCGTTCCAAGAGATAAAACCCAAACATAAATCTTTATCTACAACTGGACCTCGTAGACCATACTGGCATGGATTAAACTTTAGTGCTATGTATCACTAGTTCCAGCTTGGGGTCAAACAATCGATTCTCTCAGATACCGCCGGGCCTTTTACAAACCCGTTCAAAGTATTCCAACCGGGCTTAGTGCTATCAATCCGGCTTTTACTTTTCACGGTAGCTTCTGCGGATGTTGCAGTTTACAGACTTTAAAAGGTTTTTAAAACTGTAGTCGCTGCAGTATTTCAACTTTAAAAGCCTTAGCACAACTGGAACCGTCAGATTTATGAGCGAAGGACTTTTTATGCTGTGTTAATCGAAATTCAAAACTCTATTAAACTGCTCCATTGCGGTGGACCTGCGTATTCACATTTATCGCATGATATGGGCTAGCTAATCGCACTATCTTTATCTTCTTGCGTTGTACACGCAGTGTAACAGTCACAGACTATTTAGCACAACAGAAATAAGGGCTGACCACCCGTCGTCTCTCATCGAATAAAATAACTTTATTCGATCGTCAACTCGAATATTACCACTAATGGCCTATTACTGTCTCGCAGTGGAACAAGGGTTAGAAAGGGTTGGGCCTTGAAGCGATTTATGACCATCGGAAGCACCGGACACATCAGTGGCGTCTTACTTGAAACTCAATCGATCTTGATGATAGTCTTCTATTGTCTGCGTAATTTTGACGGCTCAACGTCTTTGTACTGAGTTGACCCTCTTTGAACTGTACCTATTTACTGTGCATGTGTATGTCAGTGTGTGTAGGATTGTGAATCTCTTACTTTTTATCTGCTAATAATTATACGCATTTACAACGTGCTATGCATACCTCGATACACGTACATCACCCACACTCTATCTCACATCATCTAATCACAAAAACCTTAGGTTAATATACTAGCATGCGAATATTGCCTTTACGGCTGGTAGAAATACGGTGTAATGACAGAAACCTTTTTAAATTATTATTCTAGCAAGTGAATATTGTCTGTAGTGGCTGCTAGACCACCAAGGATAAGGTGTAGGTAAGAGCTGAAAAGACACACATCAGCTGGAAGACGTTCAATGCGTGGCACTAGTGCGAGATTACTCCTTTTTGAAATAGGTAGTGGTTTACTCATACTAAAGCATTTCATAATACAGTTCCCCTATAAACGGCACTTTACGCTTGACGCTTATTATAGCTATAACCACCCCGCTTGACAGGCAGGCTGTGATGCGTTCTTCCCGTGGCTACCGTAAAAGATGGAAAATGGAATATCGTGGGAGTTGGCAGCAGAATTCTCTTCGAAACATTAAAATCTTCTACGAAAAGTCTGAACTGTGCCATGCAAATATACATTTTTTGGAAACAAATAATGTGACGAACTACTAGTTGACCTAATTGTACGTGTTACACACTACTGCTTGGTGGCAGAATATCTACCAATGAAGAGGTACGTACCAACCTAGATGAATTTTACAGAAGTCCTACCACTTTGTGCCTATGGAAGGTACAGCCAGTACAGCATAAGTACCTACAGCAGAGGCTAATGTATAAGCTACTGACGAAGATGATTCTTCTTCTTCTCGTATAGACCGTTTAAGACCTGGTGTCAGAAATTAATGACTACATTTTAATTTATTATTAAAAATATTTGAACCCGATATTAGTGGCACATCACAAACGTGAGGAACCCTTAAAAGCCGCAATTTTGTTCACATAAGTGCCATTTGGCGAAGTGACTTTAAGAATTTATTCGCTTTATTCTTGAAATAAATTGCAGAGAGTTACTGTCGTTGTTTCTCAAATAGTTTTCAAATAAATATATTTTATCTTGTTTCTTTTAGAAATACTTTACTTGCGAATTATGTGAATTTCAAGTTCACAAAAATATTACATGTTGCATATAATGTGAAGGTACTTATGTTTGTGTTTATCGATTGATCCCGTAGGTCTAGTGTTTCGTATTAGTATTATCTATTTTTTTATGAGAATGAACGACGTAACGATCTTGTCGTTCACCTGATGTTAAGCAACACGGCCCATAATGGCTATTTTTTATTTACTTAAAACCTTTTAGGGCATAACTCACATCACTCGTATAAACAACTTTTCTTTTAACGTTTTTTTTTTCTTAGGTAATATTTTTGCCAATGAAATGGGCAATCTTCGTATCTAAATCTCTATATATTTGTCTTTATCTATCTACTGTTTTAGTTTGGTATATACTTCAAACAACATTTTTATATCCAAAGTAACTATACAGCTAGTAGCTTGTAAAATATCTTGCCCAATTTATAGGTACACCATTTCACACTGTATACGGAAAGCACTCGTGTAATCCACCGCACGTGAGCTCGGCACAAATTGCTGGATACACTTCTACTAACACCTAGCCTAGTACCTTCTAGTACATTCTACATGTCTCTAAGTTCTAGTCTAGACAATATTTTTCTATTTATTCATAATAACCACTATTAATCCCAATGGTAAAACCAGAGAGTTTTTAACCATTTTATGTTACCTTAACTTTTGGTGAAAACCCCACCCTTAGTCAATGCCCACTATAAACAACACAACTTAATATGATGATGATGGAGAATGGTGCTAACGGTTAACATCAACAGCAACCAGTTGCAAAGAAATGCAAGTGAAAAAATTAAACAACCTTAATCAATTACTTGTACATCATCATCATCATCATTAACAGCCTGAAGACGTCCACTGCTGAACATAGGCCTCCCCCAGGGAGCGCCACTTAGAGCGGCTGCTCGCCTCCTGCATCCATCGGCTCCCCCCGGCTTTCACCAGGTCGTCAGTCCACCTAGAGGGGGGCCGGCCTACGCTGCGTAGTTCGTGGTCGCCACTCGAGAACCTTTCTTCCCCATCGGTTGTCAGTTCTACGAGCGATGTGGCCTGCCCATTGCCATTTCAACTACGGGTCAATATTTGGTCGATATTCTATCCGGTCTGTGATAGAACAAGTATTTGTACCGAAAAAAAAAGCGCAAATACTTGTTCTGTGCCTGGGTGTTGTGGGACCATGGTCCTCGTAGGTCCTGGGTCCCTAGATACATGGAATCCTAGTTAGGGTCCAGGATCTGTGTATGTGATCGTTGGGCGTTATTTGTTTATTTTATTTTATTACATAAATTTTTCCAGTTATTTTTATTTTAAAACCAAACTATTGAACCGATTTTGATTTTAAATGTATAAACAATCTGAAAGTAGGTAATTTTTATGGGATCGTTTAATAAATGAATTCTCATGTAAAAATTAAAAATGTAAAAAAAACCATAATGCTGAATATAGAACCTCCTGCTTTTTCTAGTCGGTTTAAAAGTAGCTGAATCTCAGTTTTTGCTTCTTAGATTTATCGTTTACAACCTATTATCCTCTGGTAAGTAAAAAATAAAACTTAAGTCTTCTATCGATGGAAACAAGATTTAATTGGATGCTGTATCCAATATACAAGCAATAATGTACCTTGTAGTTAACGTCGAATACCGGTATTACAAATCGGGGTCAAACGTGCTGAGCGACAACCTGGGTCAACATCATGTAAATGAAACTCGATAGATAGATAGTTAGATAAATATGTAGATAGATTTATAGATAGCGATAGACTCTCTATCTCAAACCAATGAAATATGGTTTACAAAGGATTATACATCCATTTATGGTTGTATTCCTTCACATTGTACAAAGTGGCCAACCACTTTGAGTAGAAACTCGACGTTTATAATACGAGCAGCAAAGGAATGGCATTTTACGAAACAAAGACACTGCAGCGTCTTTGTTTCCCGATAAAAATAACTGTAAAAATAAATATTTATAATATCATCCAATCATTTTTCAGTATGACATTAAGGCCCGATTTCACCAAAATAGGATAAATTTTATAAGTATAACTGGTTACTCTCGAGTACAGCTGATGAAAAAATGAAATGACAATCAAAAACACGCCAGTTTGATCGTATCCAAGGAATAAGCTTCATCATCATCATCATCAACAGCCCGTAGTCGGCCACTGCTGAACATAGGCCTCCCCCAGAGAGCACCATTTTGTGCGGCTGCTCGCCTCCAGCATCCATCAGCTCCCAGCCATTTTCATCAGGTCATTGGTCCACTTAGTGGGGGATCTACCTACGCTGCGCCTTCCGGTTCGTGGCCGCCACTCGAGAACCTTTCTTCCCCATCGGTTGTCAGTTCTGCGAACGATGTGACCTGCCCATTGCCATTTCAACTTGCTAATTTAAAGGCTAATAAGCTTATTCCTTCAAAATTTGTGGTAGAGTAGCACGAGAGAGACTTGTGTAACTCGGTTGTTCTCGGAAAATTATACTTGGAATAAAATGTATTTTACATTAAAATCGAGTCGAAAACGATGGAAGTTGCATTAACCTCTTCTTTTAAAGGGTATTATTATTTAAGTGTCACTTAACTTTAACTGCAGTTGTTTTCAATAGACCTGATTGTTACTTCAGTGAACTCCGGCAGTTACAACTGACCCCCCCTAGTAGTATGCCCTGAGCGATTAAGTTAAGCCAACGTGTGGCACAAGTCAGTGGAGAATGTGTAGGCAGATAATTATGTTCTTGGTGTCAGCATGCCTGCGATAGTGGAGCGGGGACATCCATGTATTGTTTTATACTAGAATGGGCTTACGTTTGATAACATCTCTCCTGATGGAAACTGATGATGCGGCCTTTGAGCATTCTTGGGTGCACATGCCGCAGCACAACCAGCATATTCAGATGACCACTTTTCTCATATAAAACGCCATTACTTTTGACGCTTATCATAGGTTATGATTCAGGTCGTATTATGCTATATTACGTAATCCACCATTCTCTACATCATTACTCTACAAGGTGATCTTGAATTAGTATGTTATCCCAAAATGGGGGGACTGGGACCACGATACCCTACAAGTTGTGAGAGTCTTACTTGCAACTGAGTGTTTCCAAACTTCCATGTTAAAAAATTAATCCACTCGCTAAATTGCATTTGCGATCGCTACGAGAGTTAATAAGATACTATAAATTCATTTCTAAACACAGGTCGTCAAACTCATTTATGTGCACTCGGTCAAGGACGAAGTTCAACCACCCATCTGCGCTAAGGCTATTTTCGAACGTAAACTTTACATGGCATTTCTTCAATGAAAAACTATTAATTTAGTAAAGTCGTAGAAGAAAAATTGTCTATCTTGGAGTGTAGATTTACCCCCTTTCGGGATAACAGACTAATTCAAGGTCGCCTTGTATATTGATGTTTATAGTTGCAAAGAAAACAACTTACGTAACCTAAAAAGGAAAAAATACTAATAAATATCGATATTATTTACTGAACGTTTTCCGTGTTTGTTCCGGCACCATAGCCACTCTAGAGGTGCCTGAAAGACGCGTGTTACATGAAAGTCATGTTCGGTATTGATATTCTCCGACTTTTCCGTTACATTGTGAAACATGATTGG
This sequence comes from Ennomos erosarius, assembly GCA_963580505.1. Lineage (NCBI taxonomy): Eukaryota > Metazoa > Arthropoda > Insecta > Lepidoptera > Geometridae > Ennomos > Ennomos erosarius. The sequence goes on along the minus strand of OY756978.1, from coordinate 3,307,759 downwards.
CTGGATGCGGACGGGGTGTACATATAGATCAGGGAAGGTACTAAAGTTTTATTTCTTGGGAGGTATAGTTGAGCTTGTACATCAACCTCCCAGATCGGCGAAACGGGCAGAAGACAAAGTGGGTATTCCGAAAAAATTTTTATGACATGTCCTTATGAAAGCTTAGAAGTTACATTATTTAGATACTTATACTTATATCGTTATGAAAGTCCGTCTGATGGATACAAAAAATATATGTATGGCCCCCACTCTCTTTTGTGATGACTTGATAAGCCGTGGAGTAAGTGCTGAAAATGAGGTGTGTAGTCAAGTGCTTGGTGATAAAAACTTGTAGGATAATCTAGAAAACATTGAATTCGAAAAGCCCAACGTACGTTTTTTTTTTCTAAATAAGATTACACGCCGTAGCCCTGGACCCTTGCATATTCCTGAATACGTCACCTCTCGACGAGATGGAATTAAAACACTTAAGGGCGCTGGAAGCAATTCACTTAATTTAAAACAATCAATGAATGCTGATCCTATTTCAATCTCCAAAATGGTTGAAATAGCATTCATAACAGAACCAAAGTAAAAATTTACTTATAAAATGAATAAATAAGCTGTAATTTGATATATATACAAGATGTAATTTAATTCATTAGCATAAATTGAGCTCATGATAGTACATCATTTATAGATGATTATTAAAGAGTAAAGAGTGTAAATGAAATAATTTTCATTGAAAATGATAAAGATTGCCGCGGCGCCTAACGCAGTTGGCATGGATGATTTTAATACATTTAACCGTTTTTATATCTTGTATGTACTAATTAATAACAGTACTAAATTGTTCCAATTAAATTTTGTATTGTAGCAATGGATTAAGTAAGTTATTCCATTTTTTGGAGTCATTATTATTACCAAACCAATGTGTTAGAATTCAAAAATGTTGGTCCACACGTGACTGGTATCAGGAGTAGGTACCTAGTTTCAAAGGATGCTAATGAATTCAATTACACCCAGTATATATATATATATATATATATATAAATACCAACTTGGGCACAAAGTTGATCCGGCCCGACGGCCGTGCATTCTTGACTCCACCTTTTTCGCCTCACTACTCGACTCCGGTTGCATATATCCTGTCCGGAGTGGCAACGTCGCAAAGTTGAAGGCGACGTTGCCAAACATACTCATTGAGAAAGTGATATACGCGGCATTTTTTTCATTTCAATTTGGAACTTTATCGACTCCTTAACGGCCAAAATTCTGATATGCTTAAACACTTATTGGCTCCAGTTTGTATACCAAATGCAAAGTCGTATGTTGATCCATGTCGGGATACAGCGTCTATGTGGCTCCATTTATATTATCAAAATTAGAGCTTAATTTGATCCGACAAAACGAAACTATTTTAAGTAACGTAGGTATATTTTTTAATGTGCTTCATTACTTGTTGGCTCCGAACCGAATATACAGGATGATTGGCTCGAAGACCGTATCTAATCTACCGTGGGTTATCTCTTAAGTTAGTATTGCAAATTTTATTTTCTTTTTGAGTTAAGTATTTTATATATTTATTGGAAATTGAGAAAAATTTCCGTCTTCGACCTAATAGTCATAAAGTGATTTTCATGTATCAATTAACTTCTTTTATTGGTTATTGGCACACGGAGTCTGCCGCACGAAATTGGACAAAATGCCGGGTAAAATAACATTTGATGGTGTTGTTGATTACAACCAAAATATAATATTTGCCTGCTGGTTGTATTAAGTAGCTGTAATATTATTCTTAAATCCAGTAAATTTTTAAGGTTATATGCTTGAGTTTTTGTCAAAAGTACCAACCTACGTTTTGCGGTTTTGGGAGTTTTTATAATTTTACCGTATGATTTGGAGCACTATCAAAAAACCCATATTAAAATGAAGTAAATTACTATTAGCCGTTATTTATTATAAACAAAAATAATGTCTAATAAAATCACAATTGTAACTAAAATAAATAAAAAATAATGCTCCCTAAAAAAAATACATAGTGGAATGCAAATAAACAATTGAAATTTAAATTTAAAGCTGGTCTTACCTCAACATTATTTACAAAAATACTCTTTGTACTTAAGAACTATTGAATTTTTCATTTGTTTTACTTAAATCTTTTACTATTTTACTGCAAAAACGTCATTTTTTTGTAACTATTATTAGGTCATCATCATCACCATTGTCAACAGCCTGAAGAAGTCCACTGCTGAACATAGGCCTCCTAACAAAGCGCCACCTTGAGCGGCTTCTCGCCACCTGCTCCCCGCGGTTTCCAGATCATCAGTCCACCTAGTGGGGGGCCAGCCTACACTGCGTCTTCCAATTCGTAGTCGCCACTCGAGAACCTTTCTTTCCCATCGGTTGTCAGTTCTACGAGTGATTTGGCCTGCACATCGCCATTTCAACTTGATAATTCTAAGAGCTATATCGGTCACTTTAGTTCTCCTCCAGATCTCCTCATTGCAGATCTTACTTCACAGGGAAACACCGTAGCTCGTAGCACGATTTTGTGCTTACAAATGAGGCCATCACTAAGAGATCATATCTCAGTTCTCATCACTGGCAACACACACTGATCGAAAACTTTTGTTTTCAGGGTCTGCGATATTTTAGACGAAAAGATGGGTCGAAGCTTCTCGAACGCTGCCCAGCCAAGTTGGATTCTTCGTGAGACCTGTTTGTCGAAGTTGGACAGTCTGTCCTAGTTAGACATATTTGTCGACAACTTCGAGAATATCGTTCCGAACAGTTACCGGTACAGGTGGAACATGGGCATTAGACATGATTTTCGTCTTGTTCGTGTTCATCTTAAAACCAACCTGTCGGGAGACTTCTAAGGTCGTTGAGCATAGTGCTGACTTGTGGTCGTTAAGCGACCCCGCCATTACAATATATCATCGGCAAAACGAAGATTAGTAATGTGTTCGCCATTTATGTTGATGCCAGATCTTTTTCACTCCGAGTGCTTGAAAACGTCTTCCAACGCGCTTGTGTACAGCTTCGAAAAATAACGTCTCCTTGTATCACGCCTCTTTGCAATGGGTTTTTCTCCGCACTCTGTTGGTCTAGCAAAGATCCCAATTGCTAACGCTATGCTAACGCCAAACGCTAACTCCAAAAATGTATTGAAATGATATCAGCTGCGGAAAAGTAAGCGTTTGGCGATAGCGTTATCATTTGGGACCTTTGCTAGACCCCCTGGTGCTGCAGTCGGACTGACATTATGGCCTTGCTGTAGAAAATACTTCCAACACTTCGATATACCCATAGTCAATTTGGTATCGCTGTAAGGACTGCAGCACCGCCCAAGTCTCGATTGATTAGATCTTCTCATAGTCCACAAACACTAAACATAACGGCCGATTATACTCTTTGGTCTTCTGTATAATCTGGTGTAACGTATGGTTGTGGTCTATGGTGATAAAGCCTTTTCGGAAACCGGCTTGTTCGGGAGGCTGAAATTCATCAAACCTGCGTAGGAGACGATTGATTCGTAATGACTCGAAAACAGCTTATACACGTGACTCAAGAGCGAGATGGGCCTAGTTCTTCAATAAGGTGTTGTCACCTTTTTTGAAGAAGAGTACCACCACGCTCTTGTGCCACGTCTCTGGTGTTGTACCTTCAAGGACGTCAGAATTAAATAACTTCTGTAGGACTATTAGTACCGCTCTCAGAAGTTCGGTCGTAATTCATCCTCACCTGGCGCTGTGTGGTTTTTAAGCTGCTTGAGAGCCATTCTAATCTTGTACAGCCTGATATCTGGGATATCTTCGGTATAGTGTCGGACTAACTTGGCTCTGGTGTCCTGAGCTGTGTTAGTAGTGGGCTTACATGTTGAGGTGTATAACTGTCCATAGAGGTTCTCAATCTCTCTCATAATCTCAGGCTTGGATGAAATGACACAACTCTCACACACAGTTTTTGTGAACTCTACTCCAGGTTTTTTTATTGAGTTCACCGTACGCTGACATATCAACTGAAGACTGCAGTTTCATCGCTCCTGTCTGCCATTTATTCACGAGTTTTTCTGAGAGCTTCTGAGTCTTCATTTGGCATTGATTCTTGAAGAATTTCTATTACTACTACTGCTTACTATTAGGTAATAATTAAAATACATAATTAAAAAAACAAAGTCTTAGATAACTATATTTTAGCTTAGAGTTTTATTTTGCATCAAATCTTAGAGTAAAATGCACAAATCCTATAAAGATTATAAAAACTCCCGAAACCTTGAAACGTGAAGGTACTTTTGACTAAAATTCAAGGTTCCATACCTTAAAAATACGTATAACAATCAATAATTTTATTGTTTTAAAGAATAATATTACAGCCATTTAGAATTATTAAAAAAGAAAATAGGCAAATATTATCTTTTGTGTCATCAACACTATCAAGTTAAGTGTTATTTATCCGGCAATTTCGGGAACAACGTTTACCGAAGAAGAAACTTTTTTGAATTTGAAAGAAAGAATTTGCGAAAGCTTGTGTGAGTGTATTTTTGTTACCTCTTCACGCCGAAACGGCTGAACGAATTTGGATAAACGTCCACTGCTGAACATAGGCCTCCCCCAGAGAGCGCCACTTTGAGCGGCAGCTCGCCCCCTGCATCCATCGCCTCCCCGCGGTTTTCACCAGATTATCGGTCCACCTAGTAGAGAGCCGGTATAAGCTAAGTCTTCCGGTTCGTGGTAGCCACTCGAGAACCTTTCCGAGAGGTTTATAGAATGCAGAACTGAAACCTCTACTTAAATTGATTCAAACGTTTTGAAACTTACTGAGTGAATTATTTGTGGGGTACTAAATAGTACTATTATAGGGAAATTTAATAAAACCAATTAACAAGTAAAAAGGACTAAATTTAATTCACATTTAAATTATTCATCATCATACGGAATTAATATCACAAAATCAACATAATTTCCGCCAGTTTGAATGACTATAAGAGATGGATGGAGAGGCATATTGGGATTCGTTCTTTTTTTCCAGATGATACACGCATATTTATTTTTATGAAATGGGTTTCTCTCTATGGCCGTTTAAAAGATGTTATAGATGTGCGATAGTCTTCTTTATTTAGATATTATGTCGAAATAAAGGACCATTTTTATATCTATAAGTTCGTTAGTTTGATACTTGCTACTAAAAAAATGTGTTTGCCACAGCATGTTTATAAGGTGCTGTACCTGCTGCAACAAAATAAAAAGTTACTTAAAACAAAACAAAAGTTATCAGTAAACTTATGAATAGCCTCAATCTACCCACAGATTCTACATTCATAGGATCTGTGTACTATCTACTTATTACAACTTTGAAAAAAAAAGAGCGATGGATCCGCATTCATGTAGTTTTGCTGGAAATATATCAAACAAACCTACCAACGCTAGAAACAAATCTGCTAGAAATGTATTATTATAAAAATCAGTAAAGAAACAAAATGGAAATAATGTAAATGTTTTGGTGAAGTACCTTAATGAATTTTGGCAGATTGTATGCACATTGAAAAAGAGGTATTACCCGAACCTGTTTAAAAATATCAAAATACACTTACCGTTACTAGCAGTCACTCTGATAATAGTCATAGGTAAATAATAGGTACTGGTGAAAGTTGGCGCACAATTGATCACTAACCGCAGAAACAATGCAGAGTTTAGCTCCGTCTTTAAACCTCATGTACAAATTGTACTTGAATTAGATAATACCTGCCAAGGGCGCCAGCAACCAATTGCGGAGCTCGTGACAATTTGTGGGCTCTGATTGGCTCATTTGAATCGGATCAACTAGTGCTCAAACGCAAAAAAGGTGGATTTGTATAAAAAACACGTAATTATTATTATTACTGTCGATGGCATTTGTGGCTCCAATCGGAGCCACGTACTGACGGTGATGCGGTATTGGATCAACAAATACTACCCGGATCAACAAGTGAAATCGGATCAACAAATTACTACCTATATGGCACGTCTGATCAACAAAGTGCCCATGGGGGAATCTATATATATATATATATATATATATATATAGATATATATATGTACTGGGTGTAATTGAATATATCTACAATACATACCAATTTTATCAAGATAAAATTCCTTTAACCATAGGTTTGGAGAGCATCGTATTTCAATGGTTCGTAGAGAATTTGCACATGTTATTGTTATTATTCACTAACTACAAAGAAAAAACAAGTCATCCATCGCTTTTCATTGGGGCCCAGTTAAATAAATAGCTCGACCGAATTTTCACTAAACAATTGAAATTTCTATAGATGTTTTGCTTTAAAATTTGTGTTTTTGGTTTGATTGTGGTCATCGGTGTGGTTGAGCTTACGATGGGAATTTTCAGATAAGGAGTTCTTCCGTCCATCCCTTAAATAATCTGTGTTATTTAAATTACCATTCAATATTGGATATTTACTAGCGCTCTTAAAGTATAAAGTACCAAGCGATCAGAATTACCGAGGAGTTAAAAGTTGTGAGAAATATTACAAACAATAATAGTATAGGATCAATGGTAGCTCCCAGCTCCAGAGTCACAAGAATAGGGTCTTGTGATGGACTGATGACGTGACCATTCGTGATACGATCCTGGCCGACAACGGTCCACAATTGATTTGTGGGAAATGGACAGAGGCTGTTTTCCAAATTACTTGTTTGGGCTGTAAACTTGAGGGATACTACTATAAATAAAATCTGTTTTCTGCTGTACAGGATCCGTGGGGTCCAACCAAGGCTGTAAAAAGTTTTTTTTTTTTCCTTTTCCTAGAGTGCCTATAGGATAGGCTCTCTAATAATATTACAATCTAGCCATATCGTTAGGCTAATAAGCAATTTTAATCTAACTTAAATTTCTAAAAAACCCAATTTCCTAAGATTGAGTCAATTAACACTAATCTTATTGTTTCTATTAAGGTGAAGACACTTTGTTCATGTGTTCTTTCTATGTAGCACTTGCACTGCACTGCACTGCACTTGTATCTATTACGTTACACTAATACACAACACTAACTCAAATGGCTATAAAAAGTTGATAACAGTTTCAATCAGTCGAGAGTTACGTCAAGGCAAAGTCTGTACAGTGAAATCTCCTCAGCTGTTAATGAGAATTAATGAATTAATGATAGAATAATGTTTTTTGGGAAAATTATTAACATGGCAACACCGAATTTGCCCTATTTGACATATGGTTATTTAACACGAGACCATCCGCAGGTTATCTAGCTTTTATGTAATTTCTAAATCACTCCTTTATTGTGCAAAGTGTTACGTGCTTTTTGTGAATTATTCCCGAAAATTCACCCTCAAAGTAAATTTTTTGCAAGGAAAAAGTAATATGTAGGTATTTATGTATATTTGTTTAAAAGCTGTAGGTTGAAAGAACTAAATTAATGTTTAACATAAGAATAGGTTATTATTTTGTATTACTAAACAAATAGCATACTTATAAGAAGGTACTGTAAGAGGAGTGGGTGGTGTTTATTATAATATACCCACTTCAATGAGGGTAAAGTAGAATTTCCAACATGTTTCTAAAGTTGAAATAGCAATGACCAGGTAAAACTGCTTGCGGAACCTACAACCGATAGGACAGAAAGATTTTTGAGTGACGACCATGAACATAAAGACGCAACGTAGATCGAACGACGATCAAAACTGGAGGAAGCCTTTGAGTACAAGAGCCAAACATGCTATGGGGAAAGCTTATGATGAAAAGTATGATTATTAATGCCACCAATTTTCCTGTACATCCAGGATATTACTTGATTTTCTGATACTAAGTATTGCTCAATCAATTGAATTATTATAATGATTTCTCTACTGGCGTGCGTAATATGTATATTATTATCTGATACTCATTACAATCTGATCGCATCTGAGCATCATGAATAATTCATGCGTAGCGACACCTAGCGTCGTTATGAAATTAACTGGTTCGCTTGCAAACGCAACGGATGCTGAGTACGTTCCGCCCACGGTCGCTAAACGGAATCTATGTTTACAGAGAACGTAAACATGGATATGTCACCTTCATCAGGTAGCTCAGCTAAAAACAAAGAAACAGAGTCAAATAAGACCCTATAGTACATATAATGCGCCACATGCAACCAATGCTTCCAACAATCAGTTGCATTTGGCCCAATATATTGGGCCAATTGAGAAACAACAAGATACACAACCAACAAAAAGATATACCAACAATAACAACAACAACAAAAAGATATTATCATCATCATTATCATTAACAGCCCGAAGACGTCCATTGCTGAACATAGGCCTTCCCCAATGGAGCACTACTTTGAGCGGCTGCTCGCCTCCTGCATCCATCGACTCCCCGCGGTTTTCACCTACGCCAAAAAGATATATTATATTTCATTTCTTAGTATATGAGATTTTAAAGGTTTTTCTCCACAACTCTAAAAGTGCTGACTACGAGGTTCCCGAATTAATTTCCTCTCAATGACTTTGCAAACTTGCTTGAGTTAGGATAGAGACAAGCATGACTCTACATGAAGTAAACTACTGACCTTACTGAGAGTTTCGGAAGGCCATTAAGAGTAATGAGTATATCTTAAACCCTTTCATACACATACATTAGCATCCTGAAGATATACACTACTGAAAGCAGGCTCCCTCATAAAACGCTCTTTCCTTATCATCCGCCCCCCTTCCCCTTCCTTATCATTAATCCCCCTTGGATTGGTAATCGCAGAAGATTTTAATGTACCGAGGAACATTCTACTGGATTTTCTCTGGATATTTCCTTAGCCGGCACCCACGTTAAAAGATGGTAGTCTTAGGCTGAGTGGCAAATTTAAAGTTACTGTCAGATTTTGATATTAGACCGCCCGGCAAAGCGTGGACGGTGACAGCAGTTAAAGTTAGCGTTAAAGTAAGCTGGTGCAACTAAGCCTTACACACCGCTGGAACCACATGGTGGCTTATAAATATCCTTTGCTGTTACCAAAGATTATAAAGCATGCTGATAGCTCGTAAACATAATTTCTCGTACAAAACGACTCTGTTGCGCTGGCAGGGGTGAAGTAACAAAACGAGACAAAGTCATACGAAATTACAAACAGCAGGGTGGAACAAATTACACAACGGGTGTCCCATTTACTCTGAAAGATTTAATAGCTAAAATGATCATCATCAGCCCGTAGATAGGCCTCCCGCAGAGAGCGCCACTTTGAGCGGCTGCTCGCCTCCTGCAGCCATCGGCTCCCCGCGGTTTTCACCAGGTCGTCGGTCCACCTATTAGGGTTCTGCCTACGCTGCGCCTTCCGGTTCGTGATCGCCACTCGAGAACCTTTCTTCCCCATCGGTTGTCAGTTCTGTGAGTGATGTGGCGTGCCCATTGCCATTTCAACTTGCTAACTTTAAGGGCTATGTCGGTCACTTTAGTCCTTCTGCGGTGGCTAAAATACACTACTAATTTTCGCATGAGAGGAATTTGTATCATTGGTCAGCTGGATTTACAGTCAATGGCTGTGACCGTAAAGGCTTAAATATTTAACAACTATAGATGTTTTTCAATGGACTGCTTAGAGCATTTAGAAAAGGCAAGCCAAGGCGTTCCCCTCTGCCGGTCATATGGCGCTACTTGGTCATCTACAATATAATAATGTGCGTGGAGACACTGCGTAACTACACTAGTTTATAAATAACGGTGTGCGTGTTTTAAGATGGTGTGCGGCGTGCGTTTACTGCGCGGTTTGCGCGTGTGCTATACGTGTTTACCTCCGTAGAAATTGGCGGAAAAATGGTGCTTGCGGATTATAAGGTTAACATCTCCATTTATAGATGCTCTAAGATGGACTGTGATTATGGATAACTCACTACATGCATTTGTGTATAATAACTTGCCACGTTTCTAGATCAAGCCAATTTGTAACTAATAATTCTAGACATTTCCTTCACGCCCTTGCCAAGATCATTCACGCCAAAGTAAGTAGAATAAATAAAATTAAGGAAGAAATTCAAAACTACGATCTCAGACTGACGTACAGACGCCAACATAAATTTGCATCATTAGAGACCTTTTCCCCTGGGACCCGAGGAGTCGATCGATTAATGGCTCTTCAGTATTTACGGTAGTCTACGGAATTTCGCGTATACCCGCTGACTAGAGATAGAACAAAAGCTCATCGACATCGATAACTTTTCGTTCTAAAAACTAGGGATGGGTCTATCACATCTAGTAGCCCCATTTCCAGTCTCTCGTCTCGTTCCATCGATACCTATAAATCAAAAAGGGCGCGCTAGTTCGCGGATGAATTATGAGTCAGCGGAAACCGAGTTATTGGCAGTGGCATATTTCCTTAAGCCTTCCCGGAAGGGTATCGATTGTTTCACCCCATTTCTGGCGCCTATTTCCATTGATAAATAAGCTACTCGAGGTCGTTTGGTGTCAGTTTAGACAGCCGTCTGTAACAATTGAGCTGTTAGTAGAGTCGTTTCAGTACATAGATCTAAATCAACTATATTATAGAAATGCCATTGTGAAGAGGCTGAAGTATTTTTTCCTAATGTGATTTGTTTCGGAAAGATGCTGAATATTATTTTTTTAATGCAGCTAAAATGGCAATGGACACTCTCGTAAAACTAACAACCGAAGGAGAAGAATGGTTCTCGAGTGGCGATCACAAACCAGAAGATGCAGCGCAGACCGGCCCCACACTAGATAGACCAACAATCTGTAGTTAGAACCGTGGGGAGTTGATGGATGCAAAAGGCAAGCAGCCGCTTAAAGTGGCCCTCTGTGGGGGAGACCTTTATTCAGCAGCGGACGTCAGGCTGTTGATGATGAGTGAAATAAGCTGATTTAGGTACTGCATTAAGTGTTTCTTTTGTAAAAGCTATTTCTAACGGCTCTAACAGAACAAAACAACACAAATGATAATGTTCCGAGTAAATCCTAAGGTTTCACAATTATAATTGAATCTTTGAAGGGACGGAGCCATAATTAAAGCATGGCTTAACCCGATTCAGGTCCCGATGGGATATGGACAGAGGTACAGAGGGATTAGGCATGTCATTGTACTCGGAGATGCTGACCTATTAGTTACGAATTATTTATGATGACTTCCAAAAGGTGTAAAAATTCACTACTGGGTGGAAAATTGTACCTAGTTCTCAAAATGTTGCTGTCTCTTTCATAAAGTTTGAAATGGCAAGGATCGCAATAGTTTTAGAACTTTTTTTTTTACTTAGAATATAAATATTTTTACGTTATTTCATAACAAGTCTTACCTGTATTTCAGAAATCAGTAGATTTTCTAATTAGTTGAAACCTTATTTTTATATCACACTAGCTTTTGCCTGCGGCTTCGCACGCTTCTGTTATGTTATTTTTACGTTATTGTCTAATAATAGATCAATGCATTTCGTACCAAACAACAAAATCCATTAAATCTTTTCGAAGCTGAGCACAGTACAATAACTTGTATTAGTTAGCATAGGTATAGGTATAACGCAAGCATAGCCGTGAGTGGAAGCTATTTAAGCCATTACCTAAAATTAAATGTTTTGAGTCTAATATAGATTTATAACAGTAAAATAAGTTTCAAACAAAAAACTACAGTTTTATAAGTACCTCTTCATATTACAACAAAAAGAAATCATCATCACTTCACTCAGGTCTTTAACAGAAGTTTCAGTAAGTTTTGTTTAGGTAGTAGTTACCTAAGCAGGCAGGTACAGTTTAGAAAATATGGAAGAATCATACACGATGATGCTGTTTTGCTCAGTTTTACAAATTTGCATTTTACCATTTACTACATTTTTTTATCTTCTTAAGTTTGGCTCCATACGAATTGAGTACCTACACTTAGCCAGTGTCAATAATAAGTTTATAAATTGCTGGAGATATGCATTTACCTGTACGATGCGTACATAATTAATTTTCTTAATACTAATTAGGAATTACAAATACTAAACCACCACTCCTTAAAGAATCGACAGTTATAATTATTCTTATGTCCACTATTTTCCACGCTGTCTTATTCCCACTGCACTTTCAACATACCTACCTAGTGATGAAAATGAGGAAATAGGTTAAATCGTCATTGCACAATTATTACTTACACCCAAAGATAGTTAATTACCTACTATAACTATAACCTTCTTGAAGTAACCGAGTAATCAATCATTTTTTGCTCCCGTGGTTTATTTAAAAGCCCACAGATCTAAAATATTTTAACTATTAAAAACTTATATCAACATGCAAGAAGAAGAAGAAGAACAAACCAAAAACAGTCAAAACGAACTTTACGCGCCATGTTGTTGTTAATTCGAGGATACAATTGCCATAATGAATACCTACATATTATTATATCTAAGTACCTACCCTTTTTAAACATTTTTCATAAAATAATTCGTATCATTGGCTTACAAATAATAGCGAGCACTCCGTGTTACTTTAATGCCAGAATAAAAAAGGTTTTAAAATGCGTAGCAATGGTAAGGGTCTATAACTTAAGTAGCTATAAGTACTACAGGGGGTCTAGCAAAGATACCAACCACTAACGCTAACGCCAAACGCTAACTCCAAAACTGTATTGAAATGACATTAGCTGTAGAAAAATAAGCGATTTCCATAATGTCATCCTAGTACATTTTGGAGTTAGCGTAAGGCGTTAGCGTTAGTGGTTAGTATCTTTGCTAGACCCCAGGTACCTTAAAACTTCTTTAGGGTTGATCAAGAATTTAGCAGTAGTGCAAAAATAATTTTATCTACCTAATTATAATGGTAACGTGTAGTAAGTTTATGTAAATAATACATTTGACCAGATCGCCAATCCGCCAAAACCCTATAAATCAAAAACTTGAATAAAAATGTTAATTAAGTAAGCTTCAATATTGGCTAAGTATGATAATCGCGTGAAGCCTTATGAATGATTACTAAAGTCTAAGAACCTACCCTTTTAAACAGTTTTCATAAAATACTTCCTATCATTGGCTAAATACACATTTTGTCTAATGCCAAAATAAAAAAGGTTATACAATGCGTAGCAAAAGCAAGGGTCAATAAATTAAGTACCTATAGGCACAGATTACTGAATAAGTTACTACTATAGGTTAAGCTATAGGTACTATAAATACAATTTAAATACTTATTTTGAATGGTAACGCGTAGTACTTAGATTTTTGAAAATTAATACATAATACCAGATTGCCAATAAAGAATTTTGTCCTCGCCAGAACCCAATAAATTGAAAACATGAATAATGATTTTAGTTATGTTTCAATATTGGCTAAATATGATATCGCGTGAAGCCTTAAAAATTATAATAAAAAGTCTAAGAAGTTCTTAGTTTTCGAAATTCCTTGTTCTCTTTGTCGTGCTCATATTCAAGAAGGTTCTCATACATATCCTCTTTTTTAGTTTGGACCACAGATTAATGAAAAAACTTATCTTTAGTAATACCACAGATTAGAGAAAAAAATACATATGACTTCCTTGATTGTTTTTCTCTATTCTGCACTGCATCGAGTAATCGCGCGATGTATTTCGCCGTAGCCCGAAAAGTGTGATACGCTGCCGGTAATGCAGGCGCGCCAATTGTTATTTACTGTTTTTTGTCTTTTAAGTTATAAATAAAAACATGCATTAAATTACTTCCTTATTGCTTAGTGCAGTGGGGATTGTTCAGAATGAAATAAAAATGATTGGGGTTCCGTACTCAAAGGGTAAATCCTTATTACTAAACCTCCGCTCTCCGTCTGTCTGTCTGTCTGTCCATCAGACACCAGGATGTACTCATGAATCGTGATAGTTAGACAGTTGAATTTTTTACAGATGATATATTTCTGTTGCCACTATAACAACCGTGATCCGTATTCAAAGGGACAGATAAACAGACAAATAAAATAAAATTGGTTTTACTTCATATTGATAAGGAATTATAAATTAAAACTATTAAAATTTATTTTTGTAATCGCAAATAATACTCTCACAGTTTGTAAAACATATTTATTCGCCGACATGCAATATAACGCTACTGCTTCCTCCATTTTATTTAGCCCACGTCGGTTGCGCAGCAGGCAAACAAATTGACTATGTGTCCGGGTTGGGGCGCTACAAAAACATCGAGGATAGTCAACAGAGATGTTTTTGCGCGCCAACTCAACAGCGAAGGTTCGGGCGTATATGAAGCCGCGCCATAATAGTAACAGAGTTTTTTTTTCTTTAATCTGTGCATCCGGATAAACCCGAGATAATATTACCGTCCGTAGCACAGAGCACATTTTTTTTCTCTCATCTATGATTAGTAGCCGAAACAAAACTTACTTTTTGACACTGGCTAAATACCTACACTATGTGTGGACCAAAATATAAGAAATAAAAAACTTACCTTGAAGTCTTGAAGCGGCCATCTTGTGAAAATCCCGTTCCGTTTCATAATGAAATCTTAATCATTTTCACCAAAAAAAATTTACAATATTTAAAATTTAATATATCCTATGTTGTGCGCCGGGTTTTTCTAAGCTTATTAGTGAAAACCGCATGAAAATCCGTTCAGTATTTTCGGAGTTGTGCCGTAACAAACAAACAAACAAACAAACAAACAAACAAACAAACAAACAAACAGACAAAATGTCTAAAAAGTAGCTTAACGTGATCAGCAAAAAATTTCAAGCTAACCTGTGTAATTTTTTTTTCGATATCTTGCATTTACAGATTTTTTTATCTCTACAGTTTTATTATATGTATAGATAGATAGATAATAACAATGGGTATGAAACAAACTATGGAAAATGTGTAGAATTTGAAAGTGCCCAATCGTAGTTTTTTTATGCTATAGGCACATAATTCGCCCTATTTATGTAATAGGTATTATTATAGACCTTTTAAATATGTCGTGTTTGTATGTAAGTTACCTAATGAAACAATCAGATAAGTAAAAACACACAGAAACGAAAAGATTATCAGAAATAACAACCATGTTCCTGGAAATTGCGAATCGGATAAACACGGATTTATGGATGGCACAAATCCAATCTAATGTAGGTAGTTGGAAAACGACATCTATCATCGAGATGGGGTGTCAACAGTGTGAGGGTAGAGAGGGGTAGGTAGGCACACATGTATAAAGTTTGTTTTTTGAGAGAGAAACCGAACTAGTAGTCAAACTTATACAAACATTGAATCAAATATTTTAGAGGTTGTTCGGGTAAGACAACTTTTGTTTTTGACCGTATTGGATCGTACAATAAAAAGTGTTATATTACTTGTTATGGTGCACATAAAAAATAGTTATCTATTAGTATTTGTTAATGCCTTCGCTGTATTGGCCTTGGTTATAATCAATTATGGTGCATCAATTTCTAAAAATATAATAGGTATCAAAAAATGTCAATACCCAACTAATTTCCAATTTTCTTATAGAAACTGCACTTTCTGGAAAATAATGTATCTATTGTTGTTTGTGTCTACTTAATAGATTTGCAAAGTTATATCGAAATCGTTTCAGCCATTAATATGAAGTCACACAGTTACAAAAATATAACTCGTTTACCTACTAATTATCTGTTGTACTTTATATTATTATAAGCTAGTTGCGCCCCGCGATCACACTCGCGGATGTAAAGTAATGAATATCCTGTGTGCTAATCAATTCCGCATAAATATTGGTTCAGTAGTTACGGAGATGAAATGGTAACAAATATTCACATGCACAACTTTCGCAGTTATAATATAAAAAATTGGAAAGAGATTATCCACTGCGCTGTCTCCAAAATGAAGTCGAAATATTAGCACAGTGTTTTATGATTTCCAGACCCTTAATAAAGTAAAAACCGATTAAATATGAATGTCGTTATTTACTAAGGGTCTACCAGTTTATTGAGCAAAAGGTATTCCCTCGGATAAAACGTGTGGGTGCAGACGAGCCTCTTTTTCAACAGGTTTTAAAAATAGGTGTGATATTTTTCTCAATACGGGTGGTTTTTTTTTTTTGTTTATTGGCCGTCATTTACTTTAGATAAAACAATAAGTATTTTTTATTTGAATCCAACTACTTTTAGATTAGTATTATATATTATTACTTTTATCTAATATTTTTATATTTATCTTTTATTTTAGTTTATCTTTGTTTGTAGCTTCAAAAACTGCTTTGGTTGTTATAGTCACTTTGCAGTATAATATACAATCACAATTTACATAAAATTAGCACGATAGATACTCAAAATAGTCTTTAGTGATAAAGATACAGAAAAGTTGCGCGATTAAAAAGTAGCCCGTCTACAAACCTATCGAAGGAAAATAATGGATTGTCTCTTCGCCTAAAATTTATTTCCTCCCGAGCGTTTCTGGCTTAATCTAATATTTGAAGGTGGGCTGAATATTTTTCTGTATAATAAAGTCTCTGCGTTTGATATAAAATTATAAGGAGTATTAAAAATTGTTTGATGTCTTCGCGGGTCTGCGTGATTGTATGAAGTTGTTATGCGGGTGCCGGCTAAAGTAATATCCAGGGAATGGGTACTTGGGTAGCACCATTCTGCTCGGTACATTATAAACTTCTAGGATCACCAAAACTCCTGCCAAGCATGTTGATTATGTTAAACTCGCCAGTGATAGGCGTCCAAAGACGTTTTACATAATAGAGGAGGCTTATGGTTTCGATAATGTAATTATGTCATGGCTAATTAAATAAACAATTATCTATTTGTTATTTAGGTCTATTATATCAGATAAAACGGCTTTGTTGATAGGTATCTCCCAATACCCCTACATTATAAACTGTAACTAATTTGTAACTAAGTTGAATCGTGTCGCTCTTGACACAGGTCATCACAAAGAGTGGTGGCCTCACGATATCGCCATCTCTCCCTGCTGCCGGTCATCCTGGTACACTCATGCAAGGGACCGCCCACCGCAGACTTGGTCAGTGGGTGATCACGTAACTTTGACAGCAATGCAACAGGAGAAATTTCATTCCGAATATGAAAATTTTCATAGTAACTATGCACATAAACTGCGTATTAAAACGGTCAAATCCATACATTTATGTGTTTCTATTGGTTGCAAACAAGTTACATAATCGCCTAGCTGGTCAGTCCATCGCATCGGTGACCTTCCATGCAGTCTAGTGCCTTCCACTTTACCCTGCATCACAAGACGTTCTATGGAGTCATTGTCTCGGCTCGAGACGTTTCCGTAGAACTTGAGGATGCGAGTTTGCACTAGGGCGATAGACGCTGTTCAATGCGGAGTTTTTGGAGTATAACACGTTTGTGCGAAAACTACTAGATTACTTAATACATAATGATCATTAAATACGCATTTTTAAATATTTATGCCTAATCATCAATAACTCAATGGGTATACTGGTGAAACTAAAGGGGTCGTTTTGCTACTCTACAATATTAGCAATATTCATTAAATAAATAAAAATTGATTCTGTTTAGGTTTAATATAAATGATTTAAATTAATTCAGTAGCGATCTAACAATAAATAAAAACCAGGGATCAAAGATCAAAGTAACACAAAATCAAACAGAAGCTTATCAAAATACGAAAATGTTTAAATTCTTTCACAGCTTAAAAATTTGATACCTTTATTGTACGCAGTTTAAATATTCAAGCTAAGTTAATCGGATTTTGTTAATTGATTCCACTGAAAACTTCAGCATAGATTGAACTTTGGCAAAGTTTCATTGTATCAAAGAAATTCTTAATCTCATTTTGTTTTCAGCGCTCAGTTTATCCTATCTTAAACCTGCACATTACAAAATCTGGTCATTTTGCGCCTGCACATTACATGATTTGGACATTTTGCGACTTGCACAAAATTAAATAATGCGATGCACAATTGCACATTCTAGAGTGCAGCAATTCACAAATATGAATTCTATTATCCAGCTTTTACAATTTTTTTTATTATCTATCATATTATATTTCAGCACCTAACTTCATTTTACGGACGCAAAAAAGCGTTTTCGTTCCTGTTTACTGCCAAATCGGTACAGCTATAAAAGTAAATCTTTTTGTCGTTCATTTCCTCGTAAAATTGTGGCGACAACTGATAATAAATAAATACTTCGTCATCGTGATAGTCCATTTCCTATTGTAGCAACCAAGTTTGTAACGATTTATCAAGATTTAGGTACACTTTAGGTCCGTAACACACTACAGGGTTTAGCAGCATGCACCGTGTCCTTGTTTCTAAAGTAAAGTATATATAAATAAATAATAGCGGCGTTTACTTTTGACACAAAGACATCTAGCCCCAAACTAAGCATGCTGTATATAGGAACCAGATAACTTATGGAATACTGATAATATACTTTTTGTTTGTAAATACGTGATGATGATGATGATAATGATAATGATGATGATGATGATGAATACGGTGATGGTGATGGTGATGGTGATGATTAAGATTATGATGAGTAAATACATAGGTACATAGAATACAATATGCCATCCAGACACGCGTGTTTCAATGCAATAAGTTACAATGTGAATCGTGCCTTATTACTTATTTATTTATACTTTAGCACAAAAATAATGTACAAGAAGGAATTAGTACTATGTAGCATTATCTACCTGTCAACTCCGATTTGCAAGAAAAAATGGTAGCGGTACAGCAAAATCGTCGTTCATCGTTTGTCATCCCAATGTTTTCCCACTGTTAGAACACGCCTTCTTATCTCTAACAGTGACTTTGGGCCATAATAAGTTAATTTCTAGTTGTTTTTTATTTGTTTATTTTATACTGGTTTTATTCTAACAGAATATGTCGCCCTTATTTTTAATGAAATCTAATAAATCAATGTAATTAACTTAGTCTAATTATCATCTCATCCAGAAAAAAGAAGATGCAAAAAATCAATACGATCTGTACCATTTCTAGTTGATGAAAGGAATATCAGTTTTTTTTTTTTGATAAAGGTAAAATTAAATTTTGTTAATATAAAAGCCTCCTATTATAAAACTCTCAACTCTATAATATACGCCTACTCATTTTCTCCGATTTAAATAAAAATCTTTGTTGACCTTTTATCTCAAAGTAGTACCAATATTAGTTACTGAAAGTACTATGAGACTTTCATATGAGCGATTCAACGTTCATGATCTACATCACAAAGAGAACGAGTCGCTTGAACGAAGACCAATATTAAAATATGGTGATATTGAAGCAGAGGCAATAAAACTTAAAACTTTTTAATGAAACGTAATAAAAAAGCAGTTTTGTTCATTGTATAAGACTCATCTGAGCCACAAATAGAGGCGCCCATACACAAGGTGACCTTGAATTAGTATGTTATCCCGAAAGGGGGTAAATCTACACCCCAAGGTAGACAATGTTTCTTCTACGACTTTACTAAATTAATAGTTTTTCATTGAAGAAATGCCATGTAATGTTTACGTTCGAAAATAGCCTTGGCGCAGCTGGGTTTTCGAACTTCGTACTTGGCCGAGTGCACATAAATGGCTTACGTTAACGTTACACTTACGCGCGCGTAAATATTCGTGCTAGGCCCACTGGTAGCGGTTGTGTGTGTGTCCACGTGAAGGCCGTTTGGGTGGGGCCGCGCGATTGGTATTTCCATAAGGAACATCCCATAATACTCTAGAATCTATTAATATTATTCTTCCATTCTAATTATGCCGTAGTGTAGATAAGCGATTACTATTATCACATTTTATTACGTCAGTAACATGTGTGATTGATTGGCTTCATATACAATCATGTTACTTTGGTAGTTTAATGAATGATTATTGCGTGATATTACTGAAATATAATCATAAATAATGTTTTAGATAATTGACGATAATTACTGCGAGACAGGTGATAAAATCGGGTAAAAATTGGCGTAATTCAATTTTTTTCCTTAATCTTTACAACTGAAAAACTAGCCCCACGGGCTTTAACCTGTACATCAATCAGGAATTCCATTTGAAAAATTAATAGCACACAATTTATTCAGGTTTTATTTTTAGCCGTAAGAATACATTAATTTCATAATAATTAGGTGGCAGGACTTTTCTGTAAAGTTCATCTAGGTAAGTAACATCGCTGTGCCAGTTATTCTGCCGCAAGTTCTACTGTGTTGGTTTGAAGGGCATTGTAACTAGTGAAATGACTCGGCAATTGAGACTTTATGACCTGCACACACAGTCTAGTAATCTGATTACTAGACTGTGTGATGTCTCAGAATGACGAGCGCAGTGCAGTGTCATGTGAAACATTGTTATTTTAAACATCCGAGTGCAATGACACTGGAACTGTAGTGGGCAGCTATGTCGCTTAACATCAGGTGAATGACTAGTTTGTCACGTCATTAATTCTCATAAAAAAATCTCCTAACCAAATCAATTTGGCCACCTGATTTGGCCATGAGGATGCACCCAAACTGGATAGTTTGTCTTGGATGGGAACAGGGGCCATACTGTGAGCTCGTCATACAGAACGTGTAAAGCTCCCCGTTGCTAATCAAATAAAGTATGAACTTTTACATCTGTACCAATATTGTCATTCGAAAATAGGCTTTCGATCAACATATAAACAAGTTTCCGCGTAGGTGCCGGGACGTTTGTATGCCTCCATCATACAAACACTTACACCCACACTCACTCAATGTTTTTCCAAGATACACTCAATCTTTCTGAAGTGCTCGTCGTAATAACAAAGTTGGGGAGAAACTGTACATCTTAGTTTACCGTTGGAAGGCGTTTGGTTTAAGTTGTGCTGATCCAGAGATAATATAATACTAGTACTTAGCTGATCAAAATATACAATGTTTATTGAGTGTGCCAACTTGTTTGTTGTTGTTTTCCTTTGAATCTTTTGCAGCAATATTCATTTACTTGTGTACCTGTACCCCTAGTTCGAGTTTCGATAGTTTCCTAAAACTTGATTCGTATAAGTTTTCCCCCTTTTCTCCCATACATTCACAGAGCTATGAAACAAATGACGCTTCGCACTTGGAAGCGTTTTTTTTTTGCTCTGTGCATACATTTCTGTTCAGCGCCCCTAGCGGAAACGTTGATAAACTAAGAATGGCAGTACAAATTTATATATAGTTTGCCTATTACCTATGCGTGTCCTATAGGTAGATGGTGAGAGGCTAGTGGTGACCATGAAATAATATTCGCATTAGCACATATTTAGTTTATTTGATTTTTGGTATAGATACAAGTGTACAGCACGCGCGTAAGCTGACGACTAAGTGTCGTCGATATTATTATACTAATAATACAAATATGGAAAGTGCATTGGCAGGCACATACTTCCCTTCCTTTTTTAAAAATTTTACACATAAATTTTATACAAGAAAAATAAAAATAAAAGTTGAATATAAAATGTTGTAAAGACAAAAAATACGTAAAAGTGCTTGTACAATGTAGAATGGAGATATAAAAATTGTATAAGTATAAAAATAGTATAATATAAAAATATTTATATAAAGTAAAATCAAAAGTATTATAACGCACAACAATTGCACTATTATTGTTATTGTTGCATAAAACGCACGGTTGGCTTTATTAGCCGGCCGTATCTTGTTCTCTTCTCCATACTTGGTATGTTATTCTTCGTACTCAAATTATCCGAAGATGAATCTGTTTGCACTTCGTTGTACTTATTCGGATAAGCGTATCGAGTTTCTTAGTCATTGTGGACGAAGAATGCAGGCTTCAAACGATCTATTGATATTGTTTTAATGTTGTCATTTATCATCAGTTTGAAATACTTTTCATGATGTTCTATGACTTTATACGGTCCTGAATATGGTTGAGTTAATGGCTTGGTGACATGGTCGCAGCGAACAAATGCATGTGTACAGGACTTCAGTTCTGGATGTACAAATATATTGTTTTGTCTGTTAGGTCTTCTTGGAACGGCGCATAGCTTTCTTATGTGATCTCTTAACTCGTTCAAGAACTGTTCATTGCCGGGAGATATTGGCTTTGAAGGCTCGAAAAAATCTCCAGGTAGTGTTAAGGGTGTTCCATAGACCAGTTCGGCTGCGGATATTTCTGTGTCGTCACGTAGACTGGCTCTTAGATCTAAAAGTACGGTTGGTAGCTCTGAAACCCAGTTTTCAGTGTTTCCTCTTGCCATTAATGCTGATTTCAAACTTCTGTGCCATCTCTCTATTTTACCATTTGCTTGAGGATGATAAGCGGTGCAGTGAATTTTGGATACTCCAAGGCGCTTCGCTAGGCATGAAAATAAGTTTGAAGTGAATTGGCGTCCTTGGTCGACTGTCCAAAAATTAGGGGATCCGAATCTAGTAATCCAGTGGTTGTAAACGTTTTCGGAAACAGCTTCAGCTGTGATATCTTTTAATGGTATTGCTTCTGGCCATCCTGTGGCTCGATCGATCATGGTGAGTATATACTTGTAGCCTTTGCAGTATGATAATGGTCCGACAATGTCGATGTTGAGATGTCGAAATCGATCGCTTTTAGGGTACGACTGGAGAGGTGACGATACATGGCGTTGAATTTTGGATTTTTGGCAATCCAAACATGTTCGAGTCCAGTTGGTAACATCTCGGTTCATCGATTTCCAAAAATATCTGTGTGCGATCATCTTTCTAGTGCAGCGCGTGCCACTGTGACTAATTCCGTGAATCGCTTTGAATGCTGTAACACGAAACTGTCTAGGTAGGTACGGACGAGCGCAGTGCTTAGATATCTCGCAATAAATCGGCTGGTTGCTATCTGGATAAAAGAATGTTTTGAACTTCAGATTTTTGGATTCCAGCAAGGATTGCAGTTCTTCATCGTCCTGTTGAGCTTTGGCTATCTCGTTGTAGTCGAGTGGTGATGGCATGTTTATCTCTTCGATTCTCGATAAGCAGTCTGCGGATTCATTTTGCGATCCTGGGATGTACTCAATAGAAGTACAAAATTGGGCAATAAAATCGAGTTGACGAAGTCTTCTAGGTGTATCACTACTACTTGCAGCTTTCTTGTGTAACGCGTACGCAAGTGGTTTATGATCACAGTAGACGGTAACTGGTTCTCCTTCGATGATGTGACGGAAATGGTTCACTGCCATGTAAATAGCTAGCAGTTCTCTGTCGTAAGCACTATATTGCTGCTGTGCTTCACTGAGTTTACATGAGAAGAAACCCAGTGGCTGCCATTTTTGACCTTGTCTTTGTTGCAAAGTTGCGCCGACACAGGTGTTGGAGGCGTCAGTCATCAGCACGAGGGGTGCGCCAGCGATAGGATGCGCTAAAAGTACAGCTTCCTGTAGTCCCGTTTTGCACTTCTCGAATGCGTTGTCAGCTTTTTCGTTCCATGCTATTTTTGTCTTGTCTTTGCGTTTGGTGTTATGCAGGTATGCGTTTAAGATCGACTGGTATTCGGCAGCTTTTGGCAAGTTATTTCGATAAAAGTTAATCATGCCTAAAAATCTTCGCAGTTGCTCTACAGTTTCTGGTTTTGGAAATTCAGCTATAATTTTTACACGTTCGGCTAGAGGTCGTATCCCAGCGCTGGATACGCGATAGCCCAAAAAGTCGAGTTCTGGTTTTCCAAAATCGCATTTGGCCAAGTTGATGGTAACACCGTGTTGGTTCAGGCGTTTGAAAACAATCCCCAGATGCTGTCGGTGCTGGTCTTCAGAGTCGGATGCAATAAAAGCATCATCGACAAAATTGAATAAAATATCAAGACCTTGAAATACGACATGACACATAAAACGTTGAAATGTCTGTCCTCCATTTCGTAATCCGAATGACATTCGGCAAAAATTCCAAAGTCCAAATGGGGTAATAATTGCAGTTTTCTCGATGTCTTCTGGAGCGATCGGTATGAAATGGTACGCGCGATGTAAATCGATTCGAGAAAATATCTTCTTGCCAGCCAGGAGGTAAGTGAAATCATGAAGTCGTGGTATAGGATATCTATCGGGCTTAGTGATAGCGTTTAAGCTGCGATAGTCTCCACACGGTCTAAGTTCTCTGTTCTTCTTTACTACCACGTGAAGAGGGCTGGCCCAACAGCTCTTTGAAGGTCGTATGATTCCAAGTTGGTGCAGGTGCTCGAATTCTTTCTTCACTTTTAAATATTTATCCGGAGGGAGTGGTCGAGAACGAGCAAACACAGGTGAACCGGTAGTCTCGATATGATGCACAACATTATGTTTCGGAACGTCCTTGTAACATATTGGTTTTGTTATGTCAGGATATTGCGATAAGAGGTCATAGTACGGGTTCGTGACGTCGATTGTTTTGATATTGCTCTCCTCACTGTTCACTATAGATCCAATAATGTTTAGATTTGTCACTGAGTCAATTAATTTGCGGCCACTAATATCCACTATTAGTTTATGGTGGTTTAAAAAGTCAGCACCAAGGATTGGTTGTTTTACGTCAGCACAAATAAATGTCCACATAAAAGGTCTTCTTAATTTTAAGTTTAGCACTAAGTTTTTAGTTCCATAAGTTCGAATTTCACTACCGTTTGCAGCATATAGTTTGTAAGTGTCACTTTCACGGTTGCTATATGGTTTTTTAATCACGGGTAAAACTGATACATTTGCTCCTGTATCCACCAAGAAACGTAGACCACTGTTGGAGTCAGTCACGCACAGGCGGTGGGATGGCGAAATGGTGCAGACATCCGCCTTTGACTGCACCGAGTTCAGTTTTCCGAGTTCGACTTGTTCTTCCAAGTGCAAGGTTCAGCACACTTGTTAGCTCTATGACGGAATCGGCTATGATAAAAGCAAAAACCATCTGAGTCACTTGAGTTACGTCGGCTCATGCTGCGATTTTACGATGCACGCGAATTGGAACGATAATGACTTCGGTTATTATTGCGGTTCCTGGGTCTGGATCTCTGTAGCTCCATCACTTGCAAACTCAGTTGGGCGATTTGCGCCTGCAGCACTGTGAAACTATCTGATGGTGGTGGTTTGCTGGATACTTCAGTCACATGCATAGTTCTCGTGATTTCCATAATTTTATCGGTGATAGCTGCCAGATTCTCCAAATCCTTGACTTCGGTCACAGCCAGGACTGCGCGAACTGAAGCAGGCAAATGCCCTTGCCACATGATCTTCAGCGTATCATCGTTAATTTTTCCTCTGGCGAGGTCACGCATATACCTCAGAAGTTGCGACGGCTTTTGGTCACCCAGGTCTATTTCGCTCAACAATTTTTGAAGTTGCCGATTTTCGGACTCTTCATAAACAGCCAGAAGTCTTGATTTTAGTGTCTCATATTTTCTTGGCTCTTTAGACAGCAATATGTCACTCACTTGCTGTATCACTTCTTTTCCGAGCTTGGTAACCACCAGATTAAACTTGGCTTCGTCACTTAATTTTGACGGAGCTAAAATGGCTTCACATTGCACGAACCAGAGTCGAGGTTGGTCGCACCAGAAATCCGGTAATCTTGAAGAAACAGTGACCGATGCTAGCTCTGGGTATGATCCTGCTGCGCTGGTAGATGGTGGTGCTGCCATGTTTGAATTTTCTTCACCGTACATGCTAGAATTTTTTGATGACTTCGGCCGGATTAGCTCTCGACAGCCGGAAAATCACGTCGGGGTCACCACTTTGCCTATTACCTATGCGTGTCCTATAGGTAGATGGTGAGAGGCTAGTGGTGACCATGAAATAATATTCGCATTAGCACATATTTAGTTTATTTGATTTTTGGTATAGATACAAGTGTACAGCACGCGCGTAAGCTGACGACTAAGTGTCGTCGATATTATTATACTAATAATACAAATATGGAAAGTGCATTGGCAGGCACAATAGGTACGTTTAAACCACAGAGCTCGTAGAACTGACAACCGATGGGGAAGAAAGGTTCTCAAGTGGCGACCACGAACTGGAAGACGCAGCGTAGGCCGGCCCCCCACTAGGTGGACCGACGACCAGGAGGCGAGCAGCCGCTCTGAGTGGCACTCCCGGGGGAGGCCTATGTTCAGCAGTGGACGTCTTGAGGCTGTTAATGATGATGATTATGATGAAACCACAGAGCACGACATTCACTCTGGGTGCAAAGCATCGCTGACAGTGATGCTCACTGTACTTATAACGCTCTAACTTAACGGTGAAGAAAAACATTGTGGCACAATGTTCAAGAATCACAAAATGTGATAAGACTGCATTAGGCTATAATATTATTTTATTTTATTTTATTTTAAGATTTTAAGAAAACTTACAGCTAGGTACAAGTATAGTTAAGTAAATATTAAAGAGGGCCAATTACAAGTTTCCATTAATAGGTAATAGAATTACTAATTAAGTACACTTAGAAAGACGGACGCACACAGAAAAAAACAAACTTTATTAAGTAGGTATATACGATACCTAACTACCTAAAAATACACTTGTTTAGTAACATAATCAACTGTTTAACTATCAAAAAATGCACTACTAATCAGCTTCTTCAGCTGTTTAGCAGTGGTATTAAAAAGGTCAATATCATGTCTCTCGGTCAAGTCGTTGAAACACTTGCTAGCTCTTATTAGATAAGAATTTCTTCTGTAGTTGGTTTTTCCACTACCTTCGGCAACATGCAAAGTGCAAGGCCTCCTCAATGATGCATATGGGACCCTCAGGCCAATGCTCTCCAACAACTCAGGGCAGTCAACCGTGCCATTTGCTATGTTGATCAAGTAGACGATATCAGCTATGCGTCTTCTTTCGTACAACGGCAACATATGGAATTTTTTACACCTTTTCGTATAGTCAGGGAGATAAGTCTTGATTCTAAATTGAAGATAGCGCAAGAATCGCTTTTGGATTCGTTCAATACGCGTTATGTATATATTATAAGCAGGATTCCAAACCTGTGACGCATATTCTAAGTGACTGCGTACGAAGGCACAATATAGGATTTTAAAAGTTTTAATAGAGACAAAATCTGATGACATACGCAATATAAAACCAAGTGATTTAGATGCTTTATTAATAATGTTATTAATATGTTCGTCATAAAGCAATTTGCCATCAAAAATTATCCCAAGATCACGAATTAAATTTACCCTAGTAACAACCACGTTTTTGAGCTTGTATGCAAACATTATTGGATCAGATTTACGGGTGAAGGAACTAATAAAGCATTTCGAAACATTCAGATCCAATTTGTTGACAGAACAGTAGTTTTCGAATCTAACCAGATCGTCTTGTAGACGCTGCGCGCTTTCTATTGATTCAACTGGACAGAGGATTTTCATGTCATCGGCATACAATATCACTTTAGAGCTAACAAAACACGCGGTAATATCATTAATAAAAATATTAAAGAGTAGCGGGCCTAACAACGATCCCTGAGGCACACCTGATGGAATTAGCATTGCAGAAGACGTATATCCATTTAGCACAACTGTCTGACATCTATTCTGCACATAGGACGTAAACCATCTGTAAAGATTACCCCTTATACCGATCGCTTGCAGCTTACGAAGTAACAGTACATGATCAATTCTGTCAAAACACTTACTGTAGTCAGTGTAGACTACATCGACTTGTGAAGGTTGTGACATATGCTGTGACAGGAAGTCGCTACATAATACAAGGTTCGATGTTGTGGATCGGCCTTTTAAGAAACCATGCTGGTCCAAGCTGAGTGTCTGTTTCAAAGAAACATATACCTGCCTATAAACCACTTTTTCCAGTACTTTTGCAAACAGGCATAATTTGGAAATTGGTCTGTAATTTTCGACCATTTCTTTCGGCCCTTTTTTATGTACTGGGGTAATATACGCCGATTTCCAAATACCGGGCACCACGCCCTCCGATAAAGACCGCTTAAACAATAGAGATATGGGAACCGACAGGCTCTTGGCGCATCTAACGATAAAGATTGCAGGAATATTGTCTGGTCCCGCCGATTTATTCAGGTCGAGGGTCTCCAACAATCTAAAAATATCGCCTGTGACAACTTCCACATCTCCTATGTCCGCTACTGTTACGCTGTTCACGGGAACCGTAAGTGAATAATCTGTGTGAGTGCTGTTTAAGAACGTCGAGTGGAAGTATTCACTAAACATGTTGGATATCTCTGCCCCACTATCCGAAGAGCGCTGACCGAAACGCAGCACGGCTGGATAAGTATTATTTCGATTTTTAGACTTGATGTAGGACCAGAAAGCCTTGGGGTTGGTGGAGATATTTTTTTCGATGCTAGCTATATAGTTATCAAACATTTCTTTTTCTAATTTTTTAGCGCGGTCTCGTAACGTTATAAAAGATAGCAGGTCAGATCTATTACCGTAGGTTTTATATTTAGAGTGGTACTTATATTTTTCTTTTAATATTTTAAGGAGCGGCTTTTTATACCAGATTATGTGATGGATTATGCGCTGCTCTATCTCCACGCGAAAGAAGACATGTGTCCCAACAGTGGGAACGTATAGGGCTGGATAACGATACGTTTAATCGACAAGGTAACAAACAAGAGGTATGTTTGAATTTACCGTATAATTAGCATGTGGAAAGCTAATTAGCAGGATTTGTTTATTAGCAAAAGCTGCAGTTGACATAATGTTATGGTTTCACACACCCGTACTGCACTGTCTTTCAATAACTTTCTACCATTTCTTAACCAGCTCGTCCTCTAATTGTAAATCAAATTAGCCATCAATAGGCTTGACATATAAACAGTTCAAATAGGTCTACTACAGACTAATTCGCTATGTGTGGTATTGTGTGAATGCCTACGGCATACCGCAGCCTTGTTCGGATTGTTGCGGCGATGTATTAGTAATTATATGACGTTTAATATACCGTAGAGACATTCCAGGTGATTCTGGGCTTTATGCTGACTACGCATTTTGTACAAATCAAGATTAAAATTTCTATATAATATTGAATTGTCCAAATTACCTATTTTTTGCTGTACCCTGTAAATGTGGATTGAGCTTCCGCTAGCGGTCAGCATTGGCGCATTAAAATTTGTAGTTTTTACCAGAACGAAAATGTTTGTTTTACAGTGGTATTCATAAACAAAGGTTGAACAAACCCCCAAAATCTATCATTTCACTTTTACCTAGAGGTGAAATTCTGAATCATTCTTCTTTCTCTTTCATAAACAAACGCTGGAGAAACCCCTAACGGAAAAGCATTTTAATTAAATACTCTACGATATTAATCAAGTTGTCTATGAAAATTCTGTCGGGTGTCATTTTGACGCGACTTTTGAACTATCAAAAGTCGCGCCAAAATGTCACCCGTCACTCATTCACAAAAAAGTTAAAAGCAAGTATTATTTTTATATATTTTGTGTGCCTATTTTGTGTTAAATATATTATTTGAACTGGTAAATGTTGAAGAAACGGTACCGATATACCTTATTCGTATTTTAAATATCACGACACTTCATAAAATAATAAAATAACACGATCTGAAAGCAAGGAGACCGTTTGGTTGACGAAATTCAGCCGATCAGCATCCAGCCTCTGATCATGCCAGATTGGGGGCTGATTTTGTTTATGAAATGCATAAAGCTAGAATTTGCCGCACAGTGCCTGATTTATCCTCTAGAGGAGCCCCCGCCTTGACTATGAATTCCAGTGTTAGTTTCTTAAATTGTTGTTAGCCGGGTGCATGCTTCAAAGGGCATTCATATATTAACGAACGATTATAAAAATAGGTTAATATCAATAATAATCTGTTTACGATTTAAATCTCCAATCTTATCACTTTACGCATATGAATCACTTTTCGTGAGCCATAAGTGATCAACGCCTGCTCTTTACGCGCGTTTTGCTAATATTTTCACGCGACTCCATGCACTAATTAAGTAAATAAATGAATGTCAGTATTAATTTATTACAAGTATATAATAATCATAGATAACATTATTTTTCTCTTCTCATGTAGACAAGTAGTCAGCCCTAGTACCAACATTTTTAGGCCGCCTAACGGGCTATTCGGTACCCATCGATGCCACTGTTCGTAGACGCCCACGCCGTGATCGCTGCGGGCAGCGATGGTTACCAAATAGTTTCGCATCGCTGACGCTGCTGCTTCGCAGACGCACCGGTGTGGTTGAATCCCTAATTAATATGACAAGTAGAGATAAAAAATAGGCTTGACCATCACCACCAGACGTGTAATGAACAAAAAATAATCAAAATTATCATATATTCACTATCAGTTTCCTCAATATAAAAGCATTTTTGGCCTTAAATAGATAATCATTATACTTTATATACGCGCATGGTAGCAGCGTGACATTATTAATTTTGTAATAATTTTTAACTACTGTGCGCACGGTTGTTTAATAAAAGGTTAGACTGAAGTATAAAAAAGTAGGTCAGTTTAAGATAAATCTTAGTTTAAAACATCAGTATTACAATGTCACGATTTATAACAACAGTTCTGTTTGTGTTTATTTATGCGGTAGGAGTCAATCCCGCCAGAATATTAGGAGTGTATCCAATGCCATCAATAAGTCATCAAGTAGTTTTTAGAGCGTTAACTCTCGAATTAGTAAAAAGAGGACATGAAGTTGTTGCCATCACGCCAAATCCAGTGTTCAAAAACAAAGAATCTCCAACAAATCTGACTGAGATCGACACAAGTGAGTCCTATAAGTTGTTGCAATCAATGTTCATGGACAAAGACTTAACCAAACTTATGAAGCGTGGAGTGATTGCAGATGCTGATGCTATAACCGAAAACACGTTTTTTGAACTAACCAACGTTTTTGATTTTTCTGAAGTTAAAAAATTGATGTCGGACAAAAATCAAAAGTTCGATTTGATCATAATGGAAGGTCTGACGTACTCTCCATTGATATTTGGCAAAATATTCGATGCTCCCGTCATTTTGTTCTCTTCTTTGTATGGTACTCCTACGAATTATGAGACAATCGGAGCAGCAGCAAGACATCCACTTTTACATCCATACATGTTCAGAAACAAGTACAGAAACCTAGGCTTCGTTGAACAAATAAAACAGCTCTATATGGAATACAAGCTCTGGAAATATGATGGCAGATGTGAAGTAGATGAAAATTTGTTTTTAAAATCTCGATTTGGACCGGACGCACCGACAGTAGCTGAGTTGAAAAAGAACGTAGCATTGTTGTTAGTGAACGCTCATCCGATTTTCGATGGAAACCGTCCTGTTCCACCGGGCACTGTGTATCTGGGAGGCTTGCATTTGCAGCCCACGAAGGAATTGCCAGAGGTATGTTTTGCTAAATAAGACCTACTTAATACACTTTTAATTAAACCCTGAGCTAGTTATAATTATGGTTAGTTTTTTTTATATACTATGCATAAAAATTAACTCAACATATGTTTCTAAATGTACCAATGATATTGTATGTTTATTTCAGGACTTGAAATCTTATTTAGACAATTCAACTCGTGGTGTTGTGTATGTCAGCTTAGGAACCAATGTCAGGCCGTCGATGATGGACAAAGACTTACTTGACGCCTTTCTGGGTGCATTTGAAAAGATTCCTTATGACATACTATGGAAGTTTGACGGAGACAATTTGGATGGAGTCCCTAAAAACGTGAAGATACAGAAGTGGTTCCCACAGCGTGACCTTTTGGGTATGTCACAATTCATGTTAAGTCACAATTGTATAACTTGATTCTGCATAAAATATAGATATGAATTTTGTTTAATTAGAATAAGGTGGTATCTATTGATTAAAGTTAACATTGAATCCATTTATCTGGTCCTCGATTATGCGTTTACACACCTTAACTTAACACTACACCATACAATTTAATGTTTGGTTGTTATACCTACAGGTCATAGAAATATAAAACTATTCGTGATGCAAGGAGGCCTGCAGTCTACTGATGAGGCTATTGAGGCTGAAGTACCTCTTGTTGGGATTCCAATGCTGGGAGACCAGTGGTACAATGTCAATAAATATGTTGAACTAGGAATCGGAGTTCAGGTTGATTCATTGACTATGGTAGCTGAAGATTTAGTCAAAGCTGTGGATACTGTAGCCAATAACCCAAGGTACACATATAATATGTTTAATATTTAGGCAAAAAACTGAGCAGCAAGGATTTATTATAATAGCGGCGAAAAAGATAACTGTTGACGCGTTGCAGCCCCGACCTCAACAATCCTTCGATTTTCAATATTCACAACCATATTAATCAAATAGTTTTTTTTGTAGTTTTGTCTATACCTCTTGGTTCTGTGAGTAAAATGGTTTCATTGCCGTTTTAACTTAATAATTTTGAGATTTATTTTGAGTAATTTAGTTCTCTTGCGGAAGTAGGGTTCTTGAGTTCTCTCAAGTGGCAACCACGACCCTATATAAGAACTTACTAGTAGCGTAGGGCGTAGGATGCAAGAAGTATAACTACGCCACTGTCTGTCTATACTTATAATTTATTATTCAATCAATAAAAAATCAAAAAAATAAATAAAAAATCAATAAAAAATATAATACAATTACTAAAAACTAGATCAAATCTAAACTAAGTTCTTATCTAAAACTAAAACTATCTAAACTTATAATATACACTTATAAATAAAAAACTGCGTTAAGTCGCTGTATGCGGGTAAGGTGCCCAAAAATCTGGCGACATTACTTCGTTGAATGGCCAAACTTATTAGTCTTTGAACGAGGTAATATATATATATACTCTACTATATTTACAATAAAACTGCAATCAGCTGATTCATCTATTCATCCTTTTTCCTTATCTTTGCCGGCTTTGAGGTGGATCAGCGAATATTAATAATACTGATTGTTTTATATTCCAGTTATAAAGAAAACATCAAAAAGCTAAAAGCCGTGATGCAAGACCAACCTGAGAAGCCAATAGACCGCGCTGTATGGTGGGTCGAGCATGTGTTACGTCACAAAGGATCCCGCCACCTCCTTGGGGCTGCAGCCAACATGTCCTGGAGCGATTACCTCATGACGAATGTGGCTGTTCCTTTGGCAGTATTTTTTGCTATTTTAGTAGTTTTTGCTTTAGCGTTTATTTTCTACGTTGTTAATCTGGTTGTCAGATTAAAATCAAATGTTAAAATTAAGCAGCACTGATATTAAAACACAATAAAAACAAAATCTTAAATTCTTTTGATGTCTACAGACACCCGAGTAAGTAAATACCCGATAGATAATTCGAAATTTACTCACCTCAACGTTAGCAGCTGTTCTAATTGTCTTTTTTATTATTATAATCATAGATATACCACAATGTAAATGAGAGGAATGAAAACAAACCGATGCATTGAAATTATTACTTACGATTAAAGCGCTGAATGCTCCCAAATCGACTATTTTAAACGTGATTATATCAAAAACATATACCATTTACAGGATTGAAAAAATGCACGTTTAATACTGGTTATATCTTCATTCCATCTGCCGAAACCGAAACACGTTTACGAAAAGTTTTCTCGATAGAAAAAAATCGTGAAGTGACCTCTAAAAAACATTCAAACGTCCTAAAATGTAACATTATAATAAGACTAATCATTGAAATAAATCATAGTGATAAACTTTGTTTCAATGAATCCGTCTATAAGCTTATTTTTTTTATAATAATAAGCATTTCTTTAATAACTAATTATTTGTACCGAAAAATGTCAAGTCGAAGTGCAACGCAACGTAATCGCCATATTTTTGTTATGCATAAAGCGACCCTATAGGGTACAAAATAAGTTTCAAGTTTTTCTGCTGTAATAAACGTGCTCCGATTGGGTCCTGTCACGGCCTTAATGCCTAATAATAACGTCGGTAGACAATAGCTAATGTTGAAAGACAGTATTCATAACAAAAAGTCACAATAGTTTTATGAAACCACTGTTTTATTTAAAAATGTTAAACATTTTAAAAAAGTATTTTTTGCTCTATGTACAAAATGAACACTTTCTTCCTGCTGTTTTTCAAATATGTGCGGACATTTCACACAGCGCCATCAAGCCCCAAACTTGCTTGTACTATGGGAACCAGATAACTGATAAACACTTCTTGGCTGCGCTAAGGCTATTTTCGAACGTAAACTTCACATGGCATTTCTTCAATGAAAAACTATTAATTTAGTAAAGTCGTAGAAGAAACAATGTCTACCTTGGGGTGCAGATTAACCCCCTTTCGGGATAACATACTAATTCAAGGTCACCTTGTATAACACAGCCATGACACAGAACAAGCACCCATGTTCATCACACAAATGTTTGTCCCAATCGAATCCACAGTTTACAGTTCAGAAGGCAGAGCAACTACCAACTGAGCTATCGGGCCAGACAAAGACGCTCTGAATGGGTGTAAAACATCCCAGTGACCACAGGGCCGTAGGCCAACTACGTAGTTTTACAAAATATTTGCCCTACAACCCCGTAATGAAGCTACGGACGAGATGAATGTACTCACGAAAACTCTATTACCTAACCAAGTCTACAAACCCATTATCATCCAAACCAGGTTAAGACGTGGGTTTGAGGCTCGGATATGATAAATGGTTTTCCAATCGATTTTGGCTTATTGAAATCCGGTTAATTCGACCTAAGCCTCTGGGAATGTAAAGTACGGCACTAAGTAAGCCGATGGTGCTAAGATACCGCGCCAGGCCATTGTTAAACTCTGACTCTAAACTTTTGATACTTTAAGTTTCCGATGGCATGATTAGTGGATGATGGATTTAGTTTTTAAAAAATGATATCGATCAACGTTCTAATATTATTCTAGTGTTTTTACAGACATTTCTAATAAATAAATTATATTATCGCAAAAATAAATATCGCCTAACGATCTTGACTTGAAGACCCCCCGCTTATTTCACTGGAAACAAGGATGAAACGATGACTTTCACCGATGACTAATGCTGGCCAATACTTACTGCGTGGCGTTAGTGGGAGTTAAGCATCAATACACCTATTCAGAGCTGGTATTGGATAGCACGGACCTAATGTACTGCATTATGGAGCAACGGGCTATGGAGAGAGCAATGCTCGGTGTTTCCCTGCTAGATAAGATCCGTAATTAGGAGATCCGCAGGAGAACTAAAGTGACCGATGTAGCTCTTAGGATTAGCAAGTTGGACCTAATGTACTGCATTATGGAGCAACGGGCTATGGAGAGAGCAATGCTCGGTGTTTCCCTGCGAGATAAGATCCGTAATGAGAAGATCCGCAGGAGAACTAAAGTAACCGATGTAGCTCTTAGGATTAGCAAGTTGAAATGGCAATGGGCAGGCCACATCGCTCGTAGAACTGACAACCGATGGGGAAGACAGGTTCTCGAGTGGCGACCACGAACTGGAAGACGCAGCGTAGGCCGGCCCCCCACTAGGTGGACCCACGACCTGGTGAAAGCCGCGGGGAGCCGATGGATGCAGGAGGCGAGCAGCCGCTCTGAGTGGCGCTCTCGGGGGGAGGCCTATGTTCAGCAGTGGACGTCTTCAGGCTGTTACTGATGATGATGATGATGATGGAGAGTGGGCGAAGAAATCACACGATCGTCTTCTTCTTTTTTTGAAGACAGGAAAAAAGTGCAAATAGGTATACCTTCTCTGTGTCTGGGTGTTGTGGTCCTCGTAGTTTCTGGGTCGTTAGATATAGGGAATCCTAATTATTGTCCAGGGTATGTATGTGACGTTGGAAAAATAATTAAAAACAATCAAGTAATCAAGTAAAAGTAATCAAGTTTTTTTTAGAGTTCCGAGTGACACTGCAACTGTTATGGGCAGCCGTGTCGCTTAAAATCAGGGGAACGACTAGCTTGTCACGTCATTCATTCTAACAAAAAAAAAGTAGGCGGCCTGAAAACAATGGTTTTCAATCAGTGTGTGTTGCGAGTGATGAGATATGGAACTGAAACGTGGTCTCTTACTGTTGGCCTCATTAGTAAGCTCAAAATCGCGCAACGAGCTATGGAGAGAGCTATGCTCGGTGTTTCCCTGCGAGATAAGAACCGGAACGAGGCAATCCGCAGAAAGACTAAAGTGACCGATATAGCCCTTAAAGTTAGCAAGTTGAAATGGCAATGGGCAGGCCACATCATTCGCAGAACTGACAACCGATGGAGAAGAAAGGTTCTCGAGTGGCGACCACAAACCGGAAGGCGCAGCGTAGGCAGACCCCCCACTAGGTGGACCGTCGACCTGGTGAAAACCGCGGGGAGCCGATAGATGCAGGAGGAGAGCAGCCGCTCAAAGTGGCGCTCTCTGGGGGAGGCCTATGTTCAGCAGTGGACGTCTACGGGCTGATGATGAAGTTGTGGGCCTAAATGTGCACATAATTATTTTGTGGGTATAGCTCCTCCGAGTACCAGCTGGTATTGGAGATACTGGCCCCGTATTCTAAAACATTTCACCCCAAAATTTCTTCACTCGACTTCTACTCAACTTTGAGGGAAACTCAAGATACATCGCGACTTACCTTGAGTTGACAGTTGCTTCGCTTCCCTCGTTTGAAAAGAATTATTAACGAAAAAAAGTCAAGTAGATTATAAATTGTCAATTAAAAATAACTAAAACGAAAATGTGATTAATTCGAGGTTGAGTCGAGTGGAGTAATCTCGTGTAAGAATATGGGGTTTTTTGTAATCGAGGTATGACGCATCTAGTGGACATTTAATTTGAGTCTCCGTCAGGAAAAGCAAGTGAGGCTTGGCGGTTTCTAGGTGGTGGTGAACCGCTTCAATGTTAGAATGTAGACCTTGGATGTTGGCGAGGTGCGTTTTCAGTGAGAGGAAGTGCATCTGCTGTGTATACTTACTCTTTTTTCTTAACTTTTTCTTGTTTTTGCGAGATGTTTTTTGATGTCAAGCAGTCGAGGAGTCGGTTTGGATGCCCACTAGCAAACTAGCAAATGACTCTGCTATGGGAGACTTGCACGGAGACCGCGGGGACGCCCGTGCCCCCCCAAGAGTGGCCATCGGGTCCTCTCGACTGGTCGCCAACCGGCACGATGAAGCACTCCGGGATTTTTCGCGAGGTGGCGGGGCAGCCTTTCATCAGTGGCTAGCTGACTACTTGGGCCCCCTACTACCTGCGGTCGGCCAGCAGATAAAACCGTGCCACGGATCCCGCTGCTCTCCGAACAAGGCACCCGACAAAGCCATCAACCAATAGCGAAAAACTGGCTTTTATTCCGACTCAGCTGATCTGCAATAACATCATCCGTATCTTTGGTTTCCACAGAAACTAATGGTGGAACACGACGGATCGCTTGGCACCAAGACTTTGTCTGTGGGGTGGTAACCCACCACGGCCGAAGCCTTCCACCGGTGTAACAGCTGCTTCTTAGCACCACCCAGGGGGTACGTGTAGAGAAATTATGGTATCTTCTACGGACGTGAGCAACTAAAACCCCCCAAAAAGTGTCTCTGTTATGATATCCAATCGACATTCAACCCACGTGTTGCACGAGGCAATCGCCTTCAATAGTTCATCACTCGCGCCATCTGCCCGATATATCCCGCGACGAGTCTTCAGAACATTCCAGAGTTACTACATTATTCCACGCACGTCCATAGTTGATGAGAGAAATAGGCTGGGGTAATAGAATCAGTTTGTCGATTTTTTCTATGAAATCTTTTCCGTGACTTCTTGTGCTTTATTTTTATCGCAGATTAAATAAGTTTTGCATAATTCCAAATAATACCTGTTTCCTTATGCCCGTTTATTCCCGTTGTGAAAAATAATACCTAATACCATGGAACTAATAAAAAAGAAGGAGGGAAGACCATCTGATCTGAAACTGAAGCACCCTTAGGAAGCCGGAACGCTTTGTACGTACCAAAGAGTATATAATTTGCTACGTGTACGTACGAGCGGGGCACGCACACACTCACATCATATACAGCCGGTCGCCCTACTTTCATCTGACACACATATGTAATATGTCCGCCATTTTGGGCTACAGTTCGATGTCAATCAAAACTCAATCCTTCTTTTTTTATTTCATCCATGCCTAATATTTACCCCATCATATTCCCGTGGGTGCCTTAAGATCCAGCTGAAGGAATATCCAGGGAATGAAAAGCAGCACTCTCCTCGTAAATCAAAATCTTCTTGGATCACCAAGCCGCCTGTCAACCGTACTGATTACATGATGATACATAAGTGTACCCCCTATGATAATCGTCCAAAGTGGCCATTTATGGAGGAAGCTTATGTTCAGCAGTGAACTTCCCGCTGATGATAGTGATGTGTTTCCATAGTAGAAAACTTTATATTTTAATCTAAACTCGACTCAATATTTTCGCTAAAATAAATTAGAAGTAGCGGCTCCGGAAAAAATAATCTAAAAAACTTTTATTAAACTTATGATTAATATTTTATTTGAAGAATGAATTGATGTTTTGTGATTAATGTCTCGTTCTCGTTGTAATGGTGCTAGAAAATGTAGCTTATATTTCTTTTGCCACATAATTAAATTGAAAGAAATTGTTTTGTAAATATTTTATTGCACCAAAAAAGTTTTTGCATAACTAAGAATGAACATAATAAAGAAATGATTTATATAATATCATCATCATCATCATCATTATCATCAGCCTAAAGACGTCCACTGCTGCTGTTTTTTTCATATAATATATTTATACCTCCTTTAATTAATTTCCACTTGTTTTAATTTGGGAATGGACGCCCACTACCGAAGTGGTATCTTGTCTGTCCTCTCGAGTGGATTGCACGAGGGGACAAACAGGAACTACACTAGGAACTAACAGGAAAATTTTCTAAAAGTTCTTGTTGTTCGTAGCACAACTCGTAGATTCGATGGCCGCTTGTCTACAAGCGAAATTAAACCGGCGCGACTACGAGCAAATACGACAAAACAAGTAGAATATAAAGTCACAGAAGTTTTACGTAAACGAAGTCTAAAGCTAAAAAAGAACAAATAAACTAAACGGACGTAGAAAAATCCGGATCCCTTTTAAGACTTTTCTAAAAGTAAAGTAAGTTGTGTAAGTACCAAAGGCAAGTACTTATATCTTAACAAAACGATTTTATTAGTATTAAGAAGCATCCGATAATAAAGGCCGCAACTTTAACGTCCCCCTTTGTTTCCTTAACAAATAAACGCGTGCGAATGAATAAGCAACACAAAATTTAACGTAGCTGAAGCCATGAGAAGTTTTATATACCTACATACATGGATGGTATGAATAAATTTCCGATATCTTCAAAGAATCATCTTCACCCAATATGACACCTGATTTCTCATCAATAAATGTTTTACTGACTATGTTCTCATGTCTGGAAGATTCGAGCACGTATGAAGATGATTTCGGAAAGTCACTTTGATACACTCCTTATTTACTTCAAAGAAGTTCTTTGATCGGTTTCCAAGGAATCGAAAATATGAAATAATATAAGTGTGAGTAATTCAAGATGAGAAAAAAGGTGCTTATAAGTTTATTTCTGAACTCATTTCGTTGCCTTTTCAGGGAGTAAGGGCAAGTTAATCCGACTTTACTTGTTCACTTCTCTGTACATGAAATGTATGAGAAAAACTTCGTGTTTTATTTGAGAGCTCTATACACAATGTATGGAACTAGCTGCATTTGCGGCAATAAAATTCCGGTCTTAATAAGTCTTGGACCAACTTTGCGCTATCCTCTATGCTAGATGAGCTATTATTACCCACACTTTATGGTCCGCAGGTGGAGCATTTTTTGTGTTTGCGTTTATTTATGAAAAAAATATACTCATACGTAGGTACCGAAAAATTTCCCTCATTTTTAGATAGAAAAAAAATAAAAATGCGCTGGCATTTTTTTATTACCAAGAAAAAGTTAAGAATTCCCTCCACAGTCTACTAGAACTTCAATAACCAAGTTTTAAAGTTTGGCTCAAGTAACAAAGTTAAAAGCATTATATTTTCAAAATATTTCATTGTATGAGCCCTGTGAGGGCGTTGCACTTCAGAGTGGAGCTGGAGCGTGACTGCGGCTAAGTCACAAAACTGCCAAAAAATTCAAAATTTCTATTTATTTATGGCGTAACGGTATTATACGAAGTATTACTATAATAATCTGTCAATGCGTAATAACCAAACCATTCACCTTATGTGAATCGCCACGGCTATAAACCAACAGCTCTGCTACATTACCAAATGGAACTGTAAATTAAGATACCTAAAATATCTGTGATTTATCTTGCGTGACACTGAAAGAAAGAAATTTTGACTGTGATTAGGTTATAATCATAAGCTCTCATTCCCCCAGTAATATCAACAATAGGTACATATCCTTCAAACCAAAACCACCAAGTAGATATTGATTGCACCCTACTAAGAGTACTAAGTAGTGATAACGATAATATTGTGGTTTTGGTGACCTCTTGCAGAAAATTATATTGGCCAGGAAACCTTCATATTGCTTCATTAAACAAAAAGAAACAAACCAAGCGCGTTAATTAAGGGTGATGGCCTACGACCGGACGGCACATTAAGGAGATTTATGGGAATTATAAGTACTTGCTTTTGTTTCACAAACCCATGGACCTTTGATATTTTTGGAGCAGTTCTTTTAGCTGTGATTTTTTGTTACGTTAAATAAGCGTTTGCTCGTGGCGCGACCTGTAGGTATATAATTATAAATAATTCTTACCCCTCCCCCTATATTGTTATCCTCTCCTCCAATCCTTCCAAATATCTCCCCCTCATAACGCACCCCCCGATATGAACTCCATCATTTAAAACCACCAAGGGTGCCTATACCAAATTCATGTCATATTTAATGTATTTGATGTGGACAGTAGTAAATTCAGAGTTTTGTTCACGGAACTACTGAGAAACACATTTCTCAGAAATACAGTTGACCGAACTATTGGGAAAAATATCTCAATATCTCCGTTACGAAACTACTTCCACGGAACTTCTGGGAACAAACGGGTTTTTTGATCAATAGTTTAGGTAACCAATGGACAACATTCTAATAACTTTTGACCATTGATTAGATTTTTTTAGACTTTTTAACCATTGGTTACCTTAATTAACCCGGATTTAACAACTCACTTTCAGTGACCTATGCGGTGGAAAGGAAAGAATTATCCAAAGCATCGGATCTCTTACCCTTAGCATATCATCATCATCAGCCTGAAGACGTCCCTGCTGAACATAGGCCTCCCTCAAATAAAGCCACTTTGAGCGGCTGCTCGCCTTTTGCATCCGTCGGCTCCCCACGGTTCTGACTAAGTCGGTCCACCTAGTGGAGGCCGGCCTGCGCTACGTCTTTCAAGTTCGTGACCACCACTCCAGAACATTTCTTCCCCAAAGGTTTTCAGTTCTACGAGCGATGTGGCCCATACACCATACCATTGGCATAAAACATCACGATTAAAGAAGTACACACACCAAGGCGGTATTTCTCTCCCGCCCGCGGTATTCGCCGGGTAGGGCGGAACTTTTACCGCGCGCGGTACGTTCGCCCGGCCGCTGGAGGGTGATTCTGTTAACAAAATACGATTGAATGGCCATAGAATGGCTTTTCTTAGGCGATCGTACCCAACAGATTATGTTGTACTCCCGCCAAAACAAACAGGGAGAGTTTAAGCTACTCTGGCTTACCGTGCCGCGACCACTACCAGTCTTGCACTCCGCGAGTGTCCAGTAATTCATCTCTGCTAATTTCATAAAAACATGCTGATAAAATGCCTTCCTGTGTCTTTAGTTAGATACTATTATATCTAAACCACTGCAAGAGACAAGAAAAAAGTTTCATTTTCACGTAAGTACGGTACTTTTTATTGAAATAAAAGAAAATAGTGATTGTTTATATCTTAGGCGACTGTTGACACATGGTTGTCACTATGAAGTGGCTGTTGCATTTTGTTTTGTTGATACTCTGGTATAGTGCGCTCAGATCAAATTGATACTTACGCCGTACTTGGGCGTCTTGGTGTGAATTTTTGGACTACGTACTAAGTAACTAACGTTATTGGTCAGCTATTTTGTAAAGATTGAAAGAACCAAGGCCATTCTGGAACCCAATGGCCTCGTACGTGACGATAGCAAAAGAGCTGACGGGATGACCTTGATTCCATGGAAGGTGGGGTGGCCTTTGGTTTAGAACGTAGCCTACGTGGACACCCTCGCACCGTCGCATCTTCCTAGAACACAGGTTGGGGCTGGCGTGGCGGCAGAATCCGCAGAGAACATGAAAACGACTTAATTTGTGTGTGTTGTGAGTGAAATAAAATCACTAGTACAACCAAAAAGTACGCTGAAAGTTCTTCTTCTTCTTCGTTAATGGCTTTCTATCGCTTTTTAGCAATAATTCTGCCAATGTCAAGTGAGTAATGATTTGTACGGTTATGTCAAGTCAAAGTCATATTTTGTCAGGTCAAAACGCCATCAGTAAAATGTTGGATGTTTTACTGAAGGCTCTAAAAAACCGTTGAAGAGAAAACGGCAATGCATGGTCTTACAAACTTGGAACCATTTGCCAACCCTCGTGCACGTTCACGAACACTTAACGAATAATAATCCAACCTTATTACATTTAAATTCAAAAATTCACAGGTTTTGGTAAAAAAAATCAAAATATACAACCGCCATTGTCGGATTTTCTTGAAAGAAATGACGCTGAAAGTTTTTTTTTTTTTTTTTTTTTTTTTTTTATATATGTTGGCTCCACACATAGTGTATTTAGCCAGTGTCAAGTATTGTATATTTTCATTGAGTTTTAGAATATTTTACGTAGTGAAGTCTTAGTCATAGTCATAGTCGAGTCTAAGTCGGGTCATAGTCCAGTCTAAGTCATGCTCAAGTAAAGTGGTGGCAACTTTACAAGAAGCTTCTATGGAATTTTGGAAGCAACACGAAAAATCACGTTTCACCACATCATATCACTTGACCACACTCATGCTCGTAATTCAGCACTTAATGCGTAAAACGCCACCAATTTTACACATTAACACTGAAAAAAGCAAAAGTTTTGAGAAATAATACAATGCAACGACGTGAACTTTTTCACGTTCCCGCCAAAACTCCACGCTGAAAGTTACTTAATAGCAATGTACTCTGTGACGTTACTGACATGACGGCTGTCTGTGTTCAATGACGTCACAAGTGCACAGACATCTATTTCTATTTAAATGTCTGTGCACAGGTGCTACGGGTGAAAAAGTTCCACTCGGTTAGCCTGTTCAAAAAAAAAATGAAGGTAGGTATGTATTCTGTAATTATGTTTACTCGAGAATAAAGTTTTTTCATCTCGTGCCTTTGAATCCCTAGCTCGCTTAGTTTTCTAAGCCCTGTTCAAATACGCGCGGTATTTCTCTACCGCCCGCGGTAGCAAAACATCAGCAGTATGAAAAACCCCATGAATACCTAGAAATCACCAAAAATCGTGCTAAAAACAAAAGAACGACCATTCTGATGTCTGTTGACCAAACAACAAAAAGTATGCTCCGCCAGACTAGCGCCCCTCAAACTTGACCATTCCAACTTTATCTCGTTCCTTGTCGCCTCTAGCGTCTTTCGCTATAAGTATTTCGCACGATCGTTCCTTCATCTACAGATTCTGTATATTCTATACCCTAGGACCGGTGCTAAGAAAACGCGAGAATGACGCGGACGGGACCTACATTAAATTTTTTACTTTATTCCATACACATGAATTTGGCGCCCTCTAAAGTTTCCGCCCGGGGGCGTGCCTCTATTTTGCTCTCCCCTAGATCCGGGCCTTCGTAGGTCGTTGAAAGTACCGGGTCCTAGAGGGCCCGCGGCGCCCCCTTGGACTCGGGCGCCGGGTCCTATGGGGCGCCAAGGACCCCTAGGACCCGGTGCCCGTATGCACCTCACACCTTGCACTTAAGGTAGAGCCGCCCCTGAGAATCCTTCGCTTGCTCGGGATTCAACATCAGCAAAAATCAGCTTTGCTCTCTTACAGAGCCAAGAAATAGAAAAAGTAGAAAGCAGCTTGAGTAAAAGATAGCCAAATCGCACAGAGTTTGGAAGTCATCATCCTGTCGAAGCCTATCCATTCATTCTTTTCCCCTATTTTTTTCCTTTCACTTGCCTCTTCTCATGAACAGGTTTACGGTGCACAACTAATAAACCCGTGCGATGGCAAGGCGGGTCAGCTTCAGCTAGTGTTAAAATAACTTCGTATCAATATTTAGGAAAGCTGTGCCAGCATCTTGGCCATGTTGCCTAGCGGCTAGGTGGATCAGGTTTTGTTTAAGTACATGAGTTTTGGTAGTAGTACCTATGATTTGTATACTATTTTAAATAATATATGTAGTATTTTAAATTAAATACGTATGGGTTCTGTTTTAGATTCATGCTGAGTAACGAGTATTCTGAGAACATGGAGCTAAATAGGATTTTTTATCGCGGTCGATATTTTTTTATAGATATAGGATGTGTTAATTATTATGCCATTATGATATCGAATGTAATATCGAACAAGATATTATATTCGTAAAAGTATAATATCGAGTTCGATATTATGTCGAACTTCTCGAGAAAAAAAATTATTATGACCGGGGTATTATAATTTTTAACATAACTATTATATAAGTGGGGCCCAAGAGGAAAAAAAACCCATTAGGCCCCATGGGGCCGAAAACGTGGGGTCAACAGGAATAACCCTGTAAATGTTCCGCCCGGGTTTCGCTACCCAGGGCGTTATCCGCGTGTGTGTGAACAAGCGGAATAACGCGTACCCAGTCGGATAACGCTACCGTGGGCGGTAGAGGATACCGCCTTGGTGCGTGCACTCCTTAAAAATAAAAACTTTCACCCAATTAAAGCAGTCTCCTTCAAGGAGCTTACTCAATAAGATCCAAAGCTAGATAAAATTATAAACCTGTTCTTAAGGAGAGAATGTTGAAAGAGATTAATTATGATTAACTTTTTTTAATTTCCTTTTAATCATCCGCAGCACGGTAGAGAATGAAT
The DNA here is from genome assembly GCA_963580505.1 of Ennomos erosarius. Taxonomy (NCBI): domain Eukaryota; kingdom Metazoa; phylum Arthropoda; class Insecta; order Lepidoptera; family Geometridae; genus Ennomos; species Ennomos erosarius. The sequence goes on along the minus strand of OY756978.1, from coordinate 3,262,950 downwards.
AATAAATAAAAACACAAGACCTAAAGATAAATTGCGATATTTTTAGACAAATGTTGGGCTACCTTATACTATTAGGTTCCTTACTAAGGATTCAAATGTTAAAACACTGTTTGTCTATTATAACTTAGCAGAATTTGCGTTTGCTGATTTTATACTATCCTTGGCCGTGTGATCCTGGTGGTGTGAGAATAACTGAATAAATAACACCCAACGATCACATACGATAGAACCTGAACCCAAACTAGGATTCCCTGCATAGGGACCCAGGAACTACGAGAACTATGGCCTCCGCCACAGAGCACCAATTCAAGCGACTTCTTGCCTCCTGTAATGTATCATGTCAATACCAAATCATATAAATGGTTACATACATATATCATCATCATCATCATCATCATCATCATCATAATTAACAGCCTGTAGACGTCCACTGCTGAACATAGGCCTTCCCCAGTGATCTCCACTTTGAGCGGCTGCTCGCCTCCTGGATCCACCGGCTCCCCGCAGTTTTCACCAGGTCATCGGTCCATCTATTGAGGGATCAGCCTACGCTGCGCCTTCTGGTTCGTGGTCGCCACTCGAGAACCTTTCTTCCCCATCGGTACATACATAAATATAAATTCTAAAATCCGAGATTATAGTGAGAAAGTGTAACAGTAGTAGCAAACGCAAGTCGTGCCGATGAAAGTCGGAGCAAAGCGGACTTTAAAAGGAAAATGAGAAAATTTTGATGAATCCCTCGCGCTGGGAATCCTCATCTTGCTCTTTTTAGCGAAATATCCCAGATTGGATTTCACTTGAAGAAATCTTATTAAATTAAATAAGGGCCAGTAGAGGGGCCTTATTACATTGGTCTTTTTGGTATAAAAATAACTCGTTGTTGGATGTCACGCGAAAATAGCTTAACCGATTTAAATGAAATTTTGCACATATCTTTTTTAGCTCAGTTGGTAGTAGCCCTTCGTGAACTGTAGGTTGTGTCATTTTCTTATTACTCCGCTCCACTTAACTCTTCGATTAACATTGATTCTGTTTTAAATCACAAGTAAGATTATTCTTTAACAATTAATTAATTAATGAACAAGTCGCAATTTAAAATTGGGTACCAATAGGTACTTATTCTAAGGGCACCGATATGCCCAATAGTAACAATTTTTCTAAGTGGCAAATGGTTCAGTGAAATTTGGTATTTAGCCATTCTGAGCATTTGCACTGTTCCCGTCCAATTAGCTAAAGCGTTACGTCCAATGCCTTTGATCAAACAGACTGCTGTGAACAGATCGCCGTTGTTTGTGCTGATGCGATCGTTGTCCAAATGCAAAATCTCTAATTACAAGGTAATGACTACAAAGGATTCATTAAAATAGACCGTTTAGGATAAGGGACAAGTTCTAATTACAGAAATAAACAAGGAGTCTAATAGCTACTTTACTAAAGGAATGCTTGTACGAATGTGGATAAAGGAAAGTAGAGATTTTATTACTGAATTCAATAATATAGTAAGGAACATCTTTATTTTTTAAAATAACATCCTAATTGTGTTATTCGTAAGGTTCACATTCATGTAAAGTGATATAAAAATTGTGTTACAGCTGTGAGTATCCACCCACACAAATACACCCGAAATAAACGACAATTTAAATTACAAATCCCGATTTCCAATCAAGGTATTACACCATGCCCTATCAAGAGGCGACAATCGTTGTGGATGAAATGGACAATCAATGGATATAACAAACGTAATGGAATAAATGAAATCCCGCAGGTTTATCCTTTGTGAGGTAAAAATGGTTTGGAAAATGTTGATCGGTATATTTTTGCCGAAAATAAATATAGGGCTATAGCAATTTGATCCATGTTGGGGTACACATCGTGATCAACGCAATAGCAAAAATGACTCCGAAAATGGAGAAAATTTCAAAAACTTTTTATCATGTTGCTCAAATCCAACTGCCTCATAATGGGGACATGGCCGTTCCCTTCCAGGGAGAGAATGCAAATGCCTTGTACTATAATCCAAAGGAAGAATAGGTACGTTGATAACGTTGGGCGGCTTGCACTGGCTTGCAAAACAGCTGTTACAAATCTAAATTCAGAAATTTCGGCATCACTATAATTTATTTACCCAATCGAGGATAAGCTGCATTTAGTTATGATTATGCCATGTATAACAGGGCCCGTACTGTGAGCTCTTAGCGCGATTCAAAACAGAGCCTATATTGGATCGCTTGGATTGGATTTTTTGATGAAGATTTTGACAAGCGATCCAATATAGGCTCTGTTTAGAATCGCGCTAAGAGCTCACAGTACGGGCCCTGTTATAGATTCGAACAGTAAGTATAAATAGTTCGTAACATAAGCATATCTAAAATTTTCTCAGTTTCCTTTGTTTACAGTAAAGTATGGAAATTAATTCTCATTAAGTCTTGGGCAGGCTAATGAAGACAGAGTAGCGCGCTTGTTTCCCGAGATAAGGCGCTTACAAAAACAGGTGACCTGACGGACAAGACCCTGTGGAGACAACTTTCTTTGTAATTATTTTGTTTCTATTTAATAGATGCCTACTGATTTTCGCGGGAGGGTGTTCTCACATCACCTGTCTTATTTGTAGGATCTTAAAGTATACAGCTATGAAGACTTTATAGACTATCCTAAGATGTGCTCAGGAAAACTATGCTCAGTAAGACTAGGTTCAATAATAATACTAAGTGTCTTCAGAAAAACTATTACCAGGATGATTTACGTGTAGTAAATCCACAGTTACTAACTAGAATATGATCGCTACGTACATTGTCAGTGTACCTATGAGTAAGCTATAATGACTAAGAATATTCTCAGTAATACTATGTTCAGAAATACGTTGATCAGTAAGACTATGCTAGCAAAACTATGATATGAAATACCATCAGGTGAGGTGACGCGACGTGTCGCTAGTTGCGGGGGCTATTTCAGCGTCACGGCGACATAATCGTCGCCTGCGGCTATGCGTGGAGTCAGCTACGAATTTGTACTTTGAGATTATATTCTTTAAAAATATAGGTACTAAGTAACACTGTTTTCAGTTAGTCTGCCCAGTACTATATTTAGCACATCATCATCATCGGCCTGAAAACGTCCACTGCTGAACATATCAGGCCGCCGCCAAAGAACGCCACTTTGAGCGCTGCTTGCCTCCTTGCATCCATCGGCTCCCCACGGTTTGACCAGCATAGCGATTCAGGAGACCTCAGCGCTGAGGCTAAGCGCTGAGGCTCAGCGTCCAACCTCGATTCAACCAACTTTTATTTGAAAATAGAACGGAAAGCTGGTTAAAAGTTGGCAATATAAGTTGGTTGAATCGAGGCTGGAGGCTGAGCCTCAGCGCTGAGCCTCAGGTCCTGAATCGCTATGCAGCTCGTCGGTCCACCTTTTTTTTTTTTTTTTTTTTTTTTTTGAGGGGGGGAAATGCCCTCGCACTTCCCTGCCACCACGGGGGTGATGGCAGGGGGTATGTGGGACTCGAACCCACTAAAACCCCCCCGTGATCCGTCCGCCGCCGGGACGGGACGAGATAGGGTCGCGCTGGCATTCACTATCTCGCCCCAGCGGTAGGCCCTTCCGGGCCTCTGCGCCAGTGGGTGGGTAACCTTTCACCTCAGTTACCCACCAGACGTGTGGGGCCGTGTGAGCGCAGCGGAGAGTCCCCCGACCCTCCGCCGCCGGCCCCACTATGGAGGACGAAGAAGGCGCCCGAAGCGCCTCCTCCGTCCCCCTCTCCGTCTGCGCCGGAGGGGGTCAGAGTTGGCATCGTCCTCTCTGACCCGCTCCGCAGCCTCCTTTTGCGAGGTGGTGATGTCGCAAAAGGAGGCTGCGGAGCGGGTCAGAGACCGTTGCCTGCCACGCTCTCTCGCCGTCGAGCATGGCGTTCACCACGCTCGGCAACGAGAGATCCCGGCCAACGACCGCTGAAAGTGTGCGCCGCTCAGACTCCCAAGCAGCGCACACCTCCAGCGTGTGGGGCGCCGTATCTTCCGGCGCCCCACATTCGTGGCAGGCTGGGGTCGCCTCCCGTCTCGCGATCTGGTGCAGGTACTTTCCGAAACATCCGTGTCCGGAAAGCACCTGCACCAATCGGAAGGTCAGCGACCCGAATGGCCGCCGCACCCACTCCCGGAGGACCGGGCGGATGGCCTCCACCGTCCTCTGCCCAGGCACCGGTGGAGCCAGGTCCTCCGTCCACCGCCGCAACAGGGCGGCCCGCGCCTGCATCCGCAGGCGCCTGACCTCCACCCACGCTGGGGGCTCTCCACGGGACTTCCTCGCCGCCACAAAGTGGTAAACTTCGGCGAGGGTTTCCGCTTCGAGCTCCCAGGGGGGATCACCAGCCAGCACGCACGCCGCCGTCCAGGACACCGTCCGGTATCCGCGGATCGCCCTCGTCGCAATGACCCGCTGCGGACGTCGCAGCAGGGCCTTGTTATTGCGACCGAGGGCGTCCACCCAGACCGGTGCCCCGTACATGGCCATACTCCGGATAACTCCGGAGTATAGCCGACGGCACGTGGCGTTCGGGCCACCCACGTTGGGCAGCAGCCTCCCCAGTGCGGCAGCCGCACCCAGGACTCTTGGGGCCAGTTGGGTAAAATGGGCCCCAAAAGTCCACCTCCCGTCCAGGATGAGACCCAGATATTTCATCTGGGTCCCAACCGGGACCGGGATCCCATCCAGGAGTACCCGCGTCCCTGGAGGGGGTCCCCCCCCGAGGCCCGTGGAACAACAGGGCCTCAGTCTTGGAGAGGGCAACCTCCAGTCCCAGGGAGCGAATGCGGTCGACCACGAGGGTTGTACCCACCGTGGCCAGCCGCACCGTCTCCCTGAGGTCCCTCCCCTTGACTACGACCAGGGTGTCGTCCGCGTAGCACGCAACCTGCATATTTGCAGGAAGCGTGCCACGCAGCACCCAGTCGTAGCCAATGTTCCACAGGAGCGGTCCCAAGACCGACCCCTGTGGAACCCCGCAGGAGACGCGACGGTGCCTCAAACCGTCGCGCCCTTCCACCAGGACCTCGCGGTCCTGGAGGTAATCGGCCAACAGCCTCCGCAGATACAGGGGCACTCCGTGATAACGGAGCGCCTCCTGTATCGTTCCATGCGGAAGGCTGTTGAAGGCGTTGGCTATGTCAAGCGACACAGCCAACGCCTTTTCCCCTCCACCGACCGCATCCTGCGTCCACCTCTTGAGCCAGAGCAGGGCGTCTATAGTAGACCGCCCTGCTCTGAACCCATACTGGGCCTCCGACAGCCCAGGCCCAGTACCCATGGTCCCACCCATATCCAGGTGCCGGATGACACGGGAAGCTACTACACGCTCTAGCAGCTTCCCCGTATCATCCAGCAAGACGATGGGCCTGTATGCGGAAGGAGAGTCGATAGGACGACCCTCCTTCCGCAACAGGCACAATCGGCCATCCTTCCACAGCTTCGGGAACCGTCCAGACGTAAGGCACGCGTCGAACAGTTCCCGAAGCCGATCGCCCATCTCCCTCGGGGCGATTGTGAGGACCCGTCCCGGTATCCCGTCGGGACCCGGAGCGGTCCTCTTGCCCCGTAGGCGTGCGACCGCGATCTCCATCTCCGCCTCTGAAAGAGGCGGGATGGAGTCCGCTAAGTCCGCCTCGGGGAGGGATGGCGCCATCGTCGGAGGGTTGTGGAGGGGATTCCTGTCGGGGAAAAGCCCCCCCAACACCCTGTCTAGGAGCTCCGGCTCCAGGGACTCCGTGACTGGGGACGTCTGGCCCCGGAACTTATTCCGGGCAGCCTTGTATGGACGTCCCCATGGGTCCCTGTTGAGGCCCTCGAGGGTTTCACCCCAGGCCTCCGACTTCCGCCTTTCTATGGCCAGCTGTAGGTCCCACCGCGCATTGCGGTACAGCTGGCCCTCAGCTGCCAGCTCCTCGGCTGACAGCTGCTCGTCCGTGCGGCCCCTGCGCCGCCTCCTGCAGCGGGTGTAGGGCCGCCGCGCCGCCGAGCAGGCGGCTCGTAGATCCGCGATCTCCGAGCTCCACCAGTACACCTGGCGGCGCTCAGGACGTCGCCGGGCCCTCGGCATGGCCGTGTCGCACACGGCCGTCACCGCCTCGCGGAAATGACCCGCCGCGACGTCCACATCTGGGTGCGCGGGGCCAGCCTGCCACGCCTGCACCATAGCCGCCTCCTTTGCCAACTCGGCGTCGAGGCGACTAATGGTCCAGCGCGGGAAGGCCGCCCGCGCCACCCGATGGGGCCCCCCTTGGCTGTCGGAGGTGGAGATCTCAAACCGTATATATTTGTGGTCCGAGAGAGTCTCCACCTCCGACAACACCCTCCAGGCCCGGACACGTGCTGCGACAGCTGGGGTGGCGAACGATACGTCCACCACGGACCCCCCACGCTGTCGCACGCAGGTGTGGACCGACCCTCTGTTGAGCAGGGTCAGTCCTGAGGCAACCGCCCACTCCCTGACGATCTCGCCACGGGAGTTAGTGGAGGGGTTGCCCCAATCCCGGGCCTTAGCGTTCAGGTCCCCCATAAGGAGGACCTGACGTGGCGCCTGACGTCTCACCGCCGCAGCCAGGAGGTCCACAAAGACCTCCAGCTCTGCGGCGGTTCTGTTGGGGGAGAAGTATGCGCCGACAATCGCATACTCTCCCCACCTGGCCACCACGTACCCCGAGCCCCTCTCCTCAACCGAGAGGGGGGAGGCACTTCCGGGCCGCCCCACAACAGCCACGGAGTCGTCCAAATCCCCAGCCCAGCAAGAATGTTGGGGGGGGACGTAGTACGGCTCCGCGGCTACCGCCACGTCTATCTGCCACTGCGCCAGGGACTGCATGAACAGATCTTGGGCCCGGGCGCAGTGGTTCAGATTCGTCTGAAGAAGGTTGTGATGTCCGACTTGATCCATCAATCAGACATCACAACCTCCTCACACGCCGCTTGGCGTGCTCCTTCCGGGGCGGCCCGGTTTGTGGCGGCCGGGGCGGCCTGGGTCCGAGTGGCCTTCCCCTTCGTCCTAGGGGGAACGCAGCTGCGTCCCCCCATTATGTGCCCGGAGGGCCTCCCTGACTCGGCGCATATGGCACAGCGCGGGGTGGTCTTCCCGCAGCTGGCCGCCCGGTGACCTGCGTTTCCACATCGGAAACACAGGTCACCCCTGTCCGCCGTAGCGGGACACTGGGGGCGAGTGTGCCCCAGCCCCAAGCACTTGTAGCAGCGCATGGGGCGTTCCCCCAGTGCCACCACCTTCACCGAGCTCCACCCTATCAGTAACTTACCCTTTTGCAGCAACACTTTGGCTGCTGCAACCGGGAGGGTTACGAGGGTGGAGCCAGTCCCAGCCACGCCAGTGCGGATCTCTCCGACCTTGATCACCTGCGGGTCACACGCCCCCGCACGAGCGACCGCCGCCACCACCTTTTCTCTTGTGGTCGCGTCGTCCAGGTCCGTGATCCTCAGATCAGCGGTTTTGACGGGCCTGGTGACGCTGGCCACCTCCGTCACTATCCCGCGGAGCACCTCTGCGAGGCGATCCGCCTTTTCCGCGTTTTGGGAGCCAGGAATCTCCAGCTTCCTGGCTCCTGTCGCAGTCGAGCGGCAGCGGATCCGCTCGATCCCCAGCTCCAGCAGGTCAATCTTGTCCTGCGCCGTCTGGAGGACGGTGCCGTAGGTGACCCCCTTTTCCACGGCTTCGAGGCGCAACGATAGCACCACGACCGCGGACTTCGGGGGACTCTTCAGCACCGTCTTAGCTTTACCGGCAGGGGAGGCTGCCGGTTTAGCTGCAGGCAAACGAGCTGCTGGAGCTCCGACTGCAGGGGCACGAGCCGAAGGAGCACGGGCCACTGGGGGCTGGGCCGCACGGGCTCGGGCCACGGGGGCACGAACCGTGGGGGCACGGGCCGTGGAGGCACGAGCCGCGGGGGCTTGGGCCACAGGGGTACCAGGGGCTGGGACAGAGGAGGGAACGGAGGACTTCCCTTTCCCTTTTCGTCGGTCCACCTAGTGGGAGACTGGCCAACGCTGTGTCTTTCAATTCATGGTCGCCACTCGAGAACCATTATTTAGCATAATCATGCCGAATAAAAGTTATGATTAAATTTGATGGCTGTGCAATGATTTTTTATCCATCCCCTACTTTATTACCGATAATGCACTAATAAGGTTGAGCCTCCACAAAATTTGGAACAGTGTTGGGATTGTTGTAAACGCCAAACCACTTTGACTACGTTATCGGCAGTAAGTTAAATAGTTTTCACGAGAAATAATTCCTCAATGTCTACTCCATTTCAGCAATGCACCTTTTGTCTGCATCCATTCCTCTAATGAGTTCTAAGAGAGCTGACATTAGGCGAGTCACAGTCAGTCGCATCTCGGCTTTCAGGACAATTTATTGAATCTCATTTAAATCCGTTTATTATTATGAGGTCTTTCAAGGGGGCACCAATAAAATAAGTGCTTAGAGCATTTCCAAAAGATCACCGGAACGAAATATAGGGTCTTTAGAGACCCCATAGAGTAATTAACTCCGGCTGCTACTGATTTGATTCTTGACTTGAAACAGCGTCTCTATTAAAGATATATTATAGTCCTTAACGCTTGGATGCTCTACCAACTAAGCTATATACCTGACCGCTAGCTGCGAACATCTTAAGAACTATGTGTTCCGCTGGTTGCTAAAATGTTAAGGACTATAATATAATCTTTATAGTCTTTAAGCTTGATTTATACTTTAAAAAATCAATTCAATGAGCGTCTCTATTCATTTAAAGGTAAATAAATACATTTATGTAAAATGTTCATCATACCAAGTTTTAGTCAAACTTTATACCTACATATTATTGATGATTTATAAAGGTATAAAAGGTTACTTAGGTACCAATGAAGTAAAAAGCAATATTCTGGCTAAACTAAAAATCCCATTTATGTGACTTCAATAAGAAAAAATAAGAAAAAAATTAACAATTTGGTTATTTGTCGAGCATCCTTTTATTATCTAGTTACCTGTGGATATTTACGATTTTATCGCCTGCTCAGCGTAATCTACAGATTCATTTGTAAAGGCAAAATGCACCACTTGCCGCAGGCTTTCAGTAAATCATATCCCGGCTTGAGGGATGGATGGAAACGGAGCGGAGTCAAGTCCCGCTCTTGATTCAAACTTTACCTTTATAAATTAATTTACCTGTGGATAGTCTAAGCAACCAATAAATTCATTCCTGAAAGATTTTAAGTTTTATGAAATAAATATGTCACTCTCATCTGTGATATATCTATAGCAAAGCCACGGCAGGCGACTACCTACCTATATGTAAGTCCTGTTAGATTACGAACCAAAATACAGCAAGAAGACATTAACGCATTATTTTTCATATTTTCGCTTTTGAAATGCGTGCGTCCGAGATTGCAAAGGACCATAATGTAAAAGATGAAAAGAACTGTGCCTATGTGGAAACAGCAAAAACTAACAACATCGGCGTAAGCAAAAACTTTTCAAACATAAATTACCCACGTTCTTTATCAGAGAACCACGCCACGGGCAGGATCCCAAACAACTAAACAAGGTTTAAATATTAGTGGGTTTCTCGGTTAATGCTCACCGCAAACGTTTGCCGCTGAGCGTAGCGTGAAATCGCATAATGTGTGGACATTTACCGCATTATGTGGCCGTATCCGTTCGCAGTCAACCGTGGGTTTAAGCAAAGGAAATGTAGCTTTTTGTTAACGCAACGATCCCTACTTCACGACACGTGCGTAAATAACAGTAAATAGATACTTAACACGATTGGGATAAAAGCGACAACAGATTGGGATTGAATTGGGATGATAAGGGAATGAAATCGGCATAGGAGCGCGGCGGGATATACTTACTCGAGATTACTGTAACTATTCCACTATTTGACAACGTTGCAGATTGTCAAACAGTTTTGACAAACAGAATATCTTTGAAGTAATTAGACTGAGTTGCACCATAATCACAGTTAAAGTTAGTGTCAAATTTTGACATTAGCCCGCCCGGCGAAGCGTGGAGGGTGACAGTTAGCAGTTTTTTTTTTTTTATATGTTGGCTCCACACATAGTGCATTTAGCCAGTGTCAAGTATTGTATATTTTCATCGAGTTTTAGAATATTTTACGTAGTCAAGTCTTAGTCTTAGTCTTAGTCTTAGTCTTAGTCTTAGTCATAGTCCAGTCTAAGTCGGGTCATAGTCTAGTCTAAGTCGGGTCATAGTCCAGTCTAAGTCATGCTCAAGTAAAGTGGTGGCAACTTTACAAGAAGCTTCTATGGAATTTTGGAAGCAACTCGAAAAACCACGTTACACCACATTATATCACTTGACCACACTCATGCTCGTAATTCAGCACTTAATGCGTAAAACGCCACCAATTTTAAACATTAACACTGGAAAAAGCACAAATTTTGAAAAATAATACAATACAACGACGTGAACTTTTCCGCGTTCCCGCCAAAACTCAGTTAGCAGTAATTTGTTATTTTGTGTTATTTTGGCTCCACACATAGTGTATTTAGCCAGTGTCAAGTATTGTAATTTTTCATCATGTTAATAGAATATTTCACGTAAAGTCAAGTCATAGTCATAGTCCAGTCTAAGTCATGCTCCAGTAAAGTGGTAGCAACTTTACTAAAAGCTTCTATGGAATTTTGGAAGCAACACGAAAAATCACTCATTAACACATTATATCACTTGCCTACACTCTTAATTCAGCACTTAATGCGTAAAACGCCACCAATTTTAAACATTAACACTGGAAAAAGCACAAGTTTTGAAAAATAATACAATGCAACGACGTGAAATTTTCCGCGTTCCCGCCAAAACTCAGCAAAAGTTAGCATCATTTATCATTTAGGCCAGATTTTACCAAAGTAGAATAACGTTATTCCAAGTATAACGTTCCGAGAATAATCGAGTTACACGAATATAACTATTATACCAACAATTTTGAAGCTCTTTCCTTGGATACAATCAGGATAGGGTCCTTTTATTCGTCATTTCATTAGTCAATCAGCTGTATCCGAGGATAACAATAAGCGTTATACTTGGAATAAAACTTATTCTACTTTGGTAAAATCCAGCCTTAATGATTTACCCTGAAACGTCTGTGCAGTTTTGCATTAATGAAAATATCTCAACGCTGAAACAAACCGACACTGGCGAGCGGAAACAAAGTTGTATGGATTTTGTACTTCTTATGCTGGCAGCTTTGAGTATGGTCTAAGCGTGGCATACACAAATTTTTGCACACCTTCAAAAAAAACGTAAGTGAGCAAGAACTCTAATAACAAAACTTTCAGACAGAGAGACCACACGGCTGTCGCACTTGACATAATTGCGGTAAGTTTTCGACTCTCACAAACATTCATTACATGAAAACATTGTAAGACTTTCTGCTGATTACAAACAGAGAAACTTTTCAAAACATCTGAAACTTGCAAACTTATTCGCTTCAAATGAAATCGCAAGTCAGAATTGCCTAATTTCTTTCATTACTAGCTTAGTCTGGTGGTTTCCCTCACGTAGATACAAAGGTACACACTACTACATAGTATCAATATGAAGAAGGGTGGTAAGTAAAATTGAGGCAGGATAGACAGTGGGATAAGAAGTCGGACAAAAAGTAAGATATAGGGCCTTACTTATAAACGCCGCTTAAAGTTAGTCAGTGTTTTAAATGTTTTTTTTTTTTCTGGCCCATAAATTATAATAGAAAGTACAATAGGAAGTAGGAATCTAGAAATTGTCAAAATACACTGTTGCTTAGTAAGAATTAATTTTAATGTGTAAAAATTTGGATCACGAGCCTTAAAGTAGGAATGACGGGATTAGTGGGAGGTAATGACAAATAATTGAATCAATCAATCAAATATTTATTGACATAATTTAGGTACAAAAATGTTTTATACGAAGCCTCCGATCCCTGAACTTAATTGGAAAACATATTAATTGAAAAGTAAGTAAGTAGGATAGTAGTTAGTTCTTCATTAACCTAAATATTATACTTTTAGTTCCACTTAATTTTTAACCACTAACTATACAGGTTGTATAGTCACGTGCGATTATCCAAAGCTAACAAAAGTCGAATGATATTATTACTAAAACAATTTAAATTTCGTAAAATATTTTTCCCAGACCAACGAGAAGGGCCAAAGGTTACATACTGCTTACATACATAAATCAACATAAATCTACATCATGACGTGATGTGGTGATGTTAATCGCAAAACTTTGTTTACACAAATAAGCTTTACTGTCCTTAGGCGAGATCACCCTAAGGATCAAGCACCAGCGGTCTACCACAAAACTAGGGTTACGAAATTCACGCCATTTTCAACTTTATAAACAGAAACATTATTACTTATTCGATAAACTAGCTGACCCACCCAGGGTTTACATGGGTTAATTCTTTTTTATGCTCTAATCCTGGTCATAAAAAAAAGGGAATAGAAGGGGGAAAAGATAGGGGATAGGATGAATGGATGGGACGGCAATAGAAGGAAGGCAGGCGGCGGTCTGTCATCTATTCATCCTTTTTCCTATATTTGTCCTTCTCCTCTTTGACTCATCTTTTTTAGAAAGGATATTGTGCTTCACTTTCAATTTCTAAACGAGCTCTCTATAAATTATCATTGTTCTATCGTTTTCTGGCACGGGTAAAATCAAGTGAGTTATATACCTACGGACGGGACTAAACTAAATCACACAAGTTAACGTTTATCAAATTACGAAGACATATTTCCACTGAAATACATAATATTTATACATGTTGTCAGTTAACACGTTTGGAAGTTTCAGTTATCAGACGAATTTCACTGTGAATAATTCTGAGCTCATGAAATTGTTAACGAGATTATTTGAACAGAAATGGTCATGGAATTTTAGGGTCTGTATGTTTATAATAATGATATATTTTTTTTTTTTATGTAATGAGTGGCAAACAAGCAAGCGGCCCAAGTGGTGTAGTGAGATTGATCATACTGTGCGTCATCGTAATGATGGGGCGATCGTGCGTGAGTTATTAGCACGAACAGGCAATAATTGTTTCAAGGGTCGTATTGTTTCATGCGATCTTAGCTTAACAAGTGGGTTGGAAAGAATCGTAGCTGGTCGAATTTCCAGCGTGAATTTAAGTCTTTGTGTCCACCGCCCGCTGATAGTGCAAATAAGTATTTCGTTATGAAAACGGATTCATATTTCTACCCTACAGTTTTATTGTTACGCAGAGCAGGTATGCTACACGTTCTTTGTTTCGGTTACATTAAAGTTAAGAGTTAATTGTTGTCATAATTATAAGAGGTATGTTTGATTGATCCTCAAATTCGTGATCACCAGTTCAACCTTGTAGTGATTTTTTAAAAGGTGGTGATAATGCTGATTATATAGCTATACTTTCCGTGGAGAAAAAGGTGATGTGATGTTGATGAAATGATTGAGAACTGCGGTGATCCAGGGCTTTCGTGGCGTCCCTATAACGGTGGCACTGTGACAGATAAGCAGTTCAACTATTATACTAAGTCTGTCGGTAAGCATTTTTGATGCGTTCAGCTTCAGACGCTATGTTTTTGAGTTTTACATGGTATAATAGGTAGTCAAGAGGTAGATTTGTACCTATTTGATATTTAAGTAAACGAATGAGTTAGGAAGAAAAGAAAAAAGACGTGATGGTAAGAATGATACATGCCGGAACGGAACTATGATTATAAATAGTGTAACTTTGCATAGTATGGTGCATTCAGTCGTAAAAAGATGGTTATGGGTACTCGCCAGAATTGAGGTAGTGAGCTGAAGCAGTCATTTCCTCAGACTAAAGGAATGAACTGGACCAGGCACTAACTTGGATTAGGGTACTTAGTGAGGTAAAATAATAGTGTTAGTGAGCTGAAGCAGTCATTTCTTAAGAATAAAGGAATGAACTGGACCAGGCACTAACTTGGATTAGGGTACTTAGTGAGGTAAAATAATAGTGTTAGTGAGCTGAAGCAGTCATTTCTTAAGACTAAAGGAATGAACTGGACCAGGCACTAACTTGGATTAGGGTACTTAGTGAGCTAAAATAATGGTGTTGTGAGCTGAAGCAGTCATTTCCTAAGACTAAAGGAATGAACTGGACCAGGCACTAACTTGGATTAGGGTACTTAGTGAAGTAAAATAATAGTGTTAGTTAGCTGAAGCAGTCATTTCCTAAGACTAAAGGAATGAACTGGACCAGGTACTAACTTGAATTAACGTGGTGAGGTGAAATAATAGTGTTAGTGAGCTGAAGCAGTAATTTCCTAAGACTAAAGGAATGAACTGGACCAGGCACTAACTCGGACTAATGGTGTCAAGTGAGCTAAGATAATGTTCGTGCAAAAATTACTAAGCCTAAAGGAACGCTCTAGTCGGGTAGTCAAGTATAGTTTTAGTAAATGGAGCATAATATCAAAGACTTTTTATCCAGACCACTAATACGAAATTTAAGCAGGGCAAAACCGTACACACCACTTTGGGTGTGATTTATTCTCAGCTGTCAAAATCAAAATCAGTCGTTACTTGGGTGTGCTTTTGAATACATACCAAAAAAATGCCGTCTTGCGTGATAAAACTGTGCCGAAATCACTCGAGGCAAGAATCACAGAAGCACACGATCTCATTTCACTTGTAAGTGGCCTTAATCATGTATTTTTATAAGATTATTTTAATTATTTCTATTTGACGAAGAGTATTTCACATTTTTCAATAAAAAGTTGACATGTCAAAATCAGTATTGCCACACGACATCTGAATAATTACCCGATTTCTTTTGTATAGATTTCCAACAGATCCACCCATGTCTAGCTGGGCCCTTATTCCGTATCGATTCCTTACTTCGAAACCACGCGAATTCCTTGTCTTACAAAAGAAATCTGCAAAACTCTACTCTCTATGAAACGAAAACAAAACCGCGCGAAATGAATTTGGAATTGGCGCGATTAGAACTGTCAAAAATCATATGTTTTACTGAGGCGCGTTCCGAAACATCAACACATCAAAAGATTATGACCAGTTATGTACTTATGTATAATGTACTTTTATTCAAAATAAAGATAACTTTAATGTAAAGCGAAGGTACATCTCTCATCTCAACGCTGTGGCACGATTTGAACAATACACGATAACGACGTGGTTTCATATCGTGTGGAATCTATGTTTCCATAGAGAATAACCGCCCTGATCGTTGGATAAAAGTAGTTCGAAAAACTCGAAATGAAGATTGGTGGAAACCTAATACTCGCTCAATAATATGTTTAGCGCATTTCTATGGTAAAGAACACACAGAACACAGAAGTGCAATTACTGATAATAGTTTTATTGTCAACTATAGGCGTTCCACGCGCCCACTGTTTTCCCATTTTTAAGGTTATTTTTTTATCCTAAAATATGAAACATTATTTTGGTTGAGGCCCAGGGGGTCTAGCAAAGATCACAATCGCTAACGCTAACGCCACACGCTAACTCCAAAAATGTATCAAAATGACATTCGCTACGGAAAAGTTAGCGATTTCCGAAATGTCATTTCAGTACATTTTGGAGTTAGCGTTAGTGGTTGGTATCTTTGCTAGACCCCCTGTACCTACATAACTGTTGTTCTTTAATCCCTTTAACATGGTAATATTGAAAAACTCGTGAGTTATTAAAAGAAATGTTGAATAAACTGTTGATTATACTTAATTTGAATCCATTTTATTAAAAGATTGCATGAGCTATCTATAGACCTTTTTCTTGTCTATAGATAGTAGTATGATGGTAATTAATTTTATTATTTTATATTATTTTTATGTAGGCGTTATATAATATTTATTATTTACATTTTACATCTAGCTAGATTTGTATTTAGGTACCCGACTAAATCGGGTAATACTATTTATATGGTATGTTGAAAGAGGAACTGACATTAGAAGAAAAAAAAAATGTGCTCTATGGTTTGATTCATGTTCAAACAAGGTTAAGTATGGAGACTTCGGTTCTGGACCTATGTAATAGGGGGAATTCTGTGCATAATATAAGGTTGCAAAAGTATTTGTAAATCTTCGTACCCTAAAAAATTGCAACAAGTTCTGTAATACAACTGATGTTAAAGATCCATTGGTCAGGACTTTTAATCGCCGAGTAACTGAAATTCCTAAAAGAAATAAAACGATGAAATGCTTGCATTTGGGTCATGTTTAGAGAAATTTCGTGAGTCATGATAGGCCGAGCTTTAGCAGTTTCAACAAACCATTCTAAACTTATGTATGTGCGTTTTCAGATGCGTGACTCATTTGTAGAACTGGGGCTGATGTCGGCCTGATTGAGGTGTGCTTGAGGACATGCACGGCGCAGGAGGGCCGTGTTAGCAACACCAAGAGAAATCGCAGTCTATATTACATCGGGCGGTTGACAGCTGACGTTTTTGAACAAAGTCTCGAGTCTGTGTAGTCTGTGGCTCCTTGGTCAATTTATTTTATTATCTTTGATTAGTGATTCACTTTTGCTCGAGCCCTAGGAATAGACGGTCGTTGTAGGTCATAATAATTTGTTGAAACCTTAATTTTAACTTTAAAGTATTAAAGTTCAGTTTTTGTTGTAACGCTTATATTTTATTTATTTAAATTAACTAGCTACAGTCGTAGTTGATAACATTCGTTCTTATAACGTACAGCCCCTGTGAGATCTGCCATAGATTCAGCTGCCATGTAATAAACGGTGCATTCGGGACATGGTCTATGTAAACCAGTAGCTTAACTTCAATTAGCATGGCCCCTGCGCAAGGATGACACGCAAAATCGTGAAGCGTTCCACATTTTTGGCGCAAACATAAGTATTATTGTTAACTAGAGATATTAACGCCTATTATATCACATTCAATCTTTTTTATTGATATAATGTATATACTTCAATTGTTATGATTCTTTGTAAATGGTTCTGGAGATAAATTTTTCTTATTCTTTTTTCTTATTCTTATTCTTAATTCAGTGTCACATACTTAGGTGCAACATACTTTCGTAGATATTTGATATTGAATGTAAAACGCACAAACAGTAGCTTAACTTCGAGTCAGTATCACATATTTACTATACATTTTCGTTTATTTTCGGTATTGATATCGTTTTGTTGCCAGCAGTACTGCTGCAAAAATATATTGTGATATTTCTGATTAATTTGATTTTTATTTGGTTGGTATCGGTAGAACTGGTTTAACATTCTCGGTACCTACATTAAAATCTTCTGCGATTATCAAGACGTCTTCCAAGCATATTATTATGGTGGTATTGGATCCCCCCTCTAAAGCATCCAAAGTCGCGCCTAATGGGAGAGGTTTATCTTGCGATTGGTTATGTAGGTGTGTGAGTGAAGAGACTTTGTATGTGGGTGTGCGTTCATTCATATTCGGTCACTCTTCGTTTTGTTTGAACATTATGTACTGTTAATCAGGGAAGAAACTAGTTTTCAAAGCGCATAACTTTGAGATTTCTTCACGATAATATCGATTTTTAGACTCGCCTGGACACGGTGGAGGTTTAAAATGATTAAACCTGCAGTTCTGAAAAGTTGGCATATTTCAGTTTTTAATCATTTTATTCTAAAGTTAAGGCTTTGAAAGAATTTTTAAATTAGCTGTGGAATTTTTATACCTAGATATAGTACGTATTTTTTCACTGAGCTTAGAAGAACCCGATTCCATTTTGCTTTCTAAAAGTATTAGCCTAAGGTATCTACATACAGTCAAATCTAAAGTAAAAGATCTTGCATAATTCATCAAGGCTTTGCCCAACCTTCGGAACTTTTCTCGAAAACTGCCAAATTCCCTCATGGGCCGGATAAATAAATCGACTAATCCTACGGGATATGACCGGTGACGCTTATACTGTTTTAAACATTGGGGTATTCTGTGTTTATACCTACCTAATCACTTTAATACAGCTACATAAATAGATATAAATAACAACATAACTCTACCACATAAAACAGAGCTAAGTACAAGAGATTGTTTCCATGAAAACTCTTAAATAAATTAGATACCAGACTTTTTATCCAGACCACTAATACGAAATTAAAGCAGGGCAAAACCGTACACACCACTTTGGGTGTGATTGATTCTCAGCTGTCAAAATCAAAATCAGTCGTTACTTGGGTGTGCTTTTGAATACATACCAAAAAAATGCCGTCTTGCGTGATAAAACTGTGCCGAAATCACTCGAGGCACGAATCACAGAAGCACACGATCATAATTCACTTGTAAGTGGCCTTAATCATGTATCTTTATAAGATTATTTTAATTATTTCTATTTGGCGAAGAGTATTTCACATTTCACAATAAAAAGTTGACATGTGAAAATCAGTATTGCCACACGACATCTGAATAATTACCCGATTTCTTTTGTATAGATTTCCAACAGATCCACCCATGTCTAGCTGGGCCCTTATTCTGTATCGATTCCTTACTTCGAAACCACGCGAATTCCTTGTCTTACAAAAGAAATCTGCAAAACTCTACTTTCTATGAAACAAAAACAAAACCGCGCGAAATGAATTTGGAATTGGCGCGATTTGAACTGTCAAAAATCATATGTTTTACCGAGACGCATTCCGAAACATCAACACATCAAAAGATTATGACCTTATATATTTTATTCAAAATAAAGATAACTTTAATGTAAAGCGAAGGTACATCTAACGCTGTGACACGATTTAAACAAGACACGATAACGACGTGGTTTCATATCGTGTGGAATCTATGTTTCCATAGAGAATAACCGCCCTGATCGTTGGATAAAAGTAGTTCGAAAAAGTCGAAATGAAGATTGGTGGAAAACTAATACTCGCTCAACAATATGTTTAGTGCATTTCTACAGTAAAGAACACACAGAACACAGAAGTGCAATTACTGATAATAGTTTTATTGTCAACTATAGGCGTTCCACGCGCCCACTGTTTTCCCATTTTTAAGGTTATATTTTTTAATCCTAAAATATGAAACATTATTTTGGTTGAGACCCAGGGGGTCTAGCAAAGATCACAATCGCTAACGCTAACGCCACACGCCAACTCCAAAAATGTATCGAAATGACATTCGCTACGGAAAAGTTAGCGATATCCGAAATGTCCTTTCTGGGGGTCTAGCAAAGATACCAACCACAAACGCTAACGCCAAACGCCAACTCCAAATTGTACTGAAATGACATTTTGGAAATCGCTAACTTTTCCGCAGCGAATGTCAGCTTCGGAGGGTACGTTAAGCCGTCGGTCCCGGCTGTTGTCGTAGAACAATAGTCGTTAAGCCAAGTCAGAAGCCTTCGGGCGGCCTAAAATTTCTGACACCAAGGCTGACCACTTGCCTACACGAGAAGAAGAAGAAGAAGTATGATGGTAATTAATTTTATATTTTTTTAATGTAGGCGTTATATAATTTTTATTATTTACATTTTACACCTAGCTAGATTTTTATTTAGGTACCCGACTAAATCTGGTAATACTATTTATATGGTATGTTGAAAGAGGAACTGACATTAGACGAAAAAATAATGTGCTCTATGGTTTGATTCATGTTCAAACAAGGTTAAGTATGGAGACTTCGGTTCTGGACCTATGTAATAGGGGGAATTCTGTGTTAGATACCTACACTAGACTTTTTTTTTCGTATATTTTGGCTCCACACATAGTGTATTTAGCCAGTGTCAAGTATTATATTTTCATCGTGTTATAAAATATTTCACGCAGTCATGTCCTAGTCATAGTCATAGTCCAGTATAAGTCAGGTAGTCATAGCCCAGTCTAAGTCATGCTCCAGCAAAGTGGTGGCAACTTTACTAGAAGCTTCTATGGAGGTTTGGAAGCAGCATGAAAAATCACGTTTCACCACATTATATCACTTGCCTTCACTCATGCTCGTAATTCAGCACTTAATGCGTAAAACGCCACCAATTTTAAACATTCACAATGGAAAAAGCAAAAGTTTTGAAAAATAATACAATGCAACGGCGTGAACTTTTCCGCGTTCCCGCCAAAACTCCTACACTAGACTTGTAAAGCCAAAACTTGTGTGTAGGCATTTATTATTAGTCAATTGTTTTTTTTTCTCTAATCTGTAACGTGGTATTTAGCCAGTGCTACTCACGGGTGCTACCAAGTTCAAATATCAAATATCTTAGATTATTGATGAAGCAAGGCTAAAATGTTAGTAAGGTGGCGTTCTAACAATACTTACAAGATAAGTATCTTATCTACCACCGAGCAAGAAAAAAAAACGAAGCGTCATGTTTTTCAAAGCTCTGTGGTAACTTATATAGTATACTTAAAATTTCCTTGGTGGTATCTAGGTACTAAAATAATAGCTGGTACTAATAATAGAACTTCCTTGCCCCAAATTTCATAAGCTAATGCGGTTATTGCATTATAACGACATCTATCGTGAGACTTTTCAATCTGCATTTAATTTATAGTAATGCCTGAAAACTTCAGGCATTACCCATACTTACTTACTTTAATGTGAGTGCCTTATTTTCTCGTAGATGGCGCTATTATAAACATTTCAGGAGTCAAAGAAAAAAAATAAGTAAGCAGGCATAAAAATAATGTATAATCTATCTAATGCAGGTACATAAATGATAGTATATTACACAATAACTATACGTATTTAAAATAATCCAGGCGTAGTTATGAAGATACTCATTAAATTACTCATTAATAAATACTCTTAGGTTAGTTTTATTTCTTTAGTATTTTTTTAGTTGTACTAAATACCGGAAGACGCAGCGTAGGTCAGCCTCCCACTTGGTGCACCGACGGTCTGTTAAAACGCGGGCACAATGGATGCAGGAGTGAGTAAATTAATTATACATATATTATTATCTATTAAATGGCAGGTGGCAAGCAGCCGCTTAAGATGGCACTGTGTCGGAAAGGCTTATGTTCAGGAGTGGACGTGTTCAAGCTGATGATGAATAAATATATACCTACTAAATGCCTATCCAATGAGATCAATCAAGTTGATATCAGATAGGACGTCGTTAGCTACGTCTAAGACGACCGGACTGATCAGATCGGAGATCTCATCCTGTAAAAAATAAACAAGTTCAATACAACTTCTACAGGTTATCAGTTACAACAAGGGTTCCGTAGCATTATCATTAAAAACTAAAATCGAGCAAAAAAACACGTTTCTTATACGGGAGCCTCCTTAAATACTCATTTTATTCTGTTTTTTCTGTATTTGTTACACTTAGCGGCAACATGAGTACAGTCACCATCTGTGAAAATTTTAACTTTCTAACTATCTTGGTTTATGATATACAGCCTGGGTAATGTGTACGGAACCCTAAAAATAGACTTTACAAAAACATCTGACATTAATTAAATCGGGAATAATGTGGAAGGATTTATAAAAAGTGGTAATTACCATCCAGAACTCTGCAAATTCAAGAACCAGATTTCTCAAGAATCTGTTAATAAAGTCGTCGACAATTGGTTCATTGAACATGCCAGTGATGTCAAACTGAAAATAAATAATTATACATAATTATTTACATACATAATAGGCATGATACCTAATTTTTTTTTGTATAAATTAATAATATTCCTCAAAAGATAAACATTTGTGTACACAAAAATAAAAAATCTCAAAAAATGACGAAGTTACAAGCATTTTAAAAACCGGAATAGAAAGAGATAGCTCAAACGGACAGTGACGTCAGAGCAAGGTCGTACATAGTACCTCATTACTAAGCTGGATTTTTCATAGTAACTGCGGAGGCGTTCTGTTTCGCGAGAAAGGGACAGGAGATGCCCCCTACAAAAACTTTAAAAGCTTATTACTCCGTGATTTATTTACCGATTTTACTTATTTTTTAAATATTAAAAAAGAATGCAATTAGCATTAATTTTTAATCTTTTTTGTGAAAGTAATAATTATTTACTTGTTCAATTTTAATAGAAATCATCATGTCTATTGTTTTACCTGTGTATTAATGGGTTTACACTTTTTAGCACTATTTTTAACCAACTGTAAAAAGAAGGAGGGTTCTGTGTTCCTGTATAAGTCTGTAATGTATTTTTAATTTAGGTACCTATGTGTATTTGTTGATATTTTCATCAATTGTGAACCGATTTTGACAATTATATAAAATCCATGAAGATCAGAGATAATTATAGATAACAAATTAATTTTTTGGGGTCAATTATAATAATACCAAAAAAAATTTTACTAACTTGAATGTCTGTAAGGCCGAAATCCAGACGTAAAGTCCTTATATTTAAGTATACTGCCAAAAGACCTAGCCTTATATTGACTTCAGTGTCAACTCTGAGCCACGGTCTCACCACCGATATTCTGAAAACAAAAATATTATTATTTACTTATTTGCCATGGTACTGTACCCTGGTAATGCAAACGCCAATAGTAGACAATAAGAATGTGAGCACTTACGTGGCATCGCCTTTCCCAAATATATCGAGCCCCCAAAAAGGCACGAGAAGGTCGTAACTGCCTGAAAGAAAATCATGTATTATATTTAAATTAAAAATTATATAATAATATAGCTCAGTGAGATGGAAAGCTCCATCTCACAATTTCCTTCTAGGATATGATTACTTCTTTGTTATTGAGATTTATCCACTATTTTCATAAAATAAAACCCAACAGTCACATAAATAGTACGTTTATAAATCCTACACTATACCTAGGATTCCCTGTATCTACTTTTACTAGGTGGTAGGACTTTTCTGCAAATTTCGTCTAGGTAGGTACCACCACTTTGCCAGTTATTCTGCCGCCAAGCAGTAGTGTGCTAGCACTACTATGTTCCGGTTTGAATGTCATTCTAGCTAGTGAAATTACTGGGCAAATGAGACTTTATTACTAGGCTGTGTGATGTCTCAGGATGACGTGCGCAGGGCAGTGTCACGCGAAACTTTTATTTTAAAGTTCCGAGTGACACTGCAACTTTAATGGGCAGCCGTATCGCTTAACACCAGGTGAACGACAAGCCCGTCAATCATTCATTCTCATAAAAAAAAAATCTAGTCTAGGGACCCGAGAAATACGAGGACCATAGTCCCACAACACTTAGCCACTGAACAAGTAGGTGCGCTTTTTTCTGTTCACAAATACTTGTTGCGAAAATCGAACCTGCTGCCTTCGGGTTAACGCTCAACCACCATTTCACACAATCAGTAAAAAATATTTAGAGCAGGTAACTTATATAATAATAATTTGGGTATGCCGGGGCGGATGACCGATTCATATTTGCTCTATAAATTAAGTACTTATCTATCAACTTTTCACTGACGAGAACTGTCACTTGTTTATGAATAAAATGCTTGAGTGTTCTTTAGAAGTATACAAGGGAAAAAGGAAATAAATGCAATGATAAAGTCATGTTCTTATTTATGTTCCACAACAAGATCTCCTCTTTTAGTTTTGCATATCAAATGAAGAACCTCACCAACTTCGACATCAATCACCGGGATCTCCCCTTGTATCTGTGCTCTGTAACGTTGCAAAATGACGTTGGTCGTGGTGACGCTTACTTCGGTCATCTCAAACGTGCTCAGTTTGGTTACGAGTAGGCTGTTCACCTCTATACGGGCACTGAAACATTAAGCACACCTTGGAACTAGCAAAGGGGCAGAATACGAAATCATATATCACATCACATCAACCGCCTCCGCTGAAAATAGGTCTACCCGATGAATGTTTGGCATAATCACCATGCTTTGCACATAACATACCCAGGCAATGGTACAACACTATCATCAACGACAAGCCTCTCTCCACGAAACGGGTCCAGTACAGGAATGCTGTCGGAGCCTGTCACCATGATCTGCCTGAAGTCTTCCAGGGCTTCAATGATCATGTTCTCTAAAGCACTGTTCCTTCCGATCTCTGAAATCAAGATAAGAATCAAGGTTTCCGGGACATTATACTTTATTCCTGACATCATCACGATAGCCAGCAGGTCTGTGGTTCTTTGGTTCTAGAATTATTATCGCCCTTTTTGTACAGACAAAACCTCTATATCGGTGGTATTGAGAATGTAACGGGAATACCTATTGTATATCACATGATCAAGATGTTCACTGCTGAGTATAGCTTCCCCCTCCCTCTCCTCTATTCCCTAAAATGCCACTGTCACACGTGTGTGACGCTTATCACAGAAATTGGAAATTATGCTGGTCACTAAATTACCACACGTAGAGTCACTTTTAATCTTCTTGTAACCCCCGATAAGTGCATTGCTATTATCTAAAGAAACCACGACCACAACAGCAGATCGCATAGAGATAAATGAGTACTTAGACCACAATACCGAATCGCATAGCATTTGTCATAGAGCTAGCTGTGGAATAAATTAATAAATAAATACCAACAAAATTGTTGCATTTTTATAGAACAGAATCACGTTTATTCGTATATCTATCTTTTAACATAATAATGTTCTTTTACCACTTGTTTGAAGTTCTTTTATAAGATTTTCAGCATTCAAATGAGACTTCATGGGCAGTGCTCCTGCAATGCTCAGAACAGCAGCAACCAACATCCATACTATCGCCATATCTATCTGGAAAATCATTGAAACATGTTTTCTTATGTTATTGTAAGTAATTTGGTCTCAATCTTCAGTACGAAGTACTAGACCAGAAATACCGAGATGGTTAGCGTTTCTTATTACCATTTCACCCTTTCATTTAAATCTATTGAATATCATGGATATTCTTATCTGATTTACATAAGTTTCGACTTTCTACATCTTATAAAACTCATGGCAATGAGGTCTGTATCATACCTCAATGACTAATGGTGAAGAACATTAGATTTTTCTAATTTCTGGTTACGTTCTAAAGCATTAAAGCAATAAGCATGTGTGCTTCGACATTTAAGAAGTGGACAGCAAAGGAATAAAACAGTATCCCTGCAGGGTTAGCACGGACGGTAGACAAAATTGTCTTTCCCTGTTTTACTCCACTTGACATGTAAATTGTATGAAGAATTTGACATAAAACAGGGAAAGACAATTTTGTCTACCGTCCGTGCTAGCCCGGCTGCATCTGTTTCCTCGGTAAAAATTATCTAAGAGTTTTCAAGGTGAAATTAAACTAGTATCTCCATCGACCGCGCCGCCACTTAACATCTGATGAGCACCAATTGAGTTAGGCAAGACGATAGCCAATGAGTACTAGAAATTCCTTCTTGTATAATATTCTTCACCTTCTACCATAACCTCAAGTTAATTAGAGGATTCGTGTGACTTTTGGAATCTGTGGATCGTTAGCCAAAGCATTATATCACTATTGCTTTAAATTTTTGAGACACTTTGATAGTTTTGGTAATTAAAATTAAGGTATTTCAAAACATGACTTACCTTTCCGAAAACGATTTAGCTACTAATCAAGCGATTTCAGATAATCTATCTACATTTTAATTATTTATTTAAGATAAGGTACTATCAATGAAAAAATGGTAAGTAAACAATTTCTTGTTGATATCATTTCGAGTAGTTCATGTTATTCACGTTGTACCTATTTCACATTCTGAAAAGTAGGTAGTAAATATATTATAAGTGCCTACTCTAATACGTACGTACTGGGGCCAATTTTAAAGGCTTTAGTTGATAGATCTAAAGCTCCTAAAACTGTTGCTGTCCTTGTCAAATACACGGCAATGTAAAAGACGGATATATTTTTAGCATTTTTAAAACTGTCAACAAAAGCCTTCAAAATTAGGCCTAATAATCATATAATAATATATGTTATAGATTATGGATTATTATAGATACCTATTGGTTTAAAAATGACAGAATTCTATTGTGTTATGGTAGATACCGACATTGCGCTATTCAGCCTATTATAATTAGGTTCGTTATTATACTTACCCAAAGCTTGTCAAAACGCCTGGGCCCGAATTCTGCTATTTCATTTGTGTCATAATGGTCCATGAATGGTACCATAATGACAGATTTTGACACTATTGTTGGTCTACAGAACATAAGTAGACTACCATTAGTTTCTTAACAGCGCTTTGTATGTCCCAGCAACATTATATAATCATTTGCCTAATCGTATGAAAACTGTACAAAATGAACATTTTAAGAAACTTTTATTTAAATTATTGACTGACAATTGTTTTTATACACTGGAGGAATATTTTGATAGTAAGTTTATATAGGTTTTAAACAAATATTATATAGGTACAATTATAATTATTCTGCTACGGCTGCGGAATCCGCCAAGCGGCGCAAATATTCTAGCCTTGACAGAGGCTTCATATTTGTGCCGTTTGGCGTAGAGACACTGGGGCCGTGGGGACCGGGAGCCTTTGACATTTACAAGGATTTGGCGGGGCGTTTGGTTGAATCGGCACGTGACCAAAATGCTGGCATCTACTTCGGTCAAAGGATCAGCCTCGCTATACAACGGGGCAACGCTGCCAGCATTATGGGTACGTTGCCCGATTCCATAGATTGCTTGAACTATCTATAGACCTTTTATAGACTATAGATAGTTCAAGTATTCTTTAGACATTTATTTTTATTTTTAAGTAGATATAATATATAATAGTAGTAGTTAGTAGGTCAATATGTTAATTTTGAAATTGTCTTATTCAATTATTTCTGTTCTATTATTCTAAATGAACTAAATAATCGTATTATAATGACATTGACTAATTTTGGATAGGTAATAATAGAACAATGTAAATAAACGTAGAAATATATTGCTTTAGACTATTAAGTACCTAATGACATAATTATTAATTAACGATGTATGACGTTCGATACTGGCTTGAATAAAATCAAGCCAGTCATCCCAACATTTTGCATGCCACAATGGCATGTCACAGATAGGACTAATTTTAATTTAGCAATAAGACCTGCTTTGTAACTCTGTGGCAGCAATAAATGAATGAATTATGAATTATGTCAAAATCTGTCATGATTGCGGATTTTGACACTAATGGTAGTCTACAAACCATAGGTAGACTACCATTAGTGTCAAAATCTTTCATTATGGTACCATTCATGAACCATTATCAAACAACTGAAATAGCAGACTTCAATTCAACGAGGCAATGCTGCCAGCATGTTGAAGTACGCTACCTATACCGGTAGTGAGCTGGAGCATTGGACTGCCTATAGGTCATCGCGGCTGTTATATTATATTCCAAATATTTTTGTAGTTAATTTTATTGTAGTATTAGTTAGGTGGTAAAGTGGCACCCTTTGGGGTAGGCCTATGTTCAGCAGTGGACGTCTTCAGGCTGATGGTGATGATGATGATGATGATTAATTAGGTATCATTTAGTAATAGTCATAATTTAAATTAATATCTTCACCGACCTTTACAGCGTCACCAGGTGGAAAACCGATGAAGAAAATGTATACCTAGACTTAGAGAATGTGATAGTATACCCGTTGATACATCACAATCTTCAGTGATCTCCAAGCCGATTGCTGATTATGGCAATCCTCTATATGATAAGCGCCCAAAGTGGCTGATTCCGGCTTATGATGGGCTAGATATAGTGTTTGTTGAAAGATTATATATGCTATATGATTATAGATGATACAGTCATAATGACACTGTCGGGAAGTGCCAGTACCCTGTAACACAGTTTATACTAGTACAGGGTACACGGACTTTACTCCTTAAGTTGAACTAAATTTATTAAGCTACGGAAGGTAATTATATATTTTATTTTATATAAAGCTATATTATAATCTACTTAAGAAATCATGTACCCAAACATGTAGCAAATAAATAAATTTGAATTTGAGTGAATTTGAATATGAAGTAAAGGTTGTGGTCTATGTTTTGTAGTCTTATTCCTTCTTTCTGGTGTGTATAGACAAGTAGCTAGTTTAGAATTTTTTACGCCATCTCAATAGCTTCAGTCGTTGGGCGACTGTTATGTTACAATAACAAAAGGTAAGTACCTAATAGTAAAAGGTAAAGGTATCTACAAGTTTGCAGCCAAATCCATACAGCAGTAATAGCCGACGTCTCATTACTAGTACGAGTTTTCAAAACGTGAATACGCGCGAATCCATTTAAAATTTGTACTGCCGTTTTTCGTTCATCAACGTGTCCGCTAGGGGCGCTGCAGAGAATGTATGGGAGAAAAGGGAGAAACCGTAAACGAATAAATGCTATTCGTAATAATCATCTATATTATAAATTAAATAAAATAAAAATGACAATATTTAGCAACAGCCTGTATACAATTGTGCATTGTCCGTTCGCTCGATGCGCTGTTGGCGTTCTCGGCGGTGCAGCGAGCGAACTGGTTTATGTAGGTACTTATGCCGGCTACCACTGTGACGATAACAATGCGAAAGAATGCTAATATTATTGAGTGTCTTTTGGTAACCACTTTATATATATTTATATTAAGTATCTTACGGTAAAATAGAGGAATACAACACCAGAGACAAACCTTATTTGGTTTTATTGGTGTTTTTAGGCAAGTTGTAAACCTTTTTTTTCTGATTTAAATAAATAAAAAAAAAAAAAAAAAAAAATCAAGTTTTAGTAAACTATCGAAACTCGTACTAGGGGTACAGGTTTCTATGTATTTCTATGCAATACTTTCTTTAGCTAACCGCACGTCTCCTGAAGGTATTTCATAGAGACATACCCCAATCGCCCTCCGCTCAAAGTTATCGTATACCAAAGTGGGGTGATCATATATAACTTAGATTGCAATGAAACTGAGGAAATTTCAATCATATTTTGAATATCCATGAAGAAATTTCCATATAGAAAATTTCCGCAGTACCTATGCACATAATTTATTTCATAATCTGCGTATTGAGATTGTCCAATCCATGAAAATCTATCGGCTGCAATGGAGTTACATGATCGCCTAGCAGCTAATAATATCTACCACTTATTGGTAGCACAGTTAGCCAATCCAATAAACGTAAGCGCAACATATACTTACTACTACTACTACATTATAAATAACGCGTTGGTAGTGGTGATATAGGAAAGTACAGAAAGTTTTCTTAAAATAATTATTTCAACATTTTAATATATTTTTTATTATTACAAAAAAACAACTATAAAAATAAAAACTTAACAAGGACTTATGTGAGTTTGTGAGATAGCATTCATATAATATTTAGGTTCATCTTTCGGTCTACAACTGAAATATCGTGCGTGTCGTTTACAAAATGTTTTCAATAACTTCGGTAGCGATGATCTCAAGGAGTTCATTGATCTCATTCTGAAATGAAACAAGGGTTATTATTAGTTAGATATTCTCTGCCTCTACCAGGCGTGCTACCTCTGAATTTTGAAGCTGTCTCTTTATCATCATCATCATCATCATCATCATCAACAGCCAGAAGACGTCCACTGCAGAACGTAGGCCTCCCCCAGAGAGCGCCACTTTTAGCGGTTTCTCGCCTCCTGCATCCCTCAGCTCGACCGACCGATACGACCGCTTTTTTAATAGTTGACTATAAAATTGAACATCTCCAAATGTTTCTTTGACAGTCAAAAATTTGCTAGGGGCCATTTTACCTTAGCATAATACACTTAAAAATAAATATCTTACAGTTTAATAATTAAATCTAATGATTAGTTTAAACACTTACGGAGAATGCATTGAGAGTCGTGGGAATCTTGGTGCCGAGGAACGTGTTCAATTGGTTGGACAGGTCCCAGTTTTGAACTACTACATTCAAAGCAGACTGAAAAGAAACAAAAAATATATAGCTATGAAGAAACTGAGTAATACACAGAAATTAATTTTAATTTAACTGAATTTTATCTAACAACGTCTATTCTAAAAATCTAATTCAGCGGAATGATCATGTAACATTGATTGCAATGCAACAGGCCTAATTTCATTCTTAATGTTAATAATTCCATAGTAAATATGCATATAAATTGCACTGAAACCGTTAAATCCATTCAAATATGTGTGTCAATCACCATCTTTCACTACATATGACTGAACTGCTACTTGTTGACGAAGTGTGGTAGTCACTGAAATGTTACATCAAACTTTTGGTTCCATGACGACAAGTGATGTTCTCCTTCAAAGAATCAAGTTCATAGACACTAGAAACATAAACCAATGGACTGCAAGTCAAGTCTTAAAGACAAGATTACGAGACTTTGTAATTAAATGTCTCAGGATGACGTGCGCAGTGCAGCGCCACGCGAAACTTTATTATTTTAAAGTTCCGAATGATACTGCAACTGTGATAGGCGGCCCTGTCGCTTAACACCAGGTGAACGACTAGCGTCACGTCATTAATACTAAAAAAAAATAAGGAAAAGTAGCCTAAGAATGCTTGCTCACCTCAATACCACCAAGGCTGAAGTTAAGGTCGATGCTGCGGAGGGAGACCCCAGTAATAATGCCAACGCTGACGCGAACATTTCCGTTGATACGAATGTTATTGATGGCAAATCTGAGAAACACATAAAATAGGTAATTACTACTGCAATCGAAATAATGCTGAATAACTACAGATTATGGAGTCATCATCATTATCAGCCTGTAGACGTCCACTGCTGAACATAGGCTTACCCCAGAGAGCGCCACTTTGAGCGGCTGCTCGCCTCCTGCATCATTTTTTTTCATTCCATTTCATTTCATTACACCTTTACTCGTAAACTCGGTGCATGGTTGGTTGGACTATACCTACATGGCCTAATTTTGTTTAATTCTGGAGAAGTATTTTAGTAATATTCTCTGATATGTAAAATTATTATCCTAAATTAGTGTAGACCCATTTTTCTTTCGTCAAATTTGAATTTATTTATGTACCTACATGAGATCATTCTGATAACAATAATCAATATTACGTGTTAACAGAGCAGCTGTAAACAATTATTAGATTCTTGATACGAAATTTATCGCAAATCACATATTTTACATTTGATGGATGACACTTTTATCTGTATTTAATTAAATTAAATTGATTCTTGTTTATAATGACTTTGATTATTTGACGTACCTAGTAGCAATTATTGCTACTATTTTTATTAAAAAATAATAGTACATAAAGCAACCAATGAGTTTTGGTGGGAACGCGGAAAAGTTCACGTCGTTGCATTGTATTATTTTTCAAAACTTGTGCTTTTTCCAGTGTTAATGTTTAAAATTGGTGGCGTTTTACGCATTAAGTGCTGAATTACGAGCATGACTGAGGGCAAGTGATATAATGTGATGAAACGTGATTATTCCTGTTGCTTCTAAAACTCCATAGAAGCTTCTAGTAAAGTTGCCACCACTTTGATGGAGCATGACTTAGACTGAACTATGACTAGGACATGACTGCGTGAAATGTTTTATAACATGATGAAATCATAATACTTGACACTGGCTAAATACACTATGTGTGGAGCCAAAATATAACCAAAAAAAATGTAACCAATTTGAATATGTAAAAGTTTTGGAAACCTAATAAAGGAGTATTTGATTTTCTATAGCACTGCAGTTATATGGCTTAATAAACTTTGGCATATACCGTAGCTGAAAACAATAATTTCAATAGGATTGTGATATAATTATGATGCCCTGTTGGTTATCTTTTGTTAGGTACCTAATATATTTCATTCTTAACCTTAAAAATTAATCTACTGCTTTTTAGGGTTCCGTACCCAAAGGGTAAAAGTGAACCCTATTACTAAAGCTCCGCTGTCCGTCTGTCTGTCTGTTTGTCCGTCTGTCACCAGGCTGTATCCCATGACCCGTGATAGTTAGATAATTGAAAATTTCACAGATGATGTATTTCTGTTGCCGCTATAACAATAAATACTAAAAAACACAAAAATATAAGTGTTTAAGGGGGCTCCCATACACCTAACGTGATTTTTTGCTCGTTTTCATAAATAGTCCATCGTACGCAAGTCCAACTCGCACTTGGCCGGTTATTTTTTTTCGGAAGGGAGGGGGTTTCTATTTGCATATTATGATAGGTAGGTACACACCTGCCAGAAGCAGAAGCGGAATATTGCTCGCCAAAAAAGATGCTGTCGACCTCAGCTTTGTCTGAAAAATGAAAAAGAGTTTTTACCTGCCATGTAATTTCAAAAAGTTAGCTTTTTATTTCAATTTATAGTAAGGTGTTTTATTAAAAAAAAGCTGTAATTTTTTAAAGTTCCGATAGTTGGCGCTAAAATGGGGGTTTTACGTTCTGTCATTGTTAAGATAATTATGTATCGAGTTTAGTATTCTATCCTTATTTTATGGAAGGTATATAACTCTAATGGCTTTCTATCGAAAAATCGACGACGTACTCTGTGATCCACTCAACTGAATTTGACTTGTCCTTGTACTCCGTGGTTTGAAACTACGACCATGTTTGAAATACGTCGTTACTACGTCATCTAGTAACAGAAGTGGAACTAGTTTTTTTTTAAATAAAACGGGTACTTATACTATAAGTTCCTTGATAATTCTAGATATTTTCAAAGATATTTATAAAAACTTTCTTGGAGCACATTAATCATAATCAGTTAACCGTGACGCCAATTTTCTTATCAGCAATATAATTAATATTTATGTTTTTGTTCTTAGCATATCAGGTACAAAAAAATAATGCCTCGATCACACACATCTAGGTCCTAACTAGGTTCTCTGTATCTTTAGACCCAGGAACTACGAGGACCATGATCCCACAGCACCCATAGACAGAACAAGTATTTGCACTTTAGGTAAAACTTAATTGTGTTAATATTTTTTTATATCAGTCGTGATTCATATTCGCTCATAAACGCACGCGTTCAACGACAGCCATCGAATTGCACAATTCGCGAATAGCGCGGCACTCGCCGCTGCTCGTTAAACCACCACTATGAGTGACAAAATCGTAGTGAACGAGCTCCTGGCCTTTCTCCAGCAGCGCCTGGACGTCATGGACGAGGTCAGCATGGTACAGATTTGCCGGACAAGTTTCCACGAGGACGAGATCCGGAAATCGGAGACGTTGATCTTTGATTTGTTGGGGAAGAGTGACCGAATGCCAACTCGCAGAAGAGATGAAAAAGGTGAGAGGAGCCTTCAGGATATCATATCGCTTCTGAAGGAGACCGACCCTGACGACGTGCCTACTTTTGTGGCGAAGTATCTCCACCGAGTTCCCCCTGTCACATTCGACCACGTCGACGTCAGCAGGCTGCTGAAAGACATAACAGCATTGAAGACCAGCCTTGCAGAATTGACGCTCAAATTCGAAGCTTCACAGAACACCATCGCTGAGCTGCGAAATGAGGTCAACGATTTGCGTAGCAATGGAACACCGTTGCCGAGTCGCGGAATGTCTGAATCGGCGAAATTCAACTCGCCGATGCATGCCGACGCTGACGACACAACACGTGATGCACTGCCCCGCCCCGCTCCCCCTGTGACGGTGGAGCCGAAAAATGCAATCGCAGCGATTCCTCGTTGCGATTATGCAAAAGCCGCTAAGCAACCACCGAAACGAAAACAGCGGCAAACATCGAAGCTGGAGATGGCACAACCTGTAACAGGCGTATCATCACGACCCAGCGCTAAGACGGATAAAGATGGTTTCACTAAGGTAGAGCGCAAGCAGAAACCGGCTAACCGCAACCAGTGCGGTACCGGAGCAACCAGTGCTAACCATCTGTTGCGTCCCGCTGAGCCGACGACTTTACTGTATGTGTCGCGGCTGCATTTTACAACTAAGGAACAAGACTTAGTGCAGTTCATGCTGGTGAAGACAAAGCTCAACTTGAGGGTGCAGCTTCTGGAATCTCGTCACAGCGTCAATTTTAAATCTTTTGTCGTGCGAGTTCCCACTACCAACCTAGCCGTCTTCACTCAGGAGGATTTTTGGCCTAGAGGTGTAATATACCGCAAGTTCCGAGGAAGGTTACGTGACACCTCCAGCCAGCTCAGCACGCCGACTTTACGTGCCCAATGAAATTTAGTTTTAGTGTAATAAAATATGTATGTTAGTCTTTAAGGTATTTATAATATCGGCCTATGTTTATTTTATAAGCTTGTTGCCTGAAATAAAAAAAAATGGTTATTATATGTTGACATTTCACTCCTTCAAACTAAGCTTAAAGCCATCTAACCCCAAACTAAGCATAGCTTGTACTATGGGACCCAGATAACTGATACAATACTTTTATACTTTTTTGTTTGTAAATACATACATAGAATACAATATAACACATAGATGTTTGTTCTGCGTTTGTTGTTTGTCCTGGGTAGGAATCGAACCCACAGCCCTCAGTTCAGAAGGCAGGCATACTACCAACTGATCTATCGGGCCCGTTTATTAATGGAAATAAATATAATAATGAGTGTTAAAAACTTACTAAGAGTAGCTTCGATGGAAGGAAGTGAAATATCAAAAGTAAGGCGGTAAGTGAGGATGCTGAAGTTCAAGTTGTTAATAACGATGTTGCTAAGACCTTGGAAGAGAAACTCTTCTATCACACCCTCGGCACTAAAGAGACTGAAACAAAACAGGTTTTATTAGTTCATATTTTATTTTTTGGGATGTACTGGAATTCGAAATACATTTCGAAAAATATTAAATTTTTATATTTAGTATTTCTCAGGCTATTGTCAAAAAACAAAGTAAGGCTAAATACCAATCGACGTGAGAAGCCTAAAGCGATAACAGTTGCGGTTCCACTCTGAACTCTTCATTAGGTATAAAGCTTCGCGCGGCACTGCACTACACATAGGAAGTCATATTGGTCATATTATGAATTATCAAACCATATCTAGCTGGTAGATTCCTATAGTGTGAGTCACTCAAGTTATGGAGAGTTCTACACTATGTAACCGAATTAAAAGAACGTAAAGGAAGAAAAATGCTCGATGTTCTACTGGCTGCATGTCTTCAGCCATTGATTAAGTGCTGATTTCTATATTATATGTTTTCAAATGATCTATGTGTTTTTACTAGGCTACATATTTGTGATCATTTTTTGGATATTTACACTTACACAGGCACTGGCAAGGCAGTGATTCCACTGTGGTTTTGGATATACAGGGGGTCAAGACCGGCATCTCTGATCATCTGGCTCACGTCCTGGATGGCGCTGGCGATAGCGTCCGTAACGAGGCGCTGGTTCCTCAGGTCAACTTCTGCAATTCAGGTTGTCAAGAAAATTTATTTTTGCTCAAACCTTTAAGTCGTATATCATCCAGGTTAATTAATAACTATAGGCTCTTAAAAATCTATTCAAAAACCTATTGTGTAGGTAAAGAAACTTGCACTTTAAATAAATAAACGATTCGTTGTATGTTATTGATGTTTTCACCTAAAATAAAATAATATAATATAATTAAATTATCAATAAATACGCTCCACTGTACTCTCGTGAAGTCCGGTTGTGCGAGAATAGAACGACCCCAACTCTTTCCTTGGATACGGCACCCATGCGCGGGTGCGTAACAGCCGGCTAACGGAATACCCAGGGAAAGGCCAGCAGCATTTTTATCGGTACATTTAAATCTTCTGTGGTCACCAAGCCACCTGCCCATCAACGTGATGATTATGGCAAACGGCCTTCTATGATAAGCATCCAAGTGGCGTTTTTTGGGGAGGCCTATCTTCTGGCCTCTTCTCTCTAGACAGTTGGATAATAATAATAATAATAATAAATTTATTTGACCAAGGAAATAATACAAAAGGTAAAATAGGTACATCGAAGGTTGTTACAGTGTAAACAGGATACATTATGTAAAGGAACTCTGAATCCCACACTAGGGCGACCTGTGTCGTGGGATTTAGTGCCTTCCGATTTCAACATTTTATAAAATGTACGAGTAGACGTAAAGCAAAAAATAATAATTAAATACATAAAAGTAAAATAAAGGTAACAAAGTAAATAAGTAAAATAAGTACATTTTGTGAAATACAAACAAACAAACAAGGCAAACATCTCAGTTTGCGGTGATGGTGTGTACTGTGTGCTGTGTGTTTTTTTTTTTATCAAGGGCTGCTTTCAGAAGGTAGTACCGTTACCTACTCATCGATACAGCACGTATTATCAGGAGGATTCTCACTCTGTGTAGCCCTTATAGCATTGGTATACCTTATTTGAGCCCTGCATGAGAAATGGGATGGGATATCAGATATACCTACTAATAAATATCAGTAAAATACTCACTTTCAATTAACGTAGCTGGAGGTAAAGATGTAGCACTGATGCCAACGACAAAAAGGGCGAATGCGAAGATGACTTTCATTTTGAATTGTATTCGCTGAAAATGAAGAACATTTTAAACAAAAGTACCATTTTTACACTGTACAAATTTGAGTACGATTTCTGTTCTTGATTAAAATTTTTCTCTTGTATAATCATACTAAGTACTACTAAATGCAACTAGCTACACTAAACGTACTACAAAAAAAATTGGAACTCTATACATGCCATGTTGACACTCACAGACCTATAATATTTTGTAGGTGTCCTATATACAAGTAAGCGACTACACCACGCTGTCCTTTATACAAATATGATAGATGGGGGCGTACTGTGAACTCTTAGCGCGACTAGTGATTTCAGGCTGAATATGATAATGACGATAATGCAAAAACTTAATTCCATTTCCATACCATTTAAATTGAAAGTAGCTCTAGCTCTTAAATGCTCTATAGAGATTTGGTAAACCAAAATAAAGAGTTAGACTGTAGTAAACTATGGGGTGCTATGGGAAAGGTTCATATTCAAATTTTCTATCGCGATTAACTTTGAGACAATTCATATGAAAATGGTAGGCTATAACCCACCACGCTGCGCGCTGGCCAATTGCTGACTGGTAGTTCCAAATAAGAATACAATGAATATCACTTCTTACCTACACAAATGACCTAACTCAAAGCACTTTGCGAACTGTATCAAAAAAAAATACTTACGACTTTTATACTGATTGCACAATCTGTAATTAAAACGCTC
This sequence comes from Ennomos erosarius, assembly GCA_963580505.1. Lineage (NCBI taxonomy): Eukaryota > Metazoa > Arthropoda > Insecta > Lepidoptera > Geometridae > Ennomos > Ennomos erosarius. The sequence goes on along the minus strand of OY756978.1, from coordinate 3,226,019 downwards.
TCTCAATAATTTATTCAACCGACATCGTAGATAATAAAGCGATAAAAATATAATCCATCTTGTGATTTTAGCAATCTATCTAATACCTAACTGAATAATAATTGAGTCGGATAAAACTTGGTATCTCATCAAGGCCTATGTGTCGGAATCTTGCTGTTTTAGGGGGTCAAATTCAATATTAATATTAAAAATAGATAGACATGTATGTAAATAATTCAATAATAATAAAATTATTAAATACACGAGTATGTTGTGGACATTTCGCACAGCGTCATCTAGCGCAAAACTGAGTATTGCTTGTACAGAACCAAATAATTATAATACTTTAGGAACTACTTGGCGTCAACACATACTTATAATACTGAGGTACAATATAACACTGTCTTTGGAAAAATAAATAACAGAAGGCGGAGCTACTAACAACCGAGCTGTGAACCTTCAACAGAGTCAAAGACTCAACATATTTTTCTTTCTGGTAGTCTGGAGCATTTTCACGGTTTTTTTAATGTAAAATATGCATTGTATATGTAAGTTATTTTTTTTAAACTTATATAATAGAGCTTAAGGTATTTATTATTAACCATTTTTTTTTATTTAAGCTACCATTATTGGTTACCTATTTGTAACCTGTCGGCCAAAGAAGAGGTGGATAAGCGATATAATAGGTACTGCAGGAGGAGAATGGATTCAGAAAGCAAAGAATAGAGATACATGGAGCAAGCTGGAAGAGGCCTATACCCAAATAGGGGTTCCGATCCAAGAAAAACAAATTGGAGATAGTGAATAGTTTTAGTGAATAAGTAAGGTTCCAAATATATTTGTAAATATTTTACTGTATGCATGTTATAAGGATTTGAAATAAAGGGGCTTATTAATTATTCACTCATTTATTTTCTTTTCTTAAGTTTAAGTTTTTTTATAATATTGATATAAAAATATGTTACAAAAATAATATAAAAAAACCTAAGCCTAGAATGCCGCTGGCAGCGGGGCAGGGCCCAAGCTACCGGTGGTCATGGCTGCAGAGTGAGGAACCTCCTGACAATACGTGCCGTGTCAAGGAGTACCGGAGTATTATTATCATTATTATTTCTTCTACATCTTGAGACTCTCGGGTCTAGCCCGGACATTTGGAAGGCATTGGTGGGGCCGAGGCTAACACCAAGAGGCCCATTTTGAATATAATATTAAATGTTTTAACTGACAAGGGATGGTGTGGCTTATTATTATTATTATTTGTAACCTGACGAGTGATTAACGTAACCGATGAAGATTATTCCAATTTTTTTACTGAGTGCGTAATCAAGAAAGCTAAAAAAGAATGTACGAAAGGTTAAGTTAAATACCAAATTAAAATACAAATAAATGAAGTTAAATTGTTAAATATTGATACCGTGCTGTTAGATTAGTTACCTTGAGATTAATTTGTAAAGGAAAAATTAGAATCACGAGCGGGGATTGAACCCGCATCCATCCATCCCTCAAGCCGGGATATGCTTTACTTAAGCTACCGTGACATAGATTACGCTGAGCAAGGCGATACTGCTATAAAAATCATAAACACCTTGAGATTCTTGCCTAGGTGTATTGGTTATCATTATTATAGTATTTTACCTTCTATATAACTATATAGCTTCCTGAATAGGTACATCTTGATAAGAGCTACTTCCTATAAACTATTTTATCTATAAATCCTTATACTATGTTTAGTAAAATGTGAAAATTGTGTTCAGGTGTTTATTTAATTATTTACATTTAAATTGCAGCTTGCAGCCTAAGCCAAAACGCTGAATATGCTATACATTATTTTAGGCAAGCATGCTCCATCGTCGACCGCGTCATCACTTATCATCAGGTGAGACCGTGGTCAAATGTTAGATTTTATTTGATAGTGTATATTACAGTCATTTGGATGGAATTGCGCACATAAGACTTCTTTTTATTTTAATTTCATATATAGCCAGGTATATGGCCAGGCATCCACGCTTTCTCTTTCGTTCATAGGAAAGGGTGATTGATTATTAGCGATAAAAAAGGATAGAGCATGAAAAAATATGATCAGATGAGGTTCAACCCTTTTGAGATTAGTTTGTGACCCTGTAGTAGTATTATACTATTATAATATCTGTGGTCGCTGAAAGTTACAAATAACATTTTTTACAATGAAATAAAATATTTTATACATTTGAGTATTTTGATTTACTTGCCTACTGATAAATTTATTTTAAAAAGAAGTTGTAAAAGTCCGCAAAATTTCAAGTGTTTCGTTACCAGCTTTTCTGTCTTCGGTTAAAAGCACTCAAAATTTAGTTAACGCAATTTTATCTAACGGTAATGACACTTTGAATATTTCATTTTTAAACGAAGCAGTTAACGCCTGGAAAATGGCCTGCCCAAGTAGCTGCCTGCCTAAAAATCTGTCCTCGCAGAAGCAGTGGGACGCGCCGCTCTGTGAGCTGGAACGGAAGAAACTTGTTGATACGTCCAGTAACCTCACAGAACGTGCTCGTCTCTTAGCTGCCTCTCGCTGGGAGTCGGGTCTTTGGTTGCAGGCACTGCCATCACACCACCTCGGAACACTGCTAGACAACAACACATTCCGTCTAGCCATATCACTGCGCATCGGTGCTCCCTGTGTTGCTCCCCATCGATGCAAATGCGGCGAAAAGGTCAATAGTCTCGGCCACCATGGGCTATCGTGCAGTAGAAGTGCTGGCCGTATACCTCGCCATAGTGCTCTGAATGACGTCATACGTCGAGCCTTCGGAAACATCAACGTCGCAGCTGTCTTAGAGCCCAATGGCCTCATTCGCGACGACGGTAAAAGGCCCGATGGTATGACGCTCATCCCCTGGAAGATGGGCCGGCCTTTGGTGTGGGACGCCACCTGTGTTGTTACACTGGCACCGTCCCATCTTCCGGACACGTCACACCAGGTAGGCGACGCTGCTACGGCTGCGGAATCCGCCAAGCGGCGCAAATATTCTAGCCTTGACAGAGGCTTTATATTTGTGCCGTTTGGCGTAGAGACACTGGGGCCGTGGGGACCGGGTGCCTTCGACATTTACAAGGATTTGGCGGGGCGTTTGGTTGAATCGGCACGTAACCAAAATGCGGCATCTACTTCGGTCAAAGGATCAGCCTCGCTATACAGCGGGGCAACGCTGCCAGCATTATGGGTACGTTGCCCGATTCCATAGATTGCTTGAACTATCTATAGACCTTTTACAGTCTATAGATAGTTCAAGTATTCTTTAGACATTTATTTTTATTTTTAAGTAGATATCATATATAATAGTAGTAGGTAGTTTTTTGTTTTTTTTTTTTAAGATAGATAAGATAGATAAGATAATTTATTTATCCAAATTACAATAAAAATAAAAATATATTATCATACCGTTTACATGCAATATTTCAAAATGATACTTATAAACTATGGCATAATACTAATTCAAAATTATAATTAACTACGGGCCCCAAACTAGGACAAGCCTGTATCTTGGGCGCCCATGCAATTGTTACCAGAACTAATTGCGAATAACCATTGTGTACAATGTTTACTCCCGGTCCAACTCGTACGAAGTACCAAAGTGCTTTTGTTTTATAAATTATAATAATAAGTATATAATACAGCTAATATCAACGATAATCCCTACATATAATAAATGTATAATTCTGATGCGCTACGGAACACACACATAATGATGTCAAATCTAATTTATCCCATAGGTTCTATTGTTCAAAAAATATCGTAACCGTGATGCAGGACTACAAGGCTTTTTGCCCTTCTCCATACATTTTCTAATTTATCGTATCTAACGCCATCTAGGGACAATAATTTGTAGCTGTTTGTTTGTTTGTTATTGAACAAATCCCTAGATATTGAACTGATTTTCATGCGGGTTGCACTAATATGCTTAGAAATAACCAGCGCAAAACATAGGATATATTAAAATACAAATATCATTAAAAATTTTTGGTCAAAATTATTAAATATCATTACGAAACCGGACGGAATTTTATACAACATGGCCGCTTCATGGTGAATTTTTTTTTGCTACTGACGGTTAGTTTGAGTCACAGTAATTTTTTTATGTTGTATTATGGCTCCACACATAGTGTATTTAGCCAGTGTTAAGTATAGTAATTTTTCGTCGTGTTGTTATTGAATATTTCACATGTTTCACGTAAAGTCCATCTGGAGGCACAGATTAAAGAAAAAAAACGTATGTAAGGCCATGAACAAAGAGTAATACGAGTTAATTTCGGTAGTAAATAGGCATTAAACAGTGGAATGAAATTTTACAATTTATTAGTTTTGATTAACCATTATTAGTTTTTCTATTTAAGCCCTTGCAGGTTGTTTGGGGGTTTTGGAGTAAATAGATATACCATCAAATAATATGTAAGTAGTATGAATAGATTGCATTCAAGATACAAACATGTTAATTATACTTAAGTGCCCGCAGATTAGAGAAATAACCGGCCAAGTGCGAGTTGGGCTCGCGCACGAAGTGTTCCGTATCATCATCTATAAAAACTAGCAAAAAAACGTTTGATATATGAGAGAGAAAAAATACTAAAATACAGAATACAATAAGTATTTAAGGGGTTAAATACTTATTTTATTCTGTATTTTTTGTAATAGCGGCAACAAAAATATATTTATTATCTGTGAAGATTTCAGCTGTCTAACTATCACGGTTCATGAGTTACAGCCTGATGGTGACAGACGGACAGACGGACAGCGAAGCCTTACTAATAGGGTTCCGTACCCAAAACGGACTGACGAAACCTGTCAGGCTGTCTGTCCGTCTGTCACCAGGCTGTATCTCATGAACCGTGATAGTTAGAGCTTTACCCTTGGGAGTATAATCTTGACCCTTGCTACGCCTATTTTTGGCATTACATGACGTTTATGTTTGGCCCACAGGTCTGAGGGCTAATGCATACTATTACCACCATAGGCTAATGCAGTGGGCCAATGATACTCTTACGTTACGTATAAATTATATACTCTTTGAATGATACAGAAGTATAATAATACTCTTTGGAATGATACGAAGTAGATTTTTTTCTCTAATCTGTGTACGAAACATGTTATGTAAAATGCCCTGGGGGTCTAGCAAAGATCACAATCACTAACGCTAACGCCTCACGCTAACTCCAAAAATGTATCGAAATGACATTCGCTACGGAAAAGTTAGCGATTTCCGAAACGTCATTTCAGTACATTTTGGAGTTAGCGTTTGGCGTTAGCGTTAGCGGTTGGTATCTTTGCTAGACCCCCAGACTTTACCCTATTGTAAAAATGTTTTGAAAGCCTAGATTTTAATATAATATAGGTTTTAATTAATCATGAGTTCGATGATACTTATCGAAATATCATCGAAAATTTTTCTATAGTTAAGTAGCTATGAGTGGAGATTTCATCAAAATTGGTCCAGGACTATCAAGGATAATAATTAGCGTACCTACGCTGTTTTGGGAAATATTATAATTTATTATTTCATCCATGATTAAGAAATGTCATTTTTACTTCGTGGAAGTGATTATACGAACAGAAAACTCAGTGTGGCTGATAGAAAATCAGTTTTTAAAAATAAAACCATTACCCAAACCAAAACCCGAAAAGTAATGTAGTCCACGCGTGGCAACGCCGCGGGCAGTAGCTAGTGAGAACTAAGATGACAGTTATGTGTTTCAAGATGGCTTCAAGTGGGTAAGTACCTACAGCTCAGCAATATGGTCCACCGTAGTAAAAGTTATAGAATATACCTAGTTAATACTTATTCTATGAGCAAAAGTACATTTACCAAGTACGGATGCGTTAGCATGTACAAAGGCAGGTTAAGTACTTATCTCTGGGGAGTCGTGAAGTCTAGTCTAACGTATTACAGTAACATAAGTACTCAATGAAATTAAAACAAAAAAAAAAAAGCACCAACCCATGCAACACGTATATTACCTACATTTGGTCATTGCAAATAAATTTAAATATCCGACTACATACCATTTACCATACAATAATGATTTCTCCCGATTTTGTGTTAAAAGAAGTTAATTTTAATTATTTTGTTCATAATTCTTAATTATTAACTACATGGAATGTACATGGAATGTAATTCAAAGATACAATTATATATTACAAGCATTTATTTTCATAATTAAACACAAACTTTTGCAAACATTCAATAATGCAATCATAGCACTAATTACAAATAACTTACACGAAACATTTTTTTTTTTATTAAAATTTAAAGATTTACAGGCTGTTTCACCACTTGCCGATAAAATCTTGAACATCTTTAAACTATGGAAAAGCTATTTTGTTCTCACATTTAGTTGATACCACTGAACAGTGATTATGGATTTGGAGACTTGATAGAACCAATATGAATATGAATATGTAGATCTTAGATTAATAGAAGTTGGGACATAGGTACTTATAGGTACACAACTCTATCTGCAAATGTCTGATTTGTCTTCGTCGTATTTTTGCTTTCAGACATTTTATATTTTGTTTAGTTTTGGTAAACATGCTGATTTCTTCTTGATACAACCACTTTACTTTGTGAAAATCATAAGAAGAATATTTACTACTTATAAAGTTAGTTTTTAAACCTAGTCTATCATTAATTTGAAAACATGATTCGCTTGTTTTAATGTTTTCCAATATTTTTACCAAGCAATTGTGAAACAGGCCCGTATAGAAAAACAACAACGCCGTATTAAATGCGTAGGCCTTAGAATGTCGTGTCCCTAACGCTTAAGTTTTAGGCCATCTTCATACATCAAGTAAATATACAGTAACGTAGAATGATAGGAGAAATTCGTAACTCTATCGCCAAAGACGCTATTAAAAAAATCTTTGTTCTGATACTATTATGTTGTAACTTTTAACGCACGATTGTGGTTCTTCAGACAAAGTATTTCAGTATAATATTATAGGGCGCGAGCGATCATTTTTCAGTTTCGGTTGTTGATAGCGATTTTCATTTAGAGTTACGAAATTAGCTGCGGCACTGTTTGGAAACTATGGAGATTAACTTACCATTAGCATTTTAAATATATTTTTTTTGTTCTACAGTTAATGTCTTGGTGAAACCAATGTTATTCTAAAATATTTCAGGGATAATCCTTGATTATCCTTATTCTTTGGTTAAGGTACAGGATTGATGTTGGCGAAAGTAGCATGTAATTGTGTGGTCTCTTTCTTTCTCATATAATATATCCGTTTCATCGTGTATGTTATATCTCCATCGTATCCCAATAGTCCAAAATAATTGGTATGTTTTATACAATATAGCCAAGCGGAGTTGAATTTAAGCAGATTACAAATTCAAGAAATTATTTTTTCATTTCATGAAATACCTTGAAAAATTTAAAAATTATCAATTGATATTTGTTTGATAAAAACAGTAATGTAGGATATTTATAACATGCTATAAATCAAAAAAAAACATTATCAGAAACATAAAACTATGTAGAAATGTTACGGAGCATAATAAATATATAAAAATGTTTGACATCATTATTTATTGATGAAATCAGAAATGTAAAATATGTATCACTTGATCTTGCTTTATCTTCATAAAGTATAATGAGAAAACAAAAATATATAATAACAAAACTACTTATGTCTTGGAATGGAGTATAATTTACAATAAAATCTTTTAATAAACTCTATCATATATTAATTTTTTTGAATATTAAAAATGTATGTCGAAAAAGCCAATAGTGTTTGTATTTGCTGTATTTTTTTTATTTAAAAAATTAATGGGCGAGAAGCTTAATATTTTAACATGTAGGTAAGTATTTGTATTTTATAATAATAGATAGAATATAAAATTCATGATAAAACCACACTTTACGTACCTAAATAAAATAATTTACAAAGTAGTATTATTTAAACTAATTATTATTCCTATAAATAAGTTAACAAACATAAATAATTACGTCCATATAATAGAAAATAATATTTGTTAATTATTAATTTTCAAATTTACGCGTATTATTAAACAAATATAAATAACTAGAACATTAACAATTAGTTATATTTATTAAAATTGTGAGTCTATTTAAAGACCACAGAAAGATACTCAATAAAAATGCTAAAACATCACAATAAGATATAACGTTTACAACTTGAAAAAGTAACAAATGGAAATTTGGCGAAAACACCTTGAATAAGTAATGTTTGGGAATATTTTGCTATATAGAAGGTAAATAGTTAACAGGCTTAACAAAGTTTCGCCTAATGGTAAGTAAAGTCCAGCCATTTTATAACAAATTATTAATTGAATACTCGTAGAATATTCTCATCCAGTACTATTTATGTAGGTAATACTTAATAACCAAGTTAATAAAGGGAAAAGGAAGTGCCCAACTCAAGAAACCTAACCCTAGGTGTCTAACTTAAGGAAGTGCATCACATTGTCAAAAGTTACTCCTGCATCTGGCACTATACTAGTATTACCATCTTAAATTATATCCATTGCGCAAATTTAAGAGGACCACTTTTTAGAGCTTTTTTTTGGAGCATTACAACTTTACTATATTGTCCAGATGCACTGAAACGCATTTAGATCGATTGTAACAACAGATAAATCAAAATTTATTATACCATAAAGTGTGGTTACACCAACGACGATGACAAATGGAAAACTTAATATATCCCTTCTTACATTACAATCTCATTTGGCACTACGCGACTATCGTTGGCCTCATCACAAGGTACTGGGTGATTTCTATGATATATCATGATGTGATTTATATTTGGAGTATCTACAAGATAACAATCATTATAGTCAAGTCTTAGTTCAGCTGTTAGTTACTACTAAACGTGTAGTAACATTAGCAGCAGTTCTAGTTGCCAGATAATAAAGACCATTTTCCAATAACAAGTTATCATTTATCAACATAGCTTCAGTTTCATCATGACATCTTTCATAGAAATCATCATTTATTAACTCTAAAAGAAATCAGTGCATGACAAGAAGTAACGCATCATCTACATTTACTATATCACCTAAATTAGTGTATCAATATATATAAAAGTGAACAAGAGGCACTCTATAGGTTTATACGCAGGTTAAAATAAGCGTAGTTTGAAACATTGAATTATGATTATAGTCCGTCAATTTTGAATCTAGTATGCTCATTAGCGATAACGTCATCGCACATTATTTTGCAATTGGTTGACATAAAACATTCCATCACCAAGCAAAAATGTTTAGAGATACGTTTTCAAAGATTGACGAACTACACATCGTAAATGCTGATTCTAACATTAAATATACTAACATCAGCGAACAAAGATCTCACGGATAAGACGTCCGTATTTATATCTAATTAGAAAAAAAGAAACAAAAGCAAGAGATTCTAAAATTACATTTAGCACTTACTATATCTCATAAGGTATCGTCTTCCACAACAGGTTATAGTTTATATACCTTTAATATAGGTACCTCGCCCGATCAAACCTTTCGTGTAAAAGGTGAAACGGGCCCCTACACTAGACTAACATTTAAAATTATTTACATTAAAGATACTGTATCATTTGTTTCGGCTGTCACAGTAGTGTCGCGCTACGTTATTTTGTGCGCATATCGCAGCGATTTATCAATAGCCTAATTACTTTTAACATTAGTGTAAACATATTGTTTATAATGCTGACCACAAAATGCAACATATTTGCGATCTGAATTATTTACTGTATTGACGATAACACATTCATCGTAACTAATCTCTGTGATTATCACACAAAAAACATTTTGCCTTATACTTACTCTATCATAAGTTGAACATTTTGTAGTCTATAGTTCGTAAATACCAATATTCGAAAGCTGAACCGCTGGGCACTACATTCTCTAAACTAGACGTATTCGATCCTAATACGTAATGTACTAATATTCATATGTACTAACACATTTAGTATACTACGCTCTTTACATCTCTTATCCTTTCATTTATGTTGTATTACGAACACTTGAAGTTTTTCCTCATCTCTTAAGCCTGATTCTTTCCTAACTTCTTAGAAAGAATTCTTATCTCTTTTTGATAGGTACTTCTTTCAATCGATTACTAGCCATGAGCGTCTCTGAAACCACGAACCATATACACGTACAACTTTCTAATATTGGTCCGCTACAGAGTTGTGAAATGACCTAGCTTATATTTTCTTACGTCCTAAGGCTAGATTTCACTTAAACATCTCTATGCCTTTGCGTGATATGTATTGCGTTATAGGCGCGTTAAAGCTAACATTTTATTAACATTATCTTTTCTACATCTTGCTAAACACCGTACGGTACGTCATCTTACATTTAGTTCATTGAAAAGCTTATACGCTTTAAGATACTTAGTAATAACGAAGACAAAGTTTACAATTTCATAATTATCGTTACTCTCATCTGGCAGAAGGTTTTAATCCTACTCACAAAAGATATGTAGAGACTTACCATCTATGACGAAATTACGGCTACGTATTCTATATTTTTTATTAACAAGTGATATGTTGTTGGAGACATCACTCCTTGAAATATAACATTAACTTTAATAGACAAGAGAAACTTTACATAGCTTACAATTTTTATTGAACTTAATTGTTTACTAATCAAACATCTTTGGACTTAGCGCAATATAACACTTAAGGTGGCTTACAACTAAAATCTATATAACTCTTTACATATAAAAATAAATTGATAGTAAAATATTCCAGATTCATTTGACGGCAACATATTATAGACATTTAGTGACTCACATTACTAATATTTTAACTATAACTGAAGGCTCAAATAATCATTATATACTGGACATGCCATTAGTACTAAACATATTTCATGTTATGTACTTGAAAATCCAGGTGTGTGCAAATCCTGTAACAGCTACGATGCTAATCCTGATGAATCCATAGGACGACCATAAAGAATCTGCTGCATTAGTGCAGTTTCTTGGAGGCTCCGGCTTGCCTAGAAATCGCAAACATATAGAACGTTAACATGACGTCCAAAAAATGGACAATATAAAATAAATTTTAATATCCAAGGTGCGGCCAAAAATAAGAATGAAAATATTTTTCATTGAATATTCAATCTATCTGACAACCATTGGGGAAGAAAGGTTCTCGAGTGGCGACCACGAACTGGGAGCGTAGAACAGCGTAGGCCGGCCCCCTACTAGGTGGACGTGGACCGACCACCTGGTCAGAACCGTGGGGAGCCGATGGATGGAAGAGGCAAGCAGCCGCTCAAAGTGGCGCTCTTTGGGGGAAGCCTATGTTCAGCAGTGGACGTCTTCAGGTGTCCTAATGTATATTTGCCATACACAATCATTTGTCATGATTGTGTATGGCAAATATGAAAGGGTTGGTGCAACAGGTCTTCCAAATTTTTATTCTTCTTTTTTATTTTTCTTTTTTATTTTTCATCGCTCGTAGAACTGACAACCGATGGGGAAGAAAGGTTCTCGACTGGCGACCACGAACTGGAAGACGCAGCGTAGGCCGGCCCCCCCACTAGGTGGACCGACAACCTGGTGAAAGCCGCGGGGAGCCGATGGATGCAGGAGGCGAGCAGCCGCTCTAAGTGGCGCTCCCGGGGGGAGGCCTATGTTCAGCAGTGGATGTCTTCAGGCTGTTAATGATGATGATGATGATGATGATTCTTCTTTTTAGTCTTCCTTATTTTTATTATGACTTGAGATAATAATCTTCTGGTATTTAGTCGGGCCGCTCGTAGCCTGCGCATTAGGCAAAATACTAATTATGGAACTCACTTGTAGCAGCCATCAGTTGTGGCAGATATTTCTGCCAGAAGGCGCATTCTTTTACCCTGGTCCCGTGTCCCACGGAGCTGGAGTTTACCTCCAGAGTCAGGTACTCTCTGCCGGCTGCCGTATGGGGGGGCCAGTAGACGTCAGCCATCTCACCATTGGCGTTTTGCGAGGGGTTTCTAAAAACCATATGAATATGTTAAGGTCTTCATTTACATCTCCGACGCAAGAGTCCTGAGTCCTATGTCACGGGTCTTGAGCCTAGTATGGGAAACAGGTGCTCCATCAGTTTAACTTGTTCACCTATTTTTATGCCTAATAAATTATCATTTTCATTTTCATCTAAAATTTGTTAAAAGCTGTTAAACTTGTTTTTAAATTTCGGCAGTATAGCATTAGATCCCAAATTATACCTGATGTTAAGTGATAATAATATAGTCCTAGGTGTCGTACCTATTCAGTGGCAAAACCACTTACTAGGAAATCGCCCAAAATATCTTAGCACCATGATGTGATTTCGTCGTAATGTTTTCCTACAGTTACGAATATTTACGCTCAAGTAAGTGTAACGTTAATGTAAGTCAGTTGTATGGCATTTGGCACTTACTGTCGCGTAAATATTCTTGATAGGCCTACTGAAAGTTGTTCATCTCAAACGTTTTTAAGAGCATTTAGCCACTATTTGAAAGTTTGTTATCTTTGTATCTACAGAAAATTATACGTACCCGCTCCTTGCAAAGTTAGCCCAATATCTCATCACCCGTCTGCTGAATTCTACTTCTTCTGGAGAATAATCCTTTCCAGGATTCAACGGCTCTCCAAAGATGTAATTAATTTCATCTGCATGCATCACTCCTGTCCAGGAAGGCCAAGGGTTATTCTTGCTCCTGTGTTTATAGTAGTACATATATACTTTATTTCCAGTTTCAGCGTAACGAAGCGCAAACTCAGTTACACCACAAGTGAAGTGGTAATCTCCTACCATTTTGTCAAGAGCATTTCGATTTTTTACTGGATCTTCAGTGTTTAACCAGTCGGTGTACTCAAAGACTATCGCTTGCCTTGCTACATCGTTAACATAAGGATTCAACTCTCGAACAGCTTGAAGATATTGCTCTCTTGTTATCCCGACGTTTTCTTCTTTAGGGAACAGTTCAGTTAGATAATAAAGGATGAAGTAATAACCTTCTTCCGTATTTGTACCCATTAAAATATTGGCCTTTTTAAAGTTTTGGTGCACTAGAGCACGAGATGGCATTTCGTCTAAGAATGCGCCATCGATTATCGGAACGAAGGGAAATTCGCAGATGCCAAGAGTACCCCACTCATTATTGACAAGTTCATCAGCACCCTTTTTACGTAAACATTCAATCATAGGACCCATATCTGTTCTTGAATGTGGGCAGTGAACAGCTTCTGCTAATCGAATACCTCGTAAAATACTCTCTTCTCTAGTTATTATAGCCCAAGGCACTGTTGCAGACCCGGACTGCATTATAGCTTGGGAAAATAAGTTCCGTGAGAGAGGGGACAGCAAATGTAAAGAAACTGAGGCAGCTCCAGCCGATTCTCCGTACAACGTAATATTATGAGGATTTCCTCCAAAATAAGCAATGTTATCTTTCACCCATTGCAAAGCCATGAGCTGATCAAATAATCCTGCATTCCCTGGTACGTCTGGAGTATCGAAGTACAGGAAACCTAAAGACGCAACCCTGTACTGCATTGATACGTAAACGACTTTTTCTTCAGACACAAGAATTTTTGGATCGTAGATATCTAACGTGGCAGTCCCAGAATAAAAACCACCTCCAAACACCCAGAGCATGACGGCAGCGTTTTTGGGACGGGGTCTTGGTGTCACTATATTAATATAAAGACAGTCTTCCTGCATATCAGTATTCGGATTCCACATCATCGCACCAGGGAAGTCTCCAAACACAGTGTCTACTATTTGGACGCACGAGTGTGGCAGTGTTGTCGTATTCAGTATTTCACTACCCCAGTGTTCTACCGGTCTAGGATGTCTGAATCTCAAGTCGCCGATAGGTTTTTGAGCGTAAGGAATTCCGAACCATGCATCTACTTTCTTTCCTGTTGCTGCCGTAAGAGTGATGCCTCGCACTGTTCCTTTTCTAGTGCGAACGATCAGAGGGTCCTCTTCGTCAGGTCCGTACGGATCTTTATGTTTGGGTAAAGGATGTGGTTGTGGCTCATCAGCCATGATTTCTTCGGACCGTTCATAGGAACGGTCATCGTATTTGGTTCTCTTGGAAGAGGTTTCCGCGTCGCTGCTGGCGCGTTTTGATGAGGTTTCGTGGTCCTCGAGGCGAGGCAGGATGGTGTCTAGCTCGGGGTTGTACCGCACAGCTTCGCCGTGGCCGCGGTAGGGTTGTGGTGGCGCTGGTACGGGGAAGTGTCCCGGGTGTTCAGACACGGGGAAGTGTCCCGGGTGTTCAGGCGCGCGGTGGCGCGCGCGGTGCTCGTGCGGGCCAGCCAGCACTCGCGCCGCCAGCGCTGTCAGCGCCGCCAACACCACGCGCATTCCGCAGCCGCAACCTTTCCCACAGTTACCACCTGGAATTATAACAAACGCCATTGAAAATTCTTCGTAATAGTTTTTCAAGAACGTGGTGTGTAGTATGTACTCATGAGTTGCCAAACGAATTACGAAACAACAAATTTTTTACGTCCTCATAATCATTATAATTTTGAACAAGAAGTAATCCACTAGAACCTCTCTAAATTTTATTCATGTCTAATATTATAATGCGAGTTTTATATTATTTTGTTATTGAATAGATTTTCCAAAAAAATATACGAATACTAATTCATCATAAATAGACTAGACCTGTCAATGGAAGACTTATTATTATGAGCCAACAAAATAAAGACGATAGAGAAGATGGATCACCTATTTCGATTAATGTTGACGTAGATAATATGAAGAATTTGCTTTTAACATTCAAGACAATAAGTAAGTTAAAAACGTTTAACAAGATGCATATAAAGTAATTATTTATAACTTAGGTAGGATTGGCATCAGCACGATGTTATCGCGACAAAACTTGTATATCGAAATCGATTTTTCGTAGAAAAATACTATGCATTGATATAATATCATTTCCAGAAGACGGAGAACTATTTATACAAGCGCCGACCACGTCGATGGGAAATCTCTGTTATTTCACAACATCAGCTGCGAGAGAGCAATATCTGCGAGTGTTTGTCCATCAATACAAACAGCTGCTGGGCTGTGGAGTCAATATTTGTATTAAGGAAGCCAGCTTTATACACGATTAAAATGTATTGCAGTTTTATGGGTGGGAGAGCAGTCGTGTCTATACTTGTAGGTACAATTCTATCTAAAATACCTGAATCGTTTTATCTATGGCCTTTACTTGACCACTGTCTCACCCACTGGTAGTGACGACGCGATCGACGATGGAACATGGTTGTCCAGATCTCTTTTGAATTAATTTTCAGTGTCTTTTATCCAATGTGAAATTACTGGGCAAATAAGACTTTATGGCCTGATTACACAGTGTAGTAATCTGATTACTAGACTTTGTGATGTCTCAGGATGACGTGCGCAGTGCAATGTCACGCGTTTATTATTTTAAAGTTCCGAGTGACACTGCAACTGTTATGGGCAGCCGTGTCGCTTAACATCAGGTGAACGACTAGCTAGTCACGTCATTCATTCACATAAAAAAAACTTGCACGTTTTTATTTATAAAGGCATGATTCCAAATAACTGTGGCTAAAATTAAATGCATAAAGAAAAGATTTGAAATGCACACGCTATATTTACTTGGCTGTTGTTTTATGGTAACGACAAAAGCCAGCTTTCCCATGACCATCCAGATTAACTGGTCTAAACGTACGGCTCGCGAAATGTATTACTCGTAGTACTGACAACCGATGGGGAAGAAAGTTCTCGAGTGGCGACCACGAACCGGAAGATGCGGCGTAGGCCAGCCCTTACCGGCCGACAATCCGGTGGACCTACAATCTAGCAAAAACAAAAAAAAAGCCACGTGAAGCCGATAAATGCAGGAGGCAAGCATCTGGTCAAAGTGCCGCTCTGTAGGGGAGGCCTATGTTCAACAGTAGACATGTTCATGTTCAGGCTATTGACAGAGATAAACTCTTTATTCAAACACCACATACCTACTTAACAAAAGACGCTAACAGCGTTTACCTTAATCAATTAGTTAATTTCACAATTCTAAATCTAAGCAAGATGTAACCTTATAACCTAGTTTAAGACGTGACCCATTAAAAGATGAGCAACTCCAATAAACAACAATACGGTCCCATTCAATTGAATTGGATGGGGAAACCAATTAATTAACGAGGTATTGTGCTTGAACAATAGGGTTCCGTGGTATTCATTGCAAACAAAACACCCCTCGAAGCCCGGAGATGCGCAATGCCGAAGTGGGAATGTGGCGGCCACATTATTCCGTTGCCTTTTCATATAAATGAATATAATAATTACTAACCCTCGGTTTCTGGTACCTTTGTTAAGGTTAAACTCATGTCAACTTAAAAATACTGAACGCTCATTGGTTGACTGTTGATAATCGGCTATCGTCTACCAATCAACGCATAGTATTGTTAACAGTTGGACAAACGTCGAAAAACTCTAGACCTCGCGCGTCTGTCTTTGCATACCTTATAAAATTGAAAAAATACTTTAAAGTTTACGACCCATGAGTTCTTACATTTTGATAATTTTCCAAAATCTGA
Source organism: Ennomos erosarius (assembly GCA_963580505.1). Taxonomy (NCBI): domain Eukaryota; kingdom Metazoa; phylum Arthropoda; class Insecta; order Lepidoptera; family Geometridae; genus Ennomos; species Ennomos erosarius. The sequence goes on along the minus strand of OY756978.1, from coordinate 3,209,489 downwards.
AGGTGAAAAAGGTTTCATATAATTGTCCAACCTACTAACAAAATTTCCTGAGCGTCGGTTGGGAAATGTGACCTGTAGGGGAGAAACTGCAGCCGGATGAACATACGAAATCATTTTCCCCAAGCGGAACCGGAGATACTTCGCGCTCGCTTTACAAATAACTTATTGTAATACTAAAACATATCGTCATTATTTGTGATCGAAATAAGTTGAGATATTGACAGCGCAACAAGTTGAATTGAAATGGTCGTATTAGCATATTTTAAATGTATTACATTAGGACCCTGCTTGGCTATAGCATTATTGATAACAAACACTATATAGGTAGCTTAGATATAGGTAGAGTTGTCTTTATGTTAAAATAAATCAAAATAAAGATAATAAATAGGCTGAAATCTAACATCAGTTATAATTATATTAACCCGTATTTTTATTTGCATGATTTTTGTAAATGTCCTTGAAATGTTGCACAACATCACACGATTATGATAATAACAATTATTAAAGATGTAGGACGATAAAAAAATCAAAGTAAACAATTAAAAAGGAACACCATTTACAACACGATTTTAAATTTAAAAACGCAATTTATTTTTCCACTGCGTGATAAGTTGTTACGTGCAAATATTTAGGTATAATTTGTTATCAATGTATAAAATCTTATTAATTGGTTGATATCACATCAAAGTGCGTTGATTTATATCATGTCTGTTGCCAATTGAATTGATATTGAATTATATATTTATTTTGTGCAAACTTCTGACGCATAGATTAAGTGTAAAGAAAAAACTAAATCAAGTCTGTGAAAAGGGCTTTGATAGACGTTCTAATACTAATTCTAATTTGTGGTGATAAGAACTGCACTGACGTCGTCCCCCTCGGGGAGTATAGAAGTTGATATCCACGGTATTTTCTAAGAAGACACTTCAACCGCATCGTTAAAAAGTTTTCTTACCGCAGAAGCAATTAAAACTCAAGGGCACGGGGTCTGATAAGACCGCCTGTCGCAGGCCCGACTTATTGAATTGCAAATAGGTCGTATCTGCAGCCGAGACCTTCAGCACGCGATGCGGTGATATCGCGCACGGTTTCCGGACGGCTGTAATGGCCTGGTCATCCACATGTCTTGAGTTTCTAGAACTTGAGGCTTTAAATTAAAACTGGTGGGTTCTTTTAAATTTTAACCCCGTATTAAGGTATATAACCCGTTGGACACAAGAGGCAAATAGACGGTCTTAGTGGCACTCTATTAGAGGCGGCGTATAATGATGACGATAAGCCCTTGCCTAACTGATAGCAAACCAAAAATTACAAAGTTTGGTTCGATGACAATCATCCGAGCTTTAATAAAACTTAAATCTACTTAGCTATTGCTGTCTTTATAGGCTAGTATAGTGAATAGCGCCACAGATATTAAAGACTCACTACCAGAATTTTAACTTTTGACCGTGCCTAATTAGATATTCAAGAGTACACAAAGTACCTATCTTCTACAAGGATGCACCAACGTAGACTGTGCCAACTTATTCTATTATGTAGAGCAGAGTCCATGTTGAAATGTTTAGACTTAGAATTTAAAAAACTGAAAACTAAATAGATTTTTTTGTTACCAGACATCGTATACGTCAGTGATGCTGAATTAGTTTTCGATTTCTAAACGGGAGCCAAACAATACTAATGATGGTCATAATTAATTGTAGGACCTAGAGACTATTTGTCATCATGAATCGTCATTATCGAGTCTATGTATTGTGATAGGCATGGACTAGAGTGATAGATATCTACCCTTATCTACATAGTCAGCACAGATAAAAGAAAACAACAATTGAATCATAAATGTAAATAAAAGACTAGCTTTAGAAATAGATATATATATATATATATATATAAATACCAACTTGGGCACAAAGTTGATCCAGCCCGACTGCCGTGCATTGTTGACTCCACCTTTTTCGCCTCACTACTCAACTCCGGTTGCATATATCTTGTCCGGAGTGGCAACGTCGCAAAGTTGAAGGCGACGTTGCCAAACATATTCATTGAGAAAAAGATATACTCGCATTTATTTTCATTTTAATTTTGAACTTTAGCGACTCCTTAACGGCCAAAATTCTGAAATGCTTAAACACTTATTGGCTCCAGTTTGTATACCAAATGCAAAGTCGTATGTTGATCCATGTCGAGATACAGCGTCTATGTGGCTCCATTTATATTATAAATATTAGAGCTTAATTTGATCCGACAAAACCAAACTATTTTAAGTAACGTAGGTATATTTTTTAATGTGCTTTAGTATTTGTTGGCTCCGAACCGAATATACAGGATGTTGGCTCGTAGATCTACCGTGGGCTATCTTTTAAGTTAGTATTGCAAATTTTATTTTATTTTTGTGTTAAGTATTCAATATTTCGTGGAAATTGAGAAAATTCTCCGTCTTCGACCTAATAGTTATAAAATGATTTTCATGTATCAATTGACTTCTAATTGGCACACGGAGTCTACCGCACGAAATTGGGCAAAATGCCGGGTAAAATAACATTTGATGGTGTTGTTGATTAGAACAAAAATATAATATTTGCCTGGTGTTTGTATTAATTAGCTGTAATATTATTCTTAAATCCAGTAAATTTTTAAGGTTCCATGCTTGAGTTTTAGTCAAAAGTATCTTCCTACGTTTTGCGATTTTGGGAATTTTTATCATTTTACCGTATGATTTGGGGCACCAGCAAAAAACCCATATTAAAATGAAGTAAATTACGATTACCCATTATTTATTATAAACGAAATTAATTATTCAAAAAAATCGCAATAGTAACTAAAATAAATAAAAAATGATGCCCCTTGAAAAAAAACTACATAGTGGAATGCAAATAAACAATTGAAATTGAAATTTAAAGCTGGTCCTACTTCAGTATTATTTAAATAATCTTTGTACTTAATAACTATTGAATTTTTCATGTTGTTTTACTTAAGTCTTTTACTATTTTGCTGAAAAATCGTCATTTTTGGTTACTATTATTAGGTCATCATCATCATCACCATTGTCAACAGCCTGAAGACGTCCACTGCTGAAAATAGGCCTTCCAACAAAGCGCCACCTTGAGCGCCACCTGCTTAACGCGGTTTCCAGATCATCAGTCCACCTATTGGGGGGCCAGCCTACGCTGCGTCTTCCGATTCGTAGTCGCCACTCGAGAACCTGACTTTCCCATCGGTTGTCAGTTCTACGAGCGATTTGGCCTGCACATCGCCATTTCAACTTGATAATTCTAAGAGCTATATCGTTCACTTTAATTCTCCTCCAGATCTCCTCATTGCAGATCTTATTTCGCAGGGAAACACCGTAGCGCGTAGCACGATTTCGTGCTTACAAATGAGGCCATCACTAAGAGATCATATTTCAGTTCCCATCACTGGTAACACACACTGATCGAAAACTTTTGTTTTCCGGCTCTGCGGTATTTTAGACGAAAAGATGGGTCGACGCTTCTCGAACGCTGCCCAGCCAAGTTGGATTCTTCGTACAACCTCTTTGTCGAAGTTGGACAGTCTGTCCTAGGCTCCTAGGTAGACATTTTTGTCGACAACTTCGAGAGTATCGTTCCCAACAATTACCGGTACAGGTGGAACATGGGCATTAGACATTATTTTCGTCTTGTTGTTCATCTTAAAACCAACCTGTTGTCAGGAGACTTCTAAGGTCGTTGAGCATGGTGCTGACTTGTGGTCTTTAAGTGACCCCACCATTACAATATCATCGGCAAAACGAAGGTTAGTGATGTGTTCGCCATTTATGTCGATGCCAGATCTTTTCACTCCAGTGCTTGAAAACGTCTTCCAACGTGTTTGTGTACAGTTTCGCAAAAATAACGTCTTGTATCACGCCTCTTTGCAATGGGATTTTCTCCGCACTCTGGGGATCTAGCAAAGATCCCAAATCCTAACGCTAACACCAAACTAACTACAAAAATGTATTAAAATGACATCAGCTGTGGAGAAGTAAGCGATTTCATTTTGGAGCTAGCGTTTGGCGATAGCGTTAGCATTTGGGATCTTTGCTAAACCCCCAGGTCCTGCAGGTGGACTGACATTATGGCCTTGCTGTAGAAAATACTTCAACACTTCGATATACCGATAGTCAATTTGGTATCGCTGTAAGGAATGCAGCACCCTCCAAGTCTCGATTGATTAGATCTTCTCATAGTCCACAAACGCTAGGCATAACGGCCGATTGTGCCTAATTGTTTTTGTTGCAAATAAACTAATTTCATTTAATTTTATAAATTTTGGCGTAACGTATGGATGTGGTCTATGGTGATAAAGCCTTTACCGTACCACCGCGAGTAGAGAGTACAACCACGCTTTAGTGCCACGCCTCTGGCGTTGTACCTTCAAGGACGAAAGAATTAAATAACTTCTGTAGGACTATAAGCACTGGTCTACCACCCGCTCTCAGAAGTTGGTCGTAATTCCATCCTCACCTGGCGCCATGTGGTTTTTAAGCTGCTTGAGAGCCATTTTAATCTTGTACAGCCTGAAGTCGGGGATATCTTCGGTATAGTGTCGAACTAACTTGGCTCTGGTGTCCTGAGCTGTCTTAGTAGTGAGCTTACATGTCCAGGTTTATAACTGTCTATAGAAGTTCTCGATCTCTCGCAGAACCTCAGGCTTGAATAAAATGACACCACTCTCATCCTCAGTTTTGTCTCTAGTTTTTGTGAACTCCACTCCAGATTTGTTTATTGAGTTTACCGTAGGCTGACATATCAACTGAAGACTGCAGTTTCATCGCTTTGGTTTGCCATTAATTCAGGAGTTTTTCTGAGAGCTTCTGAGTTTTCACTCGGTATTGATTCTTGAAGAATTTCTACTACTGCTTACTATTAGGTAATAATGTTAATAACAAAGTCTTAGATAATATTATTTTAGTTTAGATATTTACTTTGCACCAAATCTTAGAGTAAGATGCACAAATCCTATAAAGATTATAAAAACTCCCGAAACCTTGAAACGTGTAGGTACTTTTGACTAAAATTCAAGGTTCTATACCTTAAATTACTGAATTTAACAATAATATTACAGCCATTTAGAATTATTATACAAGAAAATAGGCAAATATTATCTTTTGTTGTCATCAACACTATCAAGTTTCGTGTTATTTATGCAGCAATTTCGGGAACAACGTTAACCGAAGAAGAAACTAATTGCGAAAGTTTGTGTGAGTGTATGTTTGTTACCTCTTCACGCCGAAACGGCTGAACGGATTTGGATAAACGTCCACTGCTGAACATTGGCCTCCCCCAGAGAGTGCCACTTTGAGTGGCAGCTCGCCTCCTGCATCCATCGGCTCCCCGCGGTTTTCACCAGATCATCGGTCCACCTAGTAGGGAGCCCGTCTAAGCTAAGTCTTCCGGTTCGTGGTAGCCACTCGAGCACCTATCCGAGAGGTTTATAGAATGCGGAAATGAAACCTCTACTTAAATTGTTTCAAACGTTTTGAAACGAGTGAATTATTTGTGGGGTACTAAATATTACACGATGGAAAAGAAAGGTTCTCGAGTGGCGACCACGAACTGGAAGACGCAGCGTAGGCCAGTCCTTACTAGGTGGCCCGACGACCTAGTCAGAGCCGTGGGGAGCCGATGGATGCAATAGGCAAGCAGCCGCTGAGTTCAGCAGTGGACGTCTTCAAGCTAATGATGAAGTACTATTATAGGGAAATTTAATAACAAAATAAATAATAAATAATTTATTTATTTTATTTCTTATTATTTTTAACGCTAGAAACAAATCTGCTGGGAATGTATTATTATAAAAATCAGCAAAGAAATAAAATAGAAAAAATAAATATAAATGTTTGGTGTAGCACCTTTATGAATTTTAGCAGATTGTATGCAAATTGAAGAAGAGTTATTATTCGAGCCTATTATTGATGGTAAAAATATCAAAATACTTACACTTCCCGTTACTAGCTTACCGTTACCTACTCTGATAATAATCATAGCATATAATAGGTACTGGTAAAAATTGGCACATAATTTTTCACTGACCGCAGAAACAATGTAGAGTTTAGCTCCGTCTTTAAACCTCATGTACAAATTGTACATGAATAAGATAATACCTGCCAAGGACGCCAGCAACCAATTGCGGAGCTCGTGACAATTTGTGGGCTCTGATTGGCTCATTTGAATCGGATCAACTAGTGCTCAAACGCAAAAAAGGTGGATTTGTATAAAAAACACGTAATTATTATTATTACTCTTGGTTGCACTTGTGGCTCCAATCGGAGCCACTTACTGACGGTGATGCGGTATTGGATCAACAAATACCACCCGGATCAACAAGTGAAATCGGATCAACAAATTACTACCTATATGGCACGTCTGATCAACTAAGTGCCCATGGAGGAATCTATATATATATATATATATATATATATATATATATATATATACGCATCTACAATAGAAAAGTAGAGGTACCAAGAGTTAGACAAACGCGCGTTTCGAGTGGCTTTTCGATACAAATTAAGGCCGGTTTTACATACCGAGGTCATATGAAAATGTGCTTATGCCCTGTTTTAATTTAAAATCTATGTCAAACATATTAATTTCAATGTCTTTTAATGTAATCGAATCAAAAAATGTTTTGAATTTAACCGATGTAAATCAAATTATCAATCAAATGTTATCATGTTGCCACACTTTTCGGCGCAGGATATTTATATATTATTAATTAAATAATAATGATAATGATGATAATAATAACTATGGTGTTTACGTGCTGTGCGTGACAGTTTCTCTAAGCACATCACCAGAAGTATTACATAGTTATTTTATGGGTCTGTTCCAGTGTCGTCAAGTAGATCATCATCCGTGCTTTAGTATCATTATTGATCACCACCTAGGTGTTTGTAATCTCAACAACTAGCTATTTGCGTTCATATTTTCTATACTTATCATGCTGCTTATGATCTTCTAAATCTATAGGCACTTTAAGAGGGTCAGGGTCAAATCACAGTTATATTTATAAATCTTTATTATTACAATTAGCGAGTGTTCGACACGTAACCCGCCAATAAGCGCGGCCACAGAAGGGTGGTGGCTCAAAACGAAATTTATGGCCGATTTTATATCCCACTGAAGCCTATTACTTGCTGGAGGATTCCGACGGCCAGTTTATGAAGACCTCAGTGGGCTGCCCATGGATTTGGGCACGGGTAGGACAAAACTGGCCTCTTATTCCTCTATTTAATATGCGACAGCACCGCTTGGCAATCGTTGATTGTTGACAGATTTTACATAGTGAACTTTTAAAACTGACGTTTATGTACAGTGATAGCCATGCAATTTAAAGAACAGCACAGAAGGGTTGAAATATTTAAGCCGTTTTAGATTCCAGCATGTTAGTGCGATTTTGTTTCTATTTTCACGCAGACCAGACCAACAGGCAAAACTAGAGGATATTAGATATAAAACTAAAAGAATTAGAATAAAACTTCCAATCTTCAATAGTATGAATAAATTCTAAATCGGTTTACGACTGTTTGTAATTTATTCACTTTAATAACCGTCATTTTTTAGTCAAAATGTAATCAGGTTATTAGAATTATACTTATCAGTGTAATTTGACATTACTTGTTATTTCATAACAAACGCTTTTGATACTAAATGTATCTGCCTAGTGTTTTAAGCTCTAACATTGGTCAAACATATTTCAAATCTACCATCATGGTCACCCTAGCTAGCCCGCTACCCAGGTGTCTCGATTCACTGGTCATATTTCACCGCCGAGCCAGAGGTTTGAAACTTGAAGTATATTTTCCCGGCAGAAAATTACTAGGTGGTGACGAGAAGCAATCGACAACTTCATAAATTTATGAAATAGAGTTACTACGATGCTGCACCGATGTTGGATATTGGATAAGTTAGAATATTCTACAACTTGAAGCCAAAATTAGGGGAAATGGTTAAGCATAGAAATATAAGGATCGCATTTCGATTAGTAAAGTTTTACCTTTTTTATGAGAATGAATGACGCAACGAGCTAGCCGTTCACCTGATGTTAAGCGAGACGGCCGCCCACAACAGTTGCAGTGTCACTAGGAACTTTAGAACAAAAAATAAATACGCATAAATATGTAAGCAACATTATAAAATTTTTATATAATTTTTTAATATTCCAGTTTCGTCAACTAGATCATCATCTACTTCCAAATCATCATAGGCTAATATTTGTTCCGATCTCACGTGATGGAAAATGACGACGCGGTTGAGGACGGAGCACGCTTGTCTAGAAGATAACGCTATAGCCTTAAAAACTCCCAGTTTATACTTTTTATCCCGGAAAATTTCAAGATTCCGCGAAAACACGTATAATTCCGGGACGCCTCTAGTCTATTTTACAAGGGATTTTGGCCGAGTGACCTGCTTGGAAGTACGTCGTAGATTTTAAGTCTTTTCTTCCCGACGGGGCTCACGCCGCCGTGCCCGTACATACAAACGACGTAATTATAGTCAACCCTAAGGGGTTGAGGCAAGCTCATCATAACTTTGTTTGTATTTTTTCTTATCTGTTTAATTAAACTTATACACAATTTGGTCTTGTGGCTAGCTATTATGCCAGTAGACAGAATATATTTTATAGTTCTCTTTCGATGATTTATTTACTTGTTTACTAACCAGATGAGATTTTAGTAAAACACAATCATGTTACTTTGAGAGTAAGGCCGTAAGTTTACTACCTTATTCCCAAAAAGCTAAAATATCTTTGAAACTTAAATAAATACTTTGCGTTTTATCTTATCTCTGCAAGTGGCAATTTACGTCAGTGCGACTACTGACAAAAGCTGTTTAGTTTGAATGGAAAAGTCATAATTGTTTTTTTCTGTCTAGGAGCTACAATGCTACCAGCAAGGAACTTATATATACGTATAAGTTCCTTGGCTACCAGAAAGTTTAAAAATATATTCTCTATCACAGTTCTTTATATACAAGGTGACCTTGAATTGATATGTTATCCCGAAAGGGGGTAAATCTACACCCCAAGGTAGACAATGTTTCTTCTACGACTTTACTAAATTAATAGTTTTTCATTGAAGAAATGCCATGTAAAGTTTACGTCCGAAAATAACCTTAGCCCAGCTGGGAGGTTGAACTTCATCCTTGACCGAGTACATATAAGTGAGTGTAACGACCTGTGTTTAGAAATGAGTTTATAGTATCTTGTTAACTCTCGTAGCGATTGCACGTGCAATTTTGCGAGTGGATTTATTTTTTACTATGGAAGTTTGGAAACACCCAGTTTCAAGTAAGGCTCTCACAACTTGTAGGGTATCATAGTCCCAGTCCCCCTCATTTTGGGATAACATACCAATTCAAGGTCACCTTGTATATGGCACAAACACAGCTACACAGATACAAATTAAACTTATAACACCTCTCTGTTTGCGTCGAGGCTTAATCAACTGAGTTATGATTTTCTACCAATTGGAAACCCGAAGAAAAGGGATGGAGAAGTAGTATTTTAATCAATCGTAAATTACCTGACACTATCTCCGAAATGCCATGACCGCTGCTCGCGGAGTGTGATCCGTGACTGTGCGCACCTATTCACATTTTCTGCGGGACAAAACTGGAACAAAAAAAGATTATAATAAAAACCGGCAAAGTGCAAGTCGGACTCGCGCACGGTGGTTTGTACCATTATCTAGCCTGGTGACAGACGGACAGACAGACAGACAGACGGACCGCGTATTTAATAATAGGGTTCATTTTACCCTTTTGGTATGGAACTCTAGGCCAGTCCCTCACTAAGTGGACCGAAGGTCTGGTGAAAGCCGCGGGGAGCCGATGGAGGCAGGAGGTGAACAGCCGCTCAAAGTGGTGCTCCCTGGAGGAGGTCTATGTGAAACAGTGGACGTTTTCATGCTGTTAATGATGATGATGATGATGATGACGGAATACTAAAAATTAACATCATATAATCAGATCGATAACCAAACAAGACTAGGGTCGTCTAATATTTGTACTCGTAAGTCAGCTGCCCGCAGCAATCTCATATTCAACTGCACCACTCAATCCTCACCCGATTCGTTGATTCAATCTGCTGAATGGGAGCCGGAACACGCCTCCACACAATACAATAGACATGACAACTAAATTTTTTTTTGCTAAATTTAAATATATTCCTCAAAAGATAAATATTTGTGACAACAAAAATAAAATATCTCAAAAAAGACGAAGTTACAAGCATTTTAAAACCCGGAATAGAAAGAAATAGCTCAAACGGCCAGTGACGTCAGAGCAATGTCGTTATAGTACCTCATTACTAAGCTGTGGTAGCTTTTCATACAATCTCTTTGGCATGTGACGTCACGAGTGGATTTTTCATAGTAACTGTGGGGCACTCTGTTTCGTGAGAAAGGGACAGGAGATGCCTCTAGAAACTTTTCAAATATTGCATTCATTTTTAATCTTCTTTATGAAAGTATTAGTTACTTGTTCATTTTTAATAGTAGTCATCATGCCTATTAGCTGGACGGTCGAGCAAAACATGCTTCCGCAGGATGCAATTTGACTGATTGAGTCAACAAATCACGTGGCAGGTTGATTCGTCTGTTGTGTACTTAACTTATCCAGCTTGACCTCAAAACGTTTTTTTAATTCGTAACGGCTGAAACTATTTTGTCTGAAACCTCAATAACTTAATCCGAAAATATCTACAAACACATATTATAAAATCAAAATTACTAAAACTTCAAATGGTTAAAGGTCAGTAAATATTAAAGTTCCCGATGTCAATATCTATAAGAGAACTTTATAACAAGCTGTTTCAATTTTTATTTACGTATAGTTAATTTATAGATACAGAGGGTAGGTAAGTGGAAATTCTCTACAATTTCCTCTAAAAACATACCTTAAAATATTTCACTATATAGAACTCTGAAAATCTATAGACCTGAGCGTTAAATTCAGCAACGTTCATACCTACATTCAATCCTAGCCTGGCTTTTACCGAATTTTATTTCAAAACCCCGAGATTCAGTCCTCACATCAAAGCTGGTAGTGACCGCGGCGACCACAAAGTACTAAGCTCGAGCTTTCATTTAACCGTTTTCTGCAGTCCTAGTAATACATAGTAAGGTAAGGTATACTTGGCAAACAGTGACTAAGCTTATGACTGCTCTTCACATTTGGCGACATGAATGCACAAAATTTCCGGGTAGATCACGCGGTACCTCATTTGAAGCACCTCAAGTTACGTAGTAACATATTCATTAATCTGTGTCTCAAGTACATATCCACGTCTATTTTCTTGTAGACCAAAGCTTACATACACAAACACACATATACCTGTACGTATTTGAATAAAACCCGTCCGCCATGGTAGCACCTTTTAACCTTCTGTTTATACTTCATTCAATATACATCGTAACTTTTCACTAGCAAACCAAAGACTGAGACAGATCGTTTTTCCTACTCAACCAGGCTGAACCATGCACCTGACCTCACTCCCTCTTATCCACAGATTAGGGACAAAACCAATCTCAAAATCAGTTAATGTTGCCAAGCAGAAAAAACACATTCAATAAAAGAAAAATATATATATATATATACGGCATAGGTATTATTTTGTAATAAGGCCCAAAAAGATTTAGAAAGGAGGAGTAAGGGGGAGTAATATTCCAACCCCATTGACTTTGAAAACTGAGTCTAACGTACTGTTCTTTTTCTCTATAACCAGACTGCGCGTCCTCAATCTTCAGCACTTAGCTGATTGCAACCGTGATGAACGAAACATTGTATGTACTGCTTTTATAATACCCACTTGAACAAATGAAGCTGCCTTACTTATATTTGATCAACTAGTCCAAAGAAATAAATTAGTAAACCACATTTGCTATAACGCAATAGTGGTTTACTAACTATTAGTGATGGGCGTTTTCGCTATTTTTTGATACCGATGCGCATCGTTATCAGGGCACCGGCATCCGATTCACGCATCGTTATTGTTGGCATCGTTGCACAGTGTTCCGGTTACGGTATTGTAAACTGATGCGGATGATACGATTGGCTTGGAAGTTGGATCCCTACCTAGGCGATGTGCGTTGCTTCTACCTACTTTTTGATTGATATGCATAGATGCACAACGATATTTTGGGTTTATGCGTTTTTACTGAATTTTCTAAAATGAATTAAATACACTTAAAAATAATTCAGTAAGTAATCAGTTAGGTAGGTACGTTTATTATTACATTTTTAAATTAAAATTTAAGAAAACCAACTTTTCTAGTTTTTGAGCTGATAAAAAAGTTAAAAAATAAGTTCTCTTAACCGAATAATTACAGGCAAATCCAATAGATGGCGTTAAAAGATACTCCACGGTGGAGACCACGCACGATTCGGTCAATATTGGCATCATCGCCCATCGGTGATTGTATCGGTGTGCGTGCGAACGAGACCGCATCGCATCGAACAATCCGCTCCGCATCGCGGCAACGCAACGCAGAGATAATACGGTGCCCGGTGCCGCGATTCGTACGGTGCGCATCTGTATATCTATATTTTTATTTTTATAGATTTGTGGAATCGGATGCCGACATCGGGTACTGGCATCGATATCCCGCACCGTTTTTTTAATAACGGCCAAGACTACTAACTATGTCTTATACTTACTTGATCTTACACCTGCAGAGATTATAGTTGTAGGTAAGTTAAAAGATCGGAAGGTAGGTAGGTATCTACTTGACTTTCGATGTGCCACTTCTCACAACTTGCTAATCTATGTGTCAACCGCCAGACCTTAGTGTGAACCACAGACCTAGAATTCTGTATGAACAATATTTAAAAATTAACTAATAATAAAATAATCTATTCTTTAACACAATGACTTTTAGAAGATTTTTTAATATTTTGGTTATTTTCTGGTTTTTTGTTACACATAATTTTATATTTGAACATTATGTTATTTTGGCAAGTGTTACTACCTAGTTGGGGAAGAAAGGTTCTCTCGAGTGGTGACTACGAACCGGAAGACGCAACGTACGAGCCCCCACTCGGTGGACTGATCTGGTTAAACCCAAACCGTTGGACGCAGGAGCCAAACAGCCAATCAAAGTGGCGCTCTGTGAGGGAGGCCTATGTTCAGCAGGCCTCAGGCTGTTGTTGATCATGATGACTTCTTTTTGTTTGTTGAAATAATACGGCTATGCTATTGACGTACTTTTTATACTTACAATAGTTTTTACAAACCATTTTTATACAGTCATATGGCTACTGAAACTCGACATGAAAAAGTAAAAAATGCGAGTAAAAATTACTAACTCATGATACATTTTATTTTACCTTTCTTTGTTAATTTTTGCGTAATGAAGCGAAATTATGCAAAGTCACGCCGGGTCACACACTGGTCGGTCTAAACTGTGACTTAACTGTGTACCAAGGGATTACACGTAATTTGTGAGGTTCCTTAAAAAATTAGTACAAACATTCAGGATTTTTCATTGGCTTCTTTTTCATGTTAAACCATGTACTTTTTTATGAACGAATAGGCCAACCCAACGTTCGATGTTTTTGATTTAATAGAAAGATTTTTTTCTTGAACCGTAGCCTAAACTAACTCGATCAAGAAAAACGTAATATAAAAAAAGCATTAATCAGAATCAGTTCATTCGTTTGGTAGCTACGGTGGTGTGGTTGACGTGTGCAGACATAGATGCACACGTCAAATTTATAACACCTCCCGTGTTACAAAAGCTCTAAAAATCTATTTTGAGCTTCCTTTATCCAGTGTTCCCATGCTTTTACCATTTCACTGCAGTCGAACTATGTCAATGAAAACATTAGGATGAGAGCAAGTGCCAGATAAAATTATGAGTCTATATATTCTATTATTACGAATAGAAAAAAACTGTAAGTAACTAAAATGTAAAGTTCCAGCATGTGCAATACACCTTATGTAATACTTTTTAATTGGTTATAAAATAATTTATTTTAATTTCGGTTTTCTCAAACCTGCATTATTGTCAAGTAAATAAATATGAAGTAGAAAATATTTCCCAGTTACAAATTTTTTTAGAGTTATGAAAAGTTTAACGTCCGCAGTACTGAACGATATGTCAATGTACAAAAATTCCTAAACACATTACTTCAGGCATCAACTCAAAAAGTGAAGTAAGTTGAAAAAGTTTGTAGTAAAAAGATTAGTAAGCGTACCCTCCATAACCTCCCAACCTAAATCGACGACGGGTTGAAAGCATCGACTGAAAGCCTCCGAGTGCCCAACTGCCCTGAAACAGCTAGCATAACAGCTCGCCCCATAAACCCCTTTATAGCTTCCCTCTTCCCCTCGTGCCGTCGTAAAATCACTTTAAAAAGGCTGCATTACCGTTATAATTGCAAAAGTTTACGATTGCTTTATGAGCGCAGTAATAACAGGTTAAATAGCCTGCTATCGTGGAGGGAATTTCTTTATGTGGGAACTAAAATTAACTTATAAGAACAATTTAATTTATTTCATTCATTATTGTCAATTATACAAGAGAGGGGTTTATTTGTATAGGTAACTAATTTGTGAGTAATTCAGTGTGACAATAAAATTTAAGACAAATGTCGCTCAAAGTGGTGCTCTAGGAGGGAAGGCTATGTTCAGCAGTGGACGTCTTCAGGCTGATGATGATGTTTAGAGTTTCCAAAATCAGCAGAGAGCTGTTCTCTAAATCAGGAAATAGTTCTCATATAGACATCCCTAAATGAGTGATTTCTTAGATCCACGATACATTTGGAATTCGATGAAAATTTATGAAAAATATGATCCGATTGGTTCTTTTTGGGAGAACAATTGTATGAGATCCGTACTGAACTTTTTATAAACGCATTAGACACTAATCAATGCTATAAAATTATCTGTCAACTTTTCACTGACGAAAAATATCTCGCGTGGAAACGAGACAAACATTTCCAAACCCGAGAAAGCCGATTGGCCAAAATTTTTGAAAGGAGAGAAAGAGGTGTTAGGCCGCCCCAATAACTCCAGTTTATATATTAGCTGCAAAAGTTTATAATCAAATCAATTATAGTTTTGAATAACGCAATCATCCCGCAGTAAACAGTCGCATTGGAACTACATTCTAATCTGTACACACAAAATACTGCAATACGAACTCCGGAAAGGCAAGTTCGCTAATTCCTGAACTGGCACAATGCCGTGGCAGCTTATAAATTCATACGTCCAACTTCTGCCTCTAATATACGAACTACATATAAAAACATGTCGGAATTCGCGCAAACAGGAAAATACGGTTTAACTCTTAGAGAGAAGGCGCTGGGTGTTGTCAGGATTTTATTTTCAGGGGTCGACGACTTATTTGGTTGACCCATTTATTGGATACTTTGATTATCTCTTTGACTAATAGTCAAAGAGTTATCTAGAAAATCAAAGATCAAATATTACTTTAATGTTATATATACTATGCCATAGATTAGAGAACACGAAGCGTTATGGTTGAAAACTAAATCTTCTTATCGCGTTTATCTAAAACGCGTATCTTATAATAACAGAAAGTATAATAAATTATGGCTTTTCGATGATACGGTGTTTCGAGGATGTGGGCTTTCGATGATATAGCGTTGTGGAAATGGCCTTCGATAAAATAGCTTTCGATGTCATCGTACGAAATCCTCAGTAGAAAACTTTAGCTATTTCATTAAAATAATAGGGTAGATACTAGTATCCACGATAGCGTAACCGTTCTAGCTTTTGGTAAGAAACGGCCCATTTTGCATGCAAAAATACGTTACCACGTTCCTACTTCGTTCCTACGTAGGAAACTCTATTCGGTATAACTTCATCGCCCTCTTGAGTGCAATTTGTCCCAGCTACGTCGTCGAGCGCCCTCCACGGCTAAACTAAACTGAACTTGTACTTCGTAAGCGAATAAAACTGGCTTCTTCACGTTGTTTTTTTCTGTGGAAATTAGCTTTTGAGGCGAGAGGATTATCTTTTGTTGAGTAGGGTAGTTTTAAGTTTTATGCTTGAAGGTGCGATGATTATGGGATAAGCCCATCAAATATTTTGTACAATAATTATTGGGGTGTTTGAAATTGTTTATTTCTAACAAAATAATCGGTTTTGCAAGTGATTTGGTCTGCCCATTGCCACTTTAACTTGCTGATACTAAGAGCTATATCGGTGACTTTAGTTCTCCTGCTTACTGTGTGATGTTGAAATATTGAACTTATTCAATAGCACAATACTACATATTGTAGCAGTTCATATACAATGTTCAATTCACATCACACCTGTTACTTGTCCATGGAACAAAGAAGTCATCAATTCAGCGTTATACTGTCTTTCTATGAGTACCTATATATCATGTCCAATGTCCATTGTTTTATGATTGATGCTGATTTTAATGGATGTCAGGTTTAAGGTGATTATACTGACTTGGTGATAATGGGTCATTGGTCAAATTTTGTACGGTCATTTGAACGAAACGTCTTCATCGATGCCATGAGTATATGCGGTTAAAACTTATGCTAGGTTAAATAAGATTCTTGGCAAAGTCGGAGTAAGACAACGATGCTCTGCCAGCTTCAGAACTTTCGAAAAAGGCAATTTTTCATCGCTCGTCATGCAATCATGTACATAGATAAATATCATCACAGCTCTTAAGATAAGTAATAGCAACGCAAAAGAAACAAAACCAGCAAACTTACCTCCATTTATAAACTCAACAAATCAAAAATGGTTCGTTTTAAGGGGTTTCCTATATTTTTATTTCACACTAGCTACTGCCCGCGGCGTTGCCACGCATGGACTACATTAATTAATTCATTTTTAATTAATTTCAGTTGTATATCGATGTGTTTTTTTGGTTCTTTAATTTTTATGTATACGTGTCTACCTATAATATGGATCCTCGAGTCTGAAATAAAGTTCTATTATTATTATTATTTCTTTAGACTCTCGGGTCTAGCCCGGACATTTGGAAGGCATTGGTGGGGCCGAAGCTAACACCAAGAGGCCCTTTTGAATACATGATTAATTATTACAACAGACAAGGCATGGTTTGGCATTATTATAGACAGTTTTTCGTATAGGTATAAAATAAATCTGGGCTATTATGGTGAACTTTTGGATGGATGGTGACATTGGGTTATGGAATGAGAAAACGGCACCTGCCAATTTCGTCTCATATCAAAATGTTTGAGGCAGGTGATGACTTGCCACCCACTAAATGGGCCTCCTGTAGTGGCTACCACATATTGGTGCCGAGGAAGCAACATTGGTGTGGGTGGCTTAGGGTGTCGAGAGGTGTGCTGCACTTTCACTGAACGCTACTCGCGGCATTATGCCCTTTAACACTTCCACCCTGGAGCTTAGGTTTTTAGCTCTTGCGACTTCCACCCCCAGACAGCCGGTTAAGGCAAGCCGGGGGGCAGGGGTCTCACTTAGCCCCTTGGAATCTGGGTACGCGGTGTCGCCACTCACCGACGGCTCGCCACAAAGCCGCCCCTGCGTTATTATTATTATTATTATTATTATTATTACTTTTCAGGTTTCGGTTTGGGTAATGGCTTTATTTTTAAAAACTGATTTTCTATCAGCCACACTGAGTTTTCTGCTCGTATAATCACTTTCACGAAGTAAAAATGACATGTCTTAATCATGGATGAAATAATTAATTATAATATTTCCCAAAACAGCGTAGGTACGCTAATTATTATCCTTGATATTCCCGGACCAATTTTGATGAAATCTCCACTCATGGCTACTTAACTATAGAAAAATTTTCGATGATATTTCGATAAGTATCATCGAACTCATGATTAATTAAAACCTATATTCTATTAAAATCTAGGCTTTCAAAACCTTTTTACAATAGGGTAAAGTCTGTGGGTCTAGCAAAGATACCAACCGCTAACGCTAACGCCAAACGCTAACTCCAAAATGTACTGAAATGACGTTTCGGAAATCGCTCACTTTTCCGTAGCGAATGTCATTTCGATACATTTTTGGAGTTAGCGTGAGGCGTTAGCGTTAGTGATTGTGATCTTTGCTAGACCCCCAGGGCATTTTACATAACATGTTTCGTACACAGATTAGAGAAAAAATCTACTTCCATCATTCCAAAGAGTATTATTATACTTCTGTATCATTCAAAGAGTATTTAATTTATACGTAACGTAAGAGTATCATTGGCCCACTGCATTAGCCTATGGTGGTAATAGTATGCATTGGCCTTCAGACCTGTGTCCGTCTGTCACCATCAGGCTGTATCTCATGAACCGTGATAGTTAGACAGCTGAAATCTTCACAGATGATAAATATATTTTTGTTGCCGCTATTACAAAAAATACAGAATAAAATAAGTATTTAACAACCTGCAAGGGCTTAAATAGAAAAACTAATAATGGTTAATCAAATCTAATAAATTGTAAAATTTCATTCCACTATTTAATGCATATTTACTACCAAAATTAACGCTAACTAACCTCCTATTACTATTACTCTTTGTTCATGGCCTTGCACACGTTTTTTTTTCTTTAATCTGTGCCTCCAGATGGACTTTACGTGAAACATGTGAAATATTCAATAACAACATGACGAAAAATTACTATACTTAACACTGGCTAAATACACTATGTGTGGAGCCATAATACAATATCAAAAACATTACTGTGACACAAACTAACCGTCAGTAGCCAAAAAAAAATCACCATGAAGCGGCCATGTTGTATAAAATTCCGTCCGGTTTCGTAATGATATTTAATAATTTTGACCAAAATTTTTCAATGATATTTGTATTTTAATATATCCTATGTTGTGCGCTGGTTATTTCTAAGCATATTAGTGCAACCCGCATGAAAATCAGTTCAGTATCTAGGGATTTGTTCAATAACAAACAAACAAACAAACAGCTACAAATTATTGTCCCTAGATGGCGTTAGATACGATAAATTAGAAAATGTATGGAGAAGGGCAAATAGCCTTGTAGTCCTGCATCGCGGTTTCGATATTTTTTGAACAATAAAATCTATGGGATAAATTAGACTTAACATCATTATGTGTGTGTTCCGTAGCGCATCAGAATTACACATTTATTATATGTAGGGATTAACATACGCTACACATCTCCCTTAACCACACTCACACTATAGACAGTATGGAGTTAGGCGCCAGTTTCAGGGTAGAATATGGATAGGTATAAAAGTACACGCAATGCAAAATGTAAAGTTCTTCTGACACATTCAAACACTAGTCTTTTCTCTCACCACGCATGTGAATTGTAAGATATTAAATTTCGTACCAATTTAAAGAAGAAAGCAAACCATAAAAACGGGAATGTTATAAAAAAAGCACATCACCCAGATGATCATAGCAGAGTAGACCACTTATTAGTACCTAATAGGTACGTATGCGTTGTGAATTGTGATACATTCAAGAATTTTGTGTCCGTACAAGTTGAAAACCATAGAAATAAAAATAAAAAGAAATGTAATCAAACTTATCGTAATCGAGGTCCTCCAGGACGGGAGTCTCGGGGATCGGGGTACTCCGTCCAGAGTAACCCATCGAAACATATGGTTTCTCCATACTGCTCTTACTGTTACTATTGTGTGTAAACTTCCTTCCGTAGTAACGTAAACGCGCCCAGTACATTTGTCCTTTTACCTGCCAGAAAAATCAATACCGCCCATACCTTACGGGAAAAATTTAGGGTGTCATATTCTTGTGAGCGCGAATTCGTGGTAATGATTTGTCTTGGTATTGGTTATAAGGCTGGATTTGTTATTAAAACTAGCTTGAGAATCGGGCTTGTCTTGTACACAATACACATCGACTGTTTCTCTTATGAACATTTTAAGCACAATTAGCCGGCTAATATTAATAATAAATAAAATAATAATAATAATAATATTGTACGATACTTTGCATTTGCAAGGAAGCTAGAGCTCGCTTGGCTCGAGCGAAGTACTTTTTAAGGATTGTGTCGAACGAAATAAGAACATCGTGACAAATTTCCCTAACATTTTTAGGCTTTGTTAAAACAAGGTTCTTACAGACCTAAACATGCAGGAAAATATCGCCACCGCGTGCTAATTTTTCTTGTGTTGCCATCTAGTTTCATTTTGAACTAACTAGTATGGGTTAACCCAAATACAAAACAAAATGCTTCTAGAAATATAATTGTGAGTGTTACATACACACACACACACATTATCATTGAATAGGCATCATATTAGTAAAGATATAAATAAAAAACCTTTGTACAAAAGAAAATTCATTAAACATATAAAATGTGGAATGATTTGCACTCATATCTAATGAATGTTTGATTGTATTTTGGTCAAAACGGAGAAGCGTCATAACGTCCCAATTATATTAAATACCTACTTACGTCCAAAACATAATTGAGTTAGAAGTTTCTCTACATTCTCTTGACCCAATACACGTGTACAGTAATCTGATTTACCCTTAGAATCGTGGTACTAGAAATAAAAGAATAAAAAATAACGATCTCTTCTACTAGGAACTAGGAAAAACCAACTTAGATAGTTTTAACTATGGCCCTATGTTATATTTTTAAATTTTGTTTTGGAAAAACTGTCATCCGCCTTCCCTGTTCCATGAAGCTGTGCATAGAGTCTGATGCAGCATCCGTGCGTTTATTTTCCGTTCAACATTATGTCAGTCGAAAGCTCTACAATACCTAACTAGACACAAAACAAACTTTGATTCATCATACAAATATTTGTCCTGAATAGTAATCGAACCCACAACCTACAGCTGCCCTATTACGAAGGAGGTAGCAGCGCTGCTGACGCGCGTCTGCCGCTCAACTGCTGTCAAAATTGTATGAAAATTGACAGCAGTTGAGAGGCAGACGTTTCGTAATAGGGAGGCAGTTCTGCAGAGCTATTATCCACTACTCTGTTCACAGCGTAGCTGATGATGGAGGATGATGTTCTACAGCAGTCGAAGCTCTGTAAGTCGTTAGCTCATACCTAACTAGACATAAAACAAACATCGATTCATCACACGATTATTTGTCTTGAATAGGGATTGAACCTATATAGTTCCGAAGGCAGCTATCTAACTACACTGTGAAGTCAGCCGATAAACCCCAGTACCTGATGTAATAGATAGAACATAGAGAGTAGAAACAACACACTACACGGTACGTGTATATTTTCTTGCCACATCCCAGCAACGCAGACGGGCGTCCTTGGGCCGAGTTCAAGGACTTTGGTTTTCATACATCGCTTACGCTGTAAGTATGTTTTTTGTGTCGCAAGGACCTTAGTGGAACATGAATTTACGCGATCTTTTCGAATTGTACTTGTCAATTTGTCAGTAATATAGAGCTCCGCAATGAGGAGATTCGCAAGAGAAATAAAGTCAGCTTCCAGAATTAGCAAATTGAAGTGGCAGTGGGCAGGCCACTTCACTCGTAGAACTAGCAACCGATGGGGAAGAAAGGTTCTCCAGTGTCGACCACGAACCGGAAGACGCAGTGTAGGCCGACCCCCCACTAGATGGACCGACGACCTGGTCAGAACCTCGGGAGCCTATGGATGCAAGAGGCAAGCAGCAGCTCAAAGTGGCGCTCTTTGTGGGAGGCCTATGTTCAGCAGTGGACGTCTACATAACAGGCTGATAATGATGATGACGATGATAATGGTGATAATATAGAGCATCTGAGGCTTTGATTTTGTAAATGACAACAACCTATTTATTACTGGTGGATACGTTTTCAAAACTTTATACGTCCAATCTTACAGTAAAAAGTACAACTAGATCGAGAAAAAAAATGGTGTTCTCACCTGTTATCTGTATTCTCAAATGTTATACATTTATTTATTCACAGATTACCACTACTACCTATTTCATTTTTTAATTTACAGCTTCAACGCTTATAATCAGAGAATGGTAAGTGGCAGCAAAACGAAACAGTCAAAGTACTTATAATAAAAGTCCACCATCTATGAAGTCTGTGACTTCGATGGTGGAATGCCAGAGTCAATGCGTTCACTAATTAGTGATCAAAGTATGCAATGATGTGAGTAAAGACTGAGCGATGACGCAGCTGAAGAGAGGCGGCTCTTTGCCTTTCCTTCACCAAGCTTTGCAAGCTTAATGGAGGTAAGTTCGGAAAACTACACTGTGGAATAACGATAAACATAAAAAAATTACTAAACACAAATAAAAAAATAACAAAACACACACACAAACAAAGTTAACACAGTTTTTTTTTTAATTCTGGTTAATCTTGGCAACAAATCCATTTTTTGCGGTGGCGCCAACACTGAACTTTTGCTAGCCAATGGTAGCATTAGAAAAAAATCTAAAATATTCTCATATCATTATTATTTTCTGGCAGATAATACTACTATGTATCTACTTTTTGTTGTTTGTGTTATCAATCATTATTCTATTTCTATTTTAAAGTTAGGTGTGGAATCTGCACCCACTCTTACAATAGTCGAGGAAAACATAGTGGCAAAAAAATTATGGAAAATTTGCTTTTACTAATCCAGTATTCAGTATTTTTTAATAATTCTGTATTGCAAATTAATACACTAAACTGTATTAGACACAACATTCTCCATTTCCAACAGACTCGGCCGCAGCAAGCCAAATCTGATTACGAATTGGCCGACATTCGAAATGCAATTCGATAATTCGATTTTGTTGTGGCAACACAGAGCTGTGGCCAGCGAGTGCAATACAAACCGGATGTGGCCGGCCGGAAATTGGCCCGGATAGCCGGCGCTCTGAACTAAGTTAGCTTTAGTTCTCTATGGATTAAGTGACTAAAGGAATACTGTGAGCTTGTGTTTATATTATGTAGAAACAAAGTTTTTTTTTATCCACTCAGGTGCGGTGCGGCGGGCGTAGGTAGGTCCCAAAGCGCTCCTCAAATAGCGCGGTATGGTTTTGCATATTTACGGTTTATACGAATAAACTAAGCAGTGTTTTAAAATTTCAAAACTAGTTTTGATAAGTAGCATTACTTAGCTATCTAAACAAATGCATTTTTACGTGTGTTGCAGTATAAAAAACACACACAACAACACAATAATTGACGCTCCGCCGTACCTAAAGGAAATTACTCCGTCGCCGGCGCGCGCCAGCTCGGCGCAAGATGCAATTTAGACTGAGGCGTTTTTTTTTTCTCCTGAACTATAGAGACTTTTAGTTTATACGATAGTGATGTTCAACTAGTTTCGATTTTAGTCGATTTATAACGAGTGACACCTCTAAAAATTGATTGCCATCCCTAGTAGCGCAATCAGCTGTAAGCCACAATTGTGGTGGGGAGCGGTCCACGTTGCGCGATGCCGGCCGCACATGTGGTTGAAGCGCCTGAGCGGCTAGGAGAAAGAATGACGTGACGAGCTAGTCATTCACTTGGTGTTAAGCGATACGGCTGCCCATAACAGTTGCAGTGTAACTCGGAACTTTAAAATAAATGTTTCACGTGACACTGCACTGCGCACGTCATCCTGAGACATCACAGCCTAGTAATCAGATTACTAGACTGAGATCAGGTAATAAAGTGTCATTTGCCCAGTAATTTCACTAGCTACAATGCCCTTCAAACCAGAACACAGTAGTGCTTGCACACTACTGCCGGTATAGAGCGAAATGTGATGTGTAGGTATTTTCAGAAAACGGTTGCACTGCTTGATAATTCGGTTATTTAATGTTATAATACTTAATCGTCGTTAATTTAGAAGCCATATAATTTTTAGTACCTATAAGTATTGTGGTTTAGAGAAAATAAATCCAAGATTTTATGCAAAAAATATTTTTGGTCATTGAACAAAATCACAACATTATTACACACAGATCTACGACCGGCCTACTAAACACAGTCCTCCCCCATAAAACGCAACTTTTGACACTTATCATAGTTGTTTTTTTAATGCTCTGTGTTTACGTACAACCGAACCAAGCCATTTCCAGTCTCATTTCGTGGTATCAAAGACCATTCCCGTCATACATTTTGTCAAAGCACAACGATACCTGTGTTAAAATAAAGACAAGTAATATGTGGGGTAATTTTCAATTTAATTACGGGGTAAGTGAAGTAACCTATATTGGCGAGCATGCTGGCAACACCGGAAGTTGGTCTATGTAGGGTTTTGGAACAGTGAATGTGGAGTGTAGCTATGAATAAAGCAGCTGTAGTTTGTAGATTTGGTACTTTTTTAATAGCACTTACGGGATTTACCGTGAAAAATTGAAACAGTGTAGATTTAATTCCCATCCAGGTAGTATGGTATTTTTTCTATGGTCCTCTGTCTGGCTACGGCTATTCTAGCTTGTATTTAAATATTTTATTTACAAACAAAAGTTTATATTGTATTCTATCCGTTATCAGGTTCTCAATTCTCATAGTACAACTACAATCTCTGCTTCTTTTACAGTTAAATGGTGTTGTGTGAAATGTTCTTAACTAAGGTTGTTAAACAATTATTTTTTTTATATTAAGTTTTTACTTATTTAATAGTTTTTGTTTTTTAATAACAATTTTGTTTGTAATTTTTCTCGTACCATTGTCTTATCTAATATGCATTTATTATTGTTAATGCTTGTGTAAGAAGCAGATAATAAAGAAAATTAAGTATACATTATCTCTTGGCTCTCCTTTTAAATAGTGACAATTTAAAATAAAAGGAGAGCAAAGAGATAAAGCTGCATGTCTGTGCTGCCATATCTATACACTTCCGTATACAGTATCATTAGGTCACGGCAACATTTGGGGCCGACCGCAGTTACGGTCTGCCTCGGGGCGGACATTAGCTCGCGGCTCGTTATACTAAATACGAAGAAAACGGTTGAAAAAGGTTGGCGACTTCACCGCACATTTTCGCTAATGGGAAACAGTGGTAGAAAACATTTTTTGGAATTTATTTTCATTGTTTTATTCGTCTTAAAATAGCTTGGTTTATAAATCCCCACTGATCCCATGCCTTCATGCTGAACTTATAATTATCCATTATAATTCATCATAAAATCCATTTGTTTTTTGTCATAAATTCAAGGTACATTTTATTACGCTGAGTCGCTGGCTAAATGAGCAGAAACTATTGTCGATTTCCGTTCTACTAACCAGTTTGACCTACTGTTCCCGCCACTCAACTCTGACGGAGAAGGTAATATCCGGCTGAATAAAAATCTCCACTGCCACAGCTAATGGAAAAGAAATTAAAAAGTTACGTTGCTCAGCAAGCGGGAAAACGGGTGAATGTTTTTGAAATTAGAATCATGTTACTTTTTCTGCAGGTCAAAGAGAATATAACCGCTAACGCTGCCTGCAGGCATGTCTAACCTAGTCTGTGGTTTTGGCTTTGCATGTTTAGTGTATTCAGTCAGTACGAAGTATTTAAAAATTCCGTCATAAAAATTCTCCGTATATATCACCAGCTAAGAAATCAAAGCAAAAGGTGCTTTAAGCCTGACTATATAGGTACCAAAACATTTACGAATCATTGTTTGTAGGTATATGTATACAGAGGGATGGAAAGAAAGACAGATGTGCATTTTTTTTATATGAGCTTTATGCATAAGAAGATGTACTTATTGTAGAATCAAGCTCTTGAGCAAATAAAATTCTAGGATTTCTTTTATACAACAGGGCCGTACTGCGCGGTGCAAAACAGAGCCTATATTGGATCGCTGTGTTTTTTTTTGTATGAAGTTTTTGACCAGCAATCCAAAATAGGCTCGGTTTTGAATTGCGCTAAGAACTCACAGTACGGCCCCAGAGTACCTATATTCCGTTATAGCTCCTAAATTATGGTAGAATGGCCAACGGTAGAGCTTGCTCATAAAGTACTGTAGAGTCGTTAATAACAAAGGTTCTTCTTTAACTGTTGCACATAATTCTTGGATGTGGATGTTTTACTAGGTGGTAGGACTTTTCTGCAAAGTTCGTCTAGGTAGGTACCACCGCTTTGCCAGTTATTCTGCCGCCAAGCAGTAGTGTGCAAGCACTACTGTGTTCCGGTTTGAAGGGCATTGTAGCTAGTGAAATTACTGGGCAAATGAGACTTTACGACCTGATTACACAGTGTAGTAATCTGATTACTGGACTGTGTGATGTCTCAGGATGACGTGCGCAGTGCAGTGTCACGCGAAACTTTGTTATTTTAAGGTTCCGAGTGACACTGCAACTGTTATGGGCGGCCGTATTGCTTAACATCAGGTGAACGACCAGCTCGCCATGTCATTTATTCCCATAAAAAAAAAATCTATTATTCTTCAACAATTATTTATCCTGGGAAAATTATTTAAAATATTTAATAAACAAACTTAGGTAACAAAGCTTTTAATATTCGAATCTTTAGAGTTTCGCTGTTGTACTCGGAGTTTGGTAAAACTTTATTTCCGATCAAATCCGTTCTGGATCCGGAGGTGGCGGGTTCGATTCCCGCGACAGGACAAGTATTTGTGCCCGGAAAAAAAAGCGCAAATACTTGTTCTGTGCCTGGGTGTTGTGGGACCATGGTCCTCGTAGTTCCTGGGTCCCTAGATACAGGGAATCCTAGTTAGGGTCCAGGATCTATGTATGTGATCGTTGGGCGTTATTTACTATTATTTATTATTAGTTTTAATTAATTTGTGTTAATGAATGTGGTGGTATTTGATAGTTTTCAGAGCACGGTCGGTATGTCGTGTTCTATTTTTAAACACAGCATAGAACAGAATCGAGCCTGCCAGTGCTTTTAAATAATTGCCTCAAAAACTAAAATTACCTATTTACCTCATTCTTTTTGACATTATTATTGAAAACGCCTAACAAAAGCCATAAAAAGCAAACTATTAATTATCATGTAATTTGTAGCAATAAAACTCGTAAATATCACAAATTATCGTAAAATTTACTACTTATAAATCACACCTAGAACTCTGCGTGAACTTTCATTAATTCGTTATTACCAATTTCTACTAAACCACAGAAAAACAATACAAGGAAACACAAAATGAACCTTATTTTTACTGTTGTAAGGTTGGATTTTTAAATTAGAATGGTTCAATGTAGTTTTTGTCGTATTTTGAACCATTATTTTCCAACCAGACTGTTTATTTGCTTGTTTGTCGTGACCACTCATCGTAACTCGTTCAAATTACGGTTTTTGAACGTATGTGAAAAATGTTTTGTTTTTTACCATTTTTAAGTTTCGTTGATTTATTTAATGGTCGACAGAACGGAGCTTAATGTATGAATTATAATAACAAAAATATTACAATTTTGCCGAAGGAGGTTTTCAGACTTGCCGTTAAAACAGCACTATCTAGGGTACTCTAATATAGAATAATAAAATAATTGGATACTCACATGAATATTGTGCAACGGACCACAAATTATATTTATTTTTAAAAAATCACAAAACAAAACTCTACAAAAAATTAACGATATCCACGATTCTACAAAAAGCCTTGTTCACACAGAGCTTTGAAACATATGACGGTCGCTTCGCACGAAGCAATTTTTTTTTACTATGTGCTTGTTCACATTTAAAACAAACTAGCTCAAAATAAAATCACTACCGTTTTATCACATCGATACAACAAACAGGAAAATTGCACCAAGACTGCACGAGTCCTGACCTTAGCCGCAGAATAAATGAACTGACGTGTCCCGCTCACCTAATACGATAACTCCGTGATAAACTGTAGTTTATTGCATGACTTCTGCATAGAAATGTGGGTATCAAAATGTAAAGAAGTAGGTATTTATCTAATCTCAGTGAACAGATAGATATTCGGCTAAAAATAGATAAATAGATAAACACCAAAATAAAACTTGTGAGTAATATTTTTCGAAAATAAAACCTTGGATGATTGATTTAAAAAAAATTAAAGCATATAAAAATGCAAATAGATAGTTTAAGAATTCTCTTCCGTGTGCCAGACATCTTGTTTCACATAGTATTAGGGTATTAGGTATCTATATTGTTAATAAGGAAATGTATGTCTTGTTTACAGTTTTATTATGATGAGGGAAGGATTTTATGAATCCGCGATTTATTATTTCCATTGTGTTTTCTTTTTGATTTGACCGCAGGATCTATAACTGCACTAAAAGCACAGTCTATTTTATTTTCTAGTCTGTTGGAATATGACCTCCGGCCAAGAACTGGGTTATGGAAATATTCGAGTGGCTTTGGGGCAGGCACGACGTGATCGGATGTCTTGGGTAGGTAACTATCTAATAAATAGCTTTTAGGTAGTAATGTATTAGTATGTACTAGTGGTTACGAGACCTGCATATAGGTACTCTATTGATGTACTGCCAGATTATACATGTGTCCGGAATAATGGACCCCAAATGAAACCCAATTGAGAATTAAGAATATTTTTAGTATAAAAATAACAATAGAACTCTTTGTCCAAAGCCAAATATAAAGGCTTCATAATCAAAAATTGTAATTCCTCAATTTGGGGTTGAAGTGCGCACATGTATTTTTTAGTTGGCAATACTTTCCAGGCGAGATTCGGTCACTGCTTAACGCCAGTGCACCTGCATAGAATTAAAGTTGTATCTACCAAAGAGTGCTCTTACTGTGGATATGAGGAAGCTGATCTTCAGCATTTGATTTTAGAATGCCAACAGTTTGGCTTACAAAGATTAGTTTTAGTAGCAGATCTCATGGACAATACTAAAACCAAAGTTGTTCCCCGCCTTCTTCAAGATATGTTAGCAAACAGCGAAACATTCAGTGCAATTTATAATTATGTGACTGCTACAATTGAAAAGTTGTAAACAAACGCGGTCGCGAACGCGAAAATCGACAATGAAAACACAAAACTGTAAGATGTCAAGTGTCAAAATATTAAATTAATGTAGGTAAATGCCAATGTGAAAACAACAATAAAGTAGTAAATGTGAACAAAGCTTAATCAAGAACAAAGTGGACCAAGTGAACCAAGAAGTGAACTCAATAAGACATGGCTAAAGGACAAGAATCCACAGCATTAAAAAAAAATTGTTTATTATGCTTTGTTATTTGGGATTTTCTTGCAAAAAGGACTTAAAGAAATTCCTTGTTTTGAGAGAATCAGTACAGTCTCTTCTCTACCAAGGCGAAAGGTCTGAAGATTTTAATTTCATTAAAACTTTTCAAACTAAAATCGGGCAACGACGAGCAGCTGATCAAAAACATAGGCTTTTACCTGAATGAACGCTTGTATTGAGACATTTGAAAAGTGGCATCGACTTCCATGGCGCCATGCCAAAAAACTATTCGCTAACGCTTGACTAAACTCAATGCAACGTAGGTCTTTCAATGAAATTGAGAAACAATTTGTAAATATTAATAATAGCTAGTAAAACTTGCACCCCCTGGGTCCCATGGACATAGTTAGTCCAATAAATTAAAATATCCATAGAGTATAATGGCGGCCCCCCCACTAGGTGGCCTGACGATCTGGTGAAAGCCGCGGGGAGCCGATTGATGCATGAGGCGAGGAGGAGGCCTATGTTCAGCAGTGGACGTCTTCAGGCTGTTAATGATGATGATGATGATAATGGTATTTGCGTAGTCACTAAACAATTTTGATAATCCCACGGCGTCACATATTATATTCAGTTTAATTTAATGAATGCAATAGGTACTTAACAAATACAAAAGTAAGATAGAGAGAAAAGAAGAGAGAGAAACAAAGTTGAATATACATGCATATAAGTACCGACCTACGTAATATACTTATTTGAGTTAGTAAACTATCTCAAGAATTTATCTCGAAAAAATGATTCTAGCATAAACTGCAACAATAAAAACAATTTTGTGGCTTACTAAAGTATGTCAAATTATTTACAGCTTATGCAATATGCCGCATAGTCAGTCCCAAAGACGGTACACCTGGCTATCGTGGTCATGGCACCACGCCAAACATGATTCACTGACCCGCTTATTGCTCGACTGCATTTAAGTAGCCGTCATGCTTCTCAGACCAATTATTACTATACCTACTCCAACACGAAGCCAAGAAAACCTAGCAGTACAAGATTGAAAATACATAGCAAACTTTTTTGATGGAAAAAAGCCTGATGGGATGCGATCACCTCAGCCTGTAAAACCTATAATAAATAAAACAATGCTCAACGATCACATACAATCATAAATACATCCTGGGCCCTAACAAGGATTCCTTATTTTTCGATTTTATGATAGGTATGTAATTATCACTGTTTGTACCAGGCAGAGTGCATGTGTTATTGGATTATGGGATTGATTTTATTTACTGTTTAAATCATGTTGTTTTGTAATTTTATGTTCCATTATCTGTTATATGCACCTATAAAATAAATAAATAAATAAATAAATTCCCTTGTACCTAGGGTATATTATAGAGAGTTAGGCATATTACTTAAATTATTTAGTATGTTTATTAGATATTTTATTTATTTATTATGTAGTAGACATATTATGTAGTTATGCTCATGCACCCCGTCATATTACCTATTCGAGAAATCCTCTCCATCCAAAGGTTGCCTGGAAGAGATCGCTTTTAGCGATAAGGCCGCCCATTGTAACACTGTTGTAAATCTAGTTTTCCTTGTGAAAATGTATCATTTAATGTGTGTGCAATAAAGAGTTCATCTATCTATCTATCTATCTATCTATCTATCTATCTATCTATCTAGGGACCCAGGAACTACGAGGACCATGACAACACCCAGGCACAGTACCTACAAGTTGCGCTTTTTTTTCGTTTGCACTAAAACTTGTCTTGTCGCGGAAACCCACCAGCCTCTGGGCTATGAGCCAACCCGCTCAACCACCACACCACAGAGGCTGTCTAGTGTAACACTGTATAGATTAATTTGTAAAGGAAAAATTAGAATCACGAGCGGGGATTGAACCCGCATCCATCCA
Organism: Ennomos erosarius; assembly: GCA_963580505.1. Lineage (NCBI taxonomy): Eukaryota > Metazoa > Arthropoda > Insecta > Lepidoptera > Geometridae > Ennomos > Ennomos erosarius. Next base: position 3,178,590 of record OY756978.1, on the reverse strand, counting down.
TCCCTCAAGCCGGGATATGCTTTACTTAAGCTACCTCTCATGTCCGAATTTTTCCTTCACCTTTATAATTTTTCCTTTACAAATTAATCTGTAGATTACGCTGAGCAGGCGATACTGCTTTAAAAATCATAACACTGTATATTCTAGATTGGTGATTTTTTATAGGTATCCAAAAATGGGTTGTTTCTTAACATAGTTACCTTCCTAAAAAAATAATGAGAAATCGACCAGTGAAACAATAGATAACTATGTACTGTCAAATTACTAGCTAGCTACACTATACTAGCTATATACGTCATACCAATATGATGGTATCATTTGCAATCTCTGATGTGTACCAGAAGTGGCAGTAATATTCATAAAAACAATTGTGTGTCACGCGGTGTGCCCGAATTGGATCCGTGTTAGTGGACCCCTCCACATCCGTCTGGAAGTGACAGCTTTATGACTGACAATACTACTGTGAATTGGTTGAACTATTCTTGATACTGTCAGCAACAGTAATTTCTGAACTGACCACTAATTTTGGTACTTGGTGTGCGGGTTGTTTGTAAGTCAGGTGGAGATGGTGATCGTGTGCTTTCTCGCACTCACTGTAGGATAGCAGGCGAAGTCCATGTTTAGAACAGTTACGCGATAGAGTTGCTGGTTTTAATCTCTTTAATAAGCTCAAAGTCTCGCAACGAGCTGCAATCAGGTATTTTGGGTGTCAGGTCTTTTTAGATTAAGGTATGTTGAATTTCAGTATTTCAGTAATTTTGAGAGTAAGACAATAAATAATGATAATGAATTGAATTGAATTGAATTGAATAAGAGATTTAGTCGTATCGGCGTATTTTGAAATTAGGTTCTAACGAACCGGACTTAAGATGACGGCATCTCTATAAATTAGCAAGTTGGATAAACAATAAGCTAGTCCCTGCACTTGCAGAACCGATACTCGATGTGGAAGGAAGGTTCTCGAGTGGCGACCACGAACCAGTAGACGCAGCGTAGCAGTAAAGCCGTAAAGCTAATAATAGGCCGCAATTCTATACATCACTAGCCACAATTAGTACCTATAAACTACAAGCTTGAATTGCTATTATATCCACGAATGTCCCAACTTTAGTAGGTCACAGGTGCAACAATGTACCATGTATTGTAATGTCGCAGGTGGTAGCTGTTAGATTGTGTTTCATTAGTCACTGTAAAGTAATTAAGGTCGGTTAACACAAGGAATAGCCGGTTTCATATTATGGTGTTTCTCACATTTGTATTCTTAGTAAAGTTCAATTAGTTCAGTAAAGAATCGGTTAGTTTTCGAATGTCTATACTCCAATAATTCTTTCCAAAGATTCACTGGAAAAGATCGCTTTTAGTGATAAGTCCGCCCAACCACCCATCGTACTATCACATAAATCGTCAGCTGAAAGACGTCCACTACTGAACATGGGCCTCCCCATAAAACGCCATCACTTGGCATGCTTATCGTAGGGGGAGATTTGCCATATTCAACACGCTTAGCAGGCAGCTTGGTGATCACAGATTTTAAAGTACCGAAGGTAACGCTGTTGCCCCTTCGCATATAGTACCTAGGATGCTATGAGCTGCCTAGCATCCTAGGTACTATATGCATATAGTTCTAAGTTATCTCTTTTTGTATCTGTTTTTCATGTCTGGTGTAATAAAGAATTGTATTGTAGTGCGACAAAACGTGATATAGTAATGTATTGAGTGGTAGAGACGCTCTTGAGCGGTTGGCTCAAGAAACCGTGCCAAATAAGCATTACGGATACTCGTATCGGTATCAGTATAGATACTTATTCTTCAAGTAACAAGTATAACGAGTAAGGAGTGCACATTTCTCGCAAATTGGAGAAACTTTTCGATTCCGCTTAACGAAGGACGGGACGTGCTAAATAAGTGTACGATACAGTATATCAAAAGTATCAACTTTTGCGACGATATCTTCAAATGGCAGTACTTATTACTAAAGTTGATACACGTTTACGAAACGTTGTCACTGTCAACGTTCTTTTCAGGCAGTTGATTATGATAATGATGATGATTAACGTGATGATATTACTTGTTTGTTTGGTTCTGTGTGTGGTTTTCATGCAAAATGGCTAAACCCATAAAGCAATAAAGCAAGGTAAGCTGTTGCCCACAGGTTTGCATTTAGATACGTTTTATCGGTATAAAACTATGTCCTACCCGAATGTTCAAACTATCTATGTTCCAAATTGATCATGATCCGTGCAGCCGTTCATTCGTATAAAGATAAAAATCAAAGACAGAAAAAACTTCCATCACAATTTAAATTAGTACGGATCGACAATCAGAATCGTAACATTTTCCCGCCCGTAAATGTATAGGTATTTTTCAGCAGTGCTCGTTTGTGATGTAGCGTTTCAAGTAACAACTCGAAAACACGTGCTCCGAGCAAATAGGGCTCATTTGTCATACCCTGTCGTCACCTCCCCACTCTCCCCTTCCCTCAGCCCCGCATCCATCACAGGCCACAGTATACGATGTATTGCAGAACGTAATATTGAGCTTGTTTTATTGGTAGAACCACAAGGTCTTATAGCATTATTACTTCAACAATACATTGAAAAATGACATAAAAGTAAGAATACTGTAATGTTGCAGAGCCAGAGCAAATTTGATGACGTCACGTTAAATCGTTCACTCAAATACAACTGTCATGTCATACCTTTACATCATGTTGACACTGACGTACGACACTGATAACGTTATATAAAAATGTAGACGTCTCGTTCACACGCAGGAATACTGTATAATTTCATGCACAGAGCAAAAAAAAAAAAAAACGCTTCCCTCTGAAGCGTCATTTGTTTCATAGCTCTGTGATTTCATGGTACGAGTTCGAACCATATTATTGTAACCATGAAATATTAATGCCATGAAACATGATGGTTTTGTATTAGTTTGTGGTAAGCCTGCAGGGGCCGTACTGTGAGCTCTTAGCGCGATTCAAAACAGAGCCTATATTGGATCGCTTTGTTTTTTCGTATGAGAATTTTGACAAGGGAACCAATATAGACTCTGTTTTGAATCGCAATAAGAGCTCACACTACGGCCCCAGATGTGATTTTTTTCCTCCCTATCTGTTTTTGTGGGGTTCACAACATAATAATTTCTTGAGTGCACTGTGGTTCTGCAAAGGATTTCAGTTTTTTTTATTAATATTTATGATTTTTATAGCAGTATCGCCTGCTCAGCATAATCTACAGATTAATTTTGTAAAGGAAAAACTAGAATCACGAGCGGGGTTCAATCCTCGCTCATGATTCTAGTTTTTTTATTGTTTTTTATTACTTACTTATGGGGAGATATACGATATTTAAATGTGAAGCTTTGTTAAGTGAAACTTGTACAATGACAAAATTAGTCCATTTCGACGTCTTATTAAATTAAAAAACACTTAATGCCTAAGGAACCACGATTACCTACGTCTCGTACGTAGATAGGTATATTATAGAGCTTTTGGGCGATACTTTACATACCTCCAAGAAGTCAGAAAGCCTAAGAAGCAAAACGTCTAACAGTGCAAAACGTCCAATGAGTAGCATGCCTAATTACAGCTACCTATTATGTACCTAGAGTGAGAAAATTTGCGCTGTAAGTACGAAGCTTCCACTCTGCCTTGCACCGTATGAAACCTCCAGCACTCAAAAAAAGATTAACAAAGTGTACGAACGATTGAATCTATTGTACATTTCTCGTACATTCCGTAATGGTCGTGTTTTACGTTTTGTTTTGTTTGATATTATGAAATGTGTATATCCAACGAATTGAACGAATTCTGTAATAAAATAAATAAGATATTTTCCTTTATTGACAAAACATGTTGTCCTATCAAAACTGAAGATAAGAACAAGCACTCTGCCTTGTTTCCTTAACTCGCGTGGCAACATAACTAAACGCTACACCCTTAAGCGTAAAAAGCAAACAATGTGCAGAAAATGGACGTATACTTTAGGGTGTGGCTCCACTAGAAAACAGTTACACGACACGATATCGAAATTTCAGATCCATAGACATAGGAATCATATTACGGGAATGTTTGTGTAGTGTGTACACGCTATTACCACCGGAAAGTAGTTTACCGAGACCAGTTTGCTTAAACGGGGCGTCATCCTAAAACTAAAACACCGGCGACGGTCTCGTCTGGAGTCTAGACTCTTATCAGAAAAGTTCGAGGACAGTTCTATACCTTACATGACCGCGCGACCTTAGAGAGCAAATATACAGTCTCGTTGGTAATGATCAGAGAAAAACTAATTCAATACAGTAACATAATATGACCGTAAACGTTTAGAGATGGTTGGTGATGGTAGGTCATCATCATCATTTGCATTTCGCAAGTGAAATGTGGTTGCGAAATTCTGTGAAATATGAAATTTCATTTCAATTAATTTAGTTCGTTTTGAATTTAATTTTTAAATTAAATTTTCATTTTATGTTTCATTTCATTTTTCATATAATTTTTTATTTCATTTTTTTCATTTCCATTTTCATTACAATTTTAATTTCGTTTTTCATTTCCATTTCATTTCATTTTAGCAAATAGCATAGCAATAGCAATTAGCATGCTAAGTCTCGTGAATTAGCATGTTTATGAAATTTACGCAAAATAGCATTAATTGCCATCGCTATTTTTAGGTTGAGTCGGATCCGTTCGGACCGACGGTGGGGTTTATGCATAAAGAAAATAAAATCACACGAGATCCATCATGGATCTGGCCCATGGATCTACTGAGAATCAACTACAACGAATGACGTGACGAGCACCCATTCACCTGATGTTAAGTATCTGGCACCCACAACGTTGCAATGCAACTCCGAACATTATGTTTTACGTGATACTTTACTGCGCACAAGATTCTGAGCCATCAGCACTGTCTAGTAAGAATTACTAGATAAATAATACAGTCTAGTAATAATTACTAGACTGTGAGATCTGTTGGGTAAGTATCTGGCTACCCATAACGTTGCTTGTTGTTGGGTTACCACAAGCTAATACAAAACCATCATGTTTCATGGCATTATTATTTCATGGTTACAATATTATTGTTCGAATTCGTACCATGAACTTATAAAGTGTCCCTGCGTGTGAACGAGACGTGTAAATTTTTATATGGCGTCATCACTGTCATGTGTCAACATGATGTAAAGGTATGACATGACAGTTGTATTTGAGTGAACGATTTAACGTGACGTCATCAAAACTGCTCTGGCTTTGCAACATTAAAGCACTTTTATGTCATTTGCCAATGTACGATTGAAATAATATTGAAGTAATAATGCTATAAGACCTTGTGGTGACCCCCCATGTCATAAAGTCACATTTGCCTAGTAATTCCACTAGTTATAACAGTTTTCAAATCAAAACACAGTAGTGCTTGCACACTACTATTTGGCGGCAGAATAACTGACAAAGCGGTGGACCTATTTAGATGGACTCTGCAGAAAACTCGTCCCACTTAGAGTTTAAAAAATAACTAAATGTATCATAAGTTATGGTGAATTTGAGATAAAAACAAGGATGTTGGATACTATCCCATACGTAGAGGCCGTCCTGTACGCCCAGCTACCGCACTGCGGCGGTCTGCGGCAACCCGAATCAACTAGTGGGCCTGGATAATAGACTATTTACCTTTAATTTACGGTTCTAAAAGACCTGGTAGAGTATACATCTATAAGATGGTTTAAAATAACTATAAGGTCTGCAAATAGTATAGACTTTGCGAGTACAAACTTATTTGCGGTGATATGTACCCGAACCTAAGTTCCTCACGGTAGGCCTCACGATGTAAATCTCTTAATTTTGTTCATATTATTATTTAAATCACTTGTTTAAAATGAAATACTGAATATTTCAGGAAAAGATATACCGTGTTTTTCTGTGAAATAATATCGAAATCAGCCGTTAAATAGCGTACCAGGAAACTTCCAGGAAACATGGGGGACCCACAACACCAAAAAGAAACCGAAAGAGAAAATAAAATTATGCTGTAGAAACTGTATAGCAAGTTCCATCAAGATTATTTGAAAAATCCTGTACGCGAGTGTCAGGCTCCGGACTGGTGAAAGCAGTTCAGACTTCGGTTTGTTCAATCATAGAATTCGTATAACGTTGTTGCCGTGTAGCCGAAGGATACAGTAAACTGTTTAAAAACTACTTGAGTTTAGACTAATAACATTAACTAAAGATTTTTCATTTATCGCGGGATTCACGTACTTAATTTATAGATAAAGTTTTGTGTAGGGATTTTATAAATCTTTAATGGCATTTTGTATAAGAACTCAACTTAATCACAACGTTCAAAAACCTTCTTATATAAGACACCGAGAACTTATTCTTATGCACTCTATTAGCGAGTAGTAAGGTACAAAATTTAACTAAAATCACAATATAAAAACATTCGTTCATAAGTTCATAATAAACCAAGACAATTATTTAGCCGTGTCCTTGAAAGATGGTATCATAGGTACCACCGCCCTGGGAAAATAACGCCTTCAGTGGTATCCGTGGAGCAGATGATATATTGAGTTGACTCACGAATACTTAAAGGTCAAGAGGTTTATGGCAGAGTGGCTCAGCGGTAACCCGTGCGACTTCGTAACCGCTGTACCCAGGTTCATATCCCTCTCTTCCCTGTACCTTTTCTCTAGCTATTTACACTCGCTCTTATCATCATCATTATCAACAGCCTAAAGACGTCCACTGCTGAACATAGGCCTCCCTCACAGAACGCCACTTTGAGCGGCTGCTCGCCTCCTGCATCCATCGGCTCCCCGCGGTTTTTACAAGATCGTCGGTCCACGTAGTGGGAAGCTGACCTACGCTGCGTTTTCGGCCGCGCTCTTATGCTACGTTGAAAACATCGCGTGAAGAAACCAGCAAGTTCAAGAATCACGGGAACATGTGTCACACGCCAACCCGCACTTGGCCATCGTAGTGGATTATGGCCACATTTACGTCCTTTGAAAGAAGGCCCGTGTCCCAGCAGTGAGAACGTATTATGCTGATGACGAAGTTGTTTATTCCTATGCCGATTATTGTCATAAGATTTTAGGCAATAATAAGAAAGAAAGAAGATTTATATATTTGGATCACAAATGCAAAAAACAACGAGGTTTTGAATAATTTAAATCTGAACAAATCCAAAACCAAATAAGTATAGTATAGGTACTTTTGTGTTATGCAAAATTTCAACCATAACGATTCAGCCGTCAACGTGAAAGTCATCACTATCAGTCTTCTTGATCTTCTTTAATGGCTTTCTATCGCTTTTTTGCAATAATTCTGCCAATGTCAAGTGAGTAAAGTTTGTACGGTTATGTCAAGTCAAAGTCATATTTTGTCAGTCAAAACGCCAACAGTAAAATGGTGGATATTTTACTGAAGGCTCTAAAAAAGGCCATTGAAGTCACTAACGGTCACAAACCAACAACCAAACAAACAAACGGAAAGTGTATTACTTACACTACATATTAGTAGAAAAGATACAAAAGCATTATGACTCGATTAGTTTTTGAATCCTACAAGCATGGAGCTAACAAAAAAAGAAGGAAGGAATCCTGTCTGATCCAAAACTGAAGCCCCCTTAGGAAGCCGAAACGCTTCGTACGTACGAGCGGGGCACGCACACACTCACATCATATGCAGCCGGTCGCCCTACTTTCATCTGACACACATATGTAATATGTCCGCCATTTTGGGCTTCAGTTTGATGTCAATCAAAACTCAATCCTTCTTTTTTTATTTCATCCATGCGTACAAGTAAAATAATTATAACCCGAACACGAAAACAAAACGAATTGATACTTATGGGAATATCATGCTTTTTAATTGGTGCTCTAAAAGTTATTGCTCTATCGGGAATACCTCATAACAATGACTGGACAAACTAGTCGACAGCGACAGAGTAGATTTACTAGGTGGTAGGACTTTTCTGCAAAGTTCGTCTAGGTACCACCGCTTTGCCAGTTATTCTGCCGCCAAGCAATAGTGTGCAAGCACTACTGTGTTCCGGTTTGAAGGGCATTGTAGCTTGTGAAGTTAAGTTTGGGCAAATGAGACTTGATTACCCGATTACACAGTGTAGTAATCTGATTACTAGACTGTGTGATGTCTCAGGATGACGTGCGCAGTGTAGTGTCACGCGGAACTTTATTATTTTAAAGTTCCGAGTGACACTGCAACTGTTATGGGCGGCCGTGTCTCTTAACATCAGGTAAACGACTAGCTTGAACGTCATTCAATCACATAAAAAAGGCAATCGGTAAAAATGTGTTATTTCAAGTGATTATTTGCATTAAACATCCTCGCGACCCGTAACTCGCGAGCCACCCTTGAACTGCCGCCCACGTTTTTGCTCCAAGTTATTTCTGTGCCAGCCTACGCCAACAGCTGATTATATCTAACTATATATACCGCTATAACTTAGACCTGTCTGTGCTACATTAAAGTTGGTTTCAATTGGAACGTAGTGGCACATATTTAATTGGAACAAATACTTTTCTGCATCAGTACCACTGATCTTCATTATACCTACCAGTACGCGGGATAGACGATGTTGTACAAATTTAATATTGAGTTACAGTTCCAAAGACTCTCACGATGTCAATCTTAGCCATCAGCGCCAAAATGGCGAAATCAAATGGCTTCAAAAATCAAATTTGGACATCATCTTGACCAATATTGACTAATATTGGTCAAGATGATGTCCAGCGTACTAACACAGGTATTAAAATAGTATGTACTAGTATAGGAGGTTAGTGATTAGTACGGTTAGCATGAGCTGTATAAATCAACGTATCTCTACACTCCATAAAGTTTGACCAACCAATAGTACATTGGTCGAACGCTTTCTCGAAAGAAGAGGTAATGTCGATTTCTAAACCGCATGCTAACCCGTGTAGCTGTGTGCGATTTCCAAACTTGGAACTCAGCTTGGACTAATAACCGGCCAAGTGCAAGTCAGACTCACGCACGGAGGATTCCGTACCATATCTAAAAAAACATTTTTATTTTTTATATTTTTTGTTATAGCGGCAACAGAAATACGTCATCTGTGAAAATTTCAACTGTCTGACTATCACGATTCATGCGATACAGCCTGGTGATAGACAGACAGGCGGTGGAGCCTTAGTAATAGGGCTTGCTTTACCCCCTGGGTACGGTACCTTAATACTGTAGACATCATACTCAGAACTAGATAACTATGTCATACATTCGGTGCTGTTAAAATTGGCTCACAAAACCGATACCTTATGGTAAAGACTGGTTCGGGAACGAACTGGAAGATGCAGTGTAGACTTACCCCCCACTTAGGTCGAACGACTATCAAGGGGCCGACTACAACCTCTTATAGCATTATAACTTCAATTAAACTTTGAAAAATGACATAAAAGTAAGAATACTGTCAAGTTGTTGACGCGGAGCAGTTTTGATGACGTTGCGTTAAATTGTTCACTCAAATACATCATGTAGACACCGAAGTGCGACAGTGATAACGCTATATAAAAATGTAGACGTCTCGTTCTCACGCAGGAATACTTTAAGTTCATGGTACGAATTAAAACAATATTATTGTAATCTTGAAGCATTACTGTCACGAACCATGATGCTTTTGTACTAGTTTGTGGTAAGGCCCTGGTCGAAATCATGTACGGTAGATGCACGAGGCAATCTGCCGCTCAAATCAGTGCTCTATTGGTGACATTACTGCAGTAGACGTCATATGATGACGAAACAAATTAAAGAGATATTTGGGAAATATCTACCTCACAATTTGCGCCTCAATGTTGCATATAGACCACTCAAATGAATAAAATGTTTTTTTGTACTTAAAAAAACGTCTTTTGGGATTTCTGCTGTATTAAAAAGTTCCAATAAATGTCCATTGATGACTTGCCACAACCATTATGATATTTGAATGCGGTATAATAAGTTTGAGAAAACTTAAATATTCCAGTAAAAACTGAAAATAACTAGCGAATTCACAGTCCGACCGAGAAAAGCAGTGGTGTGTATTAGGTATATGGGTGTTACTAGACTTTATTATAGGCTGTGACCTGCTTCATTTTATTACGGCACCCCCATTTTGTGATAATGATCTGAGATATCTTTTAGTGGTTTAGGGTTGCCGTGAGATTAGAGAAGAATGTTGTGGAGTTGTAAAAAAATGGGGAACCGTGATCGGCCTGTTTGTTTTTTATGGTAATAAATGACGGGACGAGCTTGGTTTTCACCGGATGTTAAGCGACACGGCTTCCCAATGCCGTTACAGTGTCACCCGGAACACTATAATGAAAAGTGTCTCGTGCCGCTGCACTGCGCACGTCATCTTGAAACAAGTTCTCAAGTGAAATAATAATTTACAGATTACTAGACGTGACATCAGGTCCAGAATCATACATAAATAACTGAGTACCAAAGTATGATAAAACCGAATTGAGAGTTGGTAGTATAGAAAACAATTCAACTTATAGGTATCTATTCTCTACGATCGATTGATGACACAACTCAAGCGAACTCCGAAAACAATAGTTAACGATTCTTTTATTTTTCCTGTAAACAAAAGTTTTCAAATAAACGATGGCGCTTCTCTGCGGGGCGGAAATTAATTTAGCTTGGAAAGTTGTGTTTTCCTTTACACGTATGAGAGAAACAGAAAGTATATGCTTACATATTTTTGTGTTATTTCTTTCAGTCACCGCAAGGTTACCTCGGTGCAAAGAGAGCGCTTTGAGCGATAGGACCGCCCATTGCTACACTTTTGTTAAGTTTGTTAACTTAGTTTTCAATGATTTGTGAAATTCGAGATCGTATGTCGAAAAGAATTCATTATGTGGTTAATGTAGATTTTAGCATTATATAGGGAAAGACATAATAGTAATAAATATGATATATAAATAACAGCTTAAATAGCATTTTTTTAGCAAAGCATTTTTCATTAGCCGGTTTAAATGCCGTGCATAAAAAATAATAGTTATGGTACTTATATAGGCTATTTTATCTCTATACTCTTACACACCGCCCAACCTCTCTAATAACAAAGTAGCAGCATTCTGTCTACTACGGCCCCGTAATAAAAAAATACTTTTTTTTTTCTAAAAGTCACACAATGTAAAAAAGCAAATATGTACCTACAAGGGTTGAGGAAAATCTACTCTCGCTCGCGGCAAAGCCGTTGCTGAATAAAAAATCCGCAAACATTTCACAAAATAAATAATACACGAGAGCGGGAATTCCCCCAGACTCTGGTCCCGTAACAATTCGCTTAACGAACGCGGGCTTAAGGGAGCGTCATGTGCGTATCGGCCGCGTATCTTAACGAACAGCTTAAGGGGGTGTTACATGGTGCGTGTTAGCTGCGTATTTTAGAAAGTACCAGAAGCGTTACTTATTTCATAAAGATCGCGTCTCTGCTGATTACAGAACAGTGATGTACGGTGTTTATTGATCACGCATAAAAATGCTAATAATTAAGGAGTACCTAATATTATTATGTCAAAAGTAACGGTCACATATCACGATGATGAATGTGCATTAAAAATGGACTACAATTTTTTTTTTCAATAAAGTGTTACGTTAAAACTTCACTGACCTACAAGTGTCAACTCCAGTCATTGTTACAAATAACACCGTAGGTAATGACGCTCATCATTCAATTCAGTAAATCAATTGTGCTTATTTGTGATATAACAATTGAGCATGTAGTGGCATATATACACAATTTTTAACTGGCTTCAAAACAAGATCGATATTTGCGGAGTTGAAAATATTGTTTAAAAAAAGGGTTAAAACCCAAACTTACAAGTAGTACCCACTGTGCAAGACTCTTGTAACCAAACGAAAATAATATAACGTCCCTTAATTAGTCCAAAAGTCTCGGAAAAATATATGAAAAAACGTGCAGTAGAACATAGAATCTCTTTGTTTTTAAGTCGGCTAAAAAAGGGTTTATATAAAAAAAATATTAAAAGTAAAATACTACGTATCGTGGAACAGATACGCACAGTTGATACATCCTGCGTATACCCCCACCTTAACTTATATATTCCATGTACATATTGTATTTTGGTCACGATTTCAGGAAGGAACTGTATGCTACCTCCAAAACAGGATTCGGGATAACTTACTATAAATCTAGTGAAAAATCCTCTTTGGATTATTAATATTGTGAACGTTTTGGTACGACGTTTTGTTACCTTTTGTTAAAAAATTATCTTATATTATGTTATGTATTCTTATTACTATTGTCTCTACTCAAACAATAAAAATGAAAAGTTTTGAGTAAGGTGCCTCTATTCTTGTTATTTTTGTCATGTTCTTTGGTTCAGAGATAGTTGTAATATAGATACATAGATTAACTCGTAAAGGAATAATTAGAATCACGAGCGGGGATTGAACCCGCATCCACCCATCCCTCAAGCCGGGATATGCTTTACTTAAGCTACCGTGACAAGTAGTCTCATGTCTCAGATTACGCTGAGTAGGCGATACTGCTATAAAAATCATAAATATTGTTGTTATATACCTCTACAAAACGAGTTTTCTAGATGATTCTATTGACAAATCAGCTCTGGCAGGTTGACAAAGCTGTTTAGATGTTTACTATCTAAATGTAAATCGTATGCAAATGTATTTGTAGCAGAAACAGAGTCTGTACACGACTTTATTAGTTTAAGTCGAGATTTGGTCGAACTCGAGCGAGTTGAACTTTCAAGTTTGGTTTGTCTGACGGCTTGTTTATTAATGCGAGGAAGTCCACGATGGTTCACCTGTTTGTTTAGAAATTTTCTGAAACTGACATGTTTTATGTTGGTTATTCTATAGTTTTTGGCTGTTACTAACGTATTTTTCTGGTGCTAGCGCAATGACTGTGAAACAGAGCTTGTAGCAGTTAGCGACTTACGCCAACAAACAACTAACTATTATATAAATACCAGAAAAACCTGGAAAGTGGGACTTTATAAAGCTGCTGTTATTCTATAAACGGCTGTTATAAAATATCCTATTGTTCGCAAGAATTAAATTGTTTTTGTATCTGGTGTTAAATAAATAACGGGTAGTTGAATAGAGGGTGATGAATTCCAACAATAATGTAATTTGGTAGCTATGATTGGATAAATTAAAAGAAACAATGGAACCATTTTGTTTCCAGATTCCGAAACAGAAATTAATATTCGTATGCGAATAAAAATGGTAACTCTGTTTTAACCCCTGGTACGATAGTTAGATGAAATTCACAGTTTATTATCATTTTTGCTTTAACATTTTACGTTAGCAAATCTTTAATATTTTACCAAATGCACGGTCAATCTTGTTTAGTCTAAACAAAATATAAGTAAGTATAAGAAACGTATCCACGACACCAATTAACAGATTTGAAATAGACTGCGATCCAGTTTTGATCGATCGAACACAGTGGCGGTGGCTGAGAAACGGAGACAAAATCATCGTCACAATACGAAAAATACGCAGTTTGGCAATCGTAACCAGGTACGGTACCACGAGTATTTTGACCCCTCCCGGTAGAAAGCACGCCGCGTTGTAATCATGTACATCCGCATCAAATAAACATTTAGACGCATCACACGTTCACATTTCCTGCCAAAGGTTCGCGTGGAACGGAAAAATAAAAACATTCCGCGAAACAAAGAATTCATGGTCCGCTCGCGGAGCAAGGTCGAGGCTTTCAGGACAATTATGGCAAAACGACAGCGGCCGTGGGATAACCGCGCGTGTACCGATCGCTCCCACTATCGAGACCTTGTCTTGACCGTGAAAAGCTTCCGCGAATCGGGTTCTACGCAACAGCTACGCTGCGGGATACGTAAGATGTTTAGGTGTGATGAAAGGTTATGTAAGGTAGGTGGTGATGGTTTTTGAAGACTTACTCGATATAGACGTCTCGTTCTCTCGGGTTGAAGGTCGGTGCGTTTGGTGCGCGGTCGCGGGTTGCGGCGGCGGGCGGCGGCAACGGACTGGTGTGCTGGGCCCGGCGCGAGCCCCGCCGCCCTCGCCCCGCCCGCCCGCGCCTGCCGGATAAACAACGTGCATCGTGGACCCGAGCCACAGAATACATCATAGTGTAGGTCCCCGAAATGCGGGCGGCGGCAGTGTAGCGCGCCCCTACGTACTCTGTAATTATAACGTAGACAGTGCTACAGCTCAAGCATAATCGCCAGAAACTACCTTCAACGGCTTTCCTACAACTAGGTTTTAGTTTATTAGTAGTTTTCTAAAACTTGTATAAAAATCCTAGCGGTTTCAACTCAGAAATCACCTTATACATGACACGGGTGCGATACAAGGGGTTGTAATCACCAAATCGTAGGAAAAAATGTGGGAGTAGAAAAGTCATACAATGACAAATAAACGAGAAAAATAGTCTATGGTCATTCATGAAAGTCAGTGGCGAAATTATTGAACACACAAAGAAGAAGCTAAGTACCTCATCATCATCATCATCATCATCATCATTAACAGCCCGAAGGCGTCCACTGCTGTACATAGGCCTCCCCATAGAGCGCCACCTTGAGCGGCTACTCGCCTCCTGCATCACCTGTTCCCGCGGTTTTCACCAGATCGTCGGTCCATCTAGTGGAGGGCGGGCCTCGCGTCTTCCGGTTCCTTCCCGTCTGGCTAAGTGCCTACCCAAAGTTAAATGCAATACCTAATCGCTAAGTAGTCAGGCCAAGCTTACTTCCATTAGCCCGTTGTGAATGCGGTACTGGAGCGGCCCGATTAGTTGGGCTTCGCTATTTTATTTACTGTGTATTACTAACACATGCACACATAGCATACATAGCTAACATTGCCAAATGCAAGACAACATAGTGATCATAATGCAACTATGGCTTGCAATATACATGCTACGATATTTCGTTGAAAGCTTTGATACTGTTTTCAAGTCAACCTAACACTCAGCGATGTACCCACACCCATTGCTGCTCACGTTCCTTACTCTGTACACTAATCTACAATTTGCCAGCAACGTACCTAAATACTAAAACTACAAAATCCTGCGATACTATGTTTCAGAAGCTAAGTAGACCAATGACTTGAGCGTTAAAGAATTATCGCATTTGCATTTAAAATGCTGTCTCATAATTTTCACGTGCTTATTTGCGTGTTCACAGAATATAAACTGATTAATTAGTCATTAAATGAATAATGAATAATGAACATTGAACATACAATTTAATGTGAAACAGTTTGTGAACAAAACAAACGAAATCAATGCTACGGCGTAGCGCCGTAGACTACTCGTAGCGCTACGTACTACGACGCGTAACTACATTTTTCCAACGCTTTTCCAAGACTTTCTCACACGACAATTTTGTATTTTGTATGTTTTTTGCAAGATTATGTGTAAAATGTTTCACAGACTAGATTTTGTCGTGCAACAAAACACTGTATATCGTAGCAACAGGGTTCTAATTGGCATCTAAACGTTCCCGTAAAATAGCCAGCATTTAATTGAACTGTCTGAACTATCTGAACTGATTAAGCTGATGGTATACTGTAGGTATTAGAATATCTGGGCTAATATAATATTATAGCATAATTTATAATTTTTATATCATAATTAGATAATTACTTTTACCCTAAAAGGTAATTATGATATAAAAAATATCTTCTTGTAGTTAATGTTTAAATAATTATCTATAGACTTGACATAATAATAAACAGGATAAATTATGTGCATTGATCATTATATAACATTGACTAGAAAAGCTAAAATGATTTGTTTGCATTCATTATACAGCTCACAGATTAGAGAAAAACAAGTTACTCTGTATTACTGCTTTACTTGACAGAATGAAAAAAAAGTATACTTACAAATTAGTTTCAATGAAAAAAGCCACAAAGGACCGGACTTTATTTGTATGGGACTTGGGTGTTTATTTTAATCAGTATACAATTAACGTCAAATAAAATATGAATTATGCAGGATTAATAATATACTCATAAAAAAATTATTCACACGTCGGATTTTTTTATATTTGGCTTTAAACTAAAGCTCCAGTATTGCATGCAATAAATATATTGCATGCAATACTGGAGCTAACAAACTGAATAAATAAAAAAAATAAATAAATAAATAAATAAATGTGTGGACATTACACACAGCGCCATCTAGCCCCAAACTAAGCATAGCTTGTACTATGGGAACCAGATAACTGATATAATACTTATATACTTTTTGTTTGTAAATACATACATAGAATACAATATAACACCCAGACGCAGAACAAACATCTATGTTCATCACACAAATGTTTGTCCCGGGTAGGAATCGAACCCACAGCCCTCAGTTCAGAAGGCAGGGATACTACCAACTGAGCTATCGGGCCCGTCAAAATGTTTGAATGTTTTATGTTATCTGTACCAACAGTTTTCTTGTGATTTTATCGCAGAGTAACAATTGTTTTTCTGCAACCTATGGGTTTTATCCACTGATTAGCCAAAAAAAAATCTAGTTTTACCATTTCGTGCGATACTATTTATTACAAATCAAAATCAGACGTTTTGAAAAATCCATAAAGTTAATTCATAATAATAGATCAACTTTACCCTGTATCTTATGCCACTGTCTACGCGCAGACCAGTACCTATGAAGGGGATGCACGGTGCGCGGGGGCTGCTGCTATACCAGCTGACACCACCACCGCGGCCGCCACACACTCTCCGCGAACCGCGACGCTGGATGAACGCACGTCTATTTATATTAGGAACCTACCTAAAATAACAACCGTAACCCTATCAAATAAAAGTCTAGTATTGTGTTACGCACTTTGTTTTATTAACAAAGTTGGCGACCGCGTCAGAACAGTGCTTAAAAGCTCGATATCGAGCTCCTAATCGCCCGTGTCGTGTTCGAAATTGCGAAGTCATTGCAAAAGACTTACGTGTACTTACCTATTGTACACGCTACAAATCGTGATTGCTGGAGCTGGAGTCAAATCAAAGGAAAGCTGCTTCTGGAGCCTGTGTTGGAGCATCATAATACAGAGGTCTAATCCAAAGAAAGTAAGCCCTAATCCTAACAAATATCCCAATCTTTCCGTCTTATTCAATTCGCATAAGTTTGTGTGAAATGGCCGACTTGCTACTCAAGCATTAGATATCTAATCTAATCTAGCTTAAAGTAAGACTATCTGAACATTATTTCACGCTTTAGCAACATCAAATTTAAATCACCATCTCGTAATAAAATATTCATTCCCGTTAATTTCTTTAAGTTTCATCTTCCTTGCTAAAATATAATTTCATTACCTATAAGAAATTAAACTCGCCCTATTGCATCATCCTATCGCATTCTTATTGCATTCTCTCATTTCTGTGCGCCTAAAAATAAACAATATTACTTCTATTCTATGCAAAGCTAATTTAGCTAAGTAGGTATATTGTAATCATTATAAATGACCCACCCATAGTAACGAATTAATGCGTTGATTTATTCAATTATTTAAACCGATATTTGCCGACTAATTCCAGCTCGCAAGCGCTTGCGCCCGCTGGGATCGCGCTCCGTCCCAAGCATCCCTGCTGTGCCCGTTCGCTCGACGTAGCAGCGCCCGCGCCTGCTGGCCCTAGCTGTCTGCTCGGCTGGAGCAACTCTGCTCTGAACTTCGGGTAACCGTTGCGTAAACTGGATCTGGAGCTGCTAATCCGTCAAGCAGGTTTGAATTTAATTTTACCTATTTCGTTGTTTGGTTTCTAAGTAGTCCAGTGATTTATAATTATTAAAAATGAGTCAAGAATCGAAAACTGAGGTTGAGTTAGAACGTGAAAAGAAAAGTGAACTGTCTAATTTAATAAAACAAAGAGGCATTATCAAGGGGCGCCTAACTAAATTTGCCGACTATATGGCTAATCTTAAGGCTTTAAAAGATATATCTGCTGTTAAGTACAAAGAATTAGAGCTTAAATCTGATAGATGTCAATCGTTATTAACCGAGTACGAAGATACGCAGGATAAAATAGATTTATTACATCCTGATTCTAATGAACAAATTAAAGAAAGAGATGCGTTAGAGAATCAGTTTCTTAACTTGATATCTACCTGTCAGGTTCTTTTGGATAGTCGCCCAGATAAAAAACAAAGGGATTTAAATTCCGTGGGTGATTGTGAGCATGCATCTATTAGCAGTTGCCATTCCCATTCGGCTAATGCAATCAAGTTGCCTACTATTAAATTACCTACTTTTGACGGCAATTATTTGCAGTGGTTGGAGTTCAAGGACACGTTCGACTCGGTAATAAACGGCAATGAGGGGATTCCTCCAATTAATAAATTCCATTATTTACGTTCCTCGCTTGAAGGAAGCGCAGCCGTGGTGATAAAATCCATTGAGTTTAGTGCTAAAAATTATAAGATTGCGTGGGAGTTATTATGTCAGAGATATGACAACAAAAATGTATTAATAAATAACCATTTGAAAGCGTTATTTAGTATTGAGTCTTTAAATAGGGAGTCCTTTAAGGCATTGCGGTTTGTTGTTGATCATGTTTCAAAACATTTACGTGCCCTTGATTCTCTTGGCCAGCCTACTAACATGTGGGATGCCCTGATTATATTTATGGTTTCGGCTAAGTTAGACATACATACGAGTAGAAAATGGGAAGAATATAAATGCAACCTTCGCGACTTACCGACTTTAAGTGAATTTTATGCTTTCTTGCGCAGTCGTGCTGATGTGCTGGAAACTGCTTATAGCAACAATAACCGATTTGACAGATCAGCTGATAACAAACAAAATAAGCCTAATAATCAGTCTAAAAGTTTTGTCATGTCTTATGATGGGAAGGAGAATAAAGGTTGTTGTGTATTGTGTAGTGAAGGTCACGCGTTGCATCAATGCCCTAAATTTAAAACTATGAGTGTCGATGACCGCATTAAGGAAGTGTCTAAATTAAAACTGTGTAAGAATTGTTTTCGCAGCGGTCATAATGCATACCAATGTCAACTTAAGGGACTATGTCTTACCTGTAGGAAGAAGCATAATACGCTTATACATAAAACTTACCAGTCTTCTGTGGACCCTCAGCCCTCGACTTCTTCGTCTTCGCTGCCTATTTCACTCACGGCGTCTTCATCAGATAGTCAGGTGTTGTTGTGTACGGCTTTAGTCAAAATAATGATTAATAACAAAACTTACCAAGCGCGTGCACTGCTGGATACGGGAAGTCAGTCCTCATTTGTTACCGAAAAGCTGAAACAAAAGCTAGGGTTGTCTATTGATGATTCTCGCTCGGTAGATGTCCGCGGTATTAATAATGTGGCCTGTAATATAACGCAAAAATGTAATATTAAAATAAAGTCAAGAGTGATGCCATTTGAAATTAATGTTAAATGTTTGGTAGTGCCACGCATCACGGGTATCTTGCCAAACTCAGTCATTGATACTGAATGTTTGAAATTGCCTGCCAATATCGAACTTGCTGACCCTAAATATTTTTCCCCTGCTGAGGTAGATATCCTCCTAGGAGCAGATGTGTATTGGGAAATAGTCGGCTCAAACTTAATAAAACTTGGTTCTAATAAACCAGTTCTTCAAGAGTCTAAGCTCGGGTGGCTTGTAGGTGGTCCTATAATGTCAAGTCAGTCAATCCCAGAAGTTCATTGTAACTTCTCTCAAGAAATACAGGATTCGTTAGAAAAAGTCTGGAAAATTGATGACTTACCACAGACAAAAACATATTCACCAGAAGAGCAACTCTGTGAAAATCATTTTGTAAAGAATACTACTCGCTTGCCGAATGGTAGATTTTCTGTTAAAATTCCAATGAAAGATACGCCTGAGGAAGCCCTCGGTAGTTCCTATTATATTGCTAAAAAGTGTTTAGAAAATCTCGAAAGAAAGTTTATTAAATTTCCGACCCTAAAAGAAAATTATCAAAATTTTATAAATGAATATGCTAATTTGGGACACCTGACTAAAATAAATCAACCTGAATTTGGGTACTTTATGCCACATCACGCAGTTATCCGCGAGAAGAGCGAGACAACTAAGCTTCGAGTGGTATTTAACGTATCGTCAAAAACAAATTCAGGGAAGTCTCTAAATGATATTCAAATGGTTGGACCAGTAGTGCAAAGCGATTTAATATCAATATTACTTCGTTTTCGCGTGCATAAATTTATTCTTACAGGGGACATAGAGAAAATGTACCGCCAAATTGAAGTCGCGCCGTCCCAGCGTCACCTGCAGCTCATCCTGTGGCGTGAAGAAACTCACCATAAAATTGATGTGATGCAACTCAACACGGTGACGTATGGCACGGCGTCGGCGTCGTTCCTGAGTACTCGATGTCTCCTACAGCTATCAAATGAATGTGAGGATAAATCTATAGCTTGCGTAATAAAGCACGACTTTTATGCTGACGATTTAAATACAGGTTCCGACACGGTAGAAGGCTTAAAATACATTCATAAGAATGTTGTAGATGTACTGAATTCTGCATGCCTTCCACTACGGAAATTTCGCACTAACTGTGCTCAATTGTTCGACGACGAGATAGACTCGTCCAAGCCTATGGATTTTAATAAAGAATCTAGTGTACTAGGTCTAAATTGGTCCCCCAAATCAGATTTATTGCAATTCTCCACAGATATAGAACCTTCCAGTCAAATTACCAAAAGATCAGTAATTTCCGCTACTTCCAAGGTCTTTGACCCTTTGGGGTTATTATGCCCATGTATCATTGTAGCTAAAATTCTATTACAAGAGCTATGGTCTTCTAAACTCGGCTGGGATGAACCCGTCCCCGCCGATTTTTCTAAAAATTGGTCAAGCTTATTGAAGGAGTTTTCAAATTTATCCCTAATACAAATCCCTCGACGGGCACTGTGTGAAACCCCTTGCAATATAACTCTGCATTGCTTTGTAGATGCCAGCCAGAAGGCATATTCAGCATGCGTATACCTTCGTTCTGAGAATCAGGATCTGAGCATCACAGTACGGTTGTTGTGCGCTAAGACACGAGTAGCACCCCTAAGTCCGACCACGATACCGAGGTTAGAGTTGTGTGGTGCCTTGTTAGGTGCTCGTCTATGCTCTAAGGTGCAGCAGTCGCTACGATGTGATGTGACTAAAAAATACTTATGGACTGATTCTACAGTCGTGTTAGGATGGATAAAAACGCCGTCAAGGGACCTTAAGGTTTTTGTGTGCAACCGTGTGAATGAAATAAATGAGCTTGCTGATGGATTTACGTTTTGTCATGTTCCCACTGATCTAAACCCAGCGGACATGGCCTCTAGAGGTATAAGTCCTAAACAGCTTCAATTTTCATCTCTTTGGTGGGAAGGGCCTTCGTTCCTTGCATGTGATTCATCCGCATGGCCTAAGCAAACGCACACATACACACCTACCAACTTACCTGAAATTAAAACTCCTATTAAATGCCATATTTCATCAACAGATACTAGTATTCCATTTGAAAACTATTCTAACCTAAATAAAATGAAGAGAGTCTATGCGTATGTACTACGTTTTATAACAAACTGTCAAAACAAAAACTCGCGTGTTACTGGGCCTTTGGATATTAACGAGTTAAATAATTCTCAAAAGATATTGGTAAAATATAGTCAACTACATAGTTTCAATGAAGAAATTAAATTAATAGCTAACAATAAACCCCTAAATCATAAAAGCAAGTTATTGTCTTTGAACTGTTTCCTGGATTCTAACGGTTTGTTAAGAGCTGGTGGTCGAATTCAAAATTCAGAATTTAGCTACGATAAAAAACACCCATTGATTTTGGATTCGAAACACCACTTTACGAAACTATTGTTTAAAAGTGAACATGAACGCCTGTTTCATGTTGGTCCTCAGCACCTACTTGCCTCTATAAGAGATACCTTTTGGCCTATCGGTGGCAGGAATTTAGCGCGCACCACAACTAAGCAGTGCATGATTTGTATTCGTCTACGCGGACAAACGTTGCAGCCCTTGATGGGCAGCCTACCTGCTGAGAGAAGTGACTCATCGTTCCCTTTCTACTCGTGTGGCGTCGACTTTGCCGGACCGTTCATGATCTCTAGTCGCAAGGGAAAAGGCAACCGCATTTCAAAATGCTACCTATGTTTATTTATTTGCCTCTCGACTAAAGCTTTACATTTAGAATTAGTGAGTGATTTAAGCACCGAGGCATTTATTTTATCTTTACGACGATTTGTATCTAGAAGAGGTAAGCCTAATTCTATTTTTTGTGATAATGGCTCTAATTTTAAAGGAGCAAACAACGAAATGAGTAAAATACTCCGATCCAGTTGCGAGTCTGTTCGCACTTATGCTGCTAATGAAGGTTTTAAATTTGTCTTCAGTCCTGCATATTCACCTCACTTTGGGGGCATATGGGAGGCCGGCGTCAAGTCGGCCAAACATCACTTACGCCGCGTTGCAGGCAATGCTTCCCTAACGTTTGAGGAGCTCGCAACCCTTTTTACGCAGATTGAAGCGATATTGAATTCCCGTCCGCTAACCCCGCTGTCCTCAGATCCAAATGATCCTTCTCCATTAACCCCAGGGCACTTTCTGATTGGTCGGCCGCTTACTTCGGTGCCGTCACAGCCAATTACATCAAAGCACCCCAACCGATATCAACTAATAGAGAAGATTAGGCAGCACTTTTGGGACAGATGGCGTCGAGAATTTATAGCTGAGCTCCAGCAGCGGACTAAATGGAAGACGAAGCAGCGGGAACTTCACGTCGGTGACCTAGTTATACTGAAAGAAGACAATCTCCCCCCGCTACAATGGCGACTTGCCCGCATAAGCCAATTATACCCTGGATCAGACGGAATAAGCAGAGTCGCCGATGTTCTTACTACAAAAGGCACAATGAGGAGGGCCATAAATAAAATGTGTATAATACCCATCGACGACAGCACTAATAATAAAGCTCCAGATAATGAAGACGAGACAATTAATGAAGTTAACTCGGACAAAGAAGCGTCCACCTATCTTAATGAAGCAGATGCTTAATTACAACGAGCGAATAACGCTGAATCTTTGAAAGCAGCGCTTTCAAGGCCCCGGAAGATGTCTACGCGCAGACCAGTACCTATGAAGGGGATGCACGGTGCGCGGGGGCTGCTGCTATACCAGCTGACACCACCACCGCGGCCGCCACACACTCTCCGCGAACCGCGACGCTGGATGAACGCACGTCTATTTATATTAGGAACCTACCTAAAATAACAACCGTAACCCTATCAAATAAAGGTCTAGTATTGTGTTACGCACTTTGTTTTATTAACACCACTATTATTATTTTGATTATATTAAACACCCACTTATAACCCTCTCCTTTGAAGTAGAAACAAAAGAATTCTTCAGAATTTTAAACAAACGGCATTGGAAACATTGTTAGGCATCCAGCATTTTCATATCCGTATATTAAAATGCGCATAATAATAAAAATTGAATCAAAACTGCGCTTGTGGACAAAGAGATGAATACAAACGGCGATCCAATCTGGTTTATGAGAGAGCTGGTAGGGAGGGGAAACTAAAAGAACATAGCAATATAAATATGTGTGGACATTTCACACAACGCCATCTAACCCCAAACTAAGCATAGCATTTAGGTACTATGGGAACTACAATGGGTACATATATACTTTTTGTTTCTAAATACATACATAGATAATAGATAATATAACACCCAAAAACAGAACAAACACCTACGTTCATCACACAAATGTTTGTCGTGGGTAGGAATCGAACCCACAATCTTATAGTACAGAGGCCCTATTCCGAGTTTTGCTCTCGAAAAGTCACGGTCCGACAGCTTACCGGATGCTGTACCATTTGGGTCAATTTTTGCAAATAATTATACAATAATTCTGCGATTATAGAAACATGCAAAAACGTCAGACTATTTTTTTTCTCATATTTTGGCTCCACACATAGTGTATTTAGCCAGTGTCAAGTATTGAAAATTTTCATCTTGTTAATGGAATATTTCACGTGAAAACAAGTCTTAGTCTTAGTCATAGTCCAGTCTAAGTCAGGTAGTCATATTCCAGTCTCAGTCATGCTCCAGTAAAGTGGTGGCAACTTTACTGGAAGCTTCTATGGAATTTTGGAAGCAACACGGAAAATCACGTTTCACCACATTATATCGCTTGCCCACACTCATGCTCGTAATTCAGCACTTAAAGCGTAAAACGCCACCAATTTTAAAAATTAACACTGGAAAAAGCACAAGTTTTGAGGAATAATACAATGCAACGACGTGAACTTTTCCGCGTTCCCGCCAAAACTCCCGTCAGACTATTTATATACTCTTTTCGATTCGAAAACTGGCACAGATGACGCGGCATTCGGTGAGCAGTCGGCCGTGTGACTCTCAAGACTTTTCGAGAGCAAAACTTGGACTAAGACCTCTGAACGCAGAGCTACTTACTACCAACTGAGCTATCAGGCCAGTCGAATGTTTGGTTCGGAGTGGGGTTGGTACATTAACTATACTTACACTCTGACTATATTACTTTAATATTATCGTTAGTTATTGTGTACTGTTGATCCTAAAATAAAATTAAAAAAACATCTTTATAATATTTAAGCTTTTTCCATGAAGCTTTTTACAGTTTAACGTAAAAAGTCTTTATATAACTTACTTGTTTACAATTAATAAAGATGTATTCTATTCCATCTCAACTCTTCATGATCCCACCCCTATGAACTTTAATTAAAAAACACAATGCAAAGCTGCAGCTCGGAGTGAGTGAAAATATTAAATCTTTTTAGTCTGGAAAAGCTCATGTTGGGGGCGCCACTGTGCCACTAATTAACAGTTGCAATGCTTAATTAATATGGCATTATTGCATCGAATGTGGAACTTAATTAACTATGTTCGCTGAATATTGCTGATAAATTCTTTAACAGATTAAAAATGGAGGTGCATGACGTCATTCGTTCGACACTCGGATTATAAATAGGTAACTGACAACCGATGGGGAAGAAGGGTGTTGCAGTAGCGACCACGAACCGAAAGGGCAGCGTAGGCCGGCTCCTCACTAGGTGGACCGACGACCTGGTGAAAACCGCGGGAAGCCGATGGATGCAGGAGGCGAGCAGCCGCTCAAAGTGGCACTCTCTGAAGGAGGCCTATGTTCAGCAGTGGACGTTTACAGGGTGTTGATGATGAAGATTATGATAAATAGGTAAAGAATAAGAAGAAATCAGTGAGTTACATGTTGCACTTTTTTTTAGTAAGGGGAAAATGTTACATAGAAACCTTCATCACTACAATGTTTTGTTCCGTTTGTGCACGTGAAAGTTAGGTTCTATGCGACTACTATCATTTTTCTTTATTACAGAAGGCTCCATAGACTAAAATCACATTTATTAATACCATTGGCACATATTTGCACCAGATATATCCTGTATCACAGTTTCAAAATAACTAGCAGCTATTCTAAATTGACCCGCTGTTAAAAATACCAAATGTCGCTTAGAACACCGCCTGCCGGGACAATGCTCGGACGTACGAATGAAAAATAGGTACCTCCCAAACTAAATTGAATCGCTACCCGGGCTTTTTCACGTGAGCGCACCGACCACACTACCAAGACCCCAGCTATTTCATTAGATCCATCCTTTTTCTTTCATACCTCGTCCCGTGGGGTGCTGTAAGAGATCAGGTTATGGTGGGCGTTGGATGGACAGCCATGAGCCCTGCAGCTATCGAAGGCTTTCCTAATTTTAGATTTTATGGTTTGGTTATTTTAACGGACGTGGTTATTGACAATGTTTTGAGTAAATCGGGACGGTGGGGATTTTGTACGTATTTTTAACGGAGGTTATTTTGTATCATGGAGCTGTCCAATTATCAGCATGTTTTTATTTAAAAACGGTTTTCGTGGATTTAATAGCTTGCGTTCATACGTGTGTTTACGATATCTCGGTGTTGAGGATGGAGGCGATACAGTGATTGGTAACCAATAGGTTGTTCCTTAGTTCATACGAAAGATTACGTATGAAACGATGTACCGAATTATTAGTTACCAATAGACCCAATAGACCAATAGACTATTGGTGCAAACAGCAGGTTGCCTACATTATGGAAGCACTACAGGTTTCTTTGTATCAAAAGGAAGAGACTGCCTATCATCGTCAGCCTGAAGACGCCTACTGCTGAACATAGGCCCCCCCAAAGAGCGCCACTTCAATGCTTGCCTCTTGCATCCATCGGCTCCCCACGGTTCTGACCAGGTCGTCGGTCCACCTAGTGGGGGGCCGGACTTCCTATGATCTGGTTTAAAACGAACCAACTTTACAACCTTTAGCCTGTAGACAGTCTACAGTCTTTACCATCCTACTGCGAGGTATGTAAGTTATCAACTTACTTTTATTCTGCATGGGCAACTTCTGATGTCAGAACTTTTAGGCCGCCCAGCCGGGACCGGCTTCTTGACGGTAGAACTCAGTTATAAATACCACTTTTTGCTGTAGTGGTCACCCATCTAAGTATTTACCGCAGCAAACGTTGAATAACTTTACCGATTGGTTAGGAACGGGTGTTCATGCTTCGCTATATGAGCGCTTTACCTACTATCAACTTACATAGACTCATAGCAATTGGCGCAGAGGAGCACTCTAAAAACGTCGTCTTTGAACCGTTTAGTTAGGGTTCCAGCGAACGGGTGCGACGGATTGGAACATTTTCAATTACTGATAAATATCGCCGAATTCCTTGCCCGCTCCGGCTGCTTATTCTGGACAACTGCGATTATAAAAATGAATAAATATGTGTGGATATTTCACACAGCACCATCAAGCCCCAAACTAAGCATAGCTTGTACTATTGGAACCAGATAACTATACTTGTATACTTTTCCGGGCCCAATAGCTCAGTTGTTAGTAGCCCTGCCTTCTGAACTGAGGGCTAAGGGTTCAATTCCTACCCAGCATAAATATTTTGTGTGATGAACATAGATGTTTGTTCTGCGTCTGGGTGTTATATTGTATTCTATGTATGTATTTACAAAACAAAAAAGTATCTAAGTACTGTATCAGTTGGGCCGCAAGAAACTATGTGAAGTGTATTTCCATACATACATAGAATACAATATAACACCCAGACACAGAACAAACATCTATGTTTATCACACAAATGTTTGTCCTGGGTAGTATTTGAACCCACAGCTCAGTTCCGAAGGCAGGGTTAATACCAACTGAGCCATCGGGCCCGTCAAATTTATTAATCGCGTAATTAATAATTTATTGATCGATTAATCGCTAAACATATTTTAGCTTTTAAACATTTAGCAGGGGTAGAGATGGGGTGCTAAGCGCTAACATTATTTTTGTCTATAGGGAAGCCACAGAATTCGCCCTATGGAAGCACGGGAAATTATAATTAAAAGAGCGTACGATTGCCAATAATACTTAAAAAAAAAACTTTCAATAGCTAAGTAGTAAGTAATTAAACAACCTACAAAACCTGTCTACAATGAAACTTAAAGCCAAAAATGGATTTAATTTTTTTTCCTTTGTTCCTCTTCTCTATTTTCCTCTTTCTGCTTTAATATTAGTTAATGATTTATCTACTACAGAATTTGCCCTGTATAGTGAAGAAATGTTAGGTCTGTGACTATGTCTATGCCTTATACAAAATACATTACCCTACATTAATTCTTCAAAAATTTCAAGAAAGTTCCACAACGATCTATTAACTACTGGATAGAGTTATCAGTGGTAAATAAAATAATGTACCTATACCTACATCGAGCTAGTATTGCGACATTGCTGACGTTTTGAAGAATCCCTTACTTACATAATTTTCCTCAGCGGCTATGTCAACTGCCACCACTTGGAGGACGTTTGTGGGGGCAGATTGGAATAATCCGCTACGAGGAGCTACGAGTGTGCAATAGCACAAAGCGTCTGAAAGCAAACAGTATAAAGTAGTAAAATATGTAACAAAAGGGGTTTTGGCGGGAACGCGGAAAAGTTTACCTCGTTGCATTGTATTATTTCTCAAGGGCTTTTTCCAGTGTTAATTTTTAAAATTGGTGGCGTTTTACTCATTAAGTGCTGAATTACGAGCATGAGTGTGGGCAAGTGATATCATGTACTGAAACGTGGTTTTTCGTGTGGCTTCCAAAATTCCATAGACGCTTCTAGTAAAGTTGCCATCACTTTACTGAAGCATGACTTAGACTGGACTATGACTGACTAACACTGGAATTCATAGTCAAGGCGGAGGCTCCTCTAGAGGATGAATCAGGCGCTGTGCGGCAAATTTTAGCTTTATGCATTTCATAAACAAAAGCAGCCCCCAATCTGGCATGATCAGAGGCTGGATGCTGATCGTCCAAATTTCGTTAACCAAACGGTCTCCTTGCTTTCAAATCGTGCTATTTTATTATTTTACTAGCTTTTGCCCGCGGCTTTGCACGCTTGTGTTATGTTATTTTTACGTTATAGTCTAATAATATATCATGCATTTCGTACCAAACAACAAAATCCACTAAATCTTTTCGAAGCTGAGCACAGTAACCTGTATTAGCATAGGTATAGGTATAACGCAAGCATAGCCGTAAGTGGAAGCTATTTAAGCCAATACCTAAAATTAAATGTTTTGAGTCTAATATATAGATTTATAACAGTAAAAGAAGTTTCAAACAAAAAATTACAATTTTATGAGTACCTCTTCATATTACAACAAAAAGAAATCATCACTTCACTCAGGTCTTTAACAGAAGTTTCAGTAAGTTTTGTTTAGGTAGTGGTTACCTAAGCAGGCAGGTACAGTTTAGAAAAATATGGAAGAATCACACACGATGATCCTGTTTTGCTCAGTTTTACATAATTGTTATCCGCGCGCTTTTTGTTCCATTTACCACATTTTTTTTACCTTCTTAAGTTTGGTTCCATACGAATTGAGTACCTAACTACCTACACATAGCCAGTGTCAATAATAAGTTTATAAATTGCTGGAGATATGCATTTACCTGTACGACGCGTACATAATTAATTTTCTTAATACTAATTAGGAATTACAAATACTAAACCACCACTCCTTAAAGAATCGACAGTTATAATTATTATTATGTCCACTATTTTCCACGCTGTCTCATTCCCAATATACCTACCTACCTAGTGATGAAAGTGAAGAAGTAGGTTAAATCGTCATTACATAATTATTACTAACACCCAAAGTTACTTACCTACTATAACTATAACCTTCTTGAAGTAACCGAGTAATCAATCATTTTCTGATCCCGTGGTTTATTTAAAAGCCCACAGATCTAAAATATTTTACATATTAAAAACTTATTTCAACATGCAAGAAGAAGAAGAAGAACAAATCAAAAACGAACGAACGTTACGCGCCATGTTGTTAATTCGAAGATACAATTTTATTGCCATAATGAATACCTACATATTAATTATTATATCTAAGTACCTACCCTTTTTAAACATTTTTCATCAAATATTTCGTATCATTGGCTAAATACAAATAATAGCACCTCCGGCTTACTTTAATGCCAAAATAAAAAAGGTTTAAAATGCGTAGCAATGATAAGGGTGTATAACTTAAGTAGCTATAAGTACTACAGGGGTCTAGCAAAGATACCAACCACTAACGCTAACGCCAAACGCTAACTCCGAAACTGTATTGAAATGACATTCACTGTGGAAAAGTTAGCGATTTCCGAAATGTCATCCTAGTACATTTTGGAGTTAGCGTTAGTGGTTGGTTTCTTTGCTAGACCCCCAGGTACCTTAAAACTTCCTTGGGGTTAATCAAGAATGTAGCAGAAGCGCAAAAATAATTTTATCTACCTAATTAGAATGGTAACGTGTAGTAAGTTCATGTAAATAATACATTTTACCAGATCGCCAATAAAGAACATTACTCCCGCCAAAACCCCATAAATCGAAAACTTGAATAAAAATGTATGCTTCAATATTGGCTAAGTATGATAATCGTGTGAAGCCTTATGAATAATTATAAAAAGTCTAAGTACCTACCCTTTTAAACAGTTTTCATAAAATACTTCCTATCATTGGCTAAATACAAATTTTGTCTAATGCCAAAATAAAAAAGGGTTTACAATGCGTAGCAAAAGCAAGGGTCAATGGGCACAGATTAATGAATATGTTACTACTAAAGGTTAAGCTATAGGTACTATAAATACAATTTTAAATACTTATTTCGAATGGTAACGCGTAGTAGATTTTTGAAAACTAATACATAATACCAGATCGCCAATAAAGAATTTTGCCCTCTCCAGAACCCAATAAATCGAAAACATGAATAATAATTTAGTTGTTTCAATATTGGCTAAATATGATATCGCGTGAAGCCTTAAAACTTATAAAAAAAGTCTAAGAAGTTTTTAGTTTTCTAAATTCCTTGTTCTCTGTGTCGTGCTCATATTCAAGAAGGTTCTTATACCTATCCTCTTTTTTTAGTTTAGACCACAGATTAACGAAAAAACTTATCTATATGTAAATACATATGATTTTTTTGGGTATACTTACATAATGAACACATTGTTTTTCTCTAATCTGCATTGCATCGAGCGCCGTAGCCCGAAATGTGTGATAGACTGCCAGTAATGCAGGCGCACCAATTGTTATTTACTGTTGTAAAACATGCAGTAAATTACTTCCTTATTGCTTAGTGCGGTGGGGATTGTTCAGAATGAAATACAAAAATATAAGAGTTCCATACTCAAAGAGTAAATCCTTATTACTAAACCTCCGCTGTCCGTCTGTCTGTCGGTCTGTCCACCAGGATGTACTCATGAATCGTGATAGTTAGACTGTTGAATTTTTCACAGATGATATATTTCTGTTGCCACTATAACAACCGTGATCCATATTCAAAGGGGCAGATAAACAGACAAATAAAAAAAGGTTGGTTTTAGTTCATATTGATAAGGAATTATAAATTAAATCTATTACAATTTATTTTTGTAATCACAAATAATACTCTCACAGTTTGTAAAACATATTTATTCGCCGACATGCAATATAACGCTACTGCTTCCTCCATTTTATTTAGCCCACGTCGGTCGCGCAGCAGGCAAACAAATTGACTGTGTGTCCAGGTTGGGGCGCTACAAAAACATCGAGGATAGTCAACAGACATGTTTTTGCGTGCAAACTCAACAGCGAAGGTTCGGGCGTATATGAAGCCGTGCCATAATAGTAACAGAGTTTTTTTCTTTAATCTGTGCATCTGGATAAACCCGAGATAAAATTACCGTCAGCAGCAGTGTAGCAGAGTAAAATTAATTTTTTTTTCTTTCATCTATGATTAGTAGCCAAAATATAACTTACCTTTTGACACTGGCTAAATACCTACACTATGTGTGGAGCCAAAATATAAGACAAAAAACTTACCTTGAGGCCTTGAAGCGGCCATCTTGTTAAAATCCCGTTCCGTTTCATAATTAAATCTTAATCATTTTCAGAAAAAAAAAATTAACGATATATAAAATTTAATATATCCTATGTTTTGCACCGGGTTTTTCTAAGCTTATTAGTGAAAACCGCATGAAAATCCGTTTAGTATTTTCGGAGTTGTGCCGTAACAAACAAACAAACAAACAAACAAACAAACAAACAAACAAACAAACAAACAGACAAAATGTCTAAAAAGTAGCTTAACGTGATCAGCGAAAAATTTCAAGCCAACCTGTGTCATTTTTTTTTCGATATCTTGCATTTACAGATTTTTTTATCTCTACAGTTTTATTATATGTATAGATGAAGTGTCGTGATATTTAAAATACGAATAAGGTATATCGGTACCGTTTCTTCAACATTTACCAGTTAAAATAATATATTTAACACAAAATAGGAACACAAAATATACAAAAATAAGACTTGACTTAACGTGAAATATTCATAACACTATGAAAAATTACAATACTTGTCACTGGCTCAATACACTATGTGTGGAGACAAAATATAAGAAAAAAAATGTAACAAGAATTTTAAACATGGAATTCTATCCTGAAATAAAATCATACAATCCAGGTTTCCAGAATAGGCCCCCACCTCTGTTCCCTGTACTCTTTTATCAGGAACATCTTTATGACGAAAATTTTCAAGGAATTCTAATTAAATTTCTCGGAAGCGATGGTGGAGGCGACAATGGGAAGAGGGCTCCCAAATATGTCTTTTGTGTAGCTACGGGCGAAATGTATGGTAGACCGTTTAATTATTTTGATAATTTGATTATGTTGGTAGTACTTACCTACGGTTGGTAGCATACCAAGGTTTTTAAGAGCTAAGTAGATACTTAAAAGTATAAATAAATATCTACATTATTTGTTTTAATAAAATGGAATATAACATAAAATTTCGCTTAAACGACCAAGATCAACTACTATTTTTTTGGCCATAAAATCAAGAGTTCGTAGACGAATAAATTACGTTCAAAATCGTGGGGTGCCCCAAATTTATCAGTCATGCCAAAGGTTGACCCTGAAATAAAAATACCTACCTACTTCAGCTTTTGCAGCAAATATGTCTTATTTTTAGCACGTGCAAACCTAGAAATATAATATATACTTAAACCAGTTTCCTGTGCGCTGGCAACACTCATCATGTCTAATCATGTCTAATGCACTGGAAGGCACTTACACCGAAGATGGCAGCGGTAAGATAAAAGCTGTAATTACCTTCTTCTGCGGGCGCGACGATAAACTTTTATCGAGTGTAAAAATAATGTCTGACCGTGGAATCAATAGCTGTTAGTGATACCCACTTTTACCTACCTACTGTTACCCTGTTACTGTTACCAATACCTATTTGGTAACAGAGAGTTCAGAGTTGCATAGTCGCTTTACGCTTAAAACTGTAATTATTATTAACGAAAGAAAGTTTGAGATATAGCACTAAAAACTGTAATTACCTACTTGTTCTATGACTTATTTATTTATTTATTATTATTTTACTTACTAATTTTTGGATTCATCCTAACTAGGTAACCTAAGTACCTATAGTTACTGTAGGTACCTACCTATTACCTACTTCAATAGACCCTAAAACATTTTTCTAAATTAATAGGTAAACGTAAAGTAGGTATTTAATAGGAGATATAATAGAACAACATTCAAATTACTTCCTTGGAGATACACTCAGCACTGAAAACAATTGTTATGTTACTCTGTGAGTTCATTTGTTTTTTTTATAAAACGCCTCATTGGTGGTGCTATAATAAGTGCTGAATAATGACGAGCATGAGCATGAGTGTGGGCAAGTGATATATTATAATGTGGTGAATCATGGTTTTTCGTGTTTCTTCCAAAATTCCATACTTAAAAGCTTCTAGTAAAGTTGCCACCACTTTACTAGGGCTTAACTTAGACTGGACTATGACTACCATGACTACCCTGACCATAGAGATAGGATAATGAATTCTCTCTCTGAGCTCTGTGACCCCGACTGACTGACTGTGACTAAGACTTGTATTTACGTGAAGTTTTAAATATTATTTAGGAGTTTTATTTTGGCGGGAACACGGAAAAGTTCATGTCGTTGCATTGTATTATTTCTCAAAACTTGTGCTTTTTCCAGTGTTAATGTTCAAAATTGGTGGCGTTTTGCGCATTATGTGCTGAATTACGAGCATAAGTGTGGGCAAGTGATATAATGTGGTGAAACGTGGTTTTTCGTGTTGCTTCCAAAATTCCGTAGAAGCTTCTAGTAAAGTTGCCACCACTTTACTGGAGCATGACTTAGACTGGACTACGACCTGACTTAGACTGGACTATGACTATGACTTGACTTTACGTGAAATATTCTATTAACATGATGAAAAATTACAATACTTGACACTGGCGAAATACACTATGTGTGGAGCCAAAATATAAGAAAAAAAATACTATTTAACCGACTGTACCTCATTTACGTGAAATATTCTATAACACGATGAAAAATTACAATATTATACTTGACTGGCTAAATACATACTGAAATACATTATGTGTGGAGCAAGGAACTTATACGTTTTTACTATATAAGTTTCTTGGTGTGGAGCCAAAATGTAGAAAAAAAAACAATGAAGACATTAAACGTCAACTTCAATGTCAAAATATTAATGTCAAATGTCCGACACTGGCAGAAAAACGTCAAACAGCGCTTAAAAGCCACTAATTGAAGAAGAAGAAGAAGTAATGGGAGTTTTGGCGGGAACGTGAAAAAGTTCACGTCGTTGCATTGTATTATTTCTCAAAACTTGTGCTTTTTCCAGTGTTAATGTTTAAAATTGGTGGCATTTTACGCATTAAGTGCTGAATTACGAGCATGAGTGTGGTCAAGTGATATAATGTGGTGTAACGTGGTTTTTCGTGTTGCTTCCAAAATTCCATAGAAGCTTCTTGTAAAGTTGCCACCACTTTACTTGAGCATGACTTAGACTGGACAATGACCCGACTTAGACTGGACTATGACTATGACTAAGACTAAGACTTGACTACGTAAAATATTCTAAAACTCGATGAAAATATACAATACTTGACACTGGCTAAATACACTATGTGTGGAGCCAACATTAAATAAAAAAAAAAATAAGAAGTAATGTCAAATGTCATATGACATGACATTTATTCATTGTTTGTTTCATTTCATTAAAAAAAAAACACGTAAACGAAACGAAAGGGAAATTCCGATTAATTTTTATTTTCATCACAACAGTTTTTCGTATATAACTCGTTTGACCGTGTTTATATCATTAATATTTGGAACAAGTCAAGTTTCGCAACATGGCTACAATACCATTAATGTACGCTCAAGATGATTGTGAGCTAGGGGGCAAAGAATCCATCGAGGTAAGTGATCGTTTTTGAAGGCATTTACCTGTCTTTCTGTAGTGAATGTATTATAATTTGTCACAGACACGACCTTCAATGTAAACACATTACCTCAGTATACCTATTGTTTTCGAGGCATGATGCTACTCCATTCCATACTAAGGATATTATTATTCTAAGATTGTTTTACAGCCTTGGCTATTCGAAATAAATAGGATAAAAAAACTGCATCCCTAGACACTGACAGTCTACTGGTACTGGTAATCTATATACCCACTTAATTCTACTCTTCTACTATCTTACCAGCAAGTAGAGAATCCTGTGATGCAATGAGTGGATTGGATGCATTTTAAAATAAATTATTATGTTGATAGTCTCATGTAACAGCTGTTATCTGCAGTTCTACGCTATCACAGCTGTATTTACGTCATATTTCACAAACCAGTGGTCAAACACATTGCCCACCATTGCACTATGCCCATAAATTATCTAAACAATATAGATTTTTATAAATAATAAGAAGTAAGTAGGTACCTAGAGGGAATTGTGTCTGGTAAATGTGTTAGGAAAATATAGCTGTCACATTTGTGAGATAAAGAGCATAAGTAATTCTGAGCTGAAACCATCACTATTTGTTTCTATAGATAAGATAGCAAATATGGAAACCGCTATCTCTTGTAATCTTATACTGAAATAATCATCCTCAACATTGAAATTCTACATATGTTATTTCCGGTTTTGAGTGTGTTGCCTAAAATGAAAGATGCAACTGCAGCATATTGTCTAAAACGCGAATTAACTAAGAAGCAGATTGCCTAGCTATCAATGCCTTAACTTCCTTATTTTCCTTATTATTAATTTTTTTTTATGCATAAGTAAGCAAAGCCACCATTGAGTGTGAAACAAACTCAATGGGGGCTGTGAAGTGCACTGTAAGCTCTTACCTTTTCCCGTGCATACTTATATGACTTTTGCTACTGCTCAGTGTTTCGCACAAACTTCACAGCTGCCATTGAATTTGTGTCTCACTCTACTTCAACATGTAGGAATATTAAAGAATAATAATATTTTAGAACAATAAGCTTCAACAAGTTAATAAACTAACAAATAATATTATCTAAAATCTTCCAATGCAAAATATTTATTTGAAAAGAAACCTAGTTCTAAAACATATTTCTTTATTCATTTCCAGGATGATTTTGCATACCGCAACAATGTGATGAATGCTGATAAGTCTATCCGCCTAGGCTTTATCCGTAAAGTCTATGGCCTGCTCACAGTGCAGCTACTGACAACAGTGGCTATTGCGGCTGTCCTGACGTTGATAGAGCCTGTACAAGGTTTTATACATAATAAGTAAGAACTTTCATACGTAAAATTTGTGTAACACTTGTGGAAAAATTAGAATGACAAGCGGGGCTTGAACCCTCATCCATCCATCCCTCGAGCTGGGATATGTTTTACTTAGGCTACCGTGACAAGTGGTCTCATGTCCGAATTTTTCCTAAACAAACAATTCTCACACGGGCGATACTGCTATGAAAATCATAAATACTGCTATAATTATTTAAGACAGAACACTGGTTAGGTTCTCTTGAGCCCAAATTAGGTCAGATTTGAATGGAATACTATCTAATTATATGGTATTTCATTCAAAGATGGGGCAAATTCTAGCTAGGGCACCTAGACAAAATAAGCTGTAACTTCACCGTGAACTAAAAAGCTTGGGAACCTCTGATCTATTTTACTATATTTTGTTTTCTGTATGTTTATTTGCTTGATCTTCATGATACATACAGCCCAACCATGATGAACCTATACTAAGACTTGTCCTAGCACTGCCTACTTAAAATACTTTTATCCCTGAAAATTACGAGTTCTAGCAGGAAAAAGAGAAAAATCTTCAAAAGAAACTGCAGAGTACCTCCACTAATAAATAGAAACAGCCAGTAGGCCTAGCCTAGCACGAGACTTTAAGCGAAAGTGTAACGGTAACGTACGTCAGTTATTATTAAGTATGGCATTTGATCAGCACCCCATACAACTGACTTACGTTAAGGCGGGTCCGCTGCGCCATGTTTTGAACAGAACAATGTTCAAAAACAATATACTGTTCAAAACATGGTGCAGCGGTCCCGCCTTAAAGTCGCAGTGGACTGAAAATGTTTTAAACAAACAATGTTCAAGAACAATATTCCGTTCAAAACATGGTGCAGTGGTCACGCCTTTAGCGTTACACTTACTTTCGCGTAAAGATTCGTACTAGGCCTTAAGGTAAAGATGGGTTTGTTGTTTCCAGTGACTGGCTTGTGTTCATAGCATTCATCCTGAGCATGGGCACTCTCCTCGCCCTCATCGCCAAGAGGAAGGACTCACCTGCCAACCTCTACCTGCTGGCAGCATTTGTAAGCAATCAATTTTTTTACTCATTTCTAAAAACAATAGTTAAGGTTTTTTTATTGTTTAATTTTGTTTGCGTTTTTATTTATTTGACAGCCTCCATGCTATGGTAATGGGGCAGATCGGTTCATAACCAGAGGCCGGGTTTGATTCCCGCGACAGGACAAGTATATGTGCACAGGAAAAAAAGCGCAAATACTTGTTCTCTCTTGTGTGTCTGGGTGTTGTTGGACCATGGTCCCACAACACCCAGACACAGAACAAGTATTTGCACTTTTTTTTCTGTGCAAAAATACTTGCCCTGTCGCGGGAATCGAACCCGCAGCCTCCGGGTTATGAGCCGACCTGCTCAACCACCACACCACGGAGGCTGTCAAATATTTCCTGGGTCCTTAGATACAGGGGATCCTAGTTAGGTTCCAGGATCTATGTATTTGATCGTTGGGTGTTATTTTTTTATTTATTACATATGAAATGAATGCTTCCAGACGGTAGTACAGGCGTATACAGTAGGCGTGGTGGTGTCGTATTACAATACCGTTATAGTGCTGCAAGCGCTTGCCATCAC
The DNA here is from genome assembly GCA_963580505.1 of Ennomos erosarius. Taxonomy (NCBI): domain Eukaryota; kingdom Metazoa; phylum Arthropoda; class Insecta; order Lepidoptera; family Geometridae; genus Ennomos; species Ennomos erosarius. The sequence goes on along the minus strand of OY756978.1, from coordinate 3,140,794 downwards.
ATTCGCCGTGGTGCTCGCACTTACCATGTTCACATTCAACACCAAGCGGGACTTCTCTTTCGTTGCTTATGGGTAAGTTTGTCATATTAATTGGCTGATTTGTACACTAACTTGCTAAATTCAGACTTTTTATTCCTTAAAAGTCAATATTAATTTTTTTTATTGCAAATAGGCAATCTTTAGCACTTTTACAAGTCTGTAAACTAAAGCCTTTAAATTGACCACATTAGGTCCTTAATAATTATATTAAAACTAAATTATTATACATTTTAAGAATAGTAACATTACATAAGCCTACAATCAATTCTAATTGAGTAACTAACAAGATTCTTCATATGGGATATGGAGTCAGAAAGACTGGGTATTTATTGTCTAGAGGAATAGAAGAAATTGTAATAGAAGTTAGAGAGAAAATAAACACCGGGCTTACGTTATGACTATCCATCGTCGATCCTTCGACTGCGTCGTCAATTAGAATCAGGTGAGACCGTGGTCAAAGGTTATCTTACTATGATAATAAAAAAAATAAAATTAAACAATAACAAACAGACCAACAAACGTGTTAATTTACAACAAACATTCAAGTTTACAAATACTTACTTTTCAATTTATGCTAACAATTTCCAAATTTCCAGCATCGTAGCCGGTCTCTGCGTGTTATTAATCGGCGGTATACTCCAAATCTTCATCCAGAGCTCCGCATTCGAGATCGCTCTTTCCTTCACCGGAGCAATCCTCTTCAGCTTCTTCCTTATATTCGACACCCAGCAGATGATGACTGTTCTCTCCCCAGAGGAATATATCCTGGCTACCATCAACCTGTACTTGGATATCATCAACTTATTCTTGTACATCCTGCGTATATTGAACGAGCTAAATAGAAATTAGTTAACTTAATTAAAGCGAATTATCGTATTGTTCCGTAAATTGTCACGTTTTTTGTTGGAAGGGAGACGTGTTTTATCGTTTATGTCGGGTTCTTTTGAGCTATATTTGTAATAATGTTGAAAACTGTTAAAATTTGGATAATAAATATTTGCAATGACACAGAATTTTATCTAAACCATGTTTTTTGTAAAGAACTATGGATCAGCAGCGCTGATAATTTTCGAATTCAATTCTTGGTTAATGGCCTTTGTGGAGGTATAGCCGCGATTCAATAAAGCAAATAACTGAACAGAGCAACATTTCTACTGCTGTCTCACTCCCTCTGTACTTAAACACAATAGTGGAACAGGGAAACCAATAGAATGTTTTTGACACGCGTTATAATTATAACCACTCATTCTTGATACAGTGGAATAAAATAATACGCTTTTATAGATTCTTGTATCCGTATTTTTACCGATTTGGAATTAGAATATCTGTCTCTATCATCTACATTCAAGATGTAGGAGACAGACTGTAGATTTCAGGTGGAAACTTTTCCGATGGATATTGAAACCACCCCGGTTATAAGAAGATACGATAATTCGCTTTGTTCTGCACTGTTAGATCGTGCATGATATAATGTCTGCTTTTGTGGTAATTATTGGCAAGATCTATACATATTTACTATTTAAATATTTTTATTAGAAATCGTTGTCACAATATCATTATTTCTTTTCACACTGGGTGCCGTTAGTCTTTGTTAATAATTATGCTACAAGCAGTATAAAAATTGCTGGCTAGAATTTATGCTTTATTTCACATTTATTTAATAGAGTTAAAATCAAAAAATTCATTGTTGTACGATTTTGACTATTTCACGCCATTTATTTATTTTGTATACACTTACATCATAAAGAGGAGAGTGTGTATTTACCGGGAAATAAATTTGTAAGTATCGACGGGTGGGTTTAATGATCCATAGTTAGGAGACCAGTGCGTGGTCAAAACCTAACAAGTTTTGAATATTGGTTACATCTGTTGACCACTGCTTGCCTTAACTATGGATCAAAAAAACTCAGCTTATTTATCTAGGAAAATTAGCTACACCGAAAAATCTGATATACCTAGACCGGCCGAAACCGCTAAACGTCACAGTCCCTCTATAAAAGGTGGCGATTTTAATCAAACATTTCGTGCAAGCATTTAAAATGTATAGGTACCTATAACGACGGAGTCTTGCGAAGGCTGTGAGAATGGAATTTGTATATAAATATATTTTAATTTTCGACTAAATACCAATGTAATTTTATTATCAAGTTTGTGGTGCAATACAAGGTGACCTTGAATTGATATGTTATCCCGAAAGGGGGTAAATCTACACCCCAAGGTAGACAATGTTTCTTCTACGACTTCTAAATTAATAGTTTTTCATTGAAGAAATGCCATGTAAAGTTTACGTTCGAAAATAGCCTTAGCACAGATGGGTGGTTGAACTTCGTCCTTGACCGAGTGCACGTAAGTGAGTGTAACGACTTGTGTTTAGAAATGAAATGAAAATGAAAAATACATTTATTTGAAAAATAGGCATAAGTGGGTAACATATACATTAATTAGAGCACCTGGATCCCACACTAGGCTCAGGGCCCGTATTATGAGATCCAGATGTAATGTATTTATAGTATCTTGTTAACTCGCGTAGCGATCGCACGTGCAATTTTGCGACTGGATTTATTTTTTACTAACGAAGTTTGGAAACACTCAGTTTCAACTAAGACTTACAACTTGTGGGGTATCATGGTCCTAGTCTCCCCATTTCGGGATAACATCTAATTCAAGGTCACCTTGTATATTATTAGGAACACATTATTTTTATACTAGAGCCGTCGATTGTTCCTTTGTAAAGTGCTTTAATTTGAATGTAGTATCTCTTAGGGCGGAGTTTTTAATCCGCAAACTAGCTTTTGACCATTGGTTAGAATTTGACAGTTTTTATCCATTGGTTACGTTAACTACGGACCATAAAACCCGCCCTTGGTAGTCTGTGATTTGGATACAAAATCGTAAAGAATATTGTTACAAAAGTTAATTGGTTTGTTATCTCAGCGTACAGTCGACAAAAAACACCATCATATTTTTTTATATCGACTAGCGTCACATAATGATTAATGAGACAATAAACTATTACAGTAAATAAATATTTTATATGAAAAAGGCATACATTTTAAATTAATATTTTTAAAAGAGTTGAACTAATTCTGTTGCTGACTGTACGCAGGCCATAGCAAATGTAATGGTTAATAGTAAAGCCCACTTCACACCTTCAGTTTCAACTGAACGACACAGCTTGCACACTAGTAATAGTTATCTGTGGCCTACACTACCTGATTACATGGAACTGCGGACTGTGCAGTTTTCTGCTATTTAACTAGTTTTTGTGATACTATTTTGATTATTATGATTATTATATTGAATTCAGTTAAACTGCAGTTCATTGTTTGCTCCTAACGAGTCATATGTAGTCACACAAAACTGATGGTGTGTAGCGAGCTTAAGAGGTGTTTATCCAACAATCCTTATGACCGAATTTTTGAAATCAAGTATTATCTAATCTGTACCGGGAGTAAAGATTGCCGGCCATCTTTTAATAGCGGTAAAAAATGGAAGTAAGTTAACACCAAATCGCACAAACACATTCCCTTATCGACATGTTTTACTATAAACACTGTTTTGTTGAAAATAGTATTGTAATATAATTATTTGTTTGGAACTGAATCAGATTTTTATTAACGCCCTTGGTTAGTAAATCTAAATAATAAGAGATTTGTATGATTCTATAGCTTGGCGCTTTCAAGTTAGATCTAACAGCCATTTCGAAAGAAACTGAACTGGCTGTCACTTATATTTTATGAAATTTTTTTAAGTTCAATACGTTCTCACTAACGGATGCTGGTCATGATGATATTTGGCAGATTGCAGGTTAGTTTTCAAGAGAGGATAGCAACTGGGAATATTCCGCCACGGGCCACCAATGGTGTCTTTCCCGGCTGTATTCGGAAAATTCTGACACTGGCTGACCTACACAAGGTAATTCCTTAGAAGATGAAGGAACTATTGAGAATACCGCTTTATCCCATGCTACAGCTGTCAGATAATTGTTTAAATGCTAGGACGAGCATACGTTTGACTACATCTCACCTAGTAAGTGGGGAAGTTGGGTGGAGCGTGTTTGCCCATGAGATGCCCACACACAATTCATCCTTTATATTTTCTTTCTGCAATTAATTCTACCGATTCCTAGTCAATTAATGAAAATCGACGTTTTTTTTATTTCTTATGAGAATGAATGACGTGACGAGCTAGTCGTTCACCTGATGTTAAACAATACTACCGCCCATAACAGTTGCACTGTCACTCGGAACTTTAAAATAATAGAACTTCGCGTGACACTGCACAGCTCAAGTCAACTCGAGACATCACACAGTGTAGTAATCAGATTACTACACTGTGAAATCAGGTCATAGTCTCATTTGCCCAGTAATTTTACTAGCTACAGTGCCCTAGCTGCAATGTATTTCAAAAAACACAAGCACTAATTTTATAAATAAAAAACAATTGCCACTGGTAGATCATTGTTCATGTTTATTCAAAAGTAGGCAGCAGTTACAGAAATCACATACATACAGCACGATTTTAATATTACTAAAAGATTCCTAAAAAATTATATTTATATACATGTAATTGTGTATACAAGACAACGGTAAATTAAATGGCATTCTACACGACCTACCGAGTATATGTTATACGGATAAAATGCGAATACACTAGTTTCATAATTCATGTAGACCACAGCTTACAACTAATTTAGATCAACTTTACATTTTAAATAATCAATACAAGATAACAATGTTATTTTAATATTGAAATATAAAATGGGTCATAAAAATCAGCGGTAACTTATAAAAGCAATATTTTAAAAATTATAACATAGACTAATCAATCATTTATCGTACATAATTACAATCATTCATTTATTGCTTCTAATATTTACAGTTTACGGAAGCAATAATACATTTACGAATGCACATAACTGGGAGACTGCTTTTGTCTACTAAATTACCTTGTCGTTATTTCTAAGTTAATCTTAATTTCGCTTGTATTGGGAATGTTATCTTCTGATGTATTCGAAATTCCATCAACATCATTAGCAAAAGGGTTCCCTGAAATTGGTGTTTCAGGACTTGGCTCATTAACTTCTAGTGTACTTATATTTATGCGCTTATTTGGTTTTGGCACTGATTCGTCAAAATTTTCTCCTATTACTTCTACTGTACACGGAAGTTGTTTTGGTTCAAGTTGCTCATTAACTCCTTGATTATCTGAAAGTTGTTTCAGTCCAATTTGTCCTATATTTTCTTGTTCATCTGATTTGGTTTCTATTAGTTTTTCGCTAGAAGCTTGTTCATTTGAAGGTTGTTTCGATTCCATAGATTCTTCGTTGACTTCTTGTTCACTAGAAAGTTGACTCGAATTCACAGGTTGTTCACCAACTATTTGTTCATTAGAAAGTTGTTTCGGGTCCATAGGTTTTTCACTAACATCTTGTTCACTAAAAAGTTGTTCCGATTCTTTAGGTTGTTCATTAGAAAGTGGTCCCGATTCCACAGGTTTTTCGTTAACATCTTGTTCATTAGAAAAATGTTCCGATTCATTAGGTTGTTCATTAGAAAGTTGTTTCGAATCCACAGGTTTTTCACTAACGTCTTGTTCACTAGAAAGTTGTTCCGATTCTTTAGGTTGTTCATTAGAAAGTTGTTTCGATTCCACAGGTTTTTCGCTAACATCTTGTTCATTCGAAAGTTGTTTCGATTCATTAGGTTGTTCATTAGAAAGTTGTTTCGAATCCACAAGTATTTCGCTAACATCTTGTTCATTAGAATGTTGATCCGATTCCTTAGGTTGTCCATTAGAATGTTGTTTCGGCTCCACAGGTTTTTCACTAACATCATGTTCATTAAAAAGTAGTTCTGATACCATAGGTTGATCACTAGCTTCTTGTTCATTAGAAAGTTGTCTCGTTTCCATAGGTTTTTCAATAACTTTTTGTTCATTAGAAAGTTGTTTCGACTCCATAGGTTCATCAATAACTTCATGTTCATTAAAAATTTGTTTCAATTCCATAGTTTGTACATTAACTTCTCGTTGATTTGAATCCATAATTCGTTCATTAATTTCTTGTTCATTTGAATGTTTTTTAGCTTCTTGATTATTAGAAAGCTGTCTCAGTTCCTTAGATGGTTTATTGACTTCTTGTTTATTAAAAACTTCTTTTGATTCCATAGGTTGTTGACTAATTTCTTGTTCATTTGAAAATGGTTGCCGTTCCATAAGTTGTTTATCGACTTCTTGTTCATTTAAATGTTGCTTCGGCTCCATAGTTTGTTCACTAACTTGTTTATTAGAAAGTTGTTTCAGTTCTGTAGGTTGGCCACCAACTTTTTGTTTATTAGAAACTTGTTTTGGTTCCATTGGTTGTTTACCAACTTCTTGTTCGGAAGGTTGTTTCTGTTTCATTTGTTGTTTACTAATTTCTCTTTTTTCTTCTTTTATATTTGAAAATAGTTTCTGTTTTGCTTCTTCATCAACTATTTTTTCCAATTTTATAGGTTGTTTGCTCACTTGTTGTTCATTAGAAAGTTGTTTATTCTTAAGTTGTTTTGAATCGATTGGCTGTTCACTAGTTATTTTCTTTTCTTGTTTAATTAAAACTTGTTTCCATTCTGCTTTTTGTTCACTAATTTTTTGTTCATTTGTAGATTGTTGTACAGTTATAGGCCGTTTATTTATACTTTCAGTATTGCCTGAATTACCTCGACTATTTTGCAAAGTATCAGCCGTATTAAGGAACTTGATTTGTGGGATGTCTACGTTTGTATTTTGTAATGCAACTTCTTTAGACTGTGACGAGTCATCTTCATCTATACTTAGTACTTTCAAGGAATTTCCAGAGTCAGATATAGGGGCACTAAATATTTGTACATAATCTACAATAGTTTCTTCTCGGTGGGGTGGACTAATAATGGGTTCTGATGGTTCGATTTTAATTTCTTTAATCGGAATCAAATCATTGACTTGCCCTAGAACCGTTTCTTTATGTTCTTTTGAGAGGTTGGTTTTAGTTTGTTTTAATATTTGTGGTCTTGTTGGCCTGAAAGGATAAGTCGTTTTGTTTAACACTGCAAAATGGTTTTACACAAAAAAAAAATAAGATGGAAGCTTCTCTATAAAAAAAAAAACCAAAAAGGTAACTAATGATCTTTAAAAAAAAATGCCTGTGCTATCAAGTTAGCTTTTCTTAGTGTATAGGACTCCCACTGATTTCTTTATTCCAGCTAGGCTATTAGGTAGTTCTGGAGTTTTATATTTTTTTATTCTTGATAGGCTTGCATTTGACCACTATATCACCTGATGGGTACTGACGATGCGGTCTAGGATGTAACACGTTTGCCTACAGTAAGTGGCAGCAGCTGGATACTGTCACATACTAGCTGAAGATCGGCATGACAAGCAATGGACTGATACAAGCTGATGATGATGATGAGTGACCTCATCACCCAAGTTACCTGGAGCGTGGTAGCGGCGTGTGTCGCTTACGGCACCGAGCCCCGTGCCGCGTCAGTTGCCGGAATGTGTTGAACTTGGCATCACATATGTAACACGCGTACTTGTTGTGGCACGACTCGTGAACCATCAGGTCGGTGCGGGTCTCAAAACCTTGAAATAGGTTGGAATAAATAACGAAAAAATACAAATTAAATATAACTATTTAATAATGATCTACATCATCATTATCCGCCTGAAGACGTCCACAGCTGAACATAGGCCTTCCCCAAAGAGCGCCACTTTGATGCTTGCGTCCTGCATCCATCTGCTCTTTGCGGTTCTGACCAGCGACGGTCTACCTAGTGGAGGGCTGGCCTACGCTGCGTCTTCCGGTTCGTGGCCGCCACTCGAGAACCTTTCTTCCCCATCGGTTGTCAGTTCTACTAGCGATGTGGCCTGCCCACTGCCACTTCAACTTGCTAATTCTAAAAGCTATATTGGTGACTAGTTCTCAGATCTCCTGATTTCGAATTTTGTCTCGCAAGGATACACCGAGCATAGCTGTGCCCAGTGTCCATAGCTCGCTGCGCGACTTTGAGCTTACTCATCAGGCCAAGAACCAGAGACCAAGAGACCATGTCTTAGTGCTACAAGCCATCACTGGCAACACACTGGTTGAAAACAAATAATAATAGCGAGAAAATATTGCTTCTCACTTCCACCGTTACATCTATGTGCAGTGGGAGTGAAACAGCAATAGATGTTATCTTTTATCTTACTTTTTCTACACGTGGCACAAACAAATTCGTTGGTTTGTTCCTTTTGCACTGGTACTGTGGTTGGAGGGTTTCTATTCACACTTCCATAGGAATGCTGGGCTATAACATGCGCCTGAAATATATTTTAACTTCTATTAATAATGTTACTTGTATTATATTTAATGAAATTACCAAAAATATGTTATCTCATTTTTGCGACTGACCATTTTATGATAATTAATGTTACCTTCAACCCCGTAACACTCTGAAATTTCTTTAAGCATAGCATACAGTCAAGTGGCAGATCTGGCAACGCTTCCAATGCTTCCAATTCATCATTACTCAGAGGTTCCTGTTTCACCAAACTATCCAAAAACTGTAAAAAGGGTAAGTATCAAATCCATTGTACTTCCTATATTTTCACATCACACTATCACACTAATATTATAAAGGCGAACGTTTGTGTGTGTGTGTGTGTGAATGTTTGTTACCTTATAACTCTGTAACTACTAAACCAATTTTGATGAAATTTGGAATGTAGATAGCTTATATACTGGATTAACACATAGGATACTTTTTATCCCGGAAAACGGGAAGGGGTTGTCCCGTGGAACAATAAACGAAAATATGACAAACTCAACTTCGTTACTATATTACTCTTAGGTTTGACTCACTGAAACTTGGTATAAATAAACTTAAAAACAAGTAATGAAACATGTGTTTGATTTTCTCAAAACAAATTCTAGGAGTGTAAAATGGAGTTCTAAAGTTTGTATGGAAAAATGTTTAATCACATTGCTTAATCTCTGTAACTACTAAACCAATTTCAATGAAATTTAGAATGTAGATAGTTTTAATACTAGATTAACACATAGAATAATATAGTAACTCCGCGGGCGAAGCCGCGGGGCGCAGCTAGTGTATCATAAAACATATCATCATGTATCTAATAGTATAGGTACAGAGGATCCACTCCACGAAGTTACGAATTGCCTTATTAATTAATGTGGAATAGCTGTGGACTAGTTACAGCAACTTTTGTCTTAGTTTGTCATTCGAAAACCGAAATTGATCGGAAATGCTCCCAAATCGACTATTTTGAACGTGATTATCTCAAAACGTATACCCTTTACAGGATTAAAAAAAATGCACGTTAATACTGGTCATATCTTCTTTCCATCTGCCGAAACCGAAACACGTTTACGAAAAGTTTTCTCGATAGAAAAAATCGTGAAGTGAACTCTAAAAAATCATTCAAACGTCCTAAAATGTTACATTATAATAAGACGCTCCATTGAGATAAATCATAGTGATAAGTTATGTTTCAATGCATCCGTCTATAAGCTTATTTTTTTTATAACAATAAGCATTTCTTTTATAACTAATTATTTGTACCGAAAAATGGAAAAGTCAATTTGCAACGCAGAATAATCGCCATATTTTTTGCTATGCATAAAGCGATCCTATAAGGTACAAAATAAGTTTCAAGTTCATCTGCTGTAATAAACGTGCTCGCATTGGGTCCTGTCAAAGCTATTCCACGTTTATTAATAAGGCAGTTAAATAGCAACTCTAGCTACAACGCAATAAAGTGTAGTTTAGCTTGCACATCACCACAAGTACAATCCCAACCTAAACAGTTGCCTCTCGCTCTATCACTAGCGCTGCTCTTCTGACGCGTTACGAGTAGCGAATTAACCCGATAAGACGGGCCGGTTCCATGATCATCGTAAATTATACCAAAAAGATTTTAGAACTGAAGCCGTTTCAAATAACACGTTAAAAATGGATAGTTAAACCGATTGATCGCAAGCGAGAGGTTGTCGTGTTGGCGCTGCGCAATAACGCGTTCGACTACCGACCACGCACGTCATCGTGAGCCAGACTCCGCCGCATGCCCTTTTTACTGCCCCACACCCTCACAAGCATCTCGGTCCCGCCACCTTCCGTTAGCTTTATATAATTTATAAAATAAAAATACAAAATTCACTTAAAAGATAGAACCATGAATTAAAAAATGTTTTAAAGATTATCAACCTTTATTTGTTGATTTTCTTTTGGTCTCTCTATTAGGATAAAGTTTTAAATATATCCAAGTACTAACCTCTTCTTCATAGGAGTTGCTATCGCCATTTATTCTTTCCTCACATGTTCCTTCAAGAGAATGTTGGAGTGGACCTGAATAATGAGTATAAATATAAAACTTTATGTAAATCCTTTTCAAACAAGATAATATCTGTTCTGTTTGGTTTGTTTATTATTGGCATATGGTTTTAGTTGGGCTTTCTTATGCAGCAAAGCTGGGCCGGGTTTGGTTTCTCAGTACATAATAAAAAAATATTATGTAACATAATATAATACCTACTAGCGATGGCAATTAACGCTATTTTGCATAAATTTCTTTAACATGCTAATTCACGAGTCTTAGCATGCTAATTGCTATTGCTATCCTATTTGCTAAAATGAAATGAAATGAAAAATAAAATTAAAATTGAAATGAAAATGGAAATGAAAAAATGGAATGAAACATGAAATGAACCTTATTTTTAAAATTAAATTCAAAACAAACTAAATCAATTGTAATAAAATTTCATATTTCACAGAATTTTGCAACCACATTTCATTTGCGAAATGCTAATTGAGTTTTCACATGCTAAAAATTAATGCGAATGCTAATTAATCCATCACTACTATCTACAATCTTTTGCATTAAATCTAATATAGGCAAATTATTTTTTTGTTTCAGTATATTTGCACTTTAGTATGTGATGATTTTTTGCAAGATCACACCTAAGTGAATAAATAAAATTAAATACAAACAAAAATAAATAAAGTCAAAGTAATACATTATTAATTACACAAGATGTTTTTTTTCCATCATTTACACACACAGTAACAGTAGTTTAGAACTAAGGCAGAAAAAAACTATAACCCTACACTAGGTTCTGAAGTTGTTAAGGGCAGGTTCCAGTTGGCGGCAAAAACTTACAAAATGATTATATACCACTGATGCTAATCAAAGTGTGACTGGAACAACTATAGACCCATCGCCTTGGCTAGATAGAAAGTGGCATAATAAGTTGACAGCTTTTAGCATTTTTTACTTCAAATGAAACATGGGAGAAACATTGGGATTGGAATGGAAAATTTAAAAAAACACTATTTCAGTTTGCCTGGAACCTGCCCCACTTTGAAATAAACTAAAACAGCACTACTGCGTAACCATTCTGGTAATGGACATCGCCTGTCATCCTGCACACACCAATTTACAAGCTTGTGTGAGCAAGAGAGCACACAATTACCATCACCACCAGACTTACGCAATAAGGCCCCTGATTCAAATCTAGCTATATTTAATATAATGTCAAGTCTAAATAAACTCACTCTTATAAAACATGTCAGATGGAACAGGAGCAACGAATTCTTCAGGCTCAATTTTTATATCCATAGTTGGTTCCCAATCTTGATCCATATAATTTGACGAGTATTCATCTTCTGATAACACTTCTTGTTTTATTTGAACTTCCATCTGATTATCTGTTTCATTGTTCATACTGTTGGTTGTGGGAATAGGCTTAGGCCATCTTGAAGTCTCGTTGTCATTAACCGCAAATTGTTTTTTAAAAACATCATCACTCCTCCTTACAGTCATAATGAATGACATTGCATCTGCCAAGCGGTTGTAGCATTGTGGACATATGAATCTTGAGTGTTTGTCATGTTCAGATATCTGTAAGAGCAAGAAATAAAATTATAACAGTAGTACTATTTCGTTCAGTATTAGTTTATAAGGTAATTTTCAAATATGCCATTTGTGCTATAATTCACCGCTATGTTCGGTTTGAGATCACTAGCGTTTTTGGAATTTGCAAAATTAGCGGTGATCTAATTCTAATTTGGAATTGGGGTGGTAAGTGGTAAGACCTGCACTCACATCCCGCTTGGGGTGTATTGTGCATTCTTGGGGTGTATTGTGCATTAGTGGTGATGTAAAGCTTTCATTTTGCCAATTATGCCACTTTTGGTCACAACCCAAAATGAACACAATCACTTTTATCCCACCTTTGCAGGGTCATGATGGCATTTTTGTCTGTTTTTGAGCTATCCAAATGGTAATCAAAAATAGTTAAAAACGCAACTTTTGCTCACACATTCCCAAAATGAAAGCTCCATGTGATCGCTTTTGGTATTATTTTTGCTACCCATGCCTATGGGTATCAAATGCGCCTTATACTAACACAAAAAGTCGAAAATTTTACATTATCTCATTGATCGTAAAAAAGCAAATCATCACTAACCTCGATGCCCGCCAACTTAGCCAGGTCAGTGGCTATAACTGCCCCGGGGGAAGCCCAGGAGACATCCCCCACTTGAAACAACTCATGGCAAATCTCATCCTCCACCTTTCTCAGACATGCACGACATTCTTGAACGGAAACCTTCCTATTCATCACTTTGTGAGAAGCCAACCTGTACATAGCATAATATACATGAATTTACTTTCCAAACAATAGAATTATTTACAATTTTACACTCAACATTGGTGATAGAGAAACAATGGAGCTGGAAAATTCACATAAATGATAAATGAATTTTGCAGGTTTTGATGGAAAACCAGAGTACACCGCAAGTTACAATACAAAAAAACCATAAAATACTAATATGTATAATAAAAACAAACCGAATAATAATGAAAGCAAGCACAGAAAAATCCAATTTTTATAAAATACGCGTTCCGGCGATTTCATAGGACAAAAAAAAGATGTCAAAAATGACAAGACAAGTGTCAAATAATCAGTGTGTAGCCATCTGTAAATTGCGGATGCTGCCCTAAATAGAAGCTGGAAAGTTGCCAATATCTGCTCAAGCTTAGATGCTCAAGCTTTAAAACCTGCCAAACAAATATAATATAATAACCATGGGGCCTAGCAAAGATACCAATCGCAAACGCTAACGCCAAACGCTAACTCCAAAATGTATTGAAATGATATTCACTGCGGAAAAGTTAGCGATTTCCGATATGTCATTTCAGTACATTTTGGAGTTAGCGTGAGGCGTTAGCGTTAGCGATTGTGATCTTTGCTAGACCCCAGGCCCTCGATTCCGCTATGAGACATTTTATTTAAATAACGTATTTCAATCATGGTCGTAGTTTCAAACGCACGGAGGGTTGACGTTCAAACGACAGAGTACAAGGAAATGTCTTAGTTGAGTGGATCACAGAGTACGTTGTCGATTTTTCGATAGAAAGCCATTAGTATATGCCTTCCACAAAATAAGGATAGGATACTAAACTCGATACATAATAATCTTAACAATGACTGAACGTAAAACTCACATTTTAACGCCATCTATCGGATCTTTATAAAATTACAGCTTTTTTCTTAATAAAACACCTCATTGTAAAATTGTGTTTGAATTGTCTTGGAATCGTCGTACGATTGTCACTAATGTTGCCAACCGTACAATGTAAATCGTATTTTTACGAGCCATTTAATTATTAAAATTATTTACAGTGTCCTTACACCATCTGCCAGTGTAAATTTGAGGGTAAAATCTGCCAAAATAGCAGAATTCTGCCATAATGGTCACACTTTATCAAATGTCAAAAATATATTGGAGGCACTCTGCCCGTAAAAAAAACTAATGTCAAATGTGTTGTGATGACTTTTGTTCGTCCCAGATTGTTTTTCTATAATCTGTGGTTCACCTTATGAGTCATTGTCAAATGTCATTTACAATGTCAATGTCACAGAGTCTGATGAGGGATGTAACTTCTCGACAAAGCACAGAGTACTTTAACACAGAGTATAATTGTACGTCATCAATCACATCAACGTCAATGTCACAAACATGTGGTTCACTTTTTTTTAAAGATTTTTGGTGCTCGTTGCTCGACTGCTCATCTGCTGGATGTTGAGGCCAATATAATACAACAAAATACTTTATTTATCTATCTGGTGCTGTGCTTTGTTGTTCTGGCTGTTGTTTGCATGCTTTTCGTGTCTGTTTGTTGTTTGACAGGAACGGGAAATTAAAAGTAGGAAAGTAATAAGATGGAAGATAATACGCCAACAGTTAGTCTTATATCGTGCATGCATTTTGTACGCAGTGGCGTAGCTAAAGCAGTGCCTGAAAAGGTAAGTCAAGCTCAATTTGAGATAATTTTATGGAAACTACACTATCAACTACACATCCCAATCACCCAAACCGAAAAGCTAATATTTACTGTGATTTTATTCCAGATCGAATTAACCGAAAAAGAGTTAGAAAAGATCATAAAACAGACAGCAGAGGATTTGCGGTTAGTACATTAAATTGATGATTAATTATTCATCATTTCTTTATTAACTTATAAAATTAATATTAAATTAAACTACATTATTCATCATAATATAATATGTTATAGTATACAAGTATGCAACTTCTATGTTGTTTTGGCAGATTGACCGAGGCAGGGGATGACCAAAGCGATGAAGAAGGTGGAGTTGTGGCAGCTCCAGATCCCCCGGCCAACCCTGATGATGAGTTCAACTTTGACAACTATGATGATGAAGAACCAAGTATGTTATGCTTTCAGAGAAAGTATTGCTTAAGTACTTACCATATATTATTCTTATTATAACTGCAAGTGATGAAGTCCTTCATGGGTTTCCTCTTTTAGTTGTGTTGTGAAGTTCCTGCTACCAACATATTTATATTTTTTTCTCTGGGTTTGATTGCAATGATGTTTTAGTAAAAAATTGTTGTATACATGAGATACACAACATGGTACATTTCTATGGCTAAGTTTTACCAAATGTTAGTTATTATGAATTTATTATTATTTTCTTTTTTAGATAATCCCATAGGCTTGGGTACAGTGGCCACAGTACCTAACCTAGGAGACCTGAGCGAGAATGTCCAAATTAGGGTATGTCACTAAAATATAATATAAAATAAGGGTGAATCTCCCAAAAATGGACAAAATCGACATGAAAAAAATTATTGAAAAATCTGTTGCATAATTGGTAAAATTATTGTGGAACAGCATATTTACTATAAGCGGCTACTGTTAAAACCCTTGGCCAGACAATTTAACCATTTTCCTAGTACCCAGCCATTTGCCTCTCACTCGATTTCACAGGTTAATGACGGCAGGATAATGACGATTTCGTTATAAAACACTTGATAAAAATACAAAGAAAACCCATAGGTATAAGAGATATATTTTATTGAACTTACCTATTGTTGTATATTTACTGCACAGACTATCACTAGTTAATTATCACGCATTCGGTAAATAAATGTAGCCAGACTATATGATAATTTCTCTGGACCAGACACACCCTCCAGCTCTAAACAAGACTGTACGGACAATTGAGAGAATGGAGTGTGGAATTGAATGGATCATAGAAAAGAGCGTGAAACGGCCGCTTTATAGACAAATACTTGAGACTCAATGCATAACGCGTTCCCGCCTTTTTTTTGAGTTTAATGTTTTGGCGGGGTTATGGTTGCGAATTCCGTTACACATAAAGTTGCGACATTTTCACAAAATCTATAAGTTATAGTAGTGCTCTATTAATAATATTTAGTCATGTAATGTTTACACTATCAATTAAAACAATAAAACTAACAGTATTACCAATTTTAAGTAATCTTCTTAGAGTAAACAGTTGCAACATGGGGGCATTACATGTCAGGAATATGATTTTCAAGGTCAAATATTGCGAAAGTTTATTTCGGTTAATTCTATGCTGCGTGTGAGTTAGGATTATAAAAGTAGAGTATTTTTAGATGTATGAAGGTAATAAATTCTGATATATTATAATTCTTATTTGGTCAAAATTTGTCAATATGTGAATTTGTCCATTTTTCTGAGATTGACCCATAAACCACTTACCACTTTTTGCCTGCATTTTGGCATACAATCTATAATACCCCATTTCACCTCTTTAGGGGCTGAATTTTCAAAAAATATGTTTAGTACAGCCTTAATTATGCTTTTAAAAGCCATCCATGTTAGCTAATATCTTTTATGTGATGGAATTAGCCATAGCCCACCTGCATTTGAATATTTTAGGTAACATTGCAACCAGATCAAAATAGTAACCTGTAAGTGTATCTCTTTTTCAGTCACACACATGTATGTTGCATATAGTTGTCTCTTTTACATATTGATTAATTTATCAACTTATTGGTTCCAGACTGAAGGTCCGGACAGCGATGAAGAGGATGATATTATCAAACCTACTGACAACCTTTTGCTTGTGGGACATGTTGAGAGTGATGCAAGTGTATTGGAAGTTTACAGTAAGACCCTTCTTTTCTATTACATTTTATCTTTCAATGGATGTTTTTCAGTTTGTCTCTTTGCAATTGGTTGTGAGATTTCTTCAGGCTGCTTTGGGAGTGACCATAATCCTGAGAGGTGATCATGTAACTTAGAATGCAATGTAAAATTCATTCCGAATCAAGTTACATGATCTAGATGATGGCAATAAAGTGAACCAGAAGGGAGGGCTAAGAAAGACCAGAAGACGCGGCATAGGCCTCACTAGGCTCGCAGCTCAAAGCGGCGCTCGTTGGGAAAGCCTATGTTCAGCAATGCTTCTCATGCAAGAACAAAGTAGTCAACACACTCAGAATGTGAGATTGAATGTATAAAAGAAATACTAATGGTCAATTCAGATCAGGGGGTCTAGCAAAGATACCAACCACTAACGCTAACGCCTCACGCTAACTCCAAAAATGTATTGAAATGACATTTGCTGCGGAAAAGTTAGCGATTTCCGAAATGTCATAATCGCTAACGCTAACGCTTCACGTTAACTCCAAAAATGTATTGAAATGACATTTGCTGCGGAAAAGTTAGCGATTTCCGAAATTTCATTTCAATACATTTTTAGAGTTAACGTGAGGCGTTAGCGTTAGCGATTGGGATCATTGCTAGACCCCCAGGCGGAAAAACGTTCGATCACTTTTTTAATGGCGATTAAATATCAACCTTATTTCATTTAGACAAAGCTGAAAATAGTATGCAACATTTTTGTTGGATAAGATTTTAATGTTACTATTTTCAGCTTGGCCTAAATGGAAATCGTTAATATTTCTTCCTAGGAATTGAACCTAAATTGCGAAGTAATACAATAAGTGTAGTGTATATTTTCAGTCTTCAATAAAGATGAGGGTTCATTCTACGTCCACCACGACATCATACTGCCATGGTTCCCGCTGTGCATTGAATGGCTGAGTCATGATCCCACTGACCCTGAACCAGGTATGTATAAGCAAATATTATACAAAAAATTGTCTACTTGTTTATCTGACTTACCCTTGGATTCTCATCTCATATTTTTCTTAAACTGAAATTCATATCAACTTTAAAATACTGAACACTCATTGCATTCTTTTTATCTAAACCGGAGAATTTTAGGATACGGCGTTTTCCTTGTTCAGGTAACTTATGCGCTCTTGGTGGCATGGACCCAGTGATACAAGTGTGGGATCTGGACATAGAGAACTGCCTCGAACCTGCCTTCAAACTCGGCAAAAAGCCCAATAAAAAGAAAAAAACAAAACGGGTTGGACATAAAGATGCTGTGCTGGATTTATCTTGGAACAGGAATTTTACGTGAGTTTTTATTATTCGTCTAAATCTCACTAAAACTATTCTATGATCTACAGGCTCCCAGTGAATTAAACAAATAACAGTTCAAAGCCTTTCTGTCTTTTGAACTGGCTGTGGGTTTGATTCCCACCCAGGACAAACATTTGTGCGATGAACATAGGTGTTTGTTCTGTGTCTGTGTGTTCTATGTGTTTATTTAAATGCAAAAAATTAAATTAAGTATTGTATCAGTTATCTGGTTCCCATAGTACAAGCTATGCTTAGTTTAGGGCTAGATGGTGCTGTGTGAGATCTAATTCTAATTTGGGCCTGCACTGACATCCCGCTTGGGGTGTATTGTGCATTCCCCCTCCAGCATCTACCCAAGCCAGCCCAGCTCCTTGAAATAACGGAGTGCGGCTTTGGGGTGCTGCCATAACTGCTCCAGTGTTGGCGGCGCAGATGGTGACGCTGATGAATGGTTACAAGGCTTATACGCTTGTTCACGCCGGTTTTAATTCTTATCTCTTCCGTGGCCTCGCAGTGAAACATCACATGCTCTACGGTCTCGTCCTCCTGCAGGCAGTCTACAAAGCGGACTGTCTGTTGCTCCAGTTTTATTCAAATGATAATTTAAGTTGCAATGACCCGTAATAAGGCCTGTGATTAGGCGGAGGTCATGCCGCGTAAGCCGTAGTAAGTTGTTCGTCACTTTTCTATTGAGAGTAGGAAGTAAGAAAAGGCTGTGTGAGATGTCCACACAAATTTTTAATTTGTGAGTGAAGAAACAGGGTGTTTGGGCCAAATACTGAAAGGTACCGGTATGGCTATCCTCGCGTTAAGTTGATACGTTATATATTATTTATTTATAGGCACGTAATGGCCAGTGGATCGGCGGACAACACAGTACTCCTCTGGGACTTAGATCAAGGCACGCCACACACTAAACTCGACTATTTCGAAGACAAAGTGAGTTCACAGTCCAAACAACAAACGAAAAAATCCTTATACTCTAATATTACCATTTCACAGTGAAATTATGATAAGAATCGTTTCTTATCACAATATCGTTATTTTAGATCACAAAAAGTCGTTCCACTAGCAATAAAAGTGATCACTGTGGGAGTCTGACATTTTGAATGTGTACATTTTTGGCGTTCCTGCCATTCTAACCAGCTCCTAAAACTGGCCCATTAGAATTAGACTTTATTTGTCTAACTGTCATATTCCTATTATTTTTAAGGTTGTTTAAATCCGTCTGGTATTATCACACATCATCCCCAGGTACAATCAGTCCAGTTCCACCCGCTAGAAGCGCAGACATTAGTATCGGGCGCGTGCGACGGTCGGGCGCGAGTGACGGACTGCCGGTCGCCGGCCGCGCACCGCGACTGGACGCTCGGCCCGGAGATAGAACGGGTGCTGTGGGACAGGCAGAACCCGTTCTGTTTCGCTGTGAGTATCATCATCATCATCATTATTATAATTATTATCATTATTTTGACGGGCCCGATAGCTCAGTTGGTAGTATCCCTGCCTTCTGAACTGAGGGCTGTGGGTTCGATTCCTACCCAGGACAAACATTTGTGTGATGAACATAGATGTTTGTTCTGCGTCTGGGTGTTATATGTCTATGTATGTATTTACAAACAAAAAAGTATCTAAGTATTATATCAGTTATCTGGTTCCCATAGTACAAGCTATGCTTAGTTTGGGGCTAGATGGCGTTGTGTGAAATGTCCACACATATTTATTTATTTATTATCATTATCTCTTTCCGTGAGGACTTTTGTGTAATTTGTTGAATATAATGTTCGAGCAGCTGTTGTGGTCTTCCAAAAATGAAATAAATAAATAAATTATTGTCAATCATCATCAACATCAGCCTGAAGACGCGTCCACTGCTGAACATAGGCTCATATAGGCCCACATATAGGCATAGGCGGTGAGTATACTAGTCATATAATTTCATTTTAAAATTCCGAGTGACACTGCAACTTTTATGGGCGGCCGTGTCGCTTAACATCAGGTGAACGACTAGCTCGTCACACTTCCACAATAATTTAGGTAGTACGTTTCACTCGGAGCAGAGCGCTAAATTCAAATTTTGTTGCGTTTTTTGCTAATCATAACTTACTTAATTACTTAACGTGATTACATGAAAACTAATTTCCCGCAAATAAAATGGATCAACAAATTACTATTTTTATTTAGCAACAAATGGCAAAAGACTGAAAAGCGAAGACAAAAATTAGTTTTTTGCGATTTGTTGCTAAACCAATGATATCTAGGTGATACTTTTAATCGTAATTTGTTGGTACATTCTATTTATTTGTTTTTCTTTCGTTTGTTGATGTTTTACTAGTCTAAGGAATTCCGTTTCTTTCATCCAAAGTCGTTTTATACCAAAAGCCACTAGACCCCGAACAAATTAGACTAAAACAGAAAGTGTAGTGTGTACATTAATATATATGATTTTACAACAGTATCGCCTGCTCAGCGTAATCTACAGATTAATTTGTAAAGGAAAAATTAGAATCACGAGCGGGGATTGAACCCGCATCCATCCATCCTTCAAGCCGGGAAATGCTTTACTTAAGCTACCGTGACAAGTGATTTTAATTTTTCCTTTCCAAATGAATATAAGCGAAAATAACTAAAACAATTGGTTTTATTAATTATTTGTTAAAAAAAAAAAACAAATTACACATCGCAAAAATTTGTTAGCTTCTTCCGTACATTTATAATTACAGTTTTTACAAAATACGAAGAAGCTTTTCCCCGACCTAGCACCTTTTAAACCATACTTACCTCAACATTGTAGCAATCAGCGTCACAGTTATAGATGTATTTCAAGGCATTCTTGGAATGTAAAGTTATTTCCGAAGCCGCAAGCACTACGCTACTTACTCTGGTACCGAGCCAGGATAGTGAGACCAGGAAGAGCAGGCGTTGCAGGTCAGTTGCAGATGCCTTAAGCTACCGTTAAAAGTGGTCTCATATCCGAATTTTTCATTCGCCTTTTACAACCAACAATACAATACAATACAATACAAAAATACTTTATTGAACACCAAAAAAACACAACCAACTTATGGGTTCCGTCCTGCTCTGTCCTTTGTAATTTCGTATGAATGTTTCGTTTTGTTACCCCACCCCCTGCCCCCGTAGGTGAGTCGTGTTTGTACGAGAAATTATGTACACGAGCTATCAACGGGCTTTATTATCTTTGGTTCCGTTCTTGATTCTAATATTTCCTTTACAAATTAATCTGTGTACATTAATGTTTGTTCTTAGATGAGCAACAACGAAGGCAAAGTGGCGTATGTCGACTGCAGACAAGAGGAGCCTCTGTGGGCGATCACAGCGCACGACAAAGAAGTAACAGGTAAAACCAACTTTATTTAACGTTGGTAATTTGTTAAATATGAGTTTTCATAGTTAATTTGTCTGATTTAAGCGATGTTGTGGTCAAATGTTGTACGAATCATGGTTAAAAATCGGCGTTGTGTGAGTCGGACTCACGCACGAAGGGTTCCGTCATTTTTATTTTTTCGTATTTGTTGTAATAGCGGCAACAGAAATACATCATCTGTGAAAATTTCAACTGCCTATCACGTTTCATGAGATACAGCCTGGTGACAGACGGACAATGGAGTCTTAGTAATAGATGCTATTATAATATCTGTGGCAGTAGGGTCCGTTTTACCCTTTGGGCATGGAACCTTAAAAATGTTAACAACTAATCTCACTTAACTTCTAAACAATTTTTTATGATTGGTATGGTTTGTTTCAGGTCTAATACTAAGCGATAAAGTGCAAGGACTAATGATCACAACTAGCACAGATGGAAAACTCAAAACTTGGGATACTTCAAGGTAAACTTTATTTATTTGGTGCCTTACCCTTATTCCGAATGATTCCGTACTGCTACCCAAAAACCGGTTCATCTACCCTTTGGAACTCCCCATTCCTATGTTCCATTATTTGGCTGTCCAAATTATAAATGAGGGATCAGACCCTTAGAGCATCTATAATTGGAGATGCTAACGTTAAAATCCGCGAGCACCATTTTTCTGCCAATTTCTACGGGGGACGAGGTAAACACGTATAGCACACGCACGAACCGCGCGTGTAAATGCACGCCGCCCACCATCTTAAAACACACCGTTATTTATAAACTAGCATAGGTACGCAGTTTCGAAACGCACATTATGATATTGTAGATGACCAAGTAGCGCCATATGACCGGCAGAGGGGAACGCCTTGGCTTGCCACCTCCTTTTTTAAATGCTCTAAGGATCAGACCGCTTTGTACGTATTGAAGGAATTTCTACCATACACAGATGCCGTGATTCCGTGTCTAGTTGTACAATGGTTAATTGGAAATTTCAAAATTGTGTTTCTGACGAACGAAACGAATGACTTGACTAGCCAGTCGTTCACCTGGTGTTAAGCGACACGGCTGCCCGTAACTGATTGCTATGTTACGCTGAACTGTAAATTAAAGTTCCGCGTGACAGTGCTCACTGCGCACGGCATCCTGAGAAATAAGTCTAAAAAGATTTCTAGGCTGAGATCAAGTCATAAGTCGCATTTGCCCAGTAATTTCACTATGTATATCTATGTTTGAATAAGTCATTGAAGGTAATTTGTTTTGTGTATCTAAATAAAAAAGTTATGTTCCAGTAACCCGCCCGTGCAAGTGAGCGAGCGAGTGTGTAAAGTGGGTGCTTCGTTATGCGCCGCGGTGAGTCCCGACGCTCCGTGTTCCGTCGCTATCGGCGGAGATAACAAGGAGAATTATATCGAGATGGTCGACCTTAATATCAACGAACAATGTGAGTTAATGCTATCCAGGAAGATCTCGGTTGGAGCCTGAATCAAACTCAATGGCGGCTGTGAAGTGCGCTGCAAGCCACCACTTACCTCTTCCCACGCACATTTAATTTTTGATACTGCGCAGCGTTGCGCGATGACTTCACATCCGTCATTGAAGCTATAATAAATAAATAAATATGTATGGACATATCACACAGCGCCATCTAGCCCCAAACTAAGCATAGCTTGTACTATGGGAACAAGATAACTGATACGATACTTATATACTTTTTTGTTTGTAAATACATACATAGAATACAATATAACACCCAGACGCAGAACAAACATCTTTGTTCATCACACAAATGTTTGTCCTGGGTAGGAATCGAACCCACAGCCCTCAGTTCAGAAGGGATACTACCAACTGAGCTATCGGGCCCGTCATAATGTTCTTATTGTATAGGTTAGGTTAATAATTTTTACTCAATAAAACTATTTATGCGATTGGATTCTGTACTTTAGAATCGTAATGCGTAAAGTAAATGCAATTTGACCGCGATAATTAGAGCTGTCAAAGAAAGTTCAGTGAAGAATCATAAAATATTAATGATCATGATCATGAAGAAAAAGTATTGCCAGAAATTAAACTTACTTTTTTTGTATTTCCAGTTTGTAATCGCTTCGGATCACGGCCGCTCGTCTCTATAAGTGCGGTAGACTCGGAATCCATGGAAACGTAAATTATAAGCTAAAGTTATCATCTACTAAAGTAGCTGTTTTTATGCGAATAAAGTATGTTTACTGTTGATAAATAGTTTTAATTGCGTGCAGGTGAATTTCAACAATGATTGCCAAGATATATGTATTCACTGGAATAATATTGCCATATCAGTATATTCCCAATTGCCCCTAGGTGGCAATAGGCATGATGACTACTATTAAAAATAAACAAGTAAATAGTACTTTCATAAAGAAGATTAAAAATGAATGCAATAATTGAAAAAATAAGTAAAATCGGTAAGTAAATCATGGAGTAATAAGCGTTTAAAGTTTCTATAGGAGGCATCACCTGTCCCTTTCTCGCGAAACGGAGCGCCTCCACAGTTACTATGAAAAATCCACCTGTGACGTCACATGCCAAAGATAATATTGTATGTAAAGCTACCACAGCTTAGTAATGAAGTACTATGACGACATTGCTCTGACGTCACTGGCCGTTTGAGCTATCTCTCTATTCCGGTTTTTAAAATGCTTGTAACTTTGTCGTTTTTTGAGATATTTTATTTTTGTTTTCACAAACGTTTATCTTTAGAGGATTTCTTTTAATTTATGCAAAAAAAAATGTTTAGTCATCATGCCTAATGAGAATGAAATTCCCAGTTCCCACCGGGTGGCGACTGCGAATTTTACCGCCGAGCGGGTAATTTGCAGCCAAATTACGCACGCAAATGCTCCAGCCGTAGTAAGTACGCTCGTCTCGCCGGCAAAATATGGTTTGGCTTTGTCGAGAATTTGCTAGCCCTATTGATAACTACTGGTAGTGCCAAGCAGTAGTTTGTTATGGACAATGGGCCATTCGCGGCCAATTTGTAGTTCGCAGCTCACTTGACATTGAGTTTGCACGCTTCATAGAATGTGAAGATTACATTCGGACAGTAATGAACGAAGTTTGCGATACACGCAGCACTGTACAGCGAGTGAAGTGGCTGCAACTGGGAAATTAATTCCCGATTGCCACCCCGGGGCGTTCGATGTGAGAGCAACTGGGAATATATCGCCATAAGTCAGTGGACAGTCAGCCGCGTAGTGAGAATCATAGAGTAACTTTTTATACTAGGAAGGAACACGCCTATAATTTGATGGAAGTCAAAAAGGTGAAATCAGTGTGGCATGAAAGAAACGGTCTGTGTTGATATTTTGGTGGAGTTTATTAATAAAATGTAAAATCTCAACAATATGAGTGTCCCGTCACCAGTAATACCATCACATACCGTTGTTCATGGCTTGCCGTCCCTTCACAGTTTCGATCGGGAGTCTCTGAAAGATAATGATTTCGTTAATTATTTTTGCATGAACCCATACTGATTTTAGGATTAATAATGAAATTGGTAGAAAGCTAAACCCCGGTTATTCGTGTTTGTGAAATGAAAGTTCATGTCAAAAACTCATGTCGACTTAAAAACACTGAACGCTCATTGGTTGATTATAGCCGATGGTCAATAACTGAAATTACTGGGCAAATGAGACTTAACGACCCGGTCATGATCATATATACCTATGTGATGTCTCAGGATGACGTGCGCAGTGCAGTGTCACGCAAATTTTTATATTTTAAAGTTCCGAGTGACACTGCAACTGTTATGGGTGGCCGTGTCGCAGGAACGACTAGCTCGTCACGTCATTCATTCTTATAAAAAAAAATATGATTGACAGGCAACCAATGTTAAAATCGATATGGGTTTAACTTTGGTTTAAATCAAACGTACAAGAACCCGGGGGGAAAGTGATCTTATATCATAATAGTAGCAGTCCAAAATATGTTATCAAAAATAGAGTGGCATTCCGATTTCCAAAAAATATTGTGTTTATATTATAATTAATAAATAAAACAATTTTATAACAATTGAGATAATGTATTTTTGCAAAACAATAAAACTTTTACATAAATAAATAGTAACACAAAAACTACCTACACAGCTATCTATAGTAATGCATTGCTCTGGTATTTATTGCTTCAACTTAGGTCCCTTCGCACGGCGACATCAGCGTTTTGAAATATGTTTTTGTCGGATCCTGCCATGGAGAATTTGACATAGATCCATGATACGTCCATGGATCCTGCCATGAATTTTTGAATACTAACGTTGACAAAAGCATCCTGTTTGCATGATCCTGCAAAAAACCGTTCCGGTCCATTATTGCTACTTGGTTCTACGACCTTAGGGCATATTTATTTTCTAGGAAAAAATAGGCTTACTTCTTTGTTTCTAACATGATTCGGTTTAGTGGCATACCACAGATAATTCATTTTTAGTATTCACGAAAGACTTCACCCGTAACCTTTGGTAAGGCTTTTTAGGCAGTCAGTTGGTTCCTTCAGCAAGGTTTTCAAAATTTTGAATTTTTTACTTGTGTTGCTAACCCACCAGATAGCAAGGATCCGTTAATGACAATCGCGGGCGGAGCAAAATAATAATTATTTATTCATTACCCCATTTCTCGTTTCAGACTCAGAGTGGATCATTTACTTAAGACTACGATCGTGTCGCACGACAAATTAAACTTAATGTACTAATATCTATCGTTGGATGTAATGTGAGATGTTCTAAAATGGACCGGTGTGTTCACACCGGACACACAGTTTACAGGATCCAGTGAGAAACCGATCCAAGGCGGTTATTCTCTATGAGAACACAGATTCCACACGATACGAAACCACGTCGTTATCGTGTCTGGTTCAAATCGTGTCACAGCGTTAGATATACCTTCACTTTACATTAAAGTTATCTTTATTTTGAATAAAATATATTGACATAAGTGGTCATATCTTTTGATGTGTTGATGTTCTGGAACGCGTCTCGGTAAAACATATGATTTTTGACAGTTCAAATCGCGCCCATTCCAAATTCATTTCGCGCGGTTGTGTGATTGTTTCATAGAGAATAGAGTTTTGCAGATTTCTTATGTAAGGCAAGGATTTCGCGTGGTTTCGAAGTAAGGAATCGATATGGAATAATGCCCATGTATGACTGTGCCGTGTGAAGGGACACTTAATGTTAATACTGGAAAAGCAGAATGTAAAGTGAATAATAGATTATTGTAGAAAATGCTATGAATGCACATAAAATGGTTTGATAAAATATACGACCAAACAGTCCTATTTATCTTGAACACGATTATTAAAGGCAGTGTGTGACCAAAACCTAACAAAAACGAAAAAAAAAAATTTTTAATGCGAAAGTAACAAAAAATTAATCTCAAGGAACATCTCACAGCCGGAACAATTTAATTAAAAAAATATGAGCACTTTGTACTAATTACAACTATTATTGCTTATTGTTTCCAAGACTAATACTTTATTGAAAAAATTTTTTAACGTTTAGGTATTTTGTTCTTGGGCTGTGAACCTTTCATATAATTTTATTGTTCAAGTAAATTTTATACAAAAATATTAATAAATACAACTTAGTTAATGCATTATGACATATTATACATCTAATACAATTAATATAAGAAGATTGTGTATTTGCACTATTTAATAGTATACGGGTCTAAACACCCTTAATATTTTTACACTAAAGCCTATATTTATTTAGCTTATCATTTGAGACTGTCGTGAATAAGAAATATAGAATTTTATTCAATTCACGTTAAAAAATGTTTAGAAAAATAAGAAATTGCATTATTGGAATTTTATCAGAATCAGTGGTGCCGTTGAAATCAATATATTAGTACATTGCAAGTATCAATAATTATACGTTATTTTGTATCTAGTATCGAGAAGATAATACATACATTACATAGCTACTTTTACTTATTTACCGGTTACCGTTTGCTGGATCTTGTGTATTTTTGTTATCAATCAGTAACATGATGTAACGTATGCGTATGCGCAATCTGTACTTAGTATCGATCATCCAACGCACACCATATAAAAAAAAAACAAAACAAAAGCGTATTACTCTTCAGCGGGGAATTTCAAGATGGCGTCGTTCATAGCTTTGGCGACGTACGCGACGTTGCTCGGATTCAACCCGCAGATGTTGATGCGGCCAGACTTCAACAAATAGATGTGATATTCCTGCACCAGGTATTCTGACTGGCGTTGGGTGAGACCGGTGTATGAGAACAGGCCAATTTGGTTCACAATATGCTCCCAACTACCAGGAGTGTTCAGTCTGAAAAGGATGAGGTATGTTGTTATTCTTAGTGTTTGGATAAGCATGTCGTGTAGCAATTGGGAAGAAAGAATCATGACTTGTTTTTTTTTTTAAATTATTAATATAGTTTATTTTTTCTGGGGGTTGATCCTAAATACAACGCACCATTTTTCCTAATGCATAAAGTTCAATTTCAATTGTAATGCTCTTTTTAGTTGTTATTTATACTTTTCTTTTTTAATTAGGATGGTAATTAAAAGCACAAACTACCTTCTTTAAAAGTAATTAATTATCTAAGCTAAACAACAAGGAGTTTTATTTAAAAAAAACCTGTTTCGGCTTCTGTCACTAGATGGCGTACTAACGACGTATTTCAAACATGGTTGTAGTTTCAATACACAGAGTACAAGGAAATGACAAATTCAGTTGAGTGAATTACAGAGTACGTTGTAGATTTGTCGATAGAAAGCCATTAGAGTATAAATCTTCCATAAAATAAGGATAGGATATTAAACTCGATACATAATTATCTTAACAATGACAGAACTTAAAACCCCCATTTTACCGCCATCTATCGGGTTTTTATAAAATTACAGCTTTTTTTTAATAAAACGCCTCATTATAAAGAAATCTTGAACTAAAACAGGGACAGGAAAAGGGTCTATCAAGCAATCTTTAATATCTGGCAACATTGCCCCTCCGTACAGCGAGGCTAATCCTTTGACCGAAATAAATGCCAGCGGTTTGGTCACGTCCCGATACAACCGAACAGGAAATTTATTTAATAAGGTTTCTTTATTAAAAAACAAAACTTACTTGATAAGCTCAGCTCTGAGGGCCTCCCTCATCTGAATCACTCTGGAAGACATCATCACTATGTGATCCCTCCTGGAAACAAAATAAAACTTAAATCAATACGGAACAAATAAGTTTCCAAACAGGGGGTCTAGCAAAGATCCCTTTCCATTGGCGTTAATGCTTAACGCTAACGCCAAAATGTATGGAGATGACAGTCCCTGCGGATAAGCGACATCGGGTCACGCTAACTCGGTCGCAAACATCATCGTGGATAACGCCCACGGCGGTAGCGTGATGTGCTGAGGCCTAAGTTTTGACAAACGCTATCGCTAATTTTGTCGCAGTCGTCCACGCTCCCTGCGCGTCCGCCCGAACTCATGCATGTCATGTTAACGTTCGCTACTCGAACCTGTCGATCGATAACTTGTTGGATTTTGTGATTTCGTGAAGCAAATCTACATCAATTTTGTGTTAAAGTTGTTGAGATAAGGTAAAATCTGGCTATTGCCCCAGATAATATAATACCTACAGTACAGATGCCTCATCCCATACAACGGAATAACGCGAGCTATTTTACGAATTATTTTATTTCTGCATAACGCAAGATTATCAAGCGACATTTATTACGTGTTGGCGAAGTATTGGGCCAAATGAATACACTGGATACTAACTAGTAACTAGATCAGATCACTACATTTATTTCACGTTCGGGCTATTTTCTACTTAAGTTATTAACCAGAGAATAATAACATTAAGATGTAAAAATGAGAATCCCCTTCTCATCAGATTGTTGTGGGACATGTGTGCACATGGTCTATCCATCTAGAATACAATAAAATAAAAGTTATTCTACCAAGTTTGCTTTACTTTCGTAACAATAAATAGGTATCATGCATGGATGAAATAAAAAAAAGATATCTTTTTTTATTAGCTCCATGGTATCATGGATGAAATTTTTTAAAAGATCCATGTGTGATATCCGTAATATCATATAAAACTTCTTATTTCCATTTTACAACTTTGCTTGCAATCAGCATTTAGAACAATATTATGAAAATAATAATAAAAAAGCAGTTTTTTATTATACCATTCAACTTTTGGAGCTATATTATATCAAATCACACAGAATTCTCCCTATTTTCAATTATCGCCGCCATTGTTGTTCAGTTTTTACTTTTTTATTTAGAGCTCACGCTCAGTCCATAGACAATCGAGCGTTTTCCGGCGCTGCAGATTAGACGTCTGGCGTGACCTACGCCATTTTGCTACCATTTTGGTCACGCTACGGCTATTTCCGTAGCGTGTGCGGAAAAACGAGCATATGTATCTTTGCTAGACCCCCAGGGCCCTTATTCCGTATCGATTCCTTACTTCGAAACCACGCGAATTCCTTGTCTTACATAAGAAATCTGCAAAAGTCTATTCTCTATGAAACGAAAACAAAACCGCGCGAAATGAATTTGGAATTAGCGCGATTTGAACTGTCAAAAATCATATGTTTTACCGAGACGCGTTTCGAAACATCAACACATCAAAAGATATGACCACTTATGTTAATATATTTTATTCAAAATAAAGATAACTTTAATGTAAAGTGATGGTATATCTAACGCTGTGACACGAATTGAACAAGACACGATAACGACGTGGTTTCGTATCGTGTGGAATCTGTGTTTCCATAGAGAATAACCACCCTGATTAAGTATTCTAAATGTACTTAAGGGATCTTTACCGCGATTAGAATCATGGTTTAGGAGCTTTAGGACTACATCACAATATGACAAGACAGCAGGTATGGTACCATAATCATTGAATTCGAACTTTTTTTCATTATCCACCCCACAGAGAAAAAAAACTCTGCGTCGAAGCGTAATTTGTTTCAATGCTCTGTGATCCACCCGCATCGTCAGTCTACCAGTAAATTATATACTCTTTGCCGTGAACTTGGTGCATGTAACTGTGCCGAAACATCGGAAACTCAAAAATGATTCAAATTACGGTAAAGATTCCGTAACTACTATCATGGGGTCCCATCAGGTACAAACGAAAAATAGCCCGAACATGAGAAAAATGTAGTAATCGTGTCTAGAGAGTTACTATATAGTTAGTGTCCAGTGTATTCATTATGTCCAATACTTCGCCAACACGCAGTATATGTCCCTTGATAATCTTGCGTTAAAAATAGCCCGCGTTATTCCGTTGTATGGGATGAGGCATCTGTACTAAAGGTATTATATTATCTGGGGTACTATTAAATTTAAAACAGTGTTTGAAGTATTCTAAGTACAACAAACAACAACAACATCCAACAACTGAGAAGTAAATCAGGATAACATTTAAGTTTAATTATGAACTGACGACTCTATCCAACATGTCACACACACCTTCCACATGTTTGGTCCTAGGAAGTAGCACTTTACTGCCAGTGGTTCACTCATTTCAACACTGAGTGTAAATACCCACCACTCCTGGAAAAGCTGCGCATTGTTGAGCACTGTGGCGACGACCCTCGCTCCGTGCGCCGGTGGGTTAGAGTACATGCCTCGCACTATCCACGTCAGCTGGGACTTGATGGCCGGCACTAGCTTAGCTTCGTTTACTACCACCACTAGGTTGCCCACACGTTCGTCTGTAGGAATAAACAGGTTTTATTTGAGTTATAAAGTGAAAACAATAATTTATTTCCAAAATAACATAAGTTCATTCCATCAAGTCCATTAGGAAATCGCAGTAACTAATACTGCGATTTCCTAATGGTCCAAGAGCCTACTGCACAAATACCTACGTCATCGAGTATATCTTTAGATCAATAGGCTATCTTTAGATCGTTAACCGACACTTAATCATTTTAGAAAGTCAGCTCTGCCAGTACCGATTCTGCCGGATCATATAGAAATAATTAAAATTATTTATTTGAGGTTTTTTTTTATTTTAAAATTACGTCATAAAGTACCCGAACGAGAGTGCTGTGCTAGCCACAGTTAACGATTGATTAATTATGTCAAAAAAAAGTTGGTCTGCCACTGCGCACTTTGCCAGTAGTACCTGGCATACCACTACGAATTTGTTCTTCACCCCTTTACCTACTTCATCGAGTATCGCCTTGAACCCTACGCCCAATAATAGCCAAGATGCCCCTGTTAAAATATATTAAAAGATCTGCCAGGTCTTAACATACAATACAATAATACTTTATTGAACACCAAAAAAAAAAACACACAACAATGCACATGATACAACACAAAGAATGGTAGAACAACGGGCGGCCTTATCGTATAAAGCGTTTTCTTCCAGGACGGAACTTATTA
This sequence comes from Ennomos erosarius, assembly GCA_963580505.1. Lineage (NCBI taxonomy): Eukaryota > Metazoa > Arthropoda > Insecta > Lepidoptera > Geometridae > Ennomos > Ennomos erosarius. The sequence goes on along the minus strand of OY756978.1, from coordinate 3,109,167 downwards.
TTCAAGGCATTTGAAGTTGGATTTCCATGACCCGGCAGGAACGGAATTGCTGCGTGTTCCGGTTCGTGGTCACCACCAAATACATAGCAAATAGTGTAAATAAATAAACAGCCAACACTCACTGTAAAGTCCGAAATTCTTGGCGTAAGACTGCGCACAGACGAGCTCGAACCCGCGCTGCACGAAGTGCCGCACCGCCCACGCGTCGCGGTCCAAGTCTCCCGACGCGAACCCTTGGTACGCGCTGTCGAAGAACGGGAACAGCTTACGTTCCTACAACACAAACTTAGCTAAACATAACTTGGAGGAGAAGACGGGCAGGTCAAAAAATCAACAAATTAGCGAGTGCTACATCGTCGACCACATTGTCACTTAACATGATATGGTCAAACGCAAGCCTATCTAATACAAATCATAAGGGTGCGTTTCCACCAGAGATGTGTTTGTTAAGAACCAATAGAACCGCTCAAAAAAACGTTTTTTTTTTTTTGCGCGATTCTATTGATTTTTAACAAACATATTCTTCGCTACACATCCTCGCACATCTCTTGTGGAAACGCACCTTTAAGAGACCTGTTAGCTCAAGACTAAGGTATTCTCGCTTATTAGACCTATCTCACATCCATTTCATTCATGCTTCAAAATCGACAGGAATAATACAGACTTTAGAAAGTCAAATTGGATCATGATCAACAACTCTGATACGATGGAATGTGTATGGTTGCAACTAAGCCATCAGATAATACTTGTGAAAATATCAACAAAATCCCTTTATAAGTACACCTTGCCCAATAACTAGATTAACTAGGTGGTAGGACTTTTCTGCAAAGTTCGTCTAGGTAGGTACCACCGCTTTGCCAGTTATTCTGCCGCCAAGCAGTAGTGTGCAAGCACTGTTGTGGTCCGGTTTGAAGGGCATTGTAGCTAGTGAAAAAGTGCAAATGAGACTTTATGACCTGATTGCACAGTGTAGTAATCTGATTACTAGACTGTGTGATGTCTCAGGATGACGTGCGCAGTGCAGTGTCACGCAAAACTTTATTATTTTAAAGTTCCGAGTGACACTGCAACTGTTATGGGCGGCCGTATTGCTTAACATCAGGTGAACGACCAGCCTGTGTCGTCACGTCATTCATTCTCATAAAAAAATAATAATAATTGCAATTTCTACGACAATGAAACAACATGATATTATCTTTCAAACTAAACCAGACATATTCTAGAAAGAGACCAAACTCCTAGCATCTGTTAAAAGCGTCAAAAGTATAACAAACCTGCATAACATCAGCTATTTTCTCCCACTGCTCATGTGTAGGATCGATCCCGGTCGGGTTGTGAGCGCACGCGTGTAGAAGGATGACCGAGTTCTGAGGAGCTGCCTTCAGGTCCTCCATCATGCCATCGAAGTCTATGGCGCGGGTCTTCGGGTTCCAATAACGGTAAGTCCGCGGGGTGGTGAAACCGGAGTTGACGAACACTAGGTGGTGGTTCTCTACAGAATAAAGTGAGGTTTTAGCTGGCCGTACCCAAAGGCTAAAACGGATCCATAAGGCTTTGCTGTCCGTCCGTCTGTCGCCAGGCTGTGTCTCATGAACCGTGATAGTTAGAAAGTTGAAATTTTCACAGATGATGTATTTCTGTTGACGGTATAACAACAAATACTAAAATACAGAATTAAATAAATATTTAAGGGGGCTTCCATACAACAAACGTGATTTTTTTGAGCTCCTTTTTATAGATAATGGTTTTGTAACCTATAACACCTACTTTCGTAAGTAAATAAATGAATACTAAATATTGAACCCTTCGTGCGCGAGTCCGACTCGCACTTGACCGGGTATTTTGTTGGATAAGTAAAAGTCCAGTATAATCTACGCGTATGATTTAAATACTAATAATTGTAATCAAATAAGTAAATGTTTTATCTGCAATCAGGATTCCCTACAAGCTTTGCTTAGCTTGGAGCTAGATGGTGCTTGTTGCGATGTTCAACAATATTGACCATTTTTTAGTAAAAGTTGTTGGTTAATTTAAATGTGTTGATGTTTCGGAACGCGTCTCGGTAAAACATATGATTTATGACAGTTCAAATCGCGCCAATTCCAAATTCATTTCGCGCGTTTTTGTTGTCGTTTCATAGAGAATAGAGTTTTGCAAATTTCTTCAAGACAAGGAATTCGCGTGGTTTCGAAGTAAGGAATCGATACGGAATAAGGGCCCAGATGAGATGTTGTCAACCGTAATTACCATTAACCCATTATAGCATAAAACGTGTTTTTTAATTTATAGTTTCAAATAACTTTAGCTTCGATTTTAGCTTACCCCATGTAGGCGAGGAATAGTAGAAGGTGGTGTACTTGAGGTGTTTGTTCAGAAACTCGGCGCCGACGCGAAGCCCACCCGTACCAGACAATGTTTGGACACCAAACGCCTGCCGACAACAAATCACTATACTATTTCCTAGTGATGGATTAATTAGCATTCGCATTAATTTTAGCATGTGAAAACTCAATTAGCATTTCGAAAATTAAATGTGGTTGCGAAATTCAGTGAAATATGAAATTTCATTTCAATTAATTTAGTTCATGTTGAATTTAATTTTAAAAATAAAGTTTTATTTCATGTTTCATTTCATTTTTCATTTCATTTTTTCATTTACATATTCATTTCAATTTTAATTTCAATTTTAATTTCATTTTCATTTCCATTTCATTTGATTTTAGCAAATAGCATAGCAATAGCAATTAGATTGCTAAGACTCGTGAATTAGCATGTTTATGAAATTTACGCAAAATAGCATTACTTGCCATCGCTACTATTTGCATACCTTATAATAATTTAAGGGGCACAATAATTCGAGAAGACCTCAAAACCCTCGGGCAAGACAGGAGGAGACATCTCGAGTTAAAGAAAGATACATAATAGTAGACCAAGGTACCAGAAAAAATAATCAAAATCATTACGAGCTTAAAGGTATTCAACCTTTAAATTCAAGCAAGTATCTGATTTGTTATGATTGATTAGCTTGCCCTTGTCCTCACCAAAAGATAGTAACGATGCAGTTGACGATAAAATGTTTGCCTAGCCTATATATCCTCTATACGCTGACCTAGCCTTGAACACAACCTATCATGGTATTTTATAATCTCAAGAGAAAAATATTTTGAAGTGGCAATATTTTTTTAGATTAGTGTTTGAATGTAATTGTATTGGTTTTGAATGTTGTTTTGTAGGATCTTAATATTACGATGAATATTATCCGTCTTTCATCATCATCCCAAAGTCATCTTTGATAAGATATGACAACTGCACCATACCCCTACTTTTTAGCAGTCTACTTACGCGTCCAGCAGAAATAGCAGTGCTGTCCTGGCCAAGCAGCATGCTCACTGATGATGCTGAGAACTGCTCCAGCCCTGGAGGCAAACATCAACGTTGTCATCACCATCACTGATGTATTCACATCACACAACTACAACAGGTTCTTTAACAATCGTCAATAAATATTGATAAAAGGCTTTGCGGGTACTGAAATGAGTGACTGATTGATTTGATTTGGTTTGGTCTAGGGCTAAAGGATTTAAAGACCTTACATTTGAAGAGTAGGCCCTCCTTTTAAAGGGTGCTTTTTAATTAATAATTTTTGAAAATACAACTCCTAAAGTGCAAGTAAAATAAATAGGAGTTTAAATGATAGATAACACGCGAGTGCTTTTTGTTATTGTGAAGTGATTTTAAAAGATTCAATTCAGTCCAATGTTTCGTCCTACAATACAAGGAATTTTGTAGGCCCTTATGATATACTTGTTGGTTTTTAATGTTGGTTTGTAGCAACAAATTAATGTAAGGAAGTAACAATTACGAAAAGTTGATAGGCAAATCGTGTAAAATTCGCGTTTTGTTCACATTAGTATTGCTTCTACGGTGTTGTCATGTAAGTATTTTTGTTCCAAAAAAAATGACTGTTTTCCGAAAAAATCCCGATATTAGAAATAGACACTAAACTGCGAATAGATTTAGGATGCATGATGTTTTCTGCACATTCCTAAAAGCTGGCTACCTGCCCATACCTACTCTTAGGTTGAATAAGTTGGCCGCTTCTCTGGAGTTTTTAAATTTTATGTGCCCAAAAATATATGCGTCTTAAAATAAATTGCAACTATTTGTTTTGCTTTATAAATATAACGGATACGACCAAAGATTGCAAACAACGCATTCTTCAATCAGTTCATCATTTAAATAAGTCAAGCCGTTCATGAATTATGAATAGTGGCGGTACAAAGTCCTGTTGAATGCAATGAATTTATCATGACAAATGCATGGCCTATCTAGTGGGGCATGCTAGTAGATCGTTATAAATTAATTAATATCGTCCAGAGACTTGAGATAATGCATTGATATCGTCGACCAGTCTTTGATAGTTACCATGTGATAACATGACTGATTTGATAACAGAACTACGCACGGCACGCAAGGAAACATTTGATTAGATAATGCGTACATAATAATTATGCGATAGGTAACTAAACATCTTTTAAATTAATTCTGGTTTGAAGATACTTTACGTCAGTTTATGTACTGTGTCCTGAAATTATACCGACTTTTTTATCCCGGGCAAACAGTTTGGTTCGTTCCATTACTTAATACTGCAGGCCTGGCACGAATATTTACGCGCGCGTAATGAAACGTTAACGTAAAACTCCCCTATTACTACTATACTGCGTCTGCCGCTCAACTGCTGTCAAATTTCATATAATTTTGACAGCATTTGAGCGGCAGACGTGCGTCAGCATCGCTGCTAGCTCAATCGTAATAGGGGGCAGATCAAATGCCATAAAACTGGCTTACATTAACGTTACACTTACGCGCGCGTAAATATTCGTGCTAGGCCCACTGGTGAACCTGCAGGTTACGAGTTATATAGTAGTCGCAGATTTTATAATCGTATACACAAGTAGTAAGGGATTGATACTCTTGCTTCAATGCAAAAGATAATCCATCATCCTTTGAGCTAGCCATGTATTACATCATCTGCCGGAAGACGCCCATTTCTGAACACATATAGGGGAGATTGCCGCAATCACCGCGCATGGCAGACGGCTTGGTGATCGCAAATTATTAGATAGGTAAACTGTTTATTGCACACACCTCACAAGAAATTTTTACGAGGAATTCAAGTTTACAAACGTGTTACAATAGGCATGATGACTATAATTTTTTTTTGGGTGGTTTAATTATATTCTTCAAAAGATAAACATTTGTGAAAACAAAAATTAAATATCTCGAAACATGACCAAGTTACAAGCATTTTAAAACCTGGAATAGAAAGAGATAGCTCAAACGGCCAGTGACGTCAGAGGAAGGTCGTTATAGTACTTCATTAGTAAACTGTGGTAGCTTTTCATACAATCTCTTTGGCATGTGACGTTACGAGTAGATTTTTCATAGCAACTGTGGCGCTCTGTTTCGCGAGAAAGGGACAGATGCTCCCGTAGAAACTTTAAAAGCTTATTACTCCGTGATTTATTTACGGACTTTGCTTATTATTTTCAATTATTGCATTCATTTTTCAAAAATCACTCAACCAAAATTGTTCTCTTTAACTCGTTGGTACGGAGTGTGCTAGAATATGATAGCGTTGTTTGGCGCCCTCATTACTCCACTCATAGCTTAAGGTTAGAGAGAGTGCAAAAAAGGTTCATGTGGCATTTATGTCGACGCACACATCTGGCTCGTAGATCAATCTCGTATCGAGACAGGCTACGTAATTTTAATATACTATCACTAGAGAAAAGAAGAGATCTCTTGGATTTGCAGTTCGTATACAAAATTCTTAGAAATCAAATTGATTGTACACTGCTAGTTGAAAAGGTCAAGCTGAGGGTGCCGTCTAGATATCCTCGTAGTAAAATAAAATTATTCTCTGCACCTTTTAGGAAAACAATTCTAGGTAGTAACTCCACCATCCCGCGTTTAATCAAGCTTTTAAATCTTCACGATAAAATTGATATATTCTGTGACAGCTTGGCACAATTGCGTTCTGAGGTTGCAGATTTTTAGTAGTATATTAGTATGCAGGCACTTTGAAGTTCCCCCTAGCAGGAATAATTCGAGGTCTGAAAGACTGCTGTGTTACATGTTATATTGTTACATAATTGTAAGTAGGTAGGTATTTGTTGTAAGTTGCTTGTAAAGTGCGAAGGATAACGGACATGAGATCACTTGTCAGAAGTTTGAACAAATCATGCTCTGCCATAGGGCCGTGTATGAAGGCGGGCTCATGCCCAGCTTGTGATTCGTGTTTTTTCCTTTGCATTAAAATTCTATTTGTTAAAATATTACATTTCATTTTCTTTTCACCTTTAGTGTTTAACTATACGTAGTGCAGTATTATTACACACTTTATACAAGTTATATTATAGGTGCATGCGGTGTCTGCCTGTAATTGGTTGAGCATGTAGTTTAGATATCTTAAGTGACTTTCATTAGCATAAGTTCATGTTTTAACTGTTGGCGGACCTAAATAAATAAATAAATAAATAAATTTTTAATCTTCTTTATGAAAATAATATTTACTTGTTCATTTTTAATAGTAGTCAACATGCCTATTGGCCTTATCGCTAAAAGCTTTCTCTTACAAACCGATGAAGATGCTGCTGCCCATATCATGGATATGCGCTTAGGATGATGATAATGATAATTATATTCCATGATGTCATGTGGTGGTATGAATGTTATGCCAGCACCCCTATTCTCAATCCATCGACAACCTTTCGATTCGAAACTTACGCTATCCATCTCCTTCATCTACATTTAGAATGAAAGAGACAGAGAGTGTAGATTTCAAATCTAAACGCTTTCCATACGTTCAGAACAGGGGTGCAGGTCTCTACACGTGGGCTAATTTATACCAACTTTATGCTATTATTCCGTATTTGTGGCATTTAGAAGGGGTAATGAGTTCGTATTGACTTTTGCAGTCTTGTAACACATAGATAAGTGCATACCTTATCTTGTGCCTACTATATAGCCATTTAAAACAAGTTATTGCATGATACCACAGACTTATGATGATAAGGAAAGACTATGACATAAGAAAAATAACGAGTGCTGCGTAATATCATATGCGCCAATAATTAAGGCCATGCCGGTCGTCGATGTGACGTACGAGAGTTAAGTGTGTCCGCGACTGTAGTAGTGTGATTCAAACATAATGGCCGCTGTGAAGTCGGCGTGAAACTCTGCGCAGTAGCAAAATTAGATGTGCGCGGGAAGCGATGAATTTGACAGCCTTCGTAGTGTGGTGGTTGAGCAGGTCGGCTCATAACCCGGAGGTGGCGGGTTCGATTTCCGCGACAGGACAAGTAATTGACCCGAAAAAAAAAATGCGCAAATACTTGTTGTGTCTGGGTGTTGTGGGACCATGGTCCTCGTAGTTCCTGGGTCCCTAGATACAGGGAATCCTAGCTAGGGTCCAGGATCTATGATGTGATCGTTCGGCGTTATTTATATTTATTATTTATTTAAGAAACGCAGCGTGCGGCTCGCAGAGCTCTTCACAGCCGCTATAAGTTTGAATCCATCTTAATTTTGTAAGTAAATGTATGCCCCCTTTTCATGGCTAAATCGATCGCGATGGTTTGGGTAGTGATAGTGTGAAGGACATGAGATACTGTACAGATAAACTATAATTCAATTATGTGCAACGTTTTTATACACTTTCTAAATGACTAAAAACCAATTTCTATAATTAAGTCTACAGAGACTGAGCATAAAATCGTCTATGAACATGGTGTATTGGGAAACCACTACCACAAGCCCAGAACCCCCATGACAAAACTCTAAGATTATATTTTTAAAGTGTCCTTATTTTTTATTATAACTCACACTCTAACTAACAAAAATTTTGCATATAGATGTGTATACATGTATAGATTTCTTTGTCAAAAGCACCGTCTTTAAAGTATCACTTCACCTTAATAAGATACTGATAATATTGTTTTAATAACACCATTGAACAAACACTTAACTGATAAACTCCATAATATGATTAAATAATATGTGATAACGCTAACTGATACAGATAACCCTTGGTTATGGTGGTCATAAAAGGAAATATTTTGCCCATAGGTTAACTAAGTAGCGCTCATAGCGAAGCATGACTAGCCGTTCCTAAGTAAAGCAGCTAAGTAAGCAGCGTTAGCTGCGGTCCTGCTACGGCATAAGTACAGAAAATAAATATACAAATTAAATTCATCAAAATTAAAATTTTCCATCCCAAAAATACTATCTTCAAATGCAAACTAAATTTAAATACCATCAGTTAGCCGGCATGCATGTTTGCCACTCATTTCATAAAAACCATTTGTTTCTTTAAATGGGACAATGGATATTTCTGATAATATAAATCTTTTTCCTTTTCTCAAAATTATACTTTTATAGGCAAAATTACTCATTGTAAATGAGTTATTATCTCAGTACATTACAGTGTTCTATAGCTAGCTTAGAGTTTCAGTAATACTGCATGAAGAGTGAAAAGGTGTTTCTAACACTAATTTCTTAAGATTCAGACAACAATACAAATAAAACAAACAGTAATGTTATTCATAGTGGATAACATGACATGATAATGTAGACTGTTTTATGTTAATTAACATCAATTAAAACTTACCGAGGACAGGAAGGTACTCATGTAGGAGTGTCTGGTCTGCTGCCATCTGTTGTTCCGTTTTACGCACCACCGGCAGGACCCATGGTTTCCCATTTTCATCTCTGTATGCTAAACGAAAATTACGTAATTATAAAATGACACAAAAACACACAGATAAAAATTTAGTGTATATAATTTTGGTTTGCATGCCATTATAATCTTTTAAAAACCACATGTTATTTTATAAAATATTGTATACGATATTTTCTTCAAACCAAAGCTTTACTGTGAGATTTGTGTTATAACTATGGCTCACTCTGGTACATGCTGATTAGATTAAGGGAAGAGAATTGAGAATCTAGATGGGTTATTGTGGAGCATTGTTACTACCATAGATCTACAAGTTTAAGTGCATACCTCAAATTATTATTATGATGTTGTTTATAATGTGTATTCTCTTTTCATCAAAGTGCAAGATCAAGCTTTTGTCTTGATGATGTGAATGAGATAATATTTATGATAGAAAAGCAGTCAAATTAAAACATGTAAAAAAACATCCAATAACAATGTTACATAATATTTTATGGTTGACTTCCAAAACTTACCGCCAACGCTAAGATTCACTTTATTTTGGTATGTGTCGTCGGCAAATAGTTTCATCAGCTGAAACACTTCAATAGGCGGTCCTTGCTCAACGCTATCGAAACGCGAAGCCATTGTGCGAGCTATAAAATCTTTTTGACCGATTGACCGATCGACGAGTACAGCAATCAATGAAGTAAAGCGATTACAGAAAACAGCACTGTTTAGCTCAGTTGGAGTCAATGGAGAAGATGGTGCAACACACGCACAGGTATATTATTGCTACCGGGCAAGCAACCGTTTATATATCACCACAGATATCAAGTATATTACATACAGCACATGAACACAAAACTAATTGTTATTTATTATTTGCCGATTGCCGAATTGCCGATAAATGGCAATGATTGATGACCTTCACAGACTTGGTAGGGGATACAAAAGTACTCTGTGCCGTGGGTAGTACAGTGTTGCCAACGACGACGGGACTACTGTCGCCATTTTTCTCAGCTAAAGTAGCCTAAAAGAGCCGAATTTCAGGCTCCGTCGCCTAAAAAAGTAGCCTAAGCCCGTAAATATCGTAAAATGAAATAAAATAGTCGTTTTTGACGCATTATCTTTTTTTAATAGCTGACCCGCCCTATCTTTTATAGGCGGAGAGAAGGAAGAGGGGGGAAAAGAGAAGGGAAAAGGATTAATGGTTGCATCGGCGAAAGATTGGAGGTGCTGGGGCACTTGCCTCCCGTTACCTTCACCCATTCATCCTATTCCCATATCTATCCCCTCCCTTCTCTCTCAGACGCCAATGTTCTTCTCCCTGCGTTTGTACAATTTTATCGTTAGAGTTTCTGGTCCGTTTTCCGTTTTCTGTTAAGTCTGATAAATTTCATCCCGAAATTCGTTTGTAAAATGGATCCTCAGGCAGTTCTGTCGACCTCAAGGACCTTGTCAAGAACAGAAAATCTGTCGCTAGTCATAAAGCAGCCGTGGAAAGTCTTTGAATTCCACGAATAACTCGTAGTAATAACTATTATGTATGTCACCGTCATTTGTAAAAACCGTTGGTTTATAAAAAACGAAAATAAAACCACTTATTAATAAACTGTCGATTTATTGCAAACTGACAATTTGTCTTACAATAAAACGGATGATTTTTCGATTATATATAAATAGTCGGTGCCCAGCGATGAGTATAAAAAAACGGTTCTTAGGAGCGTTTAATTGTGAACAAATCCGTATTGATGCCCAAATTTTTGCTGTAATTTATTGTTTTTTAGTCACTAGTGGCTAACCAGTAACTAAAGTAGGTTACGACGACGAGCGAAGCGAGTAGCAGTTAGGTAGTTTTGACCAAACTAGAATTACCGTGAAGAACACAATTACAATAAAACAAAGTGATGCCGATTAATTATGGATAACCGAAAAATCGACCGTTACTTATGAGACACATTGCCTGTTTAAATAAATTTAAGACAAGACTAAACATGAAGGTTTATTTACAACATAGCCCCACTTTGTCTTAAATTCAAAGAAAAAATTTGTCCTAGCCCCACTCAATAGGTAGGTACCTCATACATAAAAAATACTAAGGGTGGGTTGCACCAGCTTACTTTAACTGTTAACTAACTCTAACTGCTAACTATAACCGCCCACGCTTCGTCGGGCGGGCTATGTCAAATATCTGTCACGCAACATTAATTGTGATTATGGTGCAACTCAGCCTTAATCCAGTTAAACATAGCACTAAAACACCTGACTGACTTCCCTTGCCTACCTATGATTATTTAAGGCTACACTTGTGCGCAAAACGAATAATAAATAACACACAAAAAACTAAACACCAACCATGTTTTCTAGCCCCACTCAATCAAGGACTAAACACTTATAAAAAAAATAGATAAATAATATAAACCCAATATAGTGAAGCTAAAAATGTACCTAACCCTAACATAGTGACGGGCCAGCCCCACTTGTTTAGTACCTTGCTTGAGTAAAGTATACTACGAAGTACATAGGCATTAAAAAAAAATCACATCAAACACATATGTTTTATACACTTTTCGTGAGCTACCCTGCCTAAGAGTTTGGTTAATACATCTGCAGGCATATCCCTAGTAGGCAAATATTTTAAATTTGTAATATCATCTGCTACTTTTTCACGAATAAAATGAAATTTAGTATCGATATGCTTTGTCCTACAGTGATACACTGGATTAGAGGCTATCTTTTGTGCACCTTGACAGTCATTGTACAAAATTACCTGCTCTACATTACCAGTTACCTCTTGCAACAATCTTCGTAGAAACACGGCTTCTTTTGCAGCAGCACATATACTCATATATTCCGCTTCGGTTGAAGAAAGCGCGACTGTTGGTTGTTTCTTGGCTTCCCATGATATAGGTCCTCCAGCCAACATCATGAAGTATCCGGTGTATGATCGTCTATCCATTGTGCAATTAGCCCAATCTGCATCTGCATAACCAATTAAGTATTTACCTGTCTTTTTATATGTGACTAGCTTTTGCCCGTGGCTTCGCACGCTTGTGTTATGTTATTTTTACGTTATAAGTAGTCTAATAATAGATAATTCATTTCGTTTCAAACAAAAATATGCACTAAATCTTTTCGAAGCTGAGCACAGTAACCTGTATTAGCATAGATATAGGTATAACGCAAGCATAGCCGTGAGTGGAAGCCATTACCTAAAATTAAATGTTTTGAGTCAAATATAGATTTATAAAACAGTAAAAGAAAAGAAGTTTCAAACAAAAAACTACAATTTTATAAGTACCTCTTCATATTACAACAAAAAGACATCATCATCACTTCACTCAGGTCTTTAACAGAAGTAAAAGTAAATTTTGTTTAGGCAGTAGGTAGTTACTTAAGCAGGCAGGTACAGTTTAGAAAAATATGTAAGAATGAAACACACGCACGATGATGCTGCTTTGCTCAGTTTTGCATATCCGCGCGCCTTTTGTTCCATTTACCCACAGACTATTATACGCTAACATTGTTTTTACCTTCTTAAGTTTGGCTCCATACGGATTGGTACATACACTTAGCCAGTGTCAATAGATATATAAAAATAAATAAATAATTATTTTTTCTTAATACTAATTAGGAATTACAAATACTAAACCACCACTCCTTAAAGAATCGACAGTTATAATTATTATTATGTCCACTAATTTCCACGCTGTCTCATTCCCACTGCACTTTCAACATACTACCTAGTGATGAAAGTGAGGAAGTAGGTTAAATCGTCATTACATAATTATTAGTTACACCCAAAGACTATAACCACTAACACACTTACTAAAACTATAACCTTCTTGGAGTAACCGAGTAATCTAATCATTTTTACCCGTGGTTTTTTTAATAGCTCACAGATCTAAAATATTTTAACTATTATCAACATGCAAGAAGAAGAAGAAGAACAAATCAAAAACAGTCAAAAACGAACCTCACGCGCCATGTTGTTGTTAATTCGGGGATACAATTGCCATAATAAATACCTACATATTATTATATCTAAGTACCCACCCTTTTTAAACATTTTTCATAAAATATTTCGTATCATTGGCTAAATACAAATAATAGCACGCGCTCCGGCTTACTTTAATGCCAAAATAAAAAAGATTTTAAAATGTGTAGCAATGGTAAGGGTCTATAACTTAAGTAGCTATAAGTACTACGGGTACCTTAATACTTCTTTGGGGTCGATCAAGAATGTGGCATTAGCGCAAAAATAATTTTAACTACATATTTAGAATGGTAACGTGTAGTAATTTTATGTAAATAATACATTTGACCAGATCGCCAATAAAGAACATTGCTCCCGCCAAAACCCTATAAATCGAAAACTTCAATAAAAATGTTAATTAAGTAAGCTTCAATATTGGCTAAGTATGATAATCGCGTGAAGCCTTATGAATGATTATAATTAAAAAGTCTAAGAATCTCCCCTTTAAACAGTTTTCATAAAATACTTCGTATCATTGGCTAAATACATGTTTTGTCTAATGCCAAAATAAAAAAAGGTTTTACAATGCGTAGCAAATGGTTTCCCCGTTTTAAACAACTGTAAAACATGTTTATACATAAATTCCTCAAAAGAGGCGTCTAAAAATATTGGGAAGAAGCAGAAGCAATAGAATAGAAGACGATGAAAAGTAAACATGAAGCTGGCAAATGCACAAGACGTGCGACGCCAATCCTCAAGCGAGGAATAAAAAAAAGGGTCAATAAATTAAGTACATATAGGCACAGATTACTGAATATGTTACTACTATAGGTTAAGCTATAGGTACTTTAAATACAATTTTAAATACTTATTTCGAATGGTAACGCGTAGCAGATTTTTGAATACTAATAATACATAATAACACTTCGCCAATAAAGAATTTTGCCCTCGCCAGAACCCAATAAATCGAAAACATGAGTAATAATTATTATTTTGATATTTTTAATTTTTTTTTTTAATTTTAAATTGAGAGTGAATAGGTATCTTCTAGGCAAGCGCGTACATCCTAGACCGCATCTTCACCTACCATCAGGTGAGATAGTGGTCAAGCGCCAGCCTATCCATCAATAAAAAAAAAGAAAAAAAAAGTTATATTTCAATATTGGCTAAATATGATATCGCGTGAAGCCTTAAAATATATAATAAAAAGTCTAAGAAGTTTTTAGTTTTCAAAATTCCTTGTTCTCTGTGTCGTGTTCATATTCAAGAAGGTTCTCATACCTATCCTCTTTTTTAGTTTGGACCACAGATTAACGAAAAAACTAATCTTTAAGTAATACATATTATGACTTCCTTGGGTATAGGTAATTACATAATAACAGATTGTTTTTCTCTAATCTGCATTGCATCGGGCGCAGACGAAGTTATCGCGCGATGTATTTCGCCGTAGCCCGAAATGTGTGATACACTGCCGGTAATGCCAATTGCGCGCCAATTGTTATTTACTGTTTTTTTTAATGTTATATAAATATAATAATAAAAACATGCATTAAATTACTTTCTTATTGCTTAGTGCAGTGGGGATTGTTCAGAATGAAATAAATATGATTGGGGTTCCGTCTTGAATGGGTAAATTCTTATTACTAAACCTTCGCTGTCCGTCTGTCTGTCCATCAGTCACCAGGATGAATCGTGATAGTTAGATAGTTAAATTTTTCACAGATGATATATTTCTGTTGCCACTATAACAACCGTGATCCATATTCAAAGAGTCAGATAAACTGACAACAAAAAAAAATTGGTTTTACTTCATATTGATAAGGAATTGTAAACTAAAACTATTAAAATTTATTTTTGCAATCGCAAATAATACTCTCACAGTTTGTAAAACATATTTATTCGCCGACATGCAATATAACGCTACTGCTTCCTACATTTTATTTAGCCCACGTCGGTTGCGATGCAGGCAAACAAATTGACTGTGTGTCCGGTTTGTGGCGCTATAAAAACTTCGAGGATAGTCAACAGAGATGTTTTTAACCGCCAACTCAACAGCGAAGGTTCGGGCGTATATGAAGCCGCGCCATAATAGTAACAGAATTTTTTTTCTTTAACCTGTGCCTCCAGATAAACCCGAAATAAAATTACCGTCAATAGCACAGAGTAAAATGTTTTTTCTTTCATCTATGATTAGTAGCCAAAATAAAACTTACCTTTTGACCGTGGCTAAATACCTACACTATGTGTGGAGCCAAAGTATAAGAAAAAAAAAACTTAACTTGAACCCTTGAAGCGGCCATCTTGTTAAAATCCCGTTCCGTTTCATTATGAAATCTTACACATTTTCACCAAAAAAAATTAATTATATTAAAATTTAATATATATTATGTTGTGCGCCGGGTTTTTCTAAGCTTATTAGTGAAAACCGCATGAAAATCCGTTCAGTATCTTCGGAGTTGTGCCGTAACAAACAAACAAACAAACAAACAAACAAACAAACAAACAAACAAACAAACAAACAAACAAACAAACAGACAAAATGTTTAAAAAGTAGCTTAACGTGATCAGCGAAAAATTTCAAGCCAACCTGTGTCATTTTTTTTTCGATATCTTGCATTTACAGATTTTTTTATCTCTACAGTTTTATTATATGTATAGAGTATAGATGGAATAATCAACAGTACCCTTCAAGTATTGAAGAACTCTTTTAGCCGCTATCCAATGAGTTTTATCAAACTTTGTATTAAACTGGCTCAAATAACTTGTTGCATACGCAATATCTGGCCTAGTGTTTACAGCAAGGAACATGAGGCATCCAATAAGGCTCTGATACGGATATGTAGGGCTCTCACTGCTGTTATTGGGGATCAAATCTTTACTAACCAATGGAGTGTTATAAGTCTTGCAATCCTCCATTCCAAACCTTTTCAATAAATTACATATGAATGTTTGCTGTGCATCTTGCCAGTAAGATTTTGACAGTTTACTTTCAGCAAGCATACTACGTGCCAGTTCAATTACGGAACGATTTGTGCGTTCTGCTATGCCATTTTGCTGGGGTGAATACGGGACAGTAGTCTCATGTTTTATACCCTTAGAGTTTAAATATTCCCTCATATCCCTATTTACAAATTCTGTACCATTGTCTGTTTTTAGTCTTTTTATTTGTATCCCCTTTTCTCGTTCTACTGCCATCTGAAATTCGCGAAACTTTTGGGTCACTTCCGTTTTTGATGAAATGTAAAATGCGAAAATAGTTCTAGAAAAATCATCTATAAACAACAGTAGATATTTATTACCCTGGAATGAATCCTGAGACATTGGTCCACATAAATCAGCATGAATAAACTCGAGTAAATGAGTTGCCTTCTTATATACAATTTTCTTGAAAGGTTTGCGCGATTGTTTTCCTTCTATACAGGAAACACATGGTTCTAGATCTACATGCTTATACACAATACCTATTGCCTCCCCTTTCCTAAGTTGATCCATACCAATCCGACATAAATGCCCTAAGCATTTATGCCAAAGTTGGAAATCAGAAGCATCAAGGCGCACACTAGAAGCCACTAAAGAGGTATCATAGCCTAACGTATATAAACCCCTTTTAACTGAACCGCTCAAAACTAAAGTGCCTTTACAAGAAAAATCTTTATAAAAATTACATCCATCTTTATCAAAAACAATATGCATACCTTTATCAGCTGCCTGTTTTACAGAATTTAAAAAATAAAAAAAAGTAAATTGCAGTTTAAATTGGGTACAATAACCACGTCCTTAATTGTTCCTTCTTGATCATCCTTTGATATGAAAGTTGCATCCCCAACACCTGCACAATCTAGTTTTTCACCATTTGCAACGGTTACAGAGTCCGTTTTTCTATACAGCCTCACATTCTTTAACATATTTGTATCAGAAGTCATATGGTTTATCGCACCAGAGTCTATAAACCACTCAGCACCAGTACTACCATTTGGTCTGAGTGCAGTTAAGGCAGATTTTAACGATTTCGTTTTTCTTTGAGGACAATCTGGTCGCTTATGCCCTGGTTCTTGACATTCGTAGCAAATAATGACTTTTTGATTATTATCTTTTATTGAATTTGAAACTTTACCTTTTTTATATGTTCGAAATGCCGATGTGTTTGGTTCAAGCTCCATCCTTAAAGATTCATTCAACAATTTACCTTTTACTAGATCATTCGTGATCATAATGTTTGAATTTTCCAACGCCATCACAAGGGGATCAAACCTGGATCCTAGCCTATCGAGAAGTATAGCAGCAATGCTAGCATCTTCGATTTCTTTCCCGACGTCAGCGAGATCCTGAACAGTACTAATCACAGCATTTATGTATTTCTCTATATCATTATCAAAATCAGTTAGATTAAAACTATAGAGTTGCCTTTCTAAAGCAAGCCGTCTACCCATGCCTTTTTCTTCATAAGCTGCCATGAGAGCATCCCATGCTTCTTTGGCCGTCTTAGCTTTACGAGCATATGTAATAGCCGCTCCGTCCAGACTAAGGCAAATTTTAGCTAATGCTTATTGATCATTAAAATCTCGAACTGCCTGTAGAGCCGGCGTATTATCACTATAGCCTATGATTGTCTCCCAGAGATTTTCGTGAATAAGGTACATTCTCATTTTAAATTTCCATGTTGGGTACCCTGCCTTATTCGAAAGAATAAATGATGGTGGCAAACCTGTACCACGGTACACTGTACCATGTCTACCTTCACCGCCAGCTGCTTCACATTCCATCATTGTTCGACACGTTTTACTTTGCCTGAAAATAATAGCTATGACTTCCCAAACTTGATTTTTACTACGTAGTTTTAGTAATCCATTTTTCTTCGTGCTGATAACGATTTTGTAGTATATTTAAGCTATATAAAGAGCTAAATACAGTAAACAACGTGTATCCATTAGTAAAGTTTATTTTGAAGTAAAAATATTATGAGTTATGTCACAGAACAGAATATTTAAAATAAAAGTAGATTCTTTAATTTAAGACAAGACTAAACATGAAGGTTTATTTACAACATAAACGGTTCTTACAAAAAGTTGACATGTACAACGAAAGACATACAAGAAGTGGCCTGAGAGTAAATATTGGTCACTAATTACAGACTTGTCCCTGAGGTAGCCTAAAAGGCGACCAGTCGCCAATCGGATTTTTACGTCGCCGGTTCCTAGTCCTGATTAGCCTAAATGGCGAAACATCGCCTACGTTGACCACACTGGGTAGGTAGGGGATACTACCACCACAGAGTACATTGGTAAAGACTACCACAGAGAACTTTTTTTGCTATATACTGCTGTATACATCAACATAGTAATGTGCGTTAATGACTAGTTATCATGGGCAACAGTTATTGGAATAAGTACCTTTCACAGAGAACTTTAATATATAATGAAAGTACCTTTTTCAAAGAATATAGTAAAGTATGCTGTTTATGTATGTTTGTTTGTACTTATTCCCTGTATTCCGAGACACGCTATAATCGCTCATAGCGCTCCCAGCGCTCACGTTGATTTTTCAGCGTTCCGATTCAGATATTGCGCTCAATGACTTTGACCGCTGTCAATGACTCGGGACAACCAATCACGGACGGCGATATCGCAAGATGGCGTCGGTCATGACGTTTACAAGAGATTTCGTGGTCGCGCTCACGGCAATTCGGTACGCGTTTTTAGCGCGATAATGTCGATGTTATCGTATATAGGAATAGGGCTATTATATTCTTTACACTTATCTTTCTTGTTTTACGACTTCCGTGTTAATATCTCAAGTAGTTCCGGTTCCGGAGATACAACAAAGATAAAAACTTTAAACGCGTTTTCTCGTAATATGCCAAAACCTAGTTAATGCGGTTATCGTAAACACGGCAGTACTGCTTGGCGGCAAAATAACTGGCAAAGTGGTGTTACCTACCTAGACGAACTTTGCAGAAAAGTCCTAACACCTAGTACACTAATTATTTTATGTGCGTATTATCTTTACAATAAAAAAGTGTAGCTAGTCAGTGTGTAGTGTAGTTAGTTTTATAGTTTTTATTATTGTAGTGTATTGAGGTCGCCCGAAGAATCCAACTCGGCTGGGCAGCGTTCGGGAAGCTTCGACCTATCTTTTCGTCCAAAATACCACAAAGCCTGAAAACAAAAGTTTTCAATCAATGCGTGTTGCCAGTGATGACTTATGGAACTGAGACGTGGTCTCTAACTGTTGGCCTCATTACTAAGCTCAAAGTCGCGCAACGAGCTATGGAGAGAGCAATGCTCGGTGTTTCCCTGCGAGATAGGATCCGAAATGAGGAGATCCGCAGGAGAACTAAAGTGACCAATGTAGCTCTTAGGATTAGCAAGTTGAAATGGCAATGGGCAGGTCACATCGCTCGTAGAACTGACAACCGATGGGGAAGAAAGGTTCTCGAGTGGCGACCACGAACTGGAAGACGCAGCGTAGGCCGGCCCCCCACAAGGTGGACCGACGACCTGGTGAAAGCCGCGGGGAGCCGATGGATGCAGGAGGCGAGCAGCCGCTCTGAGTGGCGTTCCCTGGGGGAGGCCTATGTTCAGCAGTGGACGTCTTCAGGCTGTTGATGATGATGATGATGATGATTATTGTAGTAGTTAGCTTGAGTAATAAAGGCATTACAATAATTAAGATATCGCCAAAAAAAAATACACTAAATAAAACATGCGATGTTTATAGCATTAATTTATACTTTTATGGTAAAGTTGTAACTAACTAAAATGGTTTAGCATTTGTATTCGGTACAAACAGGATTTTTGAATAGCTTTGCTCTAGGATCATCAGCTCTTACTACCATGTATGTGCTTTTGTATTCTTTATTATCGCCATCCGCTTTTGCGTATTTATAACATCCAATTAAACCAAGGCCGAGTCCTATCAATGCCATTCCAGAAACGCACATTATTTCTGGAATCTCCCAGCAGCCCCTCTTGAACAAACTGACAAGGCCTTTGCCAAATCGAACTTGATGACCGATTTCTTTAGCTTCTGGTGCCATTTCTGTTTTCAAACGTAAAACAGTTAGCAATAGGTACAATCGTACAATATACTAAGTTTTACTTCTTATAGAAAAATTTTTACTTGATTAAATATCTATAAGATATAACAACGATCCTCGCGATTTTCAGTTTTTTGTGGTTTTTAAGTAGTAAATTATATACTCTTTGGTTTTTACCAATGTATGTACTCTGTGCTCGCGATTCACAATGACCATAGAGAAAAATAATATATATTGATACCATCAACATAGAATCATATGAACGGCGGACATTCACAAAATGCCTGTCTATTTTCTGTTGGTGTGAGTATTTAAATATGCATTAGTATGCGT
Source organism: Ennomos erosarius (assembly GCA_963580505.1). Taxonomy (NCBI): domain Eukaryota; kingdom Metazoa; phylum Arthropoda; class Insecta; order Lepidoptera; family Geometridae; genus Ennomos; species Ennomos erosarius. The sequence continues at coordinate 3,089,100 of OY756978.1, read as the reverse complement.
GAGTGGTGAAGTGACCCCTATTACACAATATATCGATATGTAATAAACCTAACCAAACAGTGCTGCAGAATTTCGATACTTTTTAGTTTTAATACAATAAATAAAATTAGATATTCGTAGAACCAGAAGACGCAGCTTAGGCCGGCCCCCACTTGGTAGACCGATGATCTGGTGAAAACCACGGGGAGCTGATGGATGCAGGAGGCGAGTGGCCACTCAAGGTGGCACTCTATGGGGAAGGCCTATGTTCAGCAGTTGACGATGACGGGCTGTTAATGATGATGATGATGATGATGATGATGATGATGACCCATCCTAGTAAAAGTATATTGAAACACATTTTATGAAATAACATTTGTAAGTAACATTTTTATATGTGTGTTGCCAGTGATGACTTATGGAACTGAGACGTGGTCTCTAACTGTTGGCCTCATTACTAAGCTCAAAGTCGCGCAACGAGCTATGGAGAGAGCAATGCTCGGTGTTTCCCTGCGAGATAAGATCCGAAATGAGGAGATCCGCAGAAGAACTAAAGTGACCGATGTAGCTCTTAGGATTAACAAGTTGAAATGGCAATGGACAGGCCACATCACTCGTAGAACTGACAACCGATGGGGAAGAAAGGTTCTCGAGTGGCGACCACGAACTGGAAGACGCAGCGTAGGCCAGCCCCCCACTACGTGTACCGTCGACCTGGTGAAAGCCGCGGGGAGCCGATGGATGTAGGAGGCGAGCAGCCGCTCTAAGTGGCGCTCCCTGGGGGAGGCCAATGATCAGCAGTGGACGTCTTCAGGCTGTTCAAATAACATTGTTCCATAATAGTTAGTTTTTATTTTACATTCGCCTTTTCTTATTCTATTCATTAATATGATGGTTAAATTTGTAAAAAGTGTTCCGTACTATTATCTATAAAAACGAGAAAAAAATCACGTTTGTTGTATTGAACACCCCTATATTTTATTTTAGGGAAAAATATATGGGAAAAGGATGAATGGATGGGACGGCTACGCCTGTCTCCCTTCGCCGTCCCATCTATTCATCCTTTTCCCCTATATTTTTCACTTTTGCTTCTCTCTTACCCATAAACAGGGTAAGGGCATAAAACTAATAAACCCGTGCGAAACCGGGGCGGGTCAGCTAGTTTATTATAAATTTCATAACTCATATTGAATCCAGAGGACACTGGCCTTCCTACTGTATTTTATAAAAGTAGATTAGGTGCCTATTTTTAAACTACCAGATTTGCACGTACTTTTTCATTCTGTTTGCATTGATCTAAATCCATTCAGCCACTTTTAGGGAAAGAGATTTTCTACTTTTAATCTCCCAAAACCAAAGTAATTTTGTGCAAATGTTTGAAGATTTACGAATATCGACAAAATGTAATGGACAGTGTAGGTACATCACTATTCGAGAGGCATAAAATAGCCCATCCCAAAAATATCAATTAAAGCATTAAATCTTTCAGTAATTGCAATCGCATGGTAATTATACGATGGAAAAAATGTATATTCTTAATGTGAAATGCATATTTACTTCGAAACTTCGATGTTTAACATAAAAATAGCCAGTAAACTTTAACGTATAAAATGATGATTCTGGTTTTCCTTCGACTCCTCGGGTTACTCTTGATGCACAAAACACAGCACAGCACGACACAATTTCACTATTGACACAATATTTAGCCCTAATAACAATATAATCACTATATTTTCATGTTTTATGCTCTCGCATTTAATTTCTTGACACACCAAACTGTCAAGACATGACACGCGGTGGTAGGCAAGGCGAGGTTGCCGTACCTACAGTCGCTTTCTCGCATACTCTATGCGACGATTCGTGTATTAGACAGAGATACAAGATAGTATGTTTATACGAAGGATGCGGAGCGGCAACGCCGCATTGGCAGATTTTGGCTCTCTCCTTATACCTCCATGATTGATACAATACGAGTCTATGGTTTATACTACCAATAAGTTATCTGTGAACTGGCAGAAAATGGAACTATACCTTGTTCATAAGTCTTAGATATTTTATGTTATCAAAGTAATGTTACGAAAAGTCACTTTCAAAGTGACATGCCAGTTGCACAAAACATTTTTCCCTTAAGAAAAATATTTTTTGTTTATTTTGATTCTTAACAATTCAGCTGTTTTGTTTGTATAGTCTGTTAGTGATCACTGTACATAATCAACATTCGCTCGCAGGCTACTTCTTGTATGTCTCTGTTTGTACACATTCATCACCACGAGTTTTCCATGACATTCAAAGATTTTCCGAGGCCGGTTTTTGACTGGCGATAGATTTTCTGTTCTTGACAAGGTCCTTGAGATCGACAGACCCAGTTAAGGATCCATTTTGCGAACGAATTTCCGGATCAAATTTATCAAATTTACCAAAAAACAGACAAAAAAATCACAATGAAATTGTACGAACGCAGGAATAAGAACATTCGCATTCGAGAAAACAAAAACGAATAAAACGGGTAATGATGGCAGCAGACTATGTCGTCTTGAAAATGTTTAGAACCTCTACAGTATTACCAGTATAATTAAATATTTTCTACCAAAAACTGTTAATTATATCATAAAATTTTATAGAACAGATATTTCGTTAAAATGAATAGTACAAAATGAATTTTATTTATAATTGATCAGTTTACTACCAGGAAAATAAATTTGAATATTGTTTTCGTCTAATATAGTAAACTATCAATATAAAAGATATTTTGTGCACTGTTATCCCCTTTGTTTACATAAAATATCTAAGACTTAGGAACAGTGGGCCTAGCACGAATATTTACGCGCGCGTAAGTGTAACGTTAACGTAAGCCAGTTGTATGGCATTTGATTTGCCCCCCTATTACGATTGAGCTAGCAGCTCTGCTGACGCGCATCTGCCGCTCAACTGCTGTCAAAATTATATAAACTTTGACAGTAGTTGAGCGGCAGACGCAATCGTAATAGGGGGATTTTACGTTAACGTTACACTTACGCGCGCGTAAATATTCGTGCTAGGCCTACAGGGTATACAGCCGTATAACAGAGGTCCCAATTGTATTACGTAAAATCACCACCCGCATCTTCAGTCTACCCGTGAAAATGGTGCATGCAGTATCTCTTAGTAGTCTGTGGGTGCATGTAACTGTGCCGAAATATCGGGAACTCGAAAATGATTCTAATCACGGTAAATATCCCGTAAGTACTATTAAAAATGTAGTAAACACTGTAGACGAAAAATGTTTATTGAAGCTTCTTAAACATACAGACGTCAACAAATCTGCGGGAACAGATAATATCCCACCCTTGTTCATAAATAACTGTGCTGAAAATCTGGTTGTACCTTTAAAAATGTTATTCGAAAGGTCGTTAAAAGAGTCTAGGTTTCCAAATAAATGGAAAGAGGCTAACGTTGTTCCGGTTCATAAAAAATCATCTAAATCCAAAATAGAAAATTACCGTCCTATTTCAATTTTAAATACGTTTAGTAAAATTTTTGAAAAGATTGTTTATGGTCAGATATACAGTACAGTTGTAAATGGTATAAGTGAAGCCCAGCATGGGTTTTTGCGACGGCGTTCTACTGTGTCTAACCTTGCTGAGTTTTTTCAGTTTGTACTGAGCGGCATGGAGCGAGGGGGTCAGGTTGACGTGGTCTATACTGATTTCGAAAAAGCCTTCGATCATGTAGATCACGTCATCCTACTGGCCAAACTAGAAAGTTAAGGGATCCACGGAGACTTGCTACGTTGGATAAAATCCTATCTGTCGAACAGATCCCAGGCTGTTGTGCTCGGGGGGTACAGGTCTGACTTTATCAGTATACCCTCTGGAATACCACAAGATTCACATCTCGGTCCTCTTCTATACAACGCTTATATTTACGATATATACACCTGTTTTGACTCTGTTAAATATCTTCTATATGCTGACGATAAAAAGGTATTTTTAAAAGTAAATAATATCCAAGACTGTATTTGCCTTCAAAACACCCTTGATAAGCTCTCTCGTTATTACTCCGTCAACAACATAACTGTGAATGTACCTAAATGTCAGCAAATCTCGTTTACTCGCAAGCGTTATCCTATAAACTATACATATAGGATTAATAATGTTGCTGTAGAAAAAGTACAAATAGTACGGGATTTAGGTGTCATTCTCGATAACAAACTGACTATGACTGAACACATTGATGCCATTGTGGATAAGGCCTACAGAAACCTTGGGTTTGTACTTCGTACCTGTAAACCTTTCTCCAACCTGAGTTGTGTTAAGAATGTCTATTATGCATATGTACGCAGTGTGCTTGAGTATGCGAGCAGTATCTGGTCACCTTATTATGTAACGTACATACAACGTATAGAAAGAATCCAAGCCAAATTTATTAAACATTTAAATTACAGAGTTCATACCTATTCAGATTATGATACAGGTTGCACTCGTCACCAAATTATGCCTTTAGTGGACAGACGTACCTTGCTAGACATAATGTTGTTGTATAACATAGTCAACGGTCACCTGGATGCTCCGGCTTTACTGTCTGATATTAATATTAACGTCCCCAGAAAGCGAACACGGCATACATCATTATTTTTACCCCCTTTTCAAAACACAAATTATGCAAGCAACGCCCCTATTTCACGCATTAGCTCAACATACAATAAGAAATTTTCGGACCTCGACATTTTTAGTACTTCCAAGAATACCTTCAAAAGAAAGGTATTTCTACAATTACAAGGCACGGAATAAGTTATAATATACCTTTACCTATATCTATAAATATATATGTATTGTATATATATATCACATATATACACACACCCCCCCGCACACGCACCCCCACACCCCTATACACCCCTAGTTATCTATCTATCATTAAAGTAAAAGAATACATAATAATAATAACTACTACTAATTATATAGACAAGTACCATTCATTACTACTGCAAACTTTATTTGTTATCCCAAATCATATCCTTATACACACCCAACTCCACAAACATTACACACCCTCACACTCCAATACATGTAACAACATACCTACACATAAGATTCTGCGGTAGCTGTAAGATTCTGCGGTAGTTGTGTCTCTTTCATATAATCATGTACTTAGAATCGAGACCTATTATTGGCTGTATTTTCTATTCTGATTATTGTATTTACTGGTTTTTTCTTAATGCTGTTGGTCTCTTAATAAATAAATAAATAAATAAATAAATAAACAACCGTGGAAGTCTAAAACAGTGTAAAACGATGTTTTATCACCAGAGCAGTTTCAAAGCAACAGCAGTTAGCAAAGCGACCGCGAACACTTAGCAATCGGTCGCAAGGCGAACGCCTGTCGCTCGCCTGTCGCTGCATGCACTTTGGCCATTGATGCTAGCGCCACCAGCAACCGAACAGCAATAGATGAAAACAAAAGAAATAATTTTTTTGACTCATCGATTGCTGTCAAACGTCACTTTTACTGCCAAAGTAATGTTTTACAGTACTGATTACGAAATTCACGCCTATTGTAATGACATTTCAGCAATTGTATTACGTAAAAATTGCAATGGCAGTAGCAAAGCAACAGTAGTTAGTAATGCGACTACGAACACATAGCAATCTGTTGCAAGATGTCCGCTGGTTGCTCGAATACACATTGGCCTTAGAAACTAGCAACAGAACGGCAATAGATGGAAACAAATGAAAGAACTTTTTAGTTCATCGATTGCGGTCAAACGTCACTTCGCTGCCAAAGTCATGTTTGACAGCAATGATTGCGAAATATACGCTTGTTGCAAAAGTTACGTAATACCCCCGCGGAAATCGCTTACTATTCCGCAGCTAATGTCATTTCTATACATTTTTGGTATTAGCGTTTGGGATCTTTGCTAGAGTCTGGCAAAGCTAACTCTGCAGTGACATACTTTGGAACCCCCAAAAATGTTTCATATAGCAATCAGATTTTTATGTCATTATGTTTTTTGTGTTATTGTTTCTTTTAGTACCTATAAAGCATTAATTTTGAAGGGCAATGAAACATTGCGAAATTGTCATATTAATGATTAGTGACTTCATAGTTAATGAATTAATGTGATTTCCTTATAATCCACAGCATTTAAGTTTTTTTTATTTTTTTTATTTTCATAATTATTTTTCATTTAACAGTTCAGTATTTTTTATTGTACTAAGTACAATAAATAAATGCTAAATACAATAAAACAATTACTAAGTGAATTGAGGTCTTATTTATTTTAGGTTTCCAGTTTTTATTAAATTAAGTCAGTTCAGCAAAGTATCGATATCGTTAAAATTAAAAATCATCATCATCATCATTAACAGCCTGAAGACGTCCACTGCTGAACATAGGCCTCCCCCAAGGAGCGCCACTTAGAGCGGCTGCTTGCCTCCTGCATCCATCGGCTCCCCGCGGCTTTCACCAGGTCTTCGGTGCACCTAGTGGGGGCCGGCCTACGCTGCGTCTTTTAGTTCGTGGTTGCCACTCAAGAACCTTTCTTCCCCATCGGTTGTCAGTTCTACGAGCGATGTGGCCTAACCATTGCCATTTCAACTTGCTAATCCTAAGAGCTACATCGGTCACTTTAGTTCTCCTGCGGATCTCCTCATTTCGGATCTTATCTCGGAGGGAAACACCAGGCATTGCTCTCTCCATAGCTCGTTGTGCGACTTTGAGCTTGGTAATGAGGCCAACAGTTAGAGACTACGTCTCAGTTCCATAAGCCATCACTGGCAACACACATTGATTGAAAACTTTTGTTTTTAGGCTTTGTGGTATTTTGGACGAAATGATAGGTCGAAGCTTCCCGAACGCTGCCCAGCCGAGTTGGATTCTTCGGGCGACCTCTTTGTCGAAATTGGACCTACCTAATGTAATGTACGACTGTCCAAGTCTGCCCTATTATACTCTTCGGTCTTCGGTATAATTTGGCATAGTGTGGATGTAGTAGACCACATCCACACTTCAATCCGGTTTCCGGAAACCGGCTTGTTTGGGAGGCTGGAACTCATTAAACCTGTGTGCGAAATGATTCGTAATGACCCTCGAAAACAGCTTATACACATGACTCAAGAGCGAGATGGGCCTATAGTTCTTCAATAAGGTGTTATCACCTTTTTTGAATAAGAGCACCACCACGTTCTTGTGCCACGCCTCTGGCGTTGTATCTTCAAGGATGATAGAATTGAATATCTTCTGGAGGACTAAAAGAACCGCTCTACCACCCGCTCTCAGAAACTCGGTCGTAATTCCATCCTCACCTGGTGCCTTGTTGTTTTTAAGCTGTTTGAGGGCCATTCTAATCTCGTACAGGCCTGACATCCGGGATATCTTCGGTATAGTGCCGGACTAACTTGGCTCTGGTGTCCTGAGTTGTGTTAGAAGCGGGCTCACGTTTCGAGGTTTATAACTGACCATAGAAGTTCTCAATCTCTCTCAGAATCTCAGGCTTGGATGAAATAATACTACCATTCTCGGTCTTCAGTTTTGTCATTTGACTTTGCCCAATACACAAATCTTTTGCAAACACTTTGGAGCCTTGGTTCCGCTCAATTGCGGCCTCAATACGTGAAGTACTAAAAGCACGCAAGTCGTGTCGCATGGAACTCCAGATTTGTCTATTGAGTTCACCGTAGGCCAACATATCAACTGAAGACTGCAGTTTCATTTCTCTCCGGTCTGCCATTAATTCACGAGTTTTTTCTGAGAGCTTCTGAGTCCTCTTTCGGCGTTGGGGCTTGAAGAACTTGGTTCCAACAGCTTGGACAACTTCCACCAGCCCGTTGTTTAACTCGTCCGTTGTGTTGCAATTGGCAAGGCACTGGAAGCGATTTTGGAGTTCCAGCTGAAAGCCTTCGGGGTTTTGGATTTGAACAGGATTTGGACGGAGCGTAGACTTCACCAGACGTGAACTTTCAAGCTTGACATTGATATTCAATGTGCCTCTTACAATACGGTGATCGCTACCGGTTTTCACCTTGCCTGTCTCTGTGACATCATCGAATATGCGCTTCTTGGTCGTCATGATGAAGTCTATCTCATTTTTGGTGGAATCATCGGGGCTTATCCACGTCCACTTCCTGGATGGCCGTTTCTCGTAGAAGGAGTTCATCATAAAGAGAAGATGAAGTCAGCCAGCCTCTGTCCCCGAGGGTTCTGCTGCCCGTATCCAAATGGCCCCATTCTTAGCTCATCGCTATTCCTCGTTCCCAACTTCGCATTGAAGTCTCCCATCACAACGGTGAAGTGTGTTTCGGAAGTATGCATGGCTTCGAATATATCCTCATACATAGCTTCTACTTCATCGTCTGAGTGTGCCGAGGTCGGTGCGTATACTGCGGCTCACTGTAGGTCGAAAATCATGGTTCCATACCATAGCCATTTACCTGTTAAATCACCATAAAATGGTGATTTAACAGGTAAATTGTCATTTTGTAGGTACAGTACTACAGTAACTGGTCATAAATAATACGACGAACGCCAAATGCCACTTATAGAACCCAATATACCACAAATAGTGTGCATAAAATAATATTTTAATACAATAAATAAAGTTAATTTTTTATCACCCCTTATCTATCGAGTGCGCGGGGTGTGCAATATGTCAAAAAATATTAAATAATATGGTCATTAATAGTACCAGAGGAAATAACGGGCACTCTGTCGAGCCCAAAGTTAAATGGGATTTTCTGTTCTTTCCATACATTTTTATTTTCAAAAAAATAATTAAGCTTCATAAACGCCCCAGGAGCAAAAATATAGTAATAGTGAAGCTTCTATAACGAATTAGCTTTGATTTTTTTCACGAAAAAGAGGATATTTTTTTCAAGATCGCTAAGTCTATGGAACTATGATTATCGACCTACAGTGCGGCTTGGTGATCGCAGTAGATTATGATGGTGAAGACCTAGGAGAATGCTGCAGCCCACAGAGTACATTGGTATAGATTGAAACTGCAGCTGCAGCCCATTCCCTAGATATTCCCTTGGCCTAACCGGCGTAACCGGGACCACACGGCTCAAATAATAAATAATTAAAAATAGCGACTTATTACTATTTTTTCTTTTTACTCTAATGCTCCCTCTGGTTACTCTGTGATCAAAATAAACAAAATAAAATGTTTTGTGCAACTGGCATGTCACTTTGCCAGTGACTTTTCGTGACATTACTTTGTTTACATAAAATATCTAAGATCCCCAAGGATCGGTATTATATATAGCGGTGGGCTGTAGCGGCTTTCTTGGTTAGCGAAACGAAACAATCTATCGCATATCAGTAGCGGTTTTTGAAACGCGCTATTATAGTAACGACCGATAGCGGGTTTGAACATAACGTGCTTTAGGCTATTAATACGAGTAGATAGCGCCTTGAAAGGTACGTTCGAATAAAACAATAAGCGTTGTAACTCGCTATGGTGGATTAAATAAAATAAAAATCAATAAACATGGTGTTATGATTATAAAAAAGATTTACATAATAATTATTTATTTAATTTTTATTTTGACGCAAACGCTTTACAATAGTTAATTATTTGAAATTACGTTTCTGATTAAAATACCTAGACCTATTAATTTTTATAATATGGTGGATACTCAAACATCAAATAACATTTCTTATTTATGTAGGTATTTATATTTAAAATATTCGTGAACACTTGTCCATAAATAAAAAAAACCTTAAAGAAACACTAAATTAAGGCAATAGACCAATCAAAATAGTTTTTTTTTTAACTATGTAAGTAAGTACTTATAATTAAAATGAATAGGCGATTCGGAAACTTTGGAAAAGGTTGTGTCGTGCCTATAAACTGTATCGCACTCACATAATCTTCAAGAAATATTATAATCGAATTCCCATAGAACACATAGTTTCCTAATAAAACAAAATTCAGAAAAAACTCATCTATGGGCTTATATTATATATCATATAGGTACCTCAATAGTACGGGACAAGTTAAATAAAGTCAACAAAGCAAGCGCGTATGGAATAGACAAAAATACCATGATAGATATTTCGTTTCGATCAAACCGATATTGAAGTAGCGCGTAGCCCGTTGGTTTCTCGTTCCGTTATATTGAGATAGAGCTACTGCTGCCGATAGCGGTTAGCGACATTTTAGTGAAAATAGCCGAACGTTATGTGTGTTGCGGACGCAAGACGTGATTCGTGCGATAGACGGTAGCAGGTTATTGTAGTACGGTGAAACTATCTATCCGCTATTGTGCCGATAGCTAGTTTCAATAACTATCTACGTTGCGCAACGACCACCTCTAATTATATACTCTTTGGTATCGGAATCGATCGGACATCCCTAAACTGGGCCAATGATAATTTTTGAAAATATATAATAAAAATAAATTTCATTTTCTTCCTGTTCTAAGGCTACAAGTCTTAAATTGAAATGGCCTCTGCGTCAAGAAGGACCCTTGGACAGCTAGTTCAACAGGGGTGGAACGAGATCCCCGAAGTGCTTGCCTCAACTGGGATGGCGTTCGCTGGAATCGCCCTTGGAATAATAGGCTGCTACAACTACTACAAGAACGACGGTGATAACAGGAGGTACAAGCTGACCTACGTTGTTATGAGACCTGACGACCCTAGAGTTAAACTTATCAAAAAAGATAATCCCAAAAGCGCGTAGGCATAAAATACTGTAAGTGTTAGTGTGAATTATGTAATAAATGCTCCTGTGAATATTTCGTGTTTGCATCTATTAGTTTCAGTTTCACTATGAATAAAAATTCGTGAACTAATTGCAAATTATGCCAGCCTTCCATTATCCCCTCTACAAATTAATCAAAATACAAATAGGCTTACTTACAGCCAAACTATTATTTACAATGACCGGGGGTGATAAATTTGATTTCAAATTATAAAAATGTAATTGTAAATTAAAATTCGTTTTGGTTGAATAAAACACATTTAATTGTAGATTGTTTTAATTAATGAGACAAAATTATATGGTACAAAAATCACAGTTGTAACTTTATTTAGGTAGACAAAAAACACTGGTGTAAAATTTTAATAATTACATGATAGGAACAAGGTATCAAAAAGTGTTATGTTTGATAGAATAAATGAAACTAATGAACCATAATTATAACATTTAGATGTGATGTTTATACTATAGGCACTTGAAAAACAAACTGATTATTTCTTTTTTCCCTTGGAGGAAATAGATACTTTGCTTGACTTCCCTTTGTTGGAACTTTGCCGCCCTTCACTGCCAGAGCTGTGCGATTTTTCTGGCAGATGGCTCTTCTTTTTCTGTAGACATAGATTATGATTGCATTGATTAACTGTTTTCAGCCACACATAATAGTCACAGTCACTTAAAAAAAACACTACACCCAATTGGCATGTTATTTTATTTTTGTCATCATGTAACCTGATCGCAAAAAAACACAGAAATATACGGATTTGATAGTTTGAATACACAGTTTATGTACATTTAACTATTAATAATAAACAGAGATTTCATTCCATTATAAAAATTCTCAGTACTACAGAAAATTTACTTCTCCTTCTCTTTACTATTACAATCAAAGTTCCATGTGCACCTGGATTTGAATTGATTAACATAAATATTATTATGGGTGTAATTTGTTCAGCTAGGAACTAAATGTGGCAAGTGAACAGGGGTAATTTTTACTAATGTTGTTGACTTTCATCACCTATATTAATACATACCTTTATCAACACATCATTTTCAGGGTCACTGTCCACCTCATCATCAACATCCATTGCATCTTCCTCCATGACATCTTCATCATCCTTTGCTTTTCCTCTCTTGAATGAAACCGGTGCATATGTTGGACATGCTTTTTTGTTGTACATGCGAGTCATCGCAGCTTTTACCTAAAATGTGTTAAAATTACTGGTCAAAATTCATAAGGCCATACAATCTATATTATGCGCAAATGATTGATTGATGTCTTTTTGTCACCAGCGATTATTGGCATCACTTTTAACAGATTTGTTATTAAGTTCATAGAGATCTCCAGTTAGGATCCACACATATCTTTTTCTTTTTTTTTTTGGTGCAGCAAGATTTGCTTTCTTTTGAGACATAGTGTAAGCCTGGTGTGGTTAGTTGTGAAGCTAGAGCATATTGGGATGCCTCCGCAGCTTCCGTTAATATTCATCTGCTGTCACATTCAACCCCAATTCATTGACATACAATAGTGTCGTGAATTTTATAATTTATTCTCACTTTTTAATATTAAGAGTACCAACCTCTTACTGTTTAAAAATACCATTTTGATTAGCCACTCTGGCGGAAGGAGCGTCCACTGAACCATCAGCCAATTACGATGGCTGCCTTGGTAGTTCCGGTAAAATAATATTGAGGTTTAGGAGGGAAGTTTTGGAGGGAGGACAAGGTCCAAAAAGGCAGTTAATTCTGGTTAAGCAGCCGAAGCTTCAAGAAGTATTATTGCTCCTGTTCGTTTATTGTGTACTGAGTGTGTACTGAATATTTATAGAAGAAAGAATATATAAGAATTGAATTGAAAAGGTTCTCTGTGTTTTACTTCAATAGTAAAACTAACAAAACCAGTATCATTCAATGGATGAAAGATTTTAGGATAAAGTATTTAATAGGCATGATGACTACTATTAAAAACGTACAAGTAAATAATACTTTCATAAAGAAGCTGAATGCAATCATTGAAAAAATAAGTAAAATCGGTAAATAAATCACAGAGTAATAAGCTTTTAAAGTTTCTATAGGAGGTATCTCCTGTCCCTTTCTCGCGAAACAGAGCGCCCCCCCCCCACAGTTACTATGAAAAATCCACTCGTGGCGTCACATGCCAAAGATATTGTATGTAAAGCTACCACAGCTTAGTGCCACTGACGTCACTGGCCGTTTGAGCTATCTCTTTCTATTCCGGTTTTTAAAACGCTTGTAACTGTCGTTTTTTGAGATATTTTATTTTTTGTTTTCACAAATGTTTATCTTTTAAGGATTATTTTTAATTTATGCAAAAAAAAAATTTTGTCATCATGCCTATTCGTCTTTCATTTTGTTGGCATCATGCAGGTGAGACTGGTCAAAGGCCTATAAATTATTTTTAAAAAAGCATTTGGTTTCCGTACCACAAGCTTTCCTTAATAGACAAAACAAATATTATGTCTACAAATATTTAATAAAATTTCATCAGTCAAACTTCCCATTTTTTACCTTCGAATCTATGAGCACGGTCGGATTCCTCTGTCCAGGCCACAAGGACAGTTCCACCAAGGAGTCCAGATCCTCTCTCATCAAGTTGTATGCCTGCATCACTTCCAGAGACCGGTCGATGCCATCCGCGTGATCCTTGATCATCGGCGTGACGATGGCGTCGCGGAGGTGGACCGAGTAGTCCAGGAAGATAGATGACTTTGAACCAGTTGTGCTGGAGAAATAAATTTTTTTGACACCCTCCTTTTTTAAATGTTGTTATTAATTATTGATGATTGTGAATTATTGATGATGAGGATGCAGGAGGCGAGCAGCCACTCAAAGTGGCGAACCGTGTGAGAGGCCTATGTTCAGCAGTGGACGTCTTCACGCTGTTAATGATGATGATTAATTATTCAAACTAAAGATATATAGCTTGTAGTTTTTTGTACGTAGTGTAGTTTTTATTTTTATTTCTGTAGTAGTTAGGAATAAAGGCATATTGCCCAATAATTTTGTAGAGCGTCAACTGTCACATTGTGATATTCTGTCTCTAGTGCTCTGTGTGACGGCTTATCATCGAGCGGCACTGCAACTTTTACGGACAGCCATTTAACATCAGGCGGACCACAAGCTCGCCACATAATTACTTTACATAAAAAGCAAAAAAGAGTGCTAACCACTTTTTGCGACTCATAAAATATTAAGTCAAAGAGGGTCAAAAAGTTGCTGAAAAAACATCACGTGATTTAATAGACGACCCCATAACACATCAAATACAGTCCGCTCATTGGTTGAAGTCAGCCGAATCAGCAGGCAACCAATGAGCGTTCAGTATTTGGTGTGTTAAGTTGACAAGATTTTAACAAACCTACAACCAACGAAAGGTTAATCTAACTGCTATAATCATAACAAAGGCCTATTTCTTGTATTTTAATAAAAAAAATTGTATTTAAAATTTTTCATACTTATTATGTCGCATTTTGTAACAAACCTAAGTCTGGTGTGAGCGTGTATTTCCTGGCATAGCCGATGCATTTTGTTAGCGCGAGAATTCTTCCCAAGCCAGCCGGGAAACTGAATCTGCCCCGTCATGTGCCCAGACAGATAATGTCCTGGCAATACTGAACTGTACATAGCCTGTGGAACCACATTAAATATGAATTAGGTATGTATAAGAGAGAGATGCCATCATAGAAAAGGTTTACCAGACCAACGGGAATAGAGAACTAATAAAAATAACACCCGCTACAAATACGAAACAACATTGTAAAAAATAAAGCAACGTCCAACGATTACACACGTACATCCTTGACCCTAACTAGGATTCCCTGTATCTATGGACCCAGGAACTAAGAGGACCATAGTCCCACAACACCCAGCCACACAAGTATTTGCGCGTTTTTTTTTCATGTGCACAAATACTTGTCCTATCGCAGGAATCGAACCCGCCGCCTCCGGGTTGAACCTGCTGAACCGTCACATCACATAGGCTATCAATGTAAATGCCATAGTATAATCATCATCATCATCATTAACAGCCTGAAGACGTCCACTGCTGAACATAGGCCTCCCCCAGGGGGGAGATAGTATAATAACGATGGTATAATTAATTTTATTATGTAGCATTATCATCCAAGAGGAACCGAGGACTAAGTGTTTGTATTTAGAGATGCAGGTCTCGCTTTCACGCGTGATATTTTCCACCAGCGAGAAGTTGACAGATTATTGCCGCATACAATATTTACAGGAAGAGGGTTACGGTAATTATATTCACCTGCATAGGAAGAAGACTCCATGCTTGATTGCTGCGTATCCTTTTCTCTATGGTATCACTGAAGGCGATGCTGTCTGCAGCTCTGCTTATCCGTTGCAGCACTTCATGCCTGTGACCATTTTTATGACTTAATAAAATAAAACATAGCGTAACTAACCTAATTTTGCATTTCCGAGAAAGAAAACAGTGAGCGTGAGTAGAGTTCACGAACTTTTACTTTGTGCATGCTTAAAGTAAAAGTATCACTGTAATTTTTAATGTAACAAACAAGCACTGTAAGCATATCCAATGAACATTGGACATTCTGTAACATTAGACCTGCCACTGATACGATGTACCGTATAATCTTTTAACCCTCCTTTTAATAGTTTAAAATGAAACAAATGACATTTGAAACTAGATACCTACTCCTGATACCGGTCACGTGTGGACCAAAATTTTTGAATTCTAACACATTGGTTTGGTAATAATAATAACTCCAAAAAATGGAATAACTTACTTAATCAAGTGCTACAATACAAAATTTAATTAAAATTATGAATTACTGTTTTTAATAAGTACATACAAGGTATAAAAACGTTTAAATGTATCAAAATCATCCGTGCCAACTGCGTTAGGCGCCGCGGCAATCTTCATAATTTTCAATAAAAATTATTTCATTTACACTCTTTACTCTTTAATAATCATCTATAAATGATGTACGATCATGGGCTCAATTTAAGCTAATGAATTAAATTTCATCCTGTATATGTATGTAATAATCTTTGACACCCTGAAGACGTCCACTGATGAACATTGGCCTCCCCCTTAGAGGACCTCTGAGCAGCTTGTAGCGGCTGCATCCATCTGCTTCCCGCGACTTTCACCAGATCGTCGATCCACCTAAGCCGGGTCGCTGCGCATGCCGGTTTGTGGTCACCACACGAGAACCTTTCTTCCCCATCGGTTATCAGTTCTATGAGCGATGTGGCCTGCCCGTTGCCTATTCAACTTATTAGCATTATTAGTAATTGTAGATAATAAGTATAACTTACTTGGGACAGTGCGGCTGTACTTGCAAGTAGTTCTCCTGAACGAAGAGTGGTGCGAGGCTGTAGTCGTAGAAGAACAGATCGCTCTTGTCGTTGATGCTCATCGTCTTGTGATCTTGCTCAGAGAACACCTTGCGGATCGCTTCCCATGGACCCTGACAGAACGAACAAGTTGAAGGAATATGGAAAGAAAATATATTCAACATGAACGAAGGACATACATAGATTTATTCTTTAAAATCAACAAGACTATGCTAGATATTCTTTAAAATGAAACAGGAATATACTAGATATTCTTAAAATGAAACAAGAATACAATAGATATTAATTTTGTAGAGGTACCTACATATAAGATCCGACCGCGGGGAGCCGCTCGAAGTGGCGCTCTCTGGGGGAGGCCATGTTCAGCAGTGGATGTCTACAAGCTGTTGATAATGATGATTACTTATAAGATAACTTCTGGATGGTGACGCCTGATGTCTGATTCAATCGATTTTCTACAGAAAATGCATTTATTTTAAGATGTCACACAACACTAAAATCTTTCAAAACACGTGAAAGTAGTACAAAGGATAGAGACTGCACTACAAATGCACTGCTGCGTGATGATATCAGACTCAGCATGCAATTAAGGTCCTAAAACCCTAAATAACTAATTCCCGGTAATAAATAAATAGAGAAAACGTACACTTCACTTCCACCTTATTTTTTATGCACAGAAAATATTAGTACAATTATAAAATGGCAGCATTTCTTGAAATCACCAATCTCATCGTGATTTTAACGGTCGAACCCCGACATGCACATGTAAAATTCAAAATTCTTTATTATCGGACAAATAAATCCATTGGTTCGTGAGGTTTACTTACTTCTAATGTTAAAATAAAGACAACTCAACTTACCAATTTAATATCTTTCTTAGTAACAGCAGCATCCTTGCTAAGTTTATCGGCGTCCATCAGCGAGGGGTCTATAGCCCACATGGAGAGAAGGTTCAGGGTCTGCCTTACATCCTGGTTGGCTGACGCTATCAGCTGGCCCAGCACGTCGGGGGGTATCTTGATGTTCTCTTTGCAGCATACTGATCTCATTGCCGCCTGTCATAAATAAATAAACAATAACGCCCAACGATCACATAGATCCTGTACCCTAACTAGGATTCCCTGTATCTAGGGACCCAGGACTACAAGGACCATGGTCCCACAACACCCAGGCACAGAACAAGTATTTGCGCTTTTTCCTGTGCACAAATACTTGTTCTGTCGCGGGAATCGAACCCGCCACCTCCGGGTTATGAGCCGACCTGCTCAACCACCACACCACGGAGGCTGTCATAGATGTGAAGGAATGTTATTCGTAAGCATTCGTGTGCTTTTTATTCATCATCATCATCATTAACAGCCTGAAGACGTCCACTGCTGAACATAAGCCTCCCCCAGGGAGCGCCACTTAGAGCGGCTGCTCGCCTCCTGCATCCATCGGCTCCCCGCGGCTTTCACCAGGTCGTCTGTCCACCTATTGGGGGGCCGGCCTACGCTGCGTCTTCCAGCTCGTGGTCCTCACTCGAGAACCTTTCTTCCCCATCGGTTGTCAGTTCTACGAGCGATGTGGCCTACCCATTGCCATTTCAACTTGCTAATCCTAAGAGCTACATCGGTCACTTTAGTTCTCCTGCGGATCTCCTCATTTCGGATCTAATCTCGCAGGGAAACACCGAGCATTGCTCTCTCCATAGCTCGTTGCTTTTATTGTTTACCTATTATTATGTAAACTAATGGTGATGACAAAGAGAACTCATTATTGTCTCACCAATGAAAAATACACGTAGGAACAAACAAATCTTCAATACAAACTAACAAAATAGCCGGTGGTTTTTATGCGCGACTGTACTCTCTTCTAGAGAACCTTAATTGATGATAAAACGTTGTCTAGTGTTTCACTAAAACTACACCGGCATTCCCACTTCCCTACTAAAAGTTCAAGCCAAGTAGCGTCAGCGAAGAGTCAGCATCAGCAGTTCGGTACTCATCGCTGCCTGTGTTCGCATATACCTGGCCCTAGACCACAATAATACCTTAATCTGTTCAATCCTTGGCCTGTTGAACCGCAAGTCGTAGCAGTAGTTGACGAGTGACCGCATCTTTTGACTGTTTCTGTCATTGCACATGCATATTATTGGCACTGAAGTAGACTTTATGAGCCCTATCAACTCTTGTAGACCACCTGAATAAAGGAAAAAGAAATATAGTAAGTCAGCCAAATAATGCACCTCGAATTTTGATTACTGGATATTTTGTCTCTTAAGTTACAAATTAGATAGACCTTCAACCAAAACAAATATAAACACCACCGCAAACACATTTAAGTTT
Source organism: Ennomos erosarius (assembly GCA_963580505.1). NCBI lineage: Eukaryota > Metazoa > Arthropoda > Insecta > Lepidoptera > Geometridae > Ennomos > Ennomos erosarius. The sequence goes on along the minus strand of OY756978.1, from coordinate 3,070,758 downwards.
AATTATCATACCAAACTACTAAACTTAAAGTTGTTTGCGTCACATTCTTAATATCTCATTCTGTGCTCAGGAATCTAAATACTTTTCTTAAAAATTGCGTAGAATGAAAAGAGCAAGTCGCTCGCAGGATGGTGAGTGCCAGTACTGCGAGTCCAGCCTAGACTTATGACAAAAAATCCTTTTTCTTTTCTCTTAAAGTTCTTTTCGAATCTTTTGCACTGTACCCAATACTTGTCACCCTAAAACATCGGGACTAACAGAAGTTCCTGCCATGTCGATGCCCTAACATACGGTAAACACAAAAAAATATGTAATTATAGCTTGCTATTACAAAACTGCCCACGTACCTCTGTCCTCGTTTCCCGCCATACCGTCAACTTCGTCCATAACCAAAACATGCTTTTTGGTTACTGCCTGTTTCCCTGTGTCGCCTGAAAATTGTTCCTCAAACGGTTTGATGGAAATTGGCTGCCGACGCGTAACGAGCTACACAGCCATGGCATCTCTATAGGTCATCATCATCCTGTCAATGTTCACAGCTGAACATAGGCCTCATCCACAGATCGCCCCTTTTAACGGCGGAAAGCAGCCGTTTAAGGGGGCGATCTTGCATCTCGCATCCATCGGCTCTCCACAATTATAGCGCTGATAATTAAAGGTGTTTTGAGTATGCTCTGTGGATATTTAAGCAAGCATTTATCACTTACATCATGCGCTTATCTTTTTATTTAAATGAAATCATTCAACATTTTTCAACACGTTGCATTATAATTATAGATTAGATATTATTCAAATGATTATGAAAAAATTGAAATTCAAATGAAATGATTAGATATTGTTGAAATGGCGAACTGGAAGACGCAGCGTAGGCCGGCCCCCCACTAGGTGGACCGACGACCTGGTGAAAGCCGCGGGGAGCCGATGGATGCGAGGAGGCGAGCAGCCGCTCTAAGTGGCGCTCCCTGGGGGAGGCCTATGTTCAGCAGTGGACGTCTTCAGGCTGTTAATGATGATGATGATGATGATTATTCAAATACCCTTGGCATAAGCTGATAGTGAGGTGGTAGTCAGAAGTTCTCCGATTTGTTCCTTGATTAGAGTTTTGTTTCTGGTATCGGATGCGTTAAACTCTACCATATCGAAGCCGAGCTGCTTGCATACGAGCGCCACCGTTGTTGTTTTACCTGAAAGGTTTATGAAAAGCTTTCAATGCATCCTTACTTCTAGTAGAGGCTAGTGTTCAGATCTTAGTGTCAAAATTTTTAAGGCGTAAAATGTTTCTTTTCTGACATGGTTTCTTCGACTTCGGCTGTTGCCAGAAACGCTAGCTACTTCATATGTGTGTTCTATGGTACAGAATACACGTTTTGGTAAACTTTCGAGTGTAAAACTAAAGATCGATTTTTCTTCCAGTATCCTTGTTTACTGTTGTCTTATAAAATGCAGGACAATACAAAAACCATTTCAAAACTTTCTTAAAAGTTAACAATAAAAATGATATCCAAGTTTCTAATAATCTTTTTTTAGAAAACTTGGATATCATTTTTATGTATTGCATGAACCGGTACTCTATAAAAATACATAAACAACGCTTTATCTATGCTATGTATGTAATGAAACTATATTTATACCACTTTTCTAGTTATATTCTGTAAGCTTACCGACTCCCGGTGGTCCGGACAGTAGCGCCGCTTTGTAATAGCCTCCGTCATCATTCTTAGCCCACGGGCTGGGTTTGGGCAACTTCGCCTTTCTGTTCAAATACCATTTCGTCAGCCAGTGTATAAGTCTGGAAGATAAAGTTAAAGTTCATGATTTCAGTTGTGTACAGTCACACCCACTTGACCAATATGCTTCTGATATGCATTAATTACACTTGCATTTGACCACTTTCTCACGTCATAGTATGGTAAAGATGGCGCGGTCAACGATGAAGCATTCAGCATACTCGCCTAGAAGATACTGGTTTACTCTGGCTTTTAAAACTCCCAGATTAGAAATAGTTGTAAAGAAACAATGACGCAGGTGAGGAGTTCCATTCCATTGCTGTCCTTTTTTATCATCATCACCTTATATGTTAGTCCACTGCTAGACATGGTCTCTCCCAAGGTACGCCACTGAGTCCAGTCTTTCTCCTCTTATACAACTGCTGCCAGTCACTCGCCGCAAGTCATCATTCCACCTACTCGGAGGGCATCCTAATCACTATGTCAGCCGAAAAGCACTCCCCACTCGAGAACTCTCTCTGATCAGTTGTTGGTTTAATTTGAACAGCCCATTGTCAATTCAGTATGCTAATAGGCATGATGACTACTATTAAAAATGAACAAGTAAACATTACTTTCGTAAAGAAGATTAAAATTGAATGCAATAATTGAAAAAATAAGCAAAATCGGTAAATAAATCACGGAATAATAAGCTTTTAAAGTTTCTGCAGAAGGCAACTACTGTCCCTTTCTCGCAAAACAGAGCGCTCCCAGTTACTATGAAAAATCTACTCGTGACGTCACATACCAAAGAGAATGTATGAAAAGCTACCACAGCTTAGTAAAGAGGTACGATAACAACCTTCCTCTAACGTCACTGGCCGTTTGAGCTATGTCTTTCTATTCCGGTTTTTAAAATGCATGTAACTTGGTCATTTTTTGAGATATTTAATTTTTGTTTTCACAAATGTTTATCTTTTGAAGAATATAATTAATTTCTCCAAAAAAAAATTTTGTCATCGTGCCTATTCTGTGGGCTTGGTTCTAGGTCAGATCATTTCATTTCTGATTAGATTTTTTAGGGAGACTCCAAGCATAGCCCTTTTTATAGGTTGTTAAGCAACTCATTTTAAACATACTGTCTGATTAATTACATCAGCCTGCTGATTAATCACACGCCTTTTGTCCAGACCCCAATATGGACCTGTTACTATGTATGTGTTAACAATTTTACATTGTTCCTTAACAGAATGTGCTACTGTGTTTTATTATTATTTTACTTACTTGTTAACATTGCTAGCATCTCCTTGTTGACCAATGATTTGCTTCACACTTTGAGGTTTATATTTTTCTACCCACATAGTTCCACTGATCTCTGTACAAGCACTGCTTTTCCCATCTAGAAAAAAAAAGTTAACGCCAGAATAAATGACTTGTTAGAACTTTATTTGCATCCGGTTAGTTTTATGCATACTTACTATTCGTTTGAATAATATCTGCATCTGCCTTTGCTTTATTTTCCGTAATATCTGTACATGATTTTGATTGACTTTCAGATTTTAGATCTGTTTTGATAGCAACCACATCATTTTTAGTTGGACTCTTTGATTTCACACAATTTCTTTCTTTGACTTCTGGTTTATCCTTTGAATGGTCTTTATGCGTTTGTTCTTTTTTGTTAGTATTCTTACCGTCTTTATCATGTTTGTGTTCTGATTTCTCCTTTTTAATATCAGATTTTTCAGTTTTATGTCCATTTACAAGATGTTTATCTTTTGGAGATTTCTTCTTTTCTTTCTCAGCCTCTTTACTAGATTCCATAAGTTTTTCTTTTTTAACTACTTCATTTCGTTCCGTTTTAGGTTCTGGTTTATTAGACTCTTTGATTAACTTTAGAAATTGGTCTTCATCCAAAATTTTAATGCCTAGCTCTTGGGCTTTGGCCATTTTAGCTGGCCCAGCATCTTCGCCAGCTAACACATGCGTTACCTAAAGTTGTTATAGGTAATTAATAGGTCACAGAAATTATTAAAATTATAAAAACAAGTAAATTATAAACAATCCTAAGTAAATTATAACAACATAATCCTTATCGTAATTTCCGTATAAATTATACGGCAGTGATATCTGTATTATGCACCAACTGTAACAATGTTGGTGTTGCAGATATCGATAGGCGGCGGTGATCACTTACCATCAGCCAGGTGGGCTACCTGCTTGTTTATCACCAATTTCATTAAAAATATTGTAAACAATTAAACATGATATAAACGTGAGAAACGGGCGAAACCGTGGCGCAGTAAATAAATATGAAACTTACCCTTTTACTGATGCTATTTTTAATGCAACCACCTAATTTAGTAATTGTCTCAATAACGTCTTCCCGCTCAAACGAATCCAAGACTCCAGTTAACAAGAAAGCATAATCTTTAAAGCAATTTGGAGCACCCTAAAACCATATTATTACAGTAAGTATTGTTAAAATAGTTTAATAAGCAAAGTTTAAGTAAAAACCCTTACATAACTAAGTAGAGATCTTCTGGCAGGGGATACAACATAGGATACTTTACCTACCAAAATATAAAGAGTTCCTGCAGAAAAACTGATAAGAAATGAGTGAAACCGCTGGTTGATTCTAGTCTCATGTAATACTACAGACAATAAATAAACTATGCACATTTTTAAAAGGCTTACCTCTGGCATCTCTTTTGCCCCCAAATATTTTGGTCCTGATCGGTTTAAATAACTCTGATATAGTTTTGCCGAGTACATTTTTCTTTCATGCCTTTCTTCATCTGTTAGCACTGCAACAAAAATTAACTTTAATTAAATAAAGTTTTAATTAATTAATTTTATTTTTTTAACATATTTGTTACTGTCAGAAATTGACCAAACCTCAAAAAATAAGTTACAGACCATAGTTGATGGCCTTATTACATTTTTACTCAGATTTATTAGGGACCTTAAATTTGTCCCATTTTATTAGAGACTTGGTCCTGCAATTTAAAAGCCTGGTTTCCTTACCTGAGTCATTGTGACTCCTAACTCGTTGTTTCTTAGTTTTAGACCCATCATAGCTTTCAGACAAAGAATCATTTGTTGTCACATCAATTATTTCCATTTTGACTGTGTCTCCACTCTTTATAACTGTTCCCGAGTCAGTTTCGACTTTCACCTTTTTATTTGGACCATGTTCATTGTCACTATCAATAAATTCTGCAAACTTCCTTTTATTTGTTTCCTTAATTTCTCTTTTAATATCTTCAAATTTCGTTGAATTTGTTTGCTTGTCATTAGATTTTGAGGTAGACGGTACAACTTCAATACTTGATTGATCTGTAGGTTTACATGATTTATGTTGGTTAGATTTTTCTTTTGAAGACACTTCATGATTTTGCACTTTCGGTTGTGACTTTGACTTATCTACATGTTTATCTGAGATTTCTGGGATATTTGGCTCCATTTGACCCAAATCATCAATTTCTAATAAACTCTTTTCAAAATCATCATCTGAATGTATTCCTGTTTCAGTTTTCTTTGTACTTTTCTTCACAATAGGCTCAGTTCGTTTAATTGGTGCATGGCCGAATAGATCTGTAACTTTTACTTCTTTAAGAGGTTTATTGCTTGAAGATTTGTTCTTCCCTTTAGATGTTTGAGAGCTGCTTTTAGATCTGTTTTTCTAACAAATAAAAATGAACACCAAATCATTAAATAACTTGCAGTAAATAGTCTTTACAATGACTGTATAGTACATTACCTTATTTATAACCTGGACATCAGGAGAGCCAGGTATGATGTCCTCATCATCATCTTCAATCTTGCGTTTCTTCGGTTCAACCTTTTTATTTTTTGGTTGCAGCCATGATCTTATATCTTGCTAAAAATTTCATAGAATAATTAATGCATTTTATTTCTTGATGCAGTTTAACTGTAATGCTCTGTTCGGATTGACTGCATTTGTTGCTTTGTTAAGGGTTGTACACATCAGGGGGGGGGGGGGGGGAAGAATCGCAAAAAAATAAATAAATCCTGATACACCATTTTCATGCATCTTATATGAACTATTGCATGCTACAGGCTAGTAGTAGAGTTTTCTGCTGGTACCTACTACCTAGAGTAAGTTTATTGCAACTCTAGGGTTGAGCTGGTAAATAAACGAATTGACTATTAGATAAAGATAGACCATACTATGTACATAGCAATTTTTAGCGATATAGCCTTTTTTATTAGGTTTTTCGTTTTTAGTTAGGTGTACATATTCATTGAATTAGTTTTAAAGTTATTTAAGTTTAGTTTAGTATATATATGCAGAAATGAAATAATTTGTGTATAGCTGTTCATTTATTATGTATTTTAAGAGGGCTTCTTGAGTTTTAGTAACATAATACATGACACACCCCCACAGTTTCATTTATTTGTAGACTATAGATACACCTTAGTCTTCTAAAAATAAAGTAGGTAGGTAGATAGGTACTCAATACTGTGGAAGTTTACTTACCATTGTAAAGGCTACACAAGCCAAGCTATGAAAAATACGAGTATTATCACTTCAATATGATCTCATGAACACAACGCAATCTCATTTATTGAAATTATTTACTAATAGATGATGGCAGATTATTGTTGTCGTTTAAGATTGCAGTTTATAGTAGTATATTCTTATTCTAAGAGTATAATATTATTTATAAGTATCGGGGGAAGTTTTATTTTATTTTCATCGAGAAAACGTTTTTGTTTTGATTCAATTTTCAAAAGAGCGAGAGAGGAGAGAGACATCTAGGGTAGGATATTTCAGTCAGTACCAGTAAATACGAGTACATGGTACTTTTTTTCGATACCAAGTACTTTGGCATCGAATCATTCTTGCGATACCAGGGGGTCTAGCAAAGATCACAATCACTAACGCTAACGCCTCACGCTAACTCCAAAAATGTATCGAAATGACATTCGCTACGGAAAAGTTAGCGATTTCCGAAACGTCATTTCAGTACATTTTGGATTGAAATGACCCCTGCTTAGTATCAGAAAAAATGTATTTGTATCGAATCATGTTGAATAAAATATTTCTGAACGCATTATATTAGTGATAAAATGTCAGTTTACTCGCGACTAATATCACATTCCATATTTGACTCGATCACACCAGCCATTTCTTTTCTAGTAAAATTAATACTACATTTTTGTGCCTCACAATCCTCACATGTACTTCCAAAACACATTATTCCGATGGCGAAATAAATAAAATGAATCCATTTTTCACCTATCATCAAAATTGTTCGCTCAACAGTCGGCCTGTTTATACGTTCACTAATTGTGCTCCGTGGTTTTACATTTAGATGAAAAGTAGGTATCCTATGTGGTAATCCGGCGTATAAGCTATCTGCATTCTCAATTTTATCGAAATAGGTTCAGTAGTTATGGAGATTAATAGTAAAAGACAACACTTATCATATTTATAATACCAGTGGGAATTAGTGAGTTGTAATGTAATAGATATTTCTGTGTATTATTGCATAAAGTAGTTGCTGTATTATGACATCTTCAGGATTAACAGTATGCAGCAGGATTTACAGTATATATATATTTCCTAAAACTAATGAAAACACGATTGTGTTTCGAAAGTGTGAAGCATTGTGGAAACACATCTAATTTGTATAAGCTTTCTCAAACTCATAGTGACAACAAAACTTTGCTGTAAGGTAATATTTGATAATTTCACAGCTTAATAATAACAAAAAATGTATCGATACTTTAAGAGTTCATATAAGTAGTATCGTTTAATAATTTGAGTACTCTTCATAATGAATAGTTATCAAAACATCTCTAGCCATAGCCAGGCCGGCTATAAGCTGTACAATGGCTGTAGAAGTTGTAAAAGTTTGACTTTGACTGACGGGTTCTTTGAAGAAACTCCGACAATGGCGGTTGCGAATTATGAATTTATTTTTTAAAACCTGTGTATTCTGAATTTTAATGTGTAATAAGGGTGGATTATTATCCGTTAAGTGTTCGTGAACGTGCACGAGTGTTGGCAAATGATTTCAAGATTCTAGAAACTTGCATTTTCGTTTTTGCTTCTACGGCCGTTTTAGAGGCTTCAGTAGAATATCCACCATTTTACTGTTGGCGTTTTGACTGACTGACAAAATATGACTTTGACTTGACATAACCGTACAAATTTTACTCACTTGACATTGGCAGATATTGCAAAAAAGCGATAGAAAGCCATTAAAGAAGAAAAAGAAGAAGACTTTGACTGACAGTTTGACACATTGACACTAGACATTAACAGTAACACACCCAATGTAGGTGGGCGCCATTTGTATTTTTTTAAAGAAAAAAAATGGCTACTGTTTCCACGAAATGTTGCCAAATGTTGTCTTCCGGCTGTTGACGATGATGATGCACGAGAGGCCACTGCGAGGCCACAGACTACAGTTGTGGTATTTGGAACTTATATAGGGTTGTGGGTGCCTTCCCTACATTACCCATACATAATATAATATATCATACAAATATATACCTACATATATACATCTACAACATGCAATTACCTACTTTATAATATTATACTTACTACTAACTATACATAACAATATAAAATAACACAATAATATATTTCACTACTTACATTAATATACTGCCTTTATAAATTTACTTTTCCATATTTAATAGTTATTACAGTACCATATTAAAATATTACTATTTAAATTTATTATGTGAAATGACGGACGAATATCGTGCCATTTTGGAGCCGCGCGCCACCGCTGTATTAGTACCGTTATGCGTGACGTCAACGCCTCGCCGCCGCTCTGCGCCGGCGCATTCACCGCCTGCCGCGCGTCTCCAGTCAGCTCGTACCTCCCGACGCGACACACGTATTATAAACATTTATTCTGTGCTCTTTCCTCTCGCGGCATCCGCTGATGCCCCTTATTATCTTCATAAGTATTTCCTTCTGTATTTTTTATAAGGCTGTAAGTAGTAGGAGTTCGAAATAAACTTTTCTAAGTGCAAGGGTCGTTATCACTCGCCTACCACTTGGACCTACCAAGGAGCAGCCCATAACTGGTGACCGACTTTGAAACGTTATTTGAAGATTAATATCATCGAGGATGAGCACGAGCAGTGAGTCGAGTGTGTCAAACAAAACCGCACCTCAAGATGGCGGGCGCGTTTCCACTACACCATCCGATATTTGTCGGGTCGGTGTCAGAGTGCCACCCTTTTGGCCTGAAGAGCCTGAAATATGGTTTGCGCAAGTTGAGGGACAGTTCGCGATCACCGGCATCACATCCGACGCGACGAAATTTAATTACGTCATCGGACACCTGGACCCCCAATACTCGAAGGAAGTGAAGGACGTTATTATAGCTCCACCGGAGACGAACAGGTACGAAAAGCTAAAAAGCGAGCTCATTAAGCGCCTGTCGGCTTCTAAGGAGAAGAAAGTGCATCAACTCCTAATGCACGAGGAACTCGGCGATAGGAAGCCGTCCCAATTTCTACGGCACCTGCAAGGCCTCGCCGGTTCCAACGTACCGGAAGACTTTCTTCGCACTATTTGGAGCAGCCGCTTACCCAGCAACATCCAGACACTCTTGGCATCACAACCTCACAGTACCTTAGAAGCGTTAGCTGATTTAGCAGACCGAGTGCAGGACATCGTATTACCAACACGTCAGGTAGCAGCCACGTCATCATCAGCACCTGGATCAGTCGTCGAGTCGATGGCAGGCGAGATAGCAGAGCTGAAGCGCGCAGTGAAGAACCTGACGCTGCAACTGGACAGGCAATCTCGACCACAGACACGCACCAGAGAAAAAAGAAGCCGATCCGCCACCCGCTCCAACTCCAACTACCGCAAGTTTCCACAGTGCTGGTACCATTCCAAGTTTGGTACAAAGGCTACCAGATGTCAGAAGCCTTGTGACTTCGGAAAAGCGGGAAACGGTCAGGGCGGTCGATAATGGCGACGTCAGATTGCCCCCTCTCCACTGGTCGCCTGTTTGTTACCGACTGCAACTCGAAGACCCAATTCCTCGTGGATACCGGGAGCGATCTCTGTGTCTTCCCTCGAGCTGCACTTCGTGAACGACGGGAGAAGACAAACTACCAGCTGTCTGCGGCTAATGGAAGCGTCATTAGTACCTATGGTTACATCCAACTTAACTTAAATATTGGCCTCAGGCGTAATTTCCCTTGGAACTTTGTAGTTGCAGACGTAACCAAAGCTATTATTGGCGTCGACTTTTTGAATTTTTATAATTTGATTGTTAACATCCGTAACCGGCGCTTACTAGACAACACTACTTCATTGTCAACCATTGCCATGATTGATAGCGTCGCGGATAATGTACTATCTGTTAAAGTCTTGACTGGAGACACACGGTACCACGTGATTTTAAATAAGTTCCCCGATATAACACGACCAGCAGGCACAGTACGAGTCACTCCACACAACACGAAGCACTACATACGTACCACACCCGGTCCCCCAGTAGCTTCTTCTCCCCGCAGGTTAGCTCCAGATAAGCTGAAAATTGCACGAGAGGAGTTCCAGCTGATGCTGAACAGTGGTACTGCTCGCCCATCGGAGAGCTCGTGGTCTTCTCCTCTCCACCTAGCGCCCAAAAAGGATACTGGCTGGCGTCCCTGCGGAGATTACCGCATGCTAAACGCCAGGACTATCCCCGACCGATATCCCATAAGGCACATCCACGACTTTGCCCACAGCATCGCAGGTTGCTCGGTCTTCTCAACTATCGACCTGGTGAAGGCGTACAACCAAATACCGGTTTACGAGGAGGATATCGAGAAGACCGCCATCACCACGCCCTTTGGTTTGTACGAGTTCCCCTATATGACGTTTGGTCTTAGAAACGCGGGACAGACATTCCAAAGGTTCGTGGATGAAATGACTCGGGGGCTCGACTTTTGCTATACGTACCTGGACGATTTTCTGGTCTTCTCGTCTTCTCCTCGTCAGCACGAAGAACACCTGCACCAGCTGTTCGAGAGGATGAGTCAATATGGCATCTTAGTGAACACTTCGAAATGCGTTTTCGGTGCATCTGAAGTAACGTTCCTAGGATACCATATTTCTGCAGCTGGCACCAAACCCACAGAAGCCAAGGTTCAGGCCATCAAGGACTTTCCCGCACCCACCACAGTCAGACAGCTCAGAAGATTCTTGGGTATGTTAAATTTTTACCGGCGATTTTTACCCAATGCCGCACAAACCCAAGCCCCTCTTAATGCTCTCTTGACTGGTTCGGTAAAAGCTTCGCACCCAGTTAATCTAACTGGAGCTACACTCACAGCTTTCGAACAGTGCAAAGAAGGCCTCAGTAACGCTGCATTACTAGCGCATCCTGACTGCAAGGCCAAACTGGCCCTCGTCACTGACGCGTCTGATATAGCGTTAGGTGCTGTTTTGCAGCAGTACAAAGACGATGCCTGGGAACCCTTGGCGTTCTTTTCAAGGAAACTCAGCCCTTCGCAGCGAAAGTACTCGCCGTATGACCGCGAACTACTCGCTATTTACGAAGGCATAAAGTACTTTCGCCACATGCTGGAGGCCAGACACTTCACCGTCTATACTGACCATAAGCCGTTGTGCTACGCCTTTCACGAGCGGAAACACAACTGCTCACCTCGTCAGTATAGACACCTCGACCTGATTTCACAGTTCACGACGGATATTCGGCATTTATCCGGCAAAGATAACGTCGTGGCCGATACGTTGTCCCGCATCGAAGAGCTGCAAAAACCTGTCGAGTATGAAGTGCTGGCCAAATCCCAAGCATCGGACCCGGAGTTATCCCAACTTCTCAGTGAAGAATCATCACTTCGCTTAGAGAAAATGGCTGTAGATGGTAGCCAAATTCAAATCTACTGCGATGTGAGTATGTCCTCGCCAAGACCATTCGTGACCAAACCGCTCCGAAAACAAGTTTTCGACTGCCTGCATTCTTTAAGCCATCCTGGCGCAAACGCAACCGCTAAACTAGTAGCACAAAGATATGTTTGGCCAGGCGTTCGAAAGGATTGCCGCAAGTGGTCACAATCGTGCTTGACGTGTCAAAGAGCGAAAGTAAATCGCCATGTGTCAGCCCCACTAGGCACATTCGATTTACCTCGCGGAAGGTTCACCAAGGTTCACATCGACCTTATTGGCCCCCTTCCTCCATCGCATGGCTACCGCTACTGCTTAACAGCTGTTGATCGGTTTACGCGATGGCCAGAAGTCGTGCCCATCATGGACATCACAGCTGAAACTGTTGGTCAGGCACTTTTATCTGGCTGGATTGCCAGGTTCGGCTGCCCGTCGGATATAGTTACGGACCGTGGACGCCAGTTTGAATCCTCGCTATTCCAATATTTATCCAGAATAGTAGGATTCAAACACCATAGAACCACGGCCTACCATCCGGCGTGCAACGGCCTCGTGGAGCGATTCCACCGCCAACTAAAAGCCGCCATTGTGTGCCACGCCGACACAAACTGGACAGAAGCTTTGCCTCTCGTTTTGCTCGGCATACGGTCGGCATTCAAAGAGGATCTTAAATCCTCTTCCGCCGAACTACTTTATGGCGAGCCCTTAAGGCTACCGGGAGAATTTTTCCAGAGCCAGGAAGGTGGTACTACTGACATTACCGACTTTACCACACGCCTACGCTCATTTGTCGGAAAGTTACACCCAGCTCCAGCTTCACGCCATAACAAAAACCACATTTTTGTTTATAAAGACCTCGCATCTTCTAGCCACGTCTTTCTCAGGATAGACGCGCTACGAGGTGCATTGCAGCCCGTTTATGCCGGTCCCTATGAGGTCATCGAACGCAACGACAAGTTCTTCAAAATAATGGTGAACGGTAAATATGTCACGGTATCGATAGACCGTCTCAAACCAGCCTATCTACTCGTCGATGCACCGCCACCTAACCAAACAGTAGTAAAAGAACCACCCCCCCTCCCGAGCCCAATGATCAGAACTACTCGTTCTGGTAGACAGGTTCGGTTCCCAGACTATTATCGCCCGTAGTGACGGTCTCTGGAGGGGAGTGATGTGGGTGCCTTCCCTACATTACCCATACATAATATAATATATCATACAAATATATACCTACATATATACATCTACAACATGCAATTACCTACTTTATAATATTATACTTACTACTAACTATACATAACAATGTAAAATAACACAATAATATATTTCACTACTTACATTAATATACTGCCTTTATAAATTTACTTTTCCATATTTAATAGTTATTACAGTACCATATTAAAATATTACTATTTAAATTTATTATGTGAAATGACGGACGAATATCGTGCCATTTTGGAGCCGCGCGCCACCGCTGTATTAGTACCGTTATGCGTGACGTCAACGCCTCGCCGCCGCTCTGCGCCGGCGCATTCACCGCCTGCCGCGCGTCTCCAGTCAGCTCGTACCTCCCGACGCGACACACGTATTATAAACATTTATTCTGTGCTCTTTCCTCTCGCGGCATCCGCTGATGCCCCTTATTATCTTCATAAGTATTTCCTTCTGTATTTTTTATAAGGCTGTAAGTAGTAGGAGTTCGAAATAAACTTTTCTAAGTGCAAGGGTCGTTATCACTCGCCTACCACTTGGACCTACCAAGGAGCAGCCCATAGGGTCTTAGATAAAATGGGATAGAGAGAAAACAACCAACCATACAAACGGGGGGTTTACATAGGTTTAGGATTAGGACATTGCGAGGGAGTTACCATTACCAAAGAGAATTCATCGTGGCTACGGGTAATCCAACCTCAACCAACCAAATCACAGACTATTATATGAACCAAATACATTGGCGGTTGGACGGTTGTTAGTATTGTTATGGGTTTGATGCTTTGGCTTGATATACATCAAAATTGGACATCAATTTTCATCCACTTCAACACACACTTCAACATCTTTCATCACAAAACCAATTTATAAAATGATCGATTCTTTAGCGATATTTTATGTAAATGTTGTTTCACGTGATATTACTACAGATACTGTTTAAGGTAATATTTACAAAAGCAAATGGGGGCACAGCAATTTTTTACAACAGGCGTTTTAGAACGGATTGTTGGAACGATGACGATATTGTGAGACTACGTGCTCGCAAAGCGTTTGAAGAGCTTATCCCCCACGTTAATCCAGACGAAGTCAATGCAAAATATATCAAAGGTTTAATTCGGTATTTTAGGAACGCTCTGTATGCGGTGGACAAAGAACCAGAGCCTCGTACACGCATATTGCTCACAGAGGCTATGTCAGATTCCATAGGAGCCCATCTGAGAAGTGAAGTACTTCCAGCCGCTCGATTCGCTTACTATGCTGGCTACGTCCCATATAGAAAGGCAAAGCAACTTCACGATCTCTTCGAAGACATAAAAGCACATTTAAATACACAAGGATTGGGATGGACAAAGCCTAAAAGGATGGCCCAAAAATGGTCCAATTTGACTGTGGCGAAAATTTTAATAGGCGCAGGAATGATTTTTGATCCATGTTCGTGTCTTATCACGAAACGAGATTCTAATTCTTGTATTCACTTACCCATACCTAAGCATGACGATGACCGTGAACCTTCAGCGGTTGCCTTACCCTTTAAATCGGGCGGTTTGGTTAGTTTGGTGGCCCCTAGTTCTGATAACGTTTTGCTTAAGTATTATACCACTGCATCCAGATGCATCTTGAGTAGTTCTCCAGAAAGGTGCAGACATTCAGATTTCGTTAGTTTCAACAACGAACTCTGGCATTGGATGAAAAGAGACGTCGCTCCACACCTAACCGATGAAAAGCTGTATGCAGCATACGGCGGCATTTTAAGAATAGCAGCAGCCGTTCAAAACTATGGCAAAGGTTTATCACGGCGTAATCTCTTCGAGTACCAAGATACAGTTCTGGTAAAATGGAATCCGTGGAAGAAGCTCTCAGAGTCTTTCATTTACGTTAACGCCGACTGGACGCCAACGCTGTACGTAGGTCTCGTTCTTCTAACCGCTTTTTCTATATATCTCGTACAAATCTGCTACACCTATATTTGTGGAGATTCGGGGGGTTGCCATTGCAAAGATTGTTCACGGACAGTAATTTCAAATAATGTAGCATACACTAGTATAGAGCCAAACACGCCAGCGGTGCTGCACGGACGGAGCACAGTTTACTCCCGCGAGAAGAAACACGCGGCAGCCAACTCCCGTTGTAGGATCAAGTCTGCGTCACTCAGCTCGCTTCCAACGCAGAAAGTGTACGACTTGAACGAGAATACGGAAAAGCAGATGGAGGTTATAATGAGTGATGACGAGGAGAGTATAGTTGCGTCTTCGTCAACTGAGAGTAGCGCAGAGGAAGACAGCCAAGTGGAGTATTTGAAGCGGTCGAGTAGTCCGCCGAAGCTGCAGACGCCGGTGTCGCAAGTGACGGTGAGTAGAGTGGAGCGGCCGGGGTCGCGGCTGCCGATGTACTCGACGAGTACCGTGACGCGGACGCTGACGGGATCGTCCCGGTGCGATTCGGCGTGGTCCGCCACCGAGTCGTCTACGTCCTCTCGCTCCGGGAGCAGCGAGAGCCGTGAGAGCCGCCGGTCGCGCAGCTCTCGCGACCTCGCCTGGGCTCGGAGAGTCATCTCCAAGCATACGCGAACTATCACCAAAACATCTTCCCGGACTGAATTGGATCAAAACTCCTACACGACTCCAACGACCTCGCAAAGGTGAATTTTCTAGGTTTATATGTTAGTAATTTAATTTGTAGGATGTTTAGTTGAAATGTTATTTCTAAGTTATATTTTTAAGAGTATACCAGAAGTATTTTTAGTACTTTAGTGAGTTTTCCCTGCACCCTTTTATTAAAGAAAAAGCTATATTGATTAAATGTTTTATTTGCGTAACATAGTCCATATAAATACACTATCATCTGCACATGTAAAAACAATATCTACAGAAACGGTAAATGATTAACACAATATAAATATATCACAAGTAACACAATTTGTACATTTTCAATATGTTTGACGACGCAAAGCCGGTATTATTACATCTAATATTTTTATTCATAGTCCTGGCAATATACAACAGAGCAGCGCGAGAAACAAGGTGGAAATCGCATAAGTGCTTCCTAACTGAATCGTTTTTGGAATAGTAGAAGGATTTGTTACAGGCTGAAGAAAGATAGACTGTAAATAACAAAGTATATACGTACGTGTGAAGTTCAAAGTTCGGCTTATTATTGAGATTAGATTTTTCTATTACAACATTGGTCTGAAATGCTTGAAATTAGATGAAAAAGTACAATTATGGCTTTCTATTCAGGCATAATATTATTGTGTCGCCATTTTCCTAATCAATCTTAGATAATGGAATCCTATTACCTATCAAGTATCAACATCAACATGTTATTAGAATCACAGTAATTTTAGTAAATATCTTGGAAAAATATATAACAATATACAATATAATATTTTTCTTAAACTAGGTTGTAAAGAAAAGATTAATTTAATAAAAATCAAGCTTAAAAATTTCAACCCATGCATCTAGCTTGAGCTTGATTCTTTTTAATGTAAAATATATTTTAATTATGTAACATTAAAGATCAATAATACCTACTAAAACTAAGATACCAAATACAATTAAACTATTTTATAAAACTAAACTACTACCAAATTTAAACTATAAAATTAACAATTTTAAAGAGCTATCCAAACGCCTGGTCGAAGCAACTTGTGACCAAAATGCGGCCAGCATTTTGGTCACCTTGCCTACTGGTAGTGGTTTATTAGATTAGTTTTGTATTATAGGTATTGTTAATTTTATAGTTTGAATTTGATAGTAGTTTAGGTTAAAATATATATTAAACATAATTTTTTGCTCAACTACTTTAAAAATTTTGTAAAACATATTTTATAGAACGATAGGATATTTTTTGTAATCTCAATTAACACTAACATATTTGACAAAACATCAAGTCAAGAAAGCCAAGAGCATGTCTAAGTAATTAGTTATCCGCGGTTAATAACCACATTTAGCTCAAAACAGTTTAAATAAGGGTTCTTATCTTACTTGCAGAAATAACGTGAAATCAACCTAACATCTCACACACAGACCTCGAATTTAAAAACTTAAAAATAATAAGGAAGTATCAAATCCTACCCTTGTGTTGTAAAATGTTCATAAAAATAATAATATCATAAATCGCAACTTAACAAAATCCAAACTCTCCATACAAAACAAGTATCACGTGTTTCACACATATCTACTTAAAATAAACTATTTTCAGTATCAATCCTTTATACATACAAATACATACACACACACTTAAAACAAAACTAATAATAATTTGCCTTAAAATAGTGCGAGAATAAAGTCAACACATTAGAAATTAAGCCTAAACCAGTGTGTTATAAAGATCATTTTCTAATGTTTTTGTACTGACGCTCGCTCCACTTTCTGTGCATATGTTTGACGATGTATAGAGGCAGACAGGAGACTAGCGTGATCGTTATCACCTTCCACCAGAAGTCCCAGTGTCTTATGAAGTCTCCGTCTGTGGAGACACGAGATATCATTATTTGAGTAGTACCTTTAAGGTAGACCAACGATTTGGTGAAAGCCGCGGGGAACCGGTGGATGTAGGAGGCGAGCAGCCGCTCAAAGTGGCGCTTCCTGGGGGAGACCTATGATCAGCAGTGAACGTCGTCAGGCTGTTGATGATGTTGACGACCTTTAGTATGAATAGGACTACCGCACCTCTTCCCAGTAGTGCCGTATTAAGGAAATATTCGGGGAATAGCCAGCAGCATTATCTTCGGTACATTAAAATCTTTTCCATTCACCAATACTAGAATCACAGTACTAGATAATAACAGAATTTACCGAAGTATGTAGAGAATATGAGCAGAGTGGATATTATATACATATACATAGCTAGGCTGAGCAGCCATCAGCCAGTGCCACGTGATCACAATTAAAATGACCCTGATCAGAATCATAGTACAAAGTTACAAACTGATCACAGAACTTACCAAAGTATGTAGTGAATATGAGCAATGTGGCTATATACATAGCTAGGCTGAGCAGCTCAGCTGCAGCCATCAGCCAGTGCCACGTGACCACAGTTAAAGCTACCATGATCAGCTCGGTCAGGATCAGAGCGGTGTAACTGATCTCCACTATGTGGATCAGCTGGTCTTCGAACAGAACTAGTGCCCCGTACATTATTACACCACCTGAAAAAAAATAACGTGTTTTTGTTATAGCAGATATTTATACGGAAAATATCTTTGGCATAATTTGTTCCTGACTATAACGAGTTACTTCCTTTTTTGTCATTCGTAATTTTCAGGGTTCCGTACCCAAAGGGTAAAACAGACCCTATTACTAAGACGCTGTACGTCTGTCTATCTGTCACCAGGCGTATCTCATGAACCGTGACAGTTACAGTTGAAATTTTCACAGATGATTATTTCAGTTGCCACTTTAACAGCAAATACTAAAACACAAAATAAAATAAACATTTAAGGGAGCTCCCATACAACAAACGTGATTTTTTGCTCATTTTTGCAGATAATGGTACGGAACCCTTCGTGCGCGAGACCGACTCGCACTTTTTTTTTTGTTTCACTTGTCTTGTTATTATTTAATAAAAACTTAAAAAGACAAAACTTACCCTGATAGATAGATATTCCGATCCATATGTAGAAAGTCTTGTATGATAGCTGCCTCCCTTTGGTTAGCTGTTTGTAGAGCTGTGGGTACTTCAGGGCGGTAGAGCTTGGAATATCCTTGTCGAGGACCTGAACACAATATTACAACTGAAAGAACGTGGAATAGTTGTAGACATTGGTGCACGAGCCGAACATTCGTTAGCTAACAATAATATGATACATGGATCACGCGAACATTCTCAAACAAGCTTCTGAGTTCGTAAGCGCGACTTCTAATTGCTTGAAATCTCATAGCCGAATGTTCTTTACGATTGCGCGATGCTATTTGTGAGGAAACTAATTTGTATATAGCAAGAACTTGGTGGATCTTGTGTCCGGGTCCTACATGATCACAATGTTAACACAACTGATAATTTTTCTACAATAACAATTAAGGAATCAGGAATATGAAGGTAGAGTCTCACCATCATCTAACTGAATTTTTTGGTGTCCATAAGCGACAGTGAATTTTACCATCCATCTATCTGGCAAATAAGAAAATATGTCGCAAATGACTTACCAATGAAAACACGGGTAGCATGGTGAAAACAGTTCCGTAGCCGACCATCAGGAAACCAGGGTAGAGAGACACCGAAGAGAAGTAGAACACCACGGAGAACACAGCCTGAAAACCAAATAAACTTTAATAATAACAATATACAGCACGTACGCAGCGTAAGCCCGTCCCCCGACCAACGATCTGTTGAAAGCTGCGGGGAGCCAATGGATGCAGGAGGCGGACAGCCACTCAAAGTGGCACTCCGTAGGGGAGGCCTATGTTCCGAAGTGGACGTCTTCAGGCTGTTGATGATGATGATAATGATGAGATATCAGTAGGTGTAGCAGCTTAGACAACAATACTGTAAGATTTGTATCAGAATTATACTATCAGCCCGCGATGTACTATGAACAGAGCAACCATCGCCGGCTGCCGTACTACAGACCTGCATGGTGGAGACTATGAGCCCGCGATGTACTATGAACAGAGCAACCATCGCCGGCTGCCGTACTACAGACCTGCATGGTGGAGACTATCAGCCCGCGATGTACTATGAACAGAGCAACCATCGCCGGCTGCCGTACTACAGACCTGCATGGTGGAGACTATGAGCCCGCGATGTACTATGAACAGAGCAACCATCGCCGGCTGCCGTACTACAGACCTGCATGGTGGAGACTATGAGCCCGCGATGTACTATGAACAGAGCAACCATCGCCGGCTGCCGTACTACAGACCTGCATGGTGGAGACTATGAGCCCGCGATGTACTATGAACAGAGCAACCATCGCCGGCTGCCGTACTACAGACCTGCATGGTGGAGACTATGAGCCCGCGATGTACTATGAACAGAGCAACCATCGCCGGCTGCCGTACTACAGACCTGCATGGTGGAGACTATGAGCCCGCGATGTACTATGAACAGAGCAACCATCGCCGGCTGCCGTACTACAGACCTGCATGGTGGAGACTATGAGCCCGCGATGTACTATGAACAGAGCAACCATCGCCGGCTGCCGTACTACAGACCTGCATGGTGGAGACTATGAGCCCGCGATGTACTATGAACAGAGCAACCATCGCCGGCTGCCGTACTACAGACCTGCATGGTGGAGACTATGAGCCCGCGATGTACTATGAACAGAGCAACCATCGCCGGCTGCCGTACTACAGACCTGCATGGTGGAGACTATGAGCCCGCGATGTACTATAAACAGAGCAACCATCGCCGGCTGCCGTACTACAGACCTGCATGGTGGAGACTATGAGCCCGCGATGTACTATGAACAGAGCAACCATCGCCGGCTGCCGTACTACAGACCTGCATGGTGGAGACTATGAGCCCGCGATGTACTATGAACAGAGCAACCATCGCCGGCTGCCGTACTACAGACCTGCATGGTGGAGACTATGAGCCCGCGATGTACTATGAACAGACAGAGCGCGGCGGAGCGTGTCGCGGCGCGGCGGCCGTGCACCAGCAGGAGGCGCGCGAGGGAGAGGAACTGTCGCACGCTGACGTCACCGGCGAGAGACGCCGCGCGACCTTCCGCGCCCTCTATACCCACACCTGGAAGTTAAACCTCCGTTAGGTCAGTGCTTAGAGCAAGGGTTAAAACTTGGACCGCCACTTAGACCGCCGCCTTGAACAGAAATAGCCCCATCCCGACTAGTTCAAAATAAGTGTTCGACTAGTAAATACATATTGCGAGTTGTTTTTTTTCTGGACCTCGATAAAGTTTTTCAGTTCCATCCGGACCCCACTAAGGCCCTCTTGCACGTTCTCGGTTTAAAATTATAACTGAATACCTAACCCAGAGCTAGTAATTCGAGTTAAGTTGGTAAACAGAAATATCCAGACATTTTCTCTTGCACGTTCGGAATATTGACAGGGGTTAAGCCCGTCACACACGTAGCAATAATATATATTAATATACCGTACTATAATATATATTATAGCAAGCTACCACACACGGAGACGATGCTATAATATATATATTTTCCTTCATTTCATTGATGGTCGGCCTAGCGTTTACACGTGTTTTGTAATAAAGGTTGATTTCAAAACACAGTAGGTAATTATGAATTCAACAAGAAGTGCATTGTTATTGGATTTACTTGATAGTTCTTCAGACGACCATTCCGATTAATATCACACACTCCTAATAAGGTGGATATAGTTTTTATGAAAAGTAGTTTATTTATAATTTGGCTAATTTAAATGACTTGTACCTGAGGTAGTATAAAAAGTGACCAGTCGCCAATCAGATTTTTACATCGCCGATGCCTAGTCCCGGGTAGACTAAATGGCGAAATATCGCCTAAATTGACCACACTGGTCAGGCGGAGGCGGCCCAGGGGGTCTAGCTAAGATTCCAAACGCTAACGCTATCGCCAAATTTTGCTTTTGGGATCGTTCGGGATCCCAAAAGCTTCGGGCTAACCCCAAAATGTACTGGAATGACATTTCGGAAATCGCTTACTTTTGTGGAAAAGTAAGCGATTAATGTCATTTCAATACATTTTTGGAGATAGCGTTAGCATTTGGGATCTTTGCTAGACCCCCAGACAAAGCGGCAGGAATGGTAAGAGGGGAGAAGCGTCCGAGGAGCGCGTCGGATTTGTTGAAACATGCTGTACATTCAAAATATGTCTCGCTATACCATAATATATATTAATATACAATAATATAAAAATATACCATAATATATATTACGGTATAGGTTGGTCACAGAAATATATATTATAGCTGCGTGTGCGGTCCCTCGAGAATTTGTATAGAAAACATAAGGTAATATGTCTAGCTATAAATATATTAATATATATTATAGCTACGTGTGTGACGGGCTTTAAGTTGGTAAACCTCCGGCTCAATGCACAGAGTAAAACAAAATTACACCTGACTTATGTATTTGAAGTTGAAAGGTACAAGGTATACATATTCTATACTAACTGGAATAAGCTCATAGCATCGTAAATTATACAAAACTAAACTTTAATTTTAATGCCGTAAAATTTACATTAGACTATCGTGTTTGGAGAGAAACGTGGTCTGAGGAAGATAGTACGTTGTGTACCCATGGAGTAGTCTGTCTTTTTCTTATGCCTTATTATCGGAGGTAGTTAACCTGTTTTCATGGGAATACATGTAGGATTAAAAATCTGATAAAGTTTATGAACGGACAATCTAAATGTAAAGCTAGGCATGCCTTTAGCAGTCTATGTATGTAATGTACCTTTGTTGTTTGTATTCATAGCACATGCTGTTTAAGCATCCTATGCTACACACGGTTCTTATGTGATTGAAGAGATGAAACTGCGGGCCTACTACTTTATTTTAAACTCATTCACAACTTGAGACACAAAAAAAAACTTCTCACAAACTTATCGTTTCTGTTCGAAGTGCTTGTTCCAGTTAGTATGGAATATAAGTACTATTATAGAACTTCTTGGAGAGGTATCAATAGAACATTTTCAGCCAGTGTCAATTTAAAACTTATAAAACGTACATACCTAAAGCCGCCTCTACATGCTTGATGTTTGCCACAAACACCTAGTACCCCAAACACCGACCACAAATTACTCAACACATACACTGCATCCACAGGATAGTCAAAAGTGCTAGGTATGGATGGGCAAAAATGGCAGGCGACGAGCGTGTTAGGGCTGCCAACATTTTTTTTCGGAGAAATATATAGCATCTTTTTAATATAATAAAAAACAAAAGATAAACAAATATATTATTTATCAAATATTCATTTTTATAAACACTATCTAATGTCTTTTTTTAAATTAAAAGTATCATAAAATATGCATTAAGTAAAATCAAAAGGGATATTTATTACTATCTGTTTCTTTGTTCTCCGCGATTTTAAATTCATATCGGAATTTCCTTCGTGTGAATATGGCGGGAATAGAAAGCAGGAACGACATTACTTTAAGGGTCTTACTTATAAATGCCGCTTAAAATTAGTCAGTGTTTTCCCGCGTGACATTTCAAATCAGTCAAAAGTTGACAGAAGGTTTTAAGCAATGGCTAACTTTAGCGTTTATAAGTGAGGCCCTAAATGAAGAAGGTTATATTGACATAGCTACTGACCGCATGTTGAAACTTGGCAACAGGCAACTTGAGAGTGACGATGCGATCGAAGGAGTAGCATGCTAGCTATAGCTTATATTTTATGCTGGATACTGGAACACATAGGATACTGATTACCTCTTTTATTTAAGCCGCAGCGAATAATCTCAATTATTCGCGGGCAGTATTTGAAGAGATATATAGAACCTACTAGTTGCGCACAGCGTTTAGCACACAGCCTTGAAATATAGTGCAGTTCTATATATTAATGTATGGTTAGCAACCCTACGCGCGTACTACTGTCAAACGTTTGAATACATCACAAATAGCTTTGTCGTTCGACAAACGTATTTGTCAAATCCTTAGAACTATGCACAATTCCGACACTGATACCGATCAATGGTGTTTGCCAGTGATACATGTGTGTTTGCAAACAGGCAAACACCAAAATAAAAATACACACACCCATCCTCAAGTACGTGTTTGCTATTTGATGTTCGCTGTTTGCCAAGTATGTGAAAGCCGCTTAAGGATCAACATGTCAAATTACCCCCGGGTTAAATATATAACGGGATAAGTGGTCAATTTTCTAACGTGCAAGATAAAATACAGAAATAATCCGAGTTAGGCATTTATTCAGGTAACACGAGGTTAGAGTGAACGCGCAAGTCGGCCTAAGAGTTACTTGCCGACCCCTGGCTTAGAGTATAGACTAAAGCAGAGAGGGGTCATCAAAACGATACTGTACTGCTCACATTTATCGATATCGCTTGCGATAAGCACCATACCATTTTTTCGACTCGAGTCAACTGTTTTGTCTCTGTTTTTTCTATGCAAATCTGTCAGTCTTATTCACTTCAAAATGTCCACATCATATGGACCATATAAAAAGTGGTACGCTTGATACATAATCAAATTATCTCTATGCTGTAGTCTACACTCTAGAAGTTAAGAGTGTGGGCTGAAGAGCTTAGAATATGTCACATAATCAGCTGGAAGATATCCACAGCTGAAGTGAACACAGGAAAGTGAATTTATGAGGAATAATAAAACTTCAGCCACACCGGCGCGTCAAGTGGCGTCAGTGAAGCGTCATAATCGGTCATTGGGTTACCATCGCTACCTGTTCATAGACGGTCGCGCCGATGTGTACCGAATAGTTTCACGTCGCTGACGCTGGCGTTTCGCAAGCGCACCGTTAGGGGGTTAGCTTAAAAGGCCTTGGACGAGACCTTAGGATTTGCCATAATCGGCTTGGTAATAGCAGATTTTAATGTACCGAAAGGATTGATGTGTATTTCTTATATCAATAAATGACTATGACTATGGTTGCTGCTGCCCACTCTGGATATTCTTTTTACGAGCTCTTATGGCACCCACAGGAAGAAACAGGAATCATCGAATATGTAAATGAGCAATTGAATTCTATCATAAGTAAATTGATTAAAAATGATTTTCTTCAATTCATTTAATACTGCTTTCTAGAATTTCATTCTCATGGAGGGCACATTACATGATGTGTTTATACACTCCTGAAAACTGGTACATCAAGGCCGACCGTATTTGCACTGAACTATAATATTTCGATAAGAAAAAGTCAACATTAACAAATATTCATCCTTTGAAAACACAACTTTATGCAAAAAAATTATCAACAAAATTCAAGAAAAATCAATTATTTCTTGAGGATTAGAAACTTACCAATATCCGCTTCCTGTATCATAGCGACGTCATTCCCGCCGTCTCCCACCGCAGCGACAACAAGCCCCCTGTTGCGCAACAGTCGCGCGACTCGCGCCTTCTGCGTCGGCGAGCATCGCGCGACAACCACGCCACTGCAGGTCTGAAGGACCTCCACGAATTCCTCTTCGTAGGTTTGAAGACACACCTGTGGATGGAGGATTTGAGAGGTTGTACTTTGGATTGGGACATCGATATTTCTTGTTTGATAAAATATAATATACATAGAAGGTGGTCTACCCACTTCAAGCCACTATTCTCTATACTAGAAGTTATGTATAGTTAGTAAGATACCATATGTGCAGAAAAATAAATAGTGATGTGAACAAATAAGACAAGTATGGTAGAGATTCCTCGAATACGTACAAAGCGGTTTGATTCTTCGTTTATAATTCGGACAGCGAAGGAATGGAACACCTTACCAGCGTCATTGTTTCCTGACAAATATAATCTGGGAGTTTTTAAGGCTAGAGTGAACCGGTATCTTCTAGGCAAGCATGCTCCATCGTCGACCGCGTCATCACTTACCATCAGGTGAGACCGTGGTCAAATGTTAGCCTATCGATGATAAAAAAAAAAGAAAAAAAAGTCCATTCAAATGAGTGAAATGAACTGATGAATTCGAGATCTTTGTAATACTGAAAAAGACTTCTGGGAATCATAAACTACGACCTTAAACCCGTATAACAAATTGATGTATTTTGAGTGACTGATGTGCATTTCACATGTCAATCTGAACTGTAGCCAACACTCTCAGCCCGCATGTGGCAACATTATGGCTGGCTGGCCTGATAGCTCAATTGGTAGTCGTTCTACCTTTTGAACTATAGGCTGTGGGTTCGATTCCCACCCGGGACAAACATTGTGTGTCTGGGTGTTATATTCTATTCTATGTATGTATTTACAAACAAAAATAGTCCAGTATTTTTGTATAGTCCATTATTATTATTATTAGTATTATATCAGTTATCTGGTTCCCATAGTACAGGCTATGCTTAGTTTTGGGCTACACGTATGTATTTATTTACCTAATTCGTGGCGACATTTGTTAGCTGAGAAGTCATGAAGCAATAAAATCCTAGAATAACCAGTCAAATCTACCCAGGTATCTATATACCTATACCTATATATATCTACATATCTATACTATATACTATGTTCTACCATTCTTTTATAAATTTGTATCTGTGTGCATTCTTGTTTATTGGTGTTCAATAAAGTATTATTGTATTGTATTGTATTGTATATAAAACCTTAAGTCTCTTCTCAAAATCTACCCCTTACTTACCTCTAAAGTGTCTCCTTCGATGATAAGGTCGGTGTTATTATCCGCATGTCGCAAGGCGTCCAACAGTTGGTAAGCATGTCTCCGGTTGGTGCAGTCGCGCGCCGTGTGCCACGTGGTACCGCCGCCGAGGTGCAGTGACCTCGCTATGCATAGAGCTGTTTCTAGCTTGTCGCCTGTTAGCATCCAAATCTGGAATTGTTATATAGAATAGACATAATTAATCAATGGTTAACTGTTACCAGAACTTTCATTGAAGTACCTAAAAAAATACGTCAAAAATTTCCATGACCCGGCAGGATCGGTATTGGCGGATCTGTTTTTGTTACATGTTTAGTGTCAATTAACGATCTAAAGATAACCTATTGAGGTACCCGATGACGTAGGTATTTGTGCAGTGGGCTCCCGCAACATATAATAGACTTGGTTTTCCAACATTTAAAATCGTTATCTCAAATATCAAAAGAAGCTAAGGGTACCTACATAAACAAGCAGCCTCTTACAATAGATTGCATTTAGAATTTTAGAGTAACTTTACCCAACTGCCAAAATATCAAAATATTCACTGTGCAAAGCCTTACAACGACGGTATAAATAATTCAGCCTGCAAACTAGAAGTACACAAAATCTATAGCGTATCTCATCTGACGCGTGACGTTTAAAGATCATTGAGGGAATCAATGTCATATTTTTAATAGTACTTACGGGATATTTACCGTGATTAGAATCATTATAAATATCCCGTAAGCACTATTAAAAACGTGGTAAACAACCGTGAAAGTGTTTCAATGTCATATTACCATAATCACCAGACTTGGCAGGCGTCTTGGTGATTGCAGTAATTCTAATGTACTGAGAACAATGCTGCGCCTATTCCCTGAATATCCCTAAGCCGATCCTAACTGCACCCAAAGGAAGAAATCGGCTAGATCGGTCACAATACTTTTAAAACCTTACCTTAATCCCAGCGGTTCTAAGCATGGCCAATGTCTTCGGAACATCTTCTGCAAGTCTATCTTCCACTCCGGTCAGTGCGAGGAGTGTGAGCCCCTGGTGGAGCATAGCCATTGCGGCTGCGGTTCGCTCGATGCGGTTCGTCACGCTTAGCCGAGCTTCCTTGTATTCAACCTTTGAACGAACGAAGTAGGATATTGTGGTAGGTATAAAAACCGTGCTCGGTCGTCGATCGGTGCTCAAGACTTCGATTTAATTAAAAAAATTGTCGTTTTGTGAATGAAATCTCATCTTGATTACCTATTCACGACTGGGCGGAGTTCTGTAATATAGGACTGTATTAATATATAGCGATTTGAACACATACATTTGTTTCCACATGACTACATACACACTAAAATATTATATTTAAGAAGAATGAAGATGGTGGTATCAGTGTCAGAAAAAAACGAGTTGTTTCAACGTCGGGGTAAATAAAAATAATTATGTTAGTGCGATATGAACACAAACTCGTGAAACCGATTGAGTTGTTGAGACGTTGAAACTGTAGAACCAACCAAATAACAAATAACAGAGATTACACATTGATATATTATATTTAATCAGATCTAAAAAATTCTTAGTCCTTTCAACAAATTCAACAGTGATCAAAGCACTGTCAAAAAAAAAATCAACCTGTAAGGTTACCATACCACCAACCTCAAAATCCGAGTACTGTTGTTGCGTCAAAGTCTTCTTAGCGACGAGTAGTGTCCTCAATCCGTCGGCCGCCAGCTGGCGACACTCGGCGCTGAGCCACGTCGATCCTAACAGCTTCGATAACGCAACGTCTGCGCCTTTCACGTAGTACGTTATGGCACCTGAATTCTCCTCCTGCATATTTGGGATATCTTAGAATTAGCAAGTTGAAATGGGCAGGCCACATCTAGTAAAAATGACCAACGGGGAAGAAAGGTTCTAGAGTGGCGACCACGAACCGGAAAACGCAGCGCAGCGTAGGCCTCCCACTAGGTGGGCTGACGGCCTGGTAAAAACCGCAGGGCCGATGGATGCAGGAGGCGAGCAGCCACTCAAACTGGCGCTTTGTTGGGAGGCCTATCTTCATCAGTGGACGTCTTCAGGCTTTTGATGATGATGACTTTTGGAGTCGGTATATTATAGAAAAGTTACAATCTTTTAAAATTACCCGTACGCATGCTGTGTATACTTTCTTTTAATAATTATCAACCTTCACTAGGTCACAAATTGTCAAAAGGGCTTTGTAGAACTAAACTTGACAACGAAATATGATCCCTCTACTATGGAAACAAGACACATTTTCAAGGAATACTTGGGGGGACTTAAGCCTATTGAATACCATACCTGTACAATAATGCCCATCATTTTGCTCTCACTTGTGAAAGGAAATATCTGCAAAATGGTGTAGTTGACAATTTCGTTCGCAGCACGCAACTTTAACGATATGTTGTGTAGATCTCTTCTGTACAGTGATACGCCCATCTGGAGAGAAATACAGTGAATGGATGAAAGACACAGCGCTTTAATGTAATTCTGTCCTTTTTTGTTTATCGAGAACGACGTTCGCAGGAAAGAGAAAGGTTGCGATTAAGATATCGCGTCGTTGTCGATGCAAACGAGTTTTCACTCTAGCATTACTGAATTACAAAGGGGTAAAAGGGATAAGGGAAGAGTAATTATTGCTTTGTTAAAGCAAGTGAGAAAGTATCGAACCATATAAAATTTTCCGACCATACATCCTTGGCATCGGAACATGCAAATCCCTGTGGAAAATCTGTGGAATCAGATAACATTAGAAGCAACAGATCGTCACTAAACTTGATTTCTCACGAATTAACAAAGAGTAGATTTAACAATACTTCCTGAGCTATCGATTATTTTGTTAAGTCTTTTATTGTCAAGTCTTATGTAGTTTTTTTTCAATCAAAGATAAACTAATATTTGACCACGGTTTCACCTGATGGTAAGTGACGACGCGGTCGACGACGTGTGAGTTTCACCACACACGCACATCTGCGCACTAGATGACTAGATTTTTGCTACTGCGCAGGTTTACGCATCGACTTCACAGCCGCCATCAAGTTAGAACCGCACTAAACCATCCATATCCTCACCATATCGGTCCACTTGACCAGAGCCACCTCGTCCGGGCTGGAGGCCTGGTAGTCGCACAGCTGCTGCTGCGGCACCGCGCCCGCGCAGCTCTCCGACATCACGGAGCTACCCATGTCTGGAATACGTCTTTGTTACTTGAGCCCGCGTCGCGTATGAGAAACTGATGACAACTCAGCCACCCTTATTGGCTAATTCTACTAGGTGGTAGGACTTTTCTGCAAAGTTCGTCTAGGTAGGTACCACCGCTTTGCCAGTTATTCTGCCGCCAAGCAGTAGTGTGCAAGCACTACTGTGTTCCGGTTTGAAGGGCATTGTAGCTAGTGAAATTACTGGGCAAATGAGACTTTATGACCTGATTACACAGTGTAGTAATCTGATTACTACACTGTGTGATGTCTCAGGATGACGTGCGGAGTGCAGTGTCACGCGCATTTGGCCCAATACTTCGCCAACACGCAGAAAATGTCACTTGATAATCTTCCGTTAGGCAGAAATAAAAAAATTCGTAAAATAGCCCGCGTTATTCAGTTGTATGGGATGAGGCATCAGGGGCCGTACTGTGAGCTTTAGTGCGATTCAAACCAGAGCCTGTATTGGATCGCTTCTTTTTTTTTTGTATGAAGATTTTGACAAGCGATCCAATATTGGCTCAATTTTGAATCGCGCTAAGAGCTCACAGGACGGCCCCTGTACGGTATTATATTTTCTGGGTCGCCACCTATGGACATTTGCCTTAAATGAGATTTGACTTAGAGAAGACTCTTTTTAACACTATTTTTGAAGCTCTCCTGTAATTATGCAGAACAAGATCTTTCTAAATCATGCAGGTTCATGGAAGAAACGAGCGTCAAAGTCGCGTCATATGAAGCTTCCACATCTCTACAATATGCCAATATGTGGATACGCTTTTTGCGATTTGTGTCATACCCTATTGAACTTCTTCCCGAGTTTGTTCTGTAACATTGTGGCACAGTGCGATGGCGAGCACAGCTTGCCACACCTGGCGGGGCGTCGCTGAGAGCCCCTCGTGAAAGCTACCAGTAGGAGAGACAGAGAGAATGCTCATCTATTGTGTTGTGTCATACCTGATTGAGCTTCATCGCCAGTTTGTTCGGTAACATCGTAAGACGGAGTAACGTTGTGACACAGTGCGATGGCGAGCACAGCTTGCCACACTTGGCGGGGCGTCGCCGAGAGCCCTTCATGAGAACTGCCAGTAGGAGAGGTTGGAGAGGTAGGCAAAGAAGGCTCGTCGTTCGTTACGTACTGCGTTAGGAAGGCTTCTACCTGTATAGGCAATAATGTAACATAATTTTTCATCATCAGTCGGAACACGTTTACTGCTGAACTTCATAGACCCATTATAGGGTTTGTCTTAATCACCAAACTTAGCAAGCGCCTTGCTGAATGCAGTCGATTATAATGCAGACCCATGATAATGCTGCTGGTCATCATCATCATCATTAACAGCCTGAAGACGTCCACTGCTGAACATAGGCCTCCCCCAGGGAGCGCCTATTAGAGCGGCTGCTCGCCTCCTGCATCCATCGGCTCCCCGCGGCTTTCACCAGATCGTCGTCGTCATGCTGCTGCTCATTCCCAGGATATTGCTTTAGCTGGCTCATATGGACGCAAACGGCACAGAAAAAGCGAACAAGATACTCTCTTCTCACAAGTGGTCCGATTAATTTAGGTACACCGCAATTTATCGTGCGAAAGCGAATTAAGCAACAAAAAGAGCGCGACCGTTGGCTAATTCAGGATGTGCATTATGAAATTAGTTGTTTGATATGGATTATTTTGTACCCGTTTCCTCAAGTGAATTTCTCTGTATTGATTACACTCAAAATGACATAAAATAAAATAACAAACAAGTTTATAAATGAACAAAAAGGTGTTTTTAGTCATCAAAAGTTACCTCATGAAAATTATCCTTATCGAACAGTGCATTCCCAAGATGTAGCTTCTGGAACACCATTTCGTTTTTGGTGAGCGTGCCAGTTTTGTCAGCCAGCAGAAATTGTATCCGACCGAGCTCCTCGGGAATTGTGGTGGATCTCATCACGGTGCCCTCTATACATCGGTCACGTTGGATCGCCCACGAGTAGAAGGCTTTACCCATCTCGAGGTTAACTCGCAAACTGGCAAACGTTCGGAAGGTTAGGGTTGAGGCTATTTTGTAGTTTGCGAAATCGGACAGAAGCGTAAACTGTGGCTTCTATGGCATAGAATAGACGAAGTCTTGAAGAATTTAATAACAAAAACATGGCACCGGCGAGCAATAAACGAGATGTTATTATGTTTGTAAAACTATAATATAAAGTCTCGCGTGACTGCACTGCGCACATATAGTTTTCGATTCGAAAACGCTCTTCATCTAAATTCAATGGAGGAGACGGAGAGTGTAGATTTAGAATCGAAACGTTTTCGATGGGTTGGGAATAAAGGTGCAGCACTAACCTTATTATTTACTCAACTTTGAGATTAGATATGAAAGTCTCCTTTACCTAGTAATTTTAATAGCTACAGTGCCCTTCAAAATGACACCAAAAACACGAAATGTAATCAAAATCAACTCACCTAATAGGTATAATATAAGAGAACAGCAGCACAAATCGGAACAGGAACCCGTACCACGGTCCCGTGAACCCTTTCAGTAGTATCAACATGAGGGATACCAGCAAGGTCGCCACGAAGAGTACCTTCGTCAGGTCATTGATCTGCAAGTCGAGCCGGCCCACCTTCGACCGAGGAGTCGCATTGTTCATCACGCTGCGAGTTTCGCTGCCTGAAGGATGGAGCTTTTGTTACTGTTCTATAGGAGTTACAGTGGTTACACATTTTCTAGCGGGGACTCTAATTTTCCGAAATGAAACGTATTCAGCACCTCTATTCCTAACCTATTGAAAACTTTTCGACTCAAATTTTAGGTTCTACGTCTCCTTTCATGCTCGTATACCTCCATGTCTCCTTCTTTATCTACATGAAGTGAAGGAGACGCAGTGCGTAGATTTCGAATCGAAACGTTTCCGATGGATTAGGAATCGGGGTGCTGTGTTGGTTTTGTTTGGGTAAACGATCTGTGTATGTTTTGGCTTGATAGAAAGACAAACAAACAAAACACAAGAGACAGTCCATACCATGATAAGTACAATTACTTATAATGGTATGAGTTTTAAAGTGTAAACCACATATCACCAGCCAGAGACGATCGACTGCTGAACAGAGGCATCTCCCATAAAACGAATCTTTAAACACTTATCATAGTGGGGGTTTACCATAGCCACCAACGCTTGGCAGGCATCTTAGGCGGCGCTTTTAATGCTGCTGCCCCATTCCCGGATATACTCTTAGCTCTTACACCACCCACAACTACTACTACTACTTTACTATTACTTTACTACTACACAACAAGCACATATAAACCACGTTTAAGGCATACCATGAGGTCGCCGACTTTATTAAAACAAAATTACAGTTGTTATAAAACATTTTATAACCAAAGAGGTTTTGAACTCTATCTTCCAACTCATTAGAGGATGACCTGCATTAAAGCTTTGCAAGAGTTCAAGTAAGAAGCCAGCCAGCCACGGCAACTTGAGATTAACTATTTCGTGAAATCAGATTGTATGATTTGCAGCCATAATTAAGAAATACCTGTATAAACAACCAATCCAGTAGCTTGCCCAGACGCAACTACGCATCCGCTCCACAGCGTGTTCTCTATATCCAAGGAATCGCTTTCTTCCTCATCGAGCCTGATGCAGGTGCCCAAGAAGGAATGGATATCTTTCACCGGTTTCTCCACGAAGATCTGGGCGTTTATGTCCAGGAGATGAGCGTCGGTAGGTAGCTTTTGAGTTGACGGTAAAGGTATCCTGGGAAAAGATTGAACTAGAGTAGGCGCAAGCGGTAGGGTATACCTACCTAGCTTGGTTGATTAATTGACACATTGATTGTTGTTATCTTGAGCTGTGCAGTTCCGTATTATTTATTTATTTTATTTGAGGCTTACAGCTAACATTACAGATTAAATAAAAAATAGACTTAGAAAGCCAACGAAAAGCCTCCACAACTAGCTCCTTATTTTTTCTGTAAGTAAAAGTGTGTGTGTCTGTTCTGCCAGTATTTTTTCTACCATTTGTGTCATTCAACTTACTCTTGGTCTTATTTACAATAGTTCATTAAATAACTTTGTCAACTGACTGCAAGTCTGCAATATACTAAATTAGCCTTACATTATACAATTCTTACCTCAACTTCCAATCAATCTCTCCGTCCAGCTGGTCTGTCCTAATAAACACAGTTCCCATCGTCTCGTTAGTCCTAAGCAGTATCATGTCAGCCGGCACCCGCTGTCCCTTGTGAAGCATCACAATGTCTCCCACACGAAGCTCGGAGGCTGGCACGTGTTCCGTGACGAACGGTCGGTAACCCTCGACGGCCGAGTCGAGGACTATGCGCTCGTAACGCTGACGGTTCACTTCGCGGTCCCGCCTGAAAACCAACAAGTAATGTAATGTGTAATCATAAGTACTAGGTGGTACTACCCACTGAAGTGGTGACTCTTATCAACTTATATCGAAGGCCAAGACTCATTTTGGGTAACTGCGCCATCCTAGTTAGTTAGGTGGTTTACTTGGTGATAGGACTTTTCTGCAGTCTACGTAGGTACCACCACTTTGCCAGTTATTCTGCTGCCAAGCAGTAGTATGCAAGCACTACAGTATTCCGGTTTGAAAGGTACTGTAGCTAGTGAAATTACTGAGCAAATGAGACTTTATGACCCTGATAACAAACTCTAGTAATCTGATTATTATGTGCTGATGTTACAGATGATGTGTGCAGTGGAGTATCACACAAAACTTTATTATTTTAAAGTTGCAGCTGCAACTATAATAGGCACAGCCGTGTCACTTAACATCAGGTGTAAGCGTAGGTATAGAATAACTCCGCAAATACATTTACATAAATAGCAACTCTTGCTGCAATAAAGTGCAATTCAGCTCGCTGGATGGAATAAAAATATATTTGTCTTGTTTCAATTAGTAATTGCTTCTCTTTCTATTGTGTTAAGTTTAATGAAGATGGGTGTATTTTCTACCAGGAATCCAGCAACAGTATTGGTAAAGTAAGGAACGATGACTTCGTTACAATTTAAATCTTACCTGTATCTTCTGAAATCGTCAATTGCCTCCCTAAACAGTGTCACTGTAAGCACAAAGCAGAGTGGCCCCCAGTATGTATAAAGGTAGCCAATCCGAATGCTCGGAATGAATTGACTCAAAGCCATAACCAAGAAATACAGATTCAGGAAAAAACGGAACTGCTCAAACAGCACCAGGGGCAGGAATGTGAAAATGTTGTATTTCTGGAATAAAAAAAGATGATATTGCCTTGTTTTATTTTTGAAACACAATCTAAAAACTTACATACAAATTTTACTCTATCCCACCATTCCCAGCAACTTCTTCTCTCTGACCTTCTTTAATCATTTAAAATAATAAAAACTAAAGTAAACTATGTGTAGTTTTTTATAGGCCCGCATTTGCCTGCAATCTCAACTGATGGAAAGTGATGGTGAGGTCTATGATGGTACATGCTTGTCTAGAAGACATCAAATCACTCACAACTTGACTTAAAAAGCCAGCCAGTATTGTACTTGATATTGATTGTTTAAATTCAGATTTCCTGACAGTGTCTGAACCAACACTGAAAAGTATCTTGAATAATATATCATATGATTGGGATTTATTCAGATAATATTTAGTAGGGACTAAATATTGTCTGAATATGTGGAATAATCATAAAGTTGAGTGATAATGCAATCTTACAGGAACCACTCCTTTTTCAGGGATGGAAAATAATTTCAATTTTAATTTCAATTGTATATTTGCATTCCACAATGTGTGTGTGTGTGTGTGTTAGTTTTTTTTTATTTTATTTGTTACAGCCTCTTATTTTATTTACATGCATCTCAATTTGTTAAGCATTTACTCTGCATGCCAGGCTGTGTAGGATTTTCGAAATCCTATTTGATCCCGTTAGGGGATGATTTTAGAAAAACTAAGTTTAAGTCTATGGACTTAAAGAAGTGTTATAAAAAATTTAACTTTAAAGCCTTAGTGGATGTCTACACTTCACGAAAAATACATCCTTTGAACATATCTCTTGGGGCCAGCAGCAGCCGCTTAGTAGCCATAAAGACAGTTTACGATATTATACATACCTACAGATAACAATTCGTTCTACTTACTTGGTTACAGACATAGTTGGGTGGGTACTCTTCATCAGGAAGCTGACCTATATTTATCTCTCTTGAACTGAGTTCCTTCTTACGAAGCCTGAAAAAGGGCAATCTAAAAAGAAGAATAATTAGGTACTGTTAACTTTAACAAAGGATTTGAGTGCCATGCATGTTATGTACCTCACCTTGACCATATAGATTTTGTTTTGGGCCTCCCCAACAACGGTGTGGTTTCCATGTTTGGATCTGATCACTCACAAGCCTTTATTTTATTCCTTCATAATAGATGACGCTTAGTTCTTGGCTTAGCAATTTCGTCACCAGATATCACGATTTAATTACAAACAAAATAAATAATATCTACACTACACTTGTGTGACTCCGGAACGAGTCGTTCCTAGGAACTGCTCCGTTGTGGTGAACTCATTCGCCTCCACGGACTGTTCGTTCAGTCGTTCCCAGTTCCCAGTTCCAACTCGGTGAACTCGAGCGAGCGCCGGGACTGAGAGTTGCTTGCGCCCGCAAGTAACTCACAGTCCCAGGAGTGATTTCGTTCACAGTATTGAGAACTTTGAACCTTGAAGCCTCTTTGCAGCGGATTGAGAATTTGAGAATGGATGAGATTGAATTCGATATTTTAGTCACACACATACGTATTTCCGGTCATAAAAAGCTTACTCTTTAACGAGTCGTCATTCTTGACACATCAGTCAATTTTATGGTCTATTCCATAACGGAGTAAGTTGAAGTTAATTTACTTCTATTATTAAAAAACATAGTAACTAACGTTGTTAAATGTGTACTACGGGCATTGTTTTAAAGTTGAAACTAATTTATTACCTATACATAAATTGTAATACAAAATAAGAACATTTCTTTTTCATAACTGCTACAGTACAAGTAAATCATGTATTTACACTACACATATTATCTAAGTACAGTCAAAAGATCTGATTAGCAGAGTCACGTACATTATAATTTATAATCAACTCCTAACTCCTTGCAAAAAAATCGTTCCGCTGTTCTGTGAATCCGAACGAGTCGCAGAGACTCGTACATCGTCTCGTTCCGACGGAGTTACTGAACGAAAGGAGTTACGGGAACTTCTAACTCCTTGCAACAAAATCGTTCCTCAGTCCAGCAGTTCTGTGAATCCGAACGAGTCGCAGAGACTCGCACATCGTCTCGTTCCGACGGAGTTACTGTACAACAGGAGTTACGGGAACTTCTAACTCCTTGCAACAAAATCGTTCCGCAGTTCAGCAGTTCGGTGAATCCGAACGAGTTGCAGAGACTTGCACATCGTCTCATTCGTTCGGATTCACAGAACGAAAGGAGTTACTAAACGAGTTAAAAGAACGAGTTCCTGGTCCGGAACGAGATTTGAAGAACGAGATCACCAAAGTGAACGAGTTTGCCCAAGCCTAATCGACACTACACGTCTGACACATCACTGTTCTTCTTCTTTAATGGCTTTCTATCGCTTTTTTGCAATAATTCTGCCAATGTCAAGTGAGTAAAATTTGTACGGTAATGTCAAGTCAAAGTCAAAGTCATATTTTGTCAGTCAAAATGCCAACGGTTAAATGGTGGATATTTTACTGAAGGCTCTAAAAAAGGCCGTTGAAGCAAAAACGAAAATGCATGGTTGTATAATCTTAAAACCATTTGCCAACACTCGTGCACGTTCACGAACACTTAACGGATAATAATCCACCCTTATTACACATTAAAATTCAAGATACACTAGTTTTGGAAAATAAATTCATATTTTTTTTATGGCAATTGTTTAGCACATTTTTGCCAGTGTCATGTCAAAAGAGAAATAAAAGAAATTCACAACCGCCATTGTCGGATTTTCTTCAAATACCACCCACATCACTGTTTTTAATTTTTTACACAGACTAGGTAGGGGATATGATTCTTTATTAAAGCAGTGTGGCTATCTGTAAATTAGCCAAATTAAAAAATAAGCTATTTACCGTGACTTTTATTCATAGTGGTGTGCAACTTGTAATATCATAATCTAGATTTTATACTGTACTTTGTCCGTGGTTCCACGCCGTAACGTTCGTAGTGATGTGAATTATACTTGTAATCGATGATTTGTAGGTTTATAAAACGCTTGTTACTAGTAACTTGTAGTTACTAGTAACTTGTAGTTACTAGTTCTTGTAGCTGCTACAATTGTAGGCTACAATTGTAGCTTTATAAAACCGGGCCCAGAAATATAGGGAGAGATCGGAGAGATGGAAATAATATATTTTTGTAAGGACTTACCAAGGAACTTATATATACCTCAGCAGGGTTATCACGGACGGTAGACAAAATTGTCTCTCCCCTGTTTTACTCCACTTGACATGTAAATTGTATGAAGAATTTGACATAAAACAGGGAAAAACAATTTTGTCTACCGTCCGTGCCAGCCCGGCTGGAATGCCTACGCGGTGGATGGAAACGCGGTCGGATGGAGATAAGGGGGTCTAGCAAAGATACACACGCTTGTTTTTCCGCACACGCTACGGAAATAGCCGTAGCGTGACCAAAATGGTAGCAAAATGGCATAGTTCACGCCAGACGTCTAATCCGCAGCGCCGTACGGAAAACGCTCGATTGTCTATGGACTGAGCGTGAGCTCTAAATAAAAAAGTGAAAACTGAACAACAATGGCGGCGATAATTTAAAATAGGGAGAATTATGTGTGATTTGATATAATATAGCTCCATAAGTTGAATGGTATAATAAAAATAGTTTTTATTATTTTCATAATATTTTTCTAAATGCTGATTGCAAGCAAAGTTGTAAAATGGAAATAAGAAGTTTTATATGATATTACGGATATCACACATGGATCTGTTAAAAAATTTCATCCATGATACCTATTTATTGTTACGAAAGTAAAGCAAACTTGGTAGAATAACTTTTATTTTATTGTATTTTAGATGGATAGACCACGTGCACACGTGTCCCACATTAATCTGATGTGAAGGAGATTCTCATTTTTACCACTGATAGAGTGGCACAGGCCCACAACCAAAGCATAATAACATTAATGACTTAAATAGAAAATAGCCCGAACGTGAAATAAATGTAGTATTCATGTCGTGGGCGTTACTAGTTAGTATCCAGTGTATTCATTTGGCCAAATACTTCGCCAATACGCAATAAATGTCGCTTGATAATCTTGCGTTATGCAGAAATAAAATAATTCGTAAAATAGCCCACGTTATTCCGTTGTATGGGATGAGGCATCTGTACTGTAGGTATTATATTATCTGGGGCAATAGCCAGATTTTACCTTATCTCAACAACGTTAACACAAAATTGATGTAGATTTGCTTAACGAAATCACGAAATCCAACAAGTTATCGATCGACAGGTTTGAGTAGCGAACGTTAACATGACATGCATGAGTTCGGGCGGACGCGCAGGGAGCGTGAACGATTACGACAAAATTAGCGATAGCGTTTGTCAAAACTTAGGCCTCAACACATCACGCTACCGCCGTGGGCGTTATCCACGATGATGTTTGCGACCGAGTTAGCGTGACCCGATGTCGCTTATCCGCAGGGACTGTCATCTCCATACATTTTGGCGTTAGCGTTAAGCATTAACGCCAATGGAAAGGGATCTTTGCTAGACCCCAAGGACGTGCGAGACCTGTCGACAAAATAAAGCCCTCGAAAGACATCGACAAAATTTACCGATGTTAGATCCATGCTACATGTTACTGATAAGAACGATAAACAAAATCTGTTTATCGACTCGATATATTTGTCGAACCGAAGATCCGTGCTTGCACTGCAGAAGACAAAATAATAAAAGTTAGTCTGTGTTACGCATAGTAAATTTTTTGTCTCTAATCTGTGGTGTTTCTTTAACAAATGCTCTTTGTATTCTGTGGTTTCATATATAATTTTTCTGTATGGTGGTTTCTAGGAATGTGACCAAAAGGAGAAAAATCGATTTTTAATCATCGATTATTTTTTTGGACAACGATTATCCTAAAATTGATTTTTCAGATAAAAATTGTAGAAGATCGCCGCGTGAGAAAATAATATAAAAACCAACAGCTATTCCAAAAATAAAGGAGAAAATCTAAATAAAACAGAGGACCATTTTCATTTCAAAATGTCAAGTGCCAAATCAACACTGACGTGTTTTTATTTTCTTTTTAGGGTTCCGTATTTAAAAATACAGAACATCCTCCAAACCCCAAGAGAAAATTCAAGTTCTCACTTCATTGCTAATATACATAGGCCGCAGATAACTAAACATCATAGTAACACGTCAATAAAAATCTTTTAGGATAGGTAACACAACAATAAATATTAACACATAAGCTATTCCTCTAACATGCTTACAGTACTCATCTTAATGTAAACTAGGTCTATGTATCTATCTATCTATCTATCCCTCCTAA
This sequence comes from Ennomos erosarius, assembly GCA_963580505.1. Classification (NCBI taxonomy): domain Eukaryota; kingdom Metazoa; phylum Arthropoda; class Insecta; order Lepidoptera; family Geometridae; genus Ennomos; species Ennomos erosarius. Next base: position 3,030,954 of record OY756978.1, on the reverse strand, counting down.
CCCGAAAAGAAGGAAAAACAATCAATAAGTATAGAAAATACAAAGTCACATCAAAATAATATCAATATCAAGAAATATTAAATGAACATCAAAATTATTCTAAATCATTTGTCATGAGATCGACTTTCTTCTTCTATTGTATTTATGCTCTTCATAAGTACTATCTATCGCGATGGATTGTGATCTTGTCATAATGGGAGCAACGATATTGTCTCACTCCATCCATTCTAAGTAAAGCTGTAATCTGGTTGAAGGAAAGCTTAAGGCAAAGTCAGAAATTTATACCAAATCTTGTTTCCTATAAATCCAACCAGCAATCTAGTAAGGTGTTGTAATGACTCCCCCCTCTACTAACCCCCCTATTCCCCTTCTTTCTACCCCCTTTATATTCATCTAATTGTATCTTTAATAACTAACTTTACTTTAATACCTAAATTTAAATATCCTATAAATTGCAATTAAATCAACGCTAGCAAATCTAATACCGTTGAAAAGAACCTAGAAGTAACCTAAGTTTGTTGTATGTTCTAGATTTGTTATGGCCAAGTGACCGTCTCCTAATAGTGGTAGAACCCGTACGTTGTAATAATGTAGTAATCCAATTCCTTTTAAAGTAATGAGACAATTCCTAACTGACGCCGACTCAATACGAGATTAATTTAGTAGAATGTAATTTCTTTATTTTACTAAGCTTTGCAATCTGAACCTATGATGAGCGCTAATCCTATATTTGCTGGAAATATCGAAAACGTAGATTGCCCAAAACAACTCACATTAACCTAATAAGTAGTACTAAGGCTTCACGTAAATGTTGTAATAAGTCATACATTCTGAAGTTAAGTCTGTTTAAATTAGCGAAGTCATGATAATCTATCTGCTTATCATAACATTCGGCTACGGAGCACCTCCCCGCTCCATAACTGTGAGCTTCGACACCTGACGGGACAGCCCTCCACTATGTTGTGTATGAAATTGCCTCCACTTGAGGTTTTCAAAACACTGTTGGGGAAATTGATTTTACTATTTGTTACTATTCATTCCAGGTCAGTATGTCTAGTTTTGTCTTCAAAACACTAAGGACAGAGAGGACATGATCTTTTAGCAAGCCCTAACAACATACGTCCTCAATACATTCAAGGGAACTCTACGTTAATTTGTTAGCAAAGCAAAACCTCATACTTATCCTTCATCACCTAATGTGAGACCATTGTGAGTCTATCAAATACGTACTAAATTCAGTATATGAGAGACCCTAAAGTTAGCCTTCCAGCTGAACTTCCCCCCCTGTCTCATCTCATACAGCCCAAAGTCTAAAGCCTTCCTAAATTTCCGCCATAAAAATTGCCGATATTACTTTAGCTTCAGTTATCACGTTTTAGTCAATGTACCAGTTTTAACTATCAAACGATTTTCCTAAAGAATTATACCTACTAACGTTTTGTTATAAAATAAATTGTATGTTTTTATTGAAAGTTCATTTGAACAGTGTCAGACCTGAATTTCAACAAACTGAACCATATTCATAGAATTGAGATAAATAGATATTGATAATTAAGCTTTACGAGAATGATCCCAATCTAAAATAAATTCTGCGTCATTTCTTTACCTATCTTGAACCTTATAGATCGATATTTGATATCCTAAGTCTCGTTCCGTTAACTTTTACGCACCTAACGCAACATAATCAACCCTACTTATTTTGAAGCTAATAGAGTGAAATTAAACTTAATTCAGGAAGATGCTATTATACTTGCAAATGCAATCATTCGAAACCTAGTTTCCCAACTGTTACATAACTAACGCAACTAATCCATTACCTGTTTTGAACTAACAGGACGATATTCAATTACATACGCTTGATTAGGACTTTTCCTTCAGGATCCGATTAGAGAAAATCCTACCTACTCTCAAACCGCACACCACCAAGAAATTATTATTTTGGTAGAATATTGTCATTATTTTATTTTTTAGAATCAAGCATTTATTAGAATTTTGATTTTCCCTATTTTCCTAACCATTTTATTTTACCGCATGATTTATAATTTTAACCCTAATCTTAAGCATTTTTATAAAACCGAGTTTTGCCTATTTCCCCTCACAGTTTTATATTACTACCAATTTTATAATAATTTTGAATCTATTTTTATGTACCTTTGTACAATCGATTTTTACCTATTTCCCTAAAACATTTATTTTACTGCAAATTTTAGTATTTTAACCCTAACTCTCCCTCCCATGTGTGTTCCTCAACTTATAGCTTTTTCTAACATCTGGTGTGTACCCCCAAAACTAGAGATTGCTACAAATCTCATATTTACTTTTAAGCGTGCATGTCTGTTCTCGAGTGTGCAATGAGAACATACCTAATCTAGCCTATAAGAAAACGAGCTGTGACAAAAGCTCTCCAAAGCTAATAAATCCTATTGCCACCTATTTTTTATCTTGTATGCGGACCGAATGCATAGAAGACAAAACCCTATTGTGTGGGACAGTTCAGTTTGATTTACATTTAGGATCCGGGTATCGTATACACGAAGACGGGTCAGCTAATCTTTTCAGCCCTCCTTTCAGCCAGAATGCAAACCAAACCAAAAGGGTGGATCCAGATCCTATAACGGAGGCAAAATCTGGTGCAGGTCTCCACAGAACACGCGATCTGCCCTAACGCAAAAGTAGGAGGAAAACAAGCTTCGTATATCACATGTTTCAACTTGTTTCTGACTGGGGTTTCTGGAACCAAGGATTCTTCCTCAGAACCAGAATTACTTGAGAGGACGACTCTAACTTGAAGTTAACCGAAAATCTCATGTGCACTGACAGGTATCATGTAGTGATCCCCGCGAATGCTTAATGAATGAACCCTTTGACAGCTCCTCGGCTCTGTTTTATAGTTTCCCCTGGTTTCATTTTGTAGTGCGCGCGCCGAAATGGTCAAAATCTATATTGAAAACAAAATTTGTCTGACTAATTTACATACAAAATTTTGACCCCATTATTCATAATAAAACCTATTTTGAAGCATGAAAATTGTATTTTTATATCGTAACAGACTAAAAAAACAAGTTTTTGTTTTGATAGAAAAATAAAAGTCTATAATATTGTATTTTAGTTTTGTATGGAAAAATCGCAGATAACTACGTAATCTATGTCTAATCTATTATTTAAATCGTTATTTGATTACTCTTAATACTGTTTACACTTTTCCCGAGATTATACATCCTATTAAGTACATCCTTTTCCCTAAATAATTTCAAAAATAATATAATCTACTTGTGAACTAGCTCCTAAGTATACTAAATAAATCAATAATGCCAATCCCATATTTTAAGTGATATTCTCTTCAGATTATCATCAAATTTTAGTCCTCATTTGCTAAGTTTTTTGTACTGTTTTTCCTGTCATCTCACAAGCAAAGCCAGGTGCCGATCTTAGTCTCATCTACATTGGTATGGTTGTGATACTTCACTTAAACAAAAGAAAATCTATTTTCTTTTGACAGCTCAATATTAGCCACACGATTGCTTCTGCTTGAGAAAATTTAAGAGGGGTGGGTATCGCAAATCGTTCAATTTAGATGGAAAATTCGAAAATATCATGAAAACCTAATTCAAAAGTACCCATCCTACTCGTTCTAAAGTAATAATCATCTAAATATTATGTAATGTAATTTCGAAAATTAATATGACCTTTAAAACATAACTTGCATTCCTGAAAATTCCTCCAAACTTCCACAAATCTATAGGAAACCGACAACAAAAGTCATAATTATCCGAATGCTAGATGTTCCGCTTACGTGTTTTATACTTTTATGTAGATATTTACAAATAAATCAATACAACTTTCCAATACCACTTGATAATGTTATTAATAACATAAAGCTCTATCAATACAACTGAAGTCATATATTAAAATAATAATCTAAGACCTTTTAGTTCCTGAACTATCTCTGTGACAGAGTAAATCGCTTTAAGCCGAATCCATAAGCACAATCACATCTAAATAGATAATAACACATAAAATAACTCCTTCCCTATATGCCTAAGTATTAAAATTTTATGTGAAAAGGGTAATAAAGTACTTTATCCTTCAGTAATCATCTTTCAGTCGATGCTCATGAAAAATACCCTGGCCCTTAACAAAATTTCACGCCTAATCCCTCCTTACACCGCGCAAACTTCAGAAATTAATTAAGAAACATAAAAAATCCGTCACGCTTAAGTTTGGAATCCAAGGAAAATTTTTGACACATTCAATGATCGACCGCTCTACGACTAAGAGCTCCCAAATCTTTGATATGAACTCTGTATGCAATATTATAACGAAGGTTTGATTTCTACTAATTTCACTTCATTTCATATTCAGATAACTACTCCAATACCCATCTTCATATTTTTCAGTAATGAGCGTAATGCCTACGACTATTGCTTTAATTTGAATTATTCTTATAAGCAAAATTGATAAGATTTAATGATTTAAATATTTTTTATTGATGAACAAACATTCCTAATAAATGTGACGTCACGAGACACCCTGGATCGTTACAGTGTGTAATCGGTCAATAGAATACCTTTGTCGGACTTGAAAAGATCGTTTTTTGTGTGATGGAAAAGTAATAAAAACATTTTTCAAATTTATTTCTATCGTTCATTATCTGAACGGAACCTCTGTTACAGGAATTTGGGGCCTCACTATTTTTAATACGGATAAATAAGATTAAATCTTTAGAGTAAATGGTTTTAATCAAAACAAGAAATAACGCATGGTAAAGAATAACATAAACCTAACCTTACCTCACAATCACAACCACATGGATGGATTTTCTGTCATTTAAATAGCAATATTGCTTATTAACTACTTATAGAAACTAAAAAGTTTCTATACCACCACATTCTTCCAGGCTCAAAAGAGAACAACATTCAATTTAAAACCTAATCTCCGTAGCGGCTAGGAAGTCTGCGTTCTATTGTTGATCTACGCAGATTACTAGTTGAACATTCGGTAACTAGGTATTCAGTATTCTACTTTATAAATAAATAAATAAATAAGATAAAACCTTTAAAATATATGGTTTTAATAAACAAAATTGAAGCAATAACGCATGGTAAAAAATAACCTTAGACTAACAACCACATTGACAGATTGTCTGCCATTCAAATAACAGTATTGATTTTAAACTACTTATAGAAACAAAGAAGTTCTATATAGTCTGGCAAAGCTAACTCTGCAGTGATTCAAAATTGGTGTAATACAAAATCTTGTTTGTGGTAGGTAGCACAGTGCATACTTCAAAATCTTTTCGAAAACACAACCGATCAGAAAATTCTAAACTGACATGCTTCTGACATGTTATGAAATTGACAGGTAATGACATAAAAAACTGATTACTATATGAAAAAGTTTTTGGGGGTTCTTTGGAACTGCAGAGTTCAGTTCAATTCTATCACAACAAATACCACTAGAAAAAAAAAACGATAACTTAATAATAAAATCGATTTTTAAATAATCGATCATTAAAAATCGATATTTAAAAAGAAAAATCGATTATTTTAATGATGATCTTTTTACATCCCTAGTGGTTCTGGTTTCGTTTTTCGTCTTTGGTGCGCGTTTATAGTACTAACTAAATCTATGCTGAAGTTGGAACTTGAAACGCTGTATTGTAATACCTAATAATCGCTTTGTATTATTCGTGATTTGTGTGAAGGATTTGTGATCAATGATTCTGGCGCTTAAAGCTCTGTCGGGACTGGCAAACACTTCGTTCGTTCGCTTGTTGCTTGACAGACATGACAACTGCTGTGTTGTTTCTCTCCGTTTTCTGCATTTGTTAGAAAGTGATAGAAAATAACATTGTTTATTTCTTGCGCACGAAGAAATTACGAACTGCATATGTAATATTCCTCTACGCGGGCCTAACGAATTTACTGTATATCCTATTGCATTTTCAAGAGGATCTGGATCTGCCGCGGGAAAAGGGTGCGCGCCAGTTGTGTCTCGCTGTGACTGGGCTTTGACTGGGCACACCTCTGACCTATATTCTGCTTATTGCATCCAATCTCAGTATATAAGTAGTTTTGTAAAATAGGGCGCCGCCGCCGCCGGTTTGCAATATAACTTAGCTATTCTGTTGTCGTTTCATGAAGTGCATTCTGACATTAAAAACTGAATCGTGATATTTTTGACCTCCTGTCTGTCTTAAAAGCTTGATCTGTCAACAATAAGCTCTTGCAGCCCCTAAATGTATATTCCAAACAGATAATATAGTGAAAGCAAGTGAAGTACCAATGTGTAGTTATATTAAGACAATGTGTGTGCTAGTGGTACCTACAAGTTGTAGTTTGAAAGGAAGTGCTAAGACGTCACTATGATGGACTCAGACTTGCCCCCTGGTAGTTGTAATTCCACCGGGCATTTGTCCACAATAGGATACCACACATATCCAGGTGAGCATTATAATAATGGAAATGATTTTAAAGTGTAAACCACACTTAAGGTATATCTATACAGATATTATAATCCTCAAAATTTCAGCAACCTGCGGGATTTTAACCCTTAAACCCACCAACCAACCCGGCGAGTTAGAGGGTGCGGGTTCAAATCCCGCTGGTTGCTTTAATTTTTAGGACTATAATATCTTTATACATTATAATTATTCCTGAACATGTGCATTAATCTTTAAGGTATGTGTAAATAGCCTCTTTGCTAGAAATAACTGATATTTATGTACAAATTTAACATTAATAGATAGAAATAAACTCTTTATTGTACACTAAATAAACTTAAATTTATACATGTACAAAGAAACAAACTTTGATCTAGAGCATACAAGGTTAAACCCCGTTAAAATTAACTAAGTTCTGCAAACCACAAAAAGAATTTGCCTGCAAAATTTGCTGATGTTGTTTAACTTCAAGATGTTGTGTTCAATATAAAATAAATAAAAATAAAAATAGTGTTTATTCACTGAATTTTTTCTAACTAATAGTCTTAACTACTAACGTATTCCACAGTTATTGTTTTCACACTGTTTAACTATTAAAATTTCACCAGCAGTCTGTTTCACAATCAGGCTGTCCACTCTGGACATAGGCCTCCTCTAGAGTATGCCATTTTTCCTGTTTCACAATCAGGCTGTCCACTCTGGACATAGGCCTCCTCTAGAGTATGCCATTTTTCCCTGTCTCTGGCTTCCCTTTGCCACCCTTTAGGTAAATCGTCTTCCCACCTTCTCTGTGGTTGTCCTTTTGGTCCCATCTCTGGGGTACCAGTGTATGATGTCTGCGGTCCATTTGCTTTTAGTAGATCTGACAGTATGTCCAATTCAGCGCCATTTGAGCCTCTTGATTTTTCTTGAGACATCTGTCACACCTGTAGCCTTCCTTATTTTAGTTAGTCTCCATTTGTCTTTTAGTTTAATGTGCAACATGCTTCTCTCCATCCCCTGTTGGCACACCTTAAGTTTTTCGCTTTGTGCCTTTGCGAGGCCCCAAGTTTGACACCCATAAGTAAGAACTGGCAGAATACACATGTTGTACACCTTCCGCTTTTCTAGCATTGGTACATTCTTATTTGTGTTCAATAAGTATAGTGTAATTCAAATCCATGATGGCTGTGAAGTTGCTGAGAAATGCTGTTGCAGAAGTTAGATGTGTGTGTGTGGGCAGAGGTAAGCCCTGCACCCCTATTCCTAACTTATCGGAAACCTTTCGATTCGAAATCTACACTCTCCATCTTCTTTATCTACATTTATAATGAAAGAGATGGAGAGTGTAGATTTCGAATCGAAATGTTTCCGATAAGTTGAGAATAGGGGTGCTGAGTGCTGACCGCAACAGCTTGCAGCACACTTCACAGCTGACATTGGTTTTGAATCACAAAAGTTATTTATCTCAAAAATGTGAATAATTTATTAACTGAATGTATATTGATTCTGTTTATTAGAAACAAGGTGTATAATTTTATTCTGATTAAACAAAGAGCTTGTTCTTATGTGAAAGCTACACAACAAACAACAGTATTTGAAAATTGTTATATTCTGGTTAAAGATATAAATAAATTTATTTTCTCATTATTAATTAGTAAAGATAACATTTTTCTGTTCCTTGGTGACACAAAGAGTACACACACGACCAATTACTTTGTTTTAAATTCTTTGAATGCAATAAGACAATACATGTTATAGAGCATTATTAGTTTAACCATTATTAGGCAATGATTTACCACAATTTGAATGAACAAAATGTGTGTAAATATTTTTGTGCACTCAAGCGTAGCCTCAGTCTAGTTCACACCTGTGCATAACTTTAAATTGCCAGTAAATATTAGATGACCTCATCCAGCCAGCAGTGAGAGGATAGGTTCATGCTTTATGTCATTATTACCTGACCACAAACAGAATTAGTTGAGATCTGATGAGATTTTGAGTTGTGTCATTATTTATTATTATTTTAATAGGGTTAAATAAAATAAATATGTGTGGACTATTCACACAGCGCCATCTAGCCCCAAACTAAGCATAGCTTGTACTATGGGAACCAGATAACTGATACAATACTTATATACTTTTTTGTTTTGTAAATTCATATGTTAGTTGGATATTTATATATAAAACTACCTTTCTAAACAGTACTTGCATTTTGATTGATTTAGTGATTTCATTGTTATAGTTGATTAAATACTTAGTTTTATTTTTGGCTCCAAAAACGTGCCTAAATGCTTTTGTATTTCATTTCCAAAAATATAAAGCAGCTTACACAACATTCTTTCATTAATTATTACGTAAATACAAGACTTGCAATTGTGAATTCTAATTGATGTTTACAAATTGTTTGCAGTTATTGATTCTCATAAGATTTAATAATAAGTAACTGATATAAACGTTATCTTTTTTTTTTTTCAATAGCTGCTTTATTGCTATGTATACAAGATAATGTATTTAGAACTAATGGCCTCTTGTAATCAATCTTACAACTACAATAAATAGAAACCAGTATCATACTCCTTCAGTGTTCTAATCTGGTGCTGTATTAAATCAAAACTTAAGGGCCTTGTCACCATTCGCGATTATGCTGCCTTGGTTGTTATTATTTTCAGTAGAGATAACATAATTCAACTTGGCCCAGGCTCGGTTTCTCTGTTCCGCCACCACAGTTGTTTGAAAAATAATTAAATAAACAAATAACGACACAGATACACATTACTGTTGAATTTCTAATATTAGGTTGGAAGTATGGACTACACAAGGTGAGGTCCCATCCAATATTGCACATGTCAACCACATTATCACTTACCACCAGGGTAGACTGTAAGCCAATCTATAATTAAAAAAGAGTAAAAAGCATGCGATTTGTTGGTTATAGGTATCATTCTGTTCAGACTCGATCTGTTGTATAAAGATAACTGAATCTATCCAAGTCAATATCAAATGATGTATCGCAGTAATTCACATTCGCATTAAAATATTTAAAAGAAACAGACAAACAATTCTCATCACTGAATTTTTATGTATTAACTCTTACTAAACACCCAGCAACTCGATTTCGAACACGCATGCATTGTTATTCTTTTGTTATCTCAAGTGCTCCGTATTCTAGAGTTTAATTTGTGTGCAGGTCGAATGCATCACTCCATGAGTACGCCGGCCGGGGTGGACGGCGCAGGCGGAGGCTCCCGCACCCCTCCCGCCACGCCTAAGAAGGGCGGCAAAATGCTCGCCGTCCGGGTGCAGATGCTAGACGACAGCATATCCATGTTCCAAATACAGGTAAGCAATTTTAATCCAACCCCTGCAAGGTAATGCATGAATTAGTTCGGAACTTAATAACAAGGATATCTTTTCAAGTTGTCTAAACATTGGCGTAACAGCCCTAATAAATAAATAAATAAGTGTGGACATTTCACACAGCGCCATCTAGCCCCAAACTAAGCATAGCTTGTACTATGGGAACCAGATAACTGATACAATACTTATATACTTTTTTGTTTGTAAATACATACATAGAATACAATATAACACCCGTAGACATAGAATACAATAACACAGAATTCCCCCTATTACATGTTTTTAATAGTACTTACGGGACCTTTACCGTTATCCAATCATCGTAAAGATTCCGTAAGTACTATTAAATATGTAGGTAGTGAACAACCAATAGTGCCTTACTATGTTTGCCTAAAAGATTCCTGCAGGAAAACAGGTAACTTATGGATTAAATTGCACCTTGTACAGAATGAATATGATCCAATCAATCCACCTTTTTAAATGAAGAGGTTGCAACCAAAGATTATAAAGCCCGTTGATAGCTCGTGAACATAATCTCTCGTGCAAATACGACTCACCTTCGGGGGCAGGGGGCGAAGTAACAAAACGAGACAAAGTCATACGAAATTACAAATGACAGAACAGGATGGAACCAAAGTCACATTGGGTGTCCCGCTTCCTCTCGTAGGGTTAGCAGTTGGAATACACTATTAATTTTCGCACGAGGGGAAGTTGTATCTTTGGTCGACTGGATTTATAAGTCAATGGCTGCAACCCTTAGAATAAATTAGGTACTTATTCTAAAGGTGCAACCACATTTTCCAATGTTAAGCAACGCGCTGCGATTAATACTGTTCTGTGCTGTGACCGCGGTAATCGGAAGCTTGGATAGGTTTGTAGTATTAGCAAAACCTTTCAGCTCTGTGGTTGCATTGTCGGTGCAGTTTCCATTTTGTCTGGCACTATTTTAATTTGATCTTGCATGTATCGTTCTTGCTTGTGAATGCTGCAGTATAATTATTGATTAGCTAGGCAAGTAAAACATTAAGTATCTTAAATACGTGATAAGCTAGTCGTTCGCCCGAAGTTAAGCGTCACGGCTGTCCATATCAATAACAGTGCCGGGTAATGCCCAGGATACTCCCAAAAAATTCAACAACACGAAACTCTAACACCTAATGTATATCGTAAGACTGCATTGTGCACGTCACTCGGAGATATCAGCTCAGTCAAGTACTAAGATTTAATTTTATACTGTGAGATGAGGATCAAATAAGTTTTAGCAGCAGTTAAAAAGCATTTTATTATAGTAGGCGCATATCAGAGAGGCCTTCAGCCCACCCCCTATCCTACTTTATTTATCTAATCAGCACTTCACCAAACTAAATGGTGTACCACAAATAAACCCCTAAGTCCTTATTTATCTCATGGGATAAGTACCGAAAATGCGACGATAACCTTGTAAGATGACAAAACTAAAACTACGATAGATTTATCTTTTTTACGTAAATGTCATGCAAGTATTATAAAACCTAATTAGTTCGCTAAACCTTAGCTAGAGACGCCCCCTGCAGTTTCGACCGCGATTTATCCGTTCTTCCGCAATATTCTGAAAGGAAAAGTATCTTGGGTTGATCCTATAGTAATATCACTCCATGTTTAATATTTCAATCAAGTTTGATTCATCGTTCCTACCATAGAAGAATGATTCCCCTATTTTTCCTACAGCGTCAAAGACAAACAAAAAATATACAACCCCCTTTTACATTTTTAGTAGGGTCAACCCCAGTTTCATGGCAGTATTCTCACAGTTAAATTCCAAAGCTACTTACAAGTCCTACATACATAAAACATAGGTGTCAAACTGTCAATCCCTTAGTCAATAATTGCTCAACGCCTAATTACAAGTTGGTAGGTGTTAGTAGCTCCAGCCCCTTACGTTTCATTAGTTCCCACGGCTGGAGCCATTCATTAAGTGGAACGTTAATGAGAGAGCAAATGTAGTGACGTTTGGATTGGACGGCTACTCGGCCGGCTAGGGTAGTAGGAACTATTATAAAATCTGTGGCTAGGGCTAGGCTGATAAGCAGCGGTATCGTGCTCATATTATAAATCTCCTTTCTTCCCATCGTCAGATGATGTTTTCCATAAATTACCTTATCATTTTTATGATGCTTCACTTACCTTATCATTATTGGTGGCTTTTTTTGTTCATGCATTTTTTGGAGTAGAAACGCTCACTATAAAAATACGGTATCTCGTTTTTTTAGAGTGAGTGTTTCTACTCTTAATAGGCTCTTTATTGAAGTCGTAAAACTATGGTTATTGAGTCGATATAGGCCTTATCTTGAGGTCGGTTAACACAAAGATGAGAATATTATTTTTCGAGCCACGAGCCGATTGACTGTTGAAGGTATTAATTAAGCCTATAAAATAAAATACAATAGGTGTTTTTATCTCCCTAAAAGATTGCCTAAAGTAATCCAATATATTCAAATACCTACAGTTTTATTAACCTGGCTCAGGTTTCGTAATTTATACTGGCACTTAGCACCGACCCATCGTGTAATATGTAATTTTTATACATCTGCTTCTCTACAGAATATTCGAACAGTAAGAGACCTCGCTACAATCGCGGTTAGATCTTCAACATACGCTTGCATAATGTATTGTATACATATTAGGAATGAAGGTGCAATTTAAATGGTGCAAGACTACAGAATCGTTGATCAAAATAACGACCAAGCTATGATCACCTAAGGCTAAGGTAATCATAGCGACCAACAGATAAAATCTGACCACGTAGTTTTATCATGTTTTCCGAATTGTTTACGTATTGTAGATCCTATAAGCCAAGTGATTGTACTACGATGCTTTATTTTTTTAACGATAGAGCATCTTTATTCCTATCTAGACAGGCTATAGTATGGTTTTATTGCAGAGTACATTAGTTACTAATATCTCAATGATGACAATAATTTGTAGTTATAATAGGACCCTTACTGGGAGTAAGTATGCACTGTGCTGGGTGTTATTTACATTAATATGTATGAACGCAGAATATTCCTTATTGGATAAGTGGGGATTTGCGTTGTATGTAAATGGCTCGGAAATTTAGTTACACCTTGTCGCGGGAAGGAAACAAATTGACTATATAATCTGGTTTAACGTAACTTCCACTTTGTTAAATTTATTTTGTGGGTGATATAACCTGCAGATGAAAGTAGAATTTAATAACTTCTATTAAAACATAATTTTAAAGACGATCGTTAAATGAGACTTTTATAGTCAGCGACTGACTACTGATAATGTAAATGTGTTGGGTAGGAATGAGTGTAGGGAGTTATTTCATCAAATGTAGCACAGTCTACACATTCCACGAAGGTCTGTTTATACACATTAGCATTACAAATGATTGTGATCGGTGTGATGTCATCTCGCTTATTGTTATTTGAACTGAGTACAACAATATTGTTAGTATGTACTCGACCACAGTTTTGAACCGTTTTGTTGCATGTACTGTTTGCAGCTTGCTTGTTCTGTCTCATCATCACCATTCTCATCTAAAGTAAAAGATTTATAATCGTAGCTCCAATCTTTTAATGTTCTTGTAACGCTGTACATAAAACTGTAAAGTCACAAAATCTTTTCGTACAAAACACGAAATAAAAAGCGACTTACTCGTAAAGTAACGGCACTTAAAACAGCCCGGCTGACTTTACCTTTGGTACAAAACGAAATATTAATTCTGAAACTTCAGCGAGACTTTGAAATGTTTCAAATATTTTCTCGTTTTGGGTGTCGTTGGGTGCTTTTCAAAAATAAAATATATACCACAGTATTTTAGAACAAGCTTGTTTTCAGTAAACTGTGTAACTTTGGCATAATCGGTGCGGTAATTGTTTATTAACTCAAAGTAAGAATATGAACGAAAAATATTTCGTGGGTTGGAGTAGTATTAATTTTAAAGTTTTTAAAGTGTATTTTTGTGGTTGTAGTAAAATGTGATTAGACCTGTTTGTCAAACCGTAGTGTCTCAAATACAAGTAATGCAATGCAACTATTTGTTCGCGTAACTAGCAAAATACCGAGCTATGCCAACCAGCAGTTAGCAATGTCAGCATGCTACCTAACGTTTCAGAATACGCGAGAAACGCCAGGAATTTACGCCAGCATTCTATTGGTTAGGTAGACTGAATTCCGTAAATTATAAATACAAATACAATACATGTTTATTGCGTTCTATAATGTAACATTAGATAGTGTAATCAAGCATTGGTATCATCATGGACCCTGTTGGGCACAACAATTGTTATTAGAGGATACAGGGGATATTGAGCAAAAATATATTTGCCTGTTTCATTATATCTTCTACAAACCACCTTGAAAAAAGCCCAAACAAACGTATCATTATCATTAGTAGATACCATAAACAGTATAATTATGTGTACTAAGTTTCGTAATTTATGAAGGCAACGCTTACGTACATAAGTGTACTTTTATGGAACTGAATGATTCATACGTAGGGTTAGGCTATGTGGCTAAACAAAGCAGAGGAATTTAATTTCAGAATCATTCATGGAAGGAAAAAAGACTAGCTCCTACTTATTTTCACAACTGTTTAAAATAAAAAATAAAATAAATCTAAAATGTTTCGTCCTTAGAGCATCTATAAATGGAGATGTTAACGTTATAATCCGCAATCACCATTTTTCTGCCATTTTCTACATTATCTTAAAACACGCACACCGTTATATTAAACTAGCGTAGTTACGCAGTGTCTACACGCACATTATGATATTTAGATGACCAAGTAGCGCCATATGACCGGCAGAGGGGAACGCCTTGCCTTGCCACCTCCTTTTGTAAATGCTCTAAGGTTTCCTCACGATAAATTCATAAGATTTGTTTAGATTACTTTAGAATCTTTAGATCATGACGTAAGCTTTTGTCGTTTATGTAAATTAACAAGTGTAGACTAGCTTTTCGTAAGAAAATAGTGATATTGGTAGCAATGAAAGGAAATCAATATACTTACTCCAACGATTTTATTTCAGGGCCAAAGCTCTTCTTAAATATTAGCTAGCTTCTTTTCCACTTTCAACTATTGACTTGAACTTTATTATCTCTGCTCCTTGTAGAGTTAAGTTTGTCTTAATGACTTTTTTCAGGATCAGCAGCCCTACCGCGTAAGCATTCTGGTAATGAACATCGTCTGCCATCCTGCTTGCGCCAATGTACAAGCCCTTGAGTGCGAGCAAGAGAGCACACGATTACGATTGCCACCGGGCTTACGCGGTAAGGCCACAGGTCAGGACCTTTCGTCTTTAATATCCGCTCTAACGATAAGTCACATCATTGGTTTTACTTTTGTTTAACTTGGTTTCACCACTAGGGTTGTTAATTCTTGAAAAAGCCTTTAAGCTTGGATTTTTAAAATGGTTAAAAATCCTAACACATTTTTACCATTACATTGAATTTTTTTAAATTCTTAACCATTGGTAAATATCCTTAACTGCGAATCAAAAAACTCACCTTAAGTACGTAGTATAATATATCTATTCTGTGCCCTAAGTGTATTTTACCACTTACCGAGTGTAGCTGGAAGTGTTTTGAACGCACGCTTTTTATAATTAGGTGCTCTGATTTTGGTTTAGTCCTGAAAATTTATATTATTGAAAGAAAGAAAATTTATTTATTCCAAAAACACACACACAATTTAAAAAAACTAAAAAAATGATCTATATTGTACTGGAAAACATTATTGTGTTGGTTGTATAGAGAGGGATCGAGTTGATGTAGATGTAGCGCATCCACTTAACTGACGGATCATGATCTTCTTTTCATCAAACTTACAGCATTTTGTCATGCTTAAAGTGGAAATTAATGGTTACTCAATTGATAGTGTTTTCTATTCTGCTAATTTAATCAGTCACAATCATTTGCATTCTCGTTCGTATTACCGGATGTCCAAAACGCATCGGCCAAATAAGCACAGAAGTAGGATTCTTAAGTATAGGTGCATGACACTGTTGTGAAGCAAAGCAATTCAATGTCCTTCATTTGGTATTCGATTGGGTCTAGGTATAGGTACTAACTTTGAATCTACTCTAGCTCATGGATTCTAGTTGCTGTTGGAATCATTCTTTAAGATTGAATGAGCTTACAACGTTTAAAAAAGTGAGTTGTGAGACACAGCTTAGGTCGGCCACCAAAGGTGAACCCACGACTTGGTCAGAACCGAGGGGAGCCGAAGGATGCCGCGGTCGACCAGCTGCTCATAGTGGCGCTCTATGGAGGAGGCCTATAGGTTCAGCAGTGGACGTCTTCAGGCTGATGATGATGAGTTGTTTTAGTTGTGTCACGTATCTATCAATTTTCAATTAGTTCGTCATTGCGACTGCTTGCCTCCTAGGCTTCTTGCGATTCTGACTTCGTCGACGGTCCATCTAGTGGGGGCGGGCCGGTTTGTGGTCGCCACAACAGCTTTTCCCCATCGGTTATCGGTTCTGCGAGTGCTGTGGCTGACCTGAATATCTAGAAATTATGACGTACTACAGCGTCTAATTCACTATGTTGAAAAAATTTAACTCAATCCGTTAGTTATACTTTTTTATTCTATTTCATAAAAAAAAATATTAAGAGCTTATTTTGATCATACATTAGGTTTGCTACACATTTTGATATTCATATTAATATCTATCTGCAACTATCAGATATTATTATTTTTTATTTTTATCAAAAATCATAGCATGCGTACCGCTAAAAATTTACATGACACCATGGACTTAAAATTTTCATTAGGTCCATGCTCGCATAGTCTTAGTACAGGAATAATATTCAAGATCTGTGGTAGTGTCTAAGCGTGTCTCACGCAGCGATGACAAGTTTGCATGCGGTGCGCATGCTTCTAGGGTAGTATCATCATCAATAGTCTGAAGACGTCCCTGTTGAGCATAGGTTTTCCCGAGCGAGCGCAGTAGCAGTAGGGCAGTATAACTACATAACTATCTATAAATGGGCTTTAGGAAAAGCATACACATGTCCTTTTCTTATAAATTCTTGGATATCATCACTTGTATACCCTAACTCTTTCAGTATTTCAACAGTATGCTGTCCAGCTTCCGGCAATTTTCTACGACCAACAGATTCTCCAGGTGTGCGAGATAGTTTTGGCGCTACTTCAGGAACCACCATGTCATTACAGTCTCTATAAAAATATTTACCTTGAGAATAGTATTTATATTTATCAATACTATCCAAATCTAGCACTGGAGTAACACAGGCATCTTCATTTTCAAATATCTGACACCACTCATCTTGAGTTTTAGTCATAAATATTTCTTCAAACTTTTTTCTGCTACGTTCAACGTTTTGTGTTTGATGATATTCATTTTCACTCAATTGAAGTGTTTTCAGAAAATTTGAATAAAACTGTGGTTCAAAAGCTGCAACGGCCATAAATTTACCGTCTTTTGTTTTATAAGTTCCGTAATAAGGAATACCACCATCTAAAGCATTCTTTCCTGGTTCGCCGGACCAAATTGGCAGTTGCCTTGATTTAAATATCCAAGTAGACAAGTAAGCTAGTCCCGAAGTCATGCTGCAATCTATTACTTGACCTTTTCCTGAGTTGTGTCTTTCGAAAAGGGCTACTAATACGCCAAGAGTACAAACTAAGCTTCCACCTGCAAAATCTGCTGCCAGATTTACTGGAGGTGTTGGTGGTTCATTGTTCTTGCTGAATAACGACAATATACCGGACATAGCAACGTAATTTATGTCATGTCCACCTTTTGTTTTAAAGTATCCGTCTTGACCGTAGCCAGTTAACCTTGCATATACTAATCTTTTATTTTCTTTCAAAAGTGCATCTGGACTTAGTCCAAGACTTTCCATAACATCAGGACGAAAAGTGTCTAAAAGAACGTCTGATGTTGCACAAAGTTTTTTGAATATCTTAACTCCTTCATTTGTCTTTAAATTAAGAGATAGCATTTTTTTCCCATTGGACATGACATCAAAAGGTGAGCTGAGTTGAATCTAAAAGTATAGAAATTATTATAATATCACTTTTTATGCAATATCTCTATTAGATAATTGCCAATTTTTTTTGTCATGCTATAATTACCTTTTGAACCACAGTAACGCTTGCTCCAAAGTCAGCCAAGATTGTTCCACATAATGGGCCTGGAGCATAGCCCCACATTTCTACTACTTTTACTCCCTTAAGCGGCATCTCATCTAAAACAAAGAAAAACAATATAAGATGAACGTGGCAAGAACAACTGAGTTTTATTTCTTGCTTTTAAGCTTGCAATTGTTGTTGGTCTCCACTTTCTCCCGACCTTATATAGCGTCACCATAGGTGGAATGCAGGCGAATATATTATTTTATAAGGTGGCCAGCCGAGAAAACTAGCCTGGAAAGTGAGATTCGGCTTGGACTTTTGGTTTTAGTCAAGTACATATTCTTTTATAATTTACTAGCTGCGCCCCGCGGTGTTACACGCGTATAAAAAGTGGCGTATGTGTTAATCCAGTATATATCTGTCACCGTCTTTTTATAAAAACCGTTTGTTTATAAAAAAACGAGAATGAAACCGGTTATTTATAAACATTCGATTTATTGCAAACTGACAGTTTGTCTTACAATAAAACGGATGACTTTTCAATTATTTATAAATAGTCGGTGCCCAGCGGAGAGTTTAAAAAAACGGGGTTTAGTAGCGTTTAATTGTGAACAAACCCGTAATTATTGGGGTAAATTATTGTTTTTTTAGAATTACTAGTCGCTAACCAGTAAGTTACGACGACGAGCGAAGCGAGGAGGAGTGTTACGTTAGTTTTGACCACACTAGAAGTACACAATTGTAATAAAACGAAGTGATGCCGATTAATTATAAACAACTGAAAATTCGTCTGTTTTATTGTGAGACACATTAGTTTGTTTAAATAACAGCATTTTTTTATAAACTAACGGTTCTTACAATACGTCGGTGACATATACACTCTATATTCCTAACATCGAATTCTGTCCAGCCATTTGAGCGTCAAGGAGTAACAAACATACATACAAACTTTCGCCTCTATAATATAAGTGTGATGGTGTGGTAATAGAATTTTATTTTCTTGCCATTAAACAATCTCTACAGTACCAAACTAGAAAGCATACCTACTTATTATAATAATTTAGTTAGGTTAAGGCCTTCGTTCTCTATATCCGAGTAAAGTTCCGAGTTGGCCAGTGAGTAATACTGATCGGGACGTAAAGGCGTCGAGTAGTTCTTCCCAGTTTCACGAACGAAAACTGAGTTTCGATCAGCTACTCAGTGGGTAAAAATTTAGGGTGATCTGTAGCATCGTCAACTGTTCATTTCGTTCGTTCAATAGTCACCCTGACTGCTGTCAGTGACGCCATTTTGGGTTCGTTTTTTATTTTTTTTGACATGTTTATGTGCCAGCTATATGCTGCGGTGCGGTAGGTGCCCTTCAAAGAGTATTTATTCCCTACCTAAAAACAGTAAGTAGGTAAGGATTTACCTCTACAAAAAAGGGTATCAACTAATTAAATTAATGTAATGAGGAATGTAATACGAATTTAGATTACATTGTTTAGTTCAACGGGAAATGTAATAAGTAATACCTATAGGTACCTGAAATATGGTTTTATCTTGACGCAATAATAATAATTAAAACAACACAAAACAAAAATATCATAATATTATATAAGTATTTAACATATTATAATTGAACAAAAACTTTTTAGTAGTCATCATCATCATAATCATCAGCCTAAAGACGTCCACTGCTGAACATAGGCCTCCTCCAAAGAGCACCACTTTGAGCGGCTGATAGCCTCCAGTATCCATCGGCTTTCTACGGTTCTGAGCGGACTGTTTAACTAATTAAATACAATGATTTCTATATTCATAACTATCTGATCTCGAAATAGAAACAAGTCGATGTTTTTATAGCAGTAGCGTAATCAACAGGGTTGGTAGTTTACAGTTCCGTAGATCTCAGTATTTGTGGCATGCAAACTATAATAATAAATTACAAACACATGCGAGATTGCAACAAGTTTTGCTATAGCCGTCGGTTAACCGTACTAATCGGCAGCTGATGTGTCCTGTAAGTAGCAGCCTGATTTACGGGTCGGCTAGCGCTACTCAGACATTCTGAAATTCGTTACTGCAGTTACAAGTGACATTATGTGGTGGCTAGCCAACTCGGAACTTTACTTGAATATAGAGAACGAAAGCCTTACTTAACTAAACCTACGGCTACTATAAATAAACTTATACATACTTAAAAAAATATTATTTTATTTGTATTTAGTATTATTTTCAGTGTGATTGATAACTATAGATACCTAGAATTACATACAGTCTGCAGCCTATTTACGTATATCTAATAACCAATAATAATTATGTTAGAAACACTCACCCAACTCAAAAATGCCACAAACTTTATAGCGGTACTACCTATCTGACAGACATTTGCCTATTGACGAATTTTCTGGGGATACGACCAGATTGGCTAAAAAAAAAGACGTATGACATTTGTACTTTTTTTTGAATAATTTATCCAATAAATAAGCTAAAACAAGGGCAAAACTAGAATTCGCCGTATTTACGTATAGGTCAATGTATAATTTAGTGCTACAGTGACTATATTATGCTTACGATTAAAAACTATTTAATTGACTACATGATTATTAAGCAGCATGTCAATCGGCGGTAAATTGTCCTGTTCTCAAGGTCGAAATAATATATAGCAAGTATAATAAAATTAATATCATGTGAATAAATTAAATTGAAAACATTTTTGAGTGAAATGCTACCTATAAGATTGTTCACTGTGGCGGAAAGTTAAGGTTAAGTCAGTGGCTTATTCTCTAATTTATGGTGTTATTGGTTTTACTATCGGTTGTATCCACAGAATAGTGAATAAACAATCTGCAATAGTGAAAGACTATAGGTGCTGTTCGTTTTGATATTCCAAGCCTTCAATCACATCAACAGCCGGAAAAGGTCCACTGCTGAACATAGGCCTCTTTCATATAATGCCACTTTAGACGCTTACTATGGACAATACTGTTGCCCATTTCCTGGATATTCCCTTATCCGGCTCTCGCGGTACCTACAAAACAAAATGGGGTGGTCCTATTCGCACACCGGAGGACCAGAAATACAATCTTTCGATTTTCTGTAATTTCTGTGTTCATACATATTATGTAGTTATGTACTCTCGACTTTTTAATAGTCAAAGAATGTACAACGTCTGTGTAGATATAGTGCTACCAAGCTACTCGAATTTCCACCTTTTGGGCTACCTCGAGAGGTGTTGGGGATGACCAAAAATAATAATTGGCAGCTGTCCCATCAGGTGAGGTAGTGGTCAAAAGTAAGCCTAGAAAAACGCTTAAGAAAAACTGACAAATTCTGTCAAGAAGTATATTAGTTATCTGTGGACCCTGTTTCCAAAGTTTACGAAATTACTAAAGATCTTGATCCTATACGCAAATATGTAAACAAACTCAGTATTCCGAACATACAAAACCTGATTCACGTACGTGGAAATTCGCAGATACGAGCATTTCAATCGGCTCGCATTCGAATCGCCTTTTACCATTACCAATGCGTTAAATCAATTTCTGGTGCAGGCAGGTTAGATATACCATATTGAGGCGATTCACTAAGTAGAAAAAGATAGGTGAAAAGCTAACATTGGTTTCGTGGACTACTAGTATCACTATGCCGTTTAAAAAAAAATTACGTTTATAAATATAGCAAAACCAATGTTAATAAGTGGCTGCTCGCCTCCTACATCCATCGGCTCCCCGCGGTTTTCACCAGGTCGTCGGTCCACCTACTGGGGGGTCTGCCTACGCTGCACCTTCCCGTTCGTGGTCGCCACTCGAGAACCTTTCTTCCCCATCGGCTGTCAGTTCTGCGAGCGATGTGGCCTACCCATTGCCATTTCAACTTGCTAATTTTAAGAGCCCTTTCTAGGCGTGTTCCAAATATTACTACTTTTTCAGAACTGATTTCTCAATACCTATGAGACATCTGAAATTTTCCTTAAGTATAATAGTAAATCGCGTAGTTATCTAGGGCGTAGACAAAATAATACTGTGATAACTACTCAATATAATTTATGAAATAAAATTAAAACTCACGTTTTTACGAAATCACAAAACGGTAGGTTTGTCAATTACGTTTCTAGATAACTGATAGCGAATAATAATCTGAGAAAAATTGTACATACTGGGGATAAATATAACAAGGACACAGTCAAAATAATTTTTTTTAAGTTATCCATTAAGTGTGTTAAAAAAAATGAGTTCAACACTGAAAATCTCCAAAAAACAGTGCGTATAACCGTCATCTACACGTATGATTAAAGTATAAATACAATTTACAGTGATAAATTATGAAAGAACAGGTTGTTATCTACCAAACATCATATTTTTATTTAATTTTAGACTACAAATTTATTGGTAATAAAATATTGAAATACATTCAGTCGCGCCCGAGACCTTCTCGACGACGAACCTGTGACGCTGTGATCAGTGCCGCTCCTTACGTAAATGATCGGATTACGCATGCTTATAGACCGCGACTAACCTCTTTTGATACAGTAAGTATTTTTTTCGTAATTAACGATTTGTTTACACGTAAATATTGTGTTAACTGTACTTTTATTAAATATTTTATTTTTAGAAAATGGGTCGAAAACGTGCACTTTACGGAAAAGTTATTAATGAAAAGAATAGAAAAAACACAAAAGGCGCTTGCATTCCTTAGGCAGAACACTTATTATCATAAAAATTGTTATGAGTTACTTATTATTCATTCTCTAACGTTTAATTATATTTGCAGAGAATTACATACATAGAAGTGCATCAACCGCCAAAAATCACTAACATCGTCATTGACTGATGAAGAAGATGGGAACATAAGGCTCAATGACTGTAATTCCGGAAAATAACATTTCATGCATATATTTGTGATGATTCCTATCAGTTTAAAACTGTTTTGAAGCTGAGTAGAAGACTCTATTGTGTTAAATAGGGCGGCCGCACCGCTTAACATCAGATGAACGACTAGCTCGTCACGTAATTTATTCTCTTAAAAAAATAATATAAGAGACATTATAATTTATGCCAAATTATTGTTAGACTAACCAAACTTCACCAATTTAGTTATTATACCTATACTTGTACCAAATAATGTAATTTACTGGATAAATATAGAACGTCATAATTACACTAGTGCAGATACTAAGCGACATAGTTTTTACAATGTTACTTAATAAATGTCGGACCAAGATTTTTGTTCCCGCGACGTCGTCGCATCTCAACGCACACTACGAAAGTATACAGCTCGAGCGCACACACGCATACTATTTGCCTAAACTTGCAGCGCGCGAAAATTATAAGGGATTCCTTAAGGGCTAAGTATATTGCTTCTGCGAAAAGTGGCGCTCTCTGGTCGAGGCCTATGTTCAGCAGTGGACGTCTGCGGGCTGTTGATGTTGATGATGATGATGATAAATGTTAATGAGTTTCTATGATTGTAACGATTATTGTTCGAATCCGTGTATTGATTACAAATTACTGATTCCTTGGCTACTTCGCGCCTTCGGCGGCCGTTAGACGATATAATTAATAAATAAACCGGCCAAGTGAAAGTCGGACTCGCGCACGATCGGCTCCTTGCCATAATCTATAAAAAAGAGCAAAAAAAAATCACGTTTGTTGTATATGGGAGCCCCCTTAAATATTTATTTTATTCGGTTTTTAGTACTTATTTGTTGCGGCAACAGAAATCATCATCTGTGAAAATTTCAACTGTCGTAACTATCACGGTTCATGAGATACAGCCTGGTGACAGGCAGACAGACAGACTGACAGCGGAGCCTTAGTAATAGGGTTCGCTTTACCACTTGGGTAAGGAACCCTAATACTAACGGGTAAAATAATGTATAACTTTCAAAGTTACACAAATAAATACTCCTGGTACACATAATATAATTATACTCTTCAAACGCGAATGCAGAATTTCTAATGACTGATTGTTGATTACTGATCTCTAATTCTTTCCTTTCGTGTTTTATTTTAAATTCTAAGTTGTTTTCTTTTATTCTCCGTGTTTATTCTTCACCAAAGCTGCGAGGAACATGGTCTAACAATCTACATTTATTAATACAACATCCAAACAGAATAATACCGAACTCTGAACTGCCTACAGTGTATACTGAATGCAGAAAGGACATGTAAATTGGTTATTAATAATCACTGAAGCTCATTTTACCTCGAAGTGATTCAACTTGCAAATTACAATTAACTATTCATAGGTCACTACAGGCTCGGAATCTTTGGGCCTCAGAATCCACTGTATCAAGTTAATTTATCCGTCCAAATTGGTATCAGGAACGTAGTGAAGACCGAGCCTGATTCCTATTCTTATGTATATCACATTATTGCTAACAAGTAAACTATTGCTTTAACAGCGGAAACTTAAAGTCTGCTAACTAAAACCAATACCTATTACCGAGAGCCCAATCTGGAGGTGAAATTGATAACGTACCATATTCGCTTTGATGCTGTTTCTTTAGGGTTCCTACACGGATAATACGGACATGACATTTTTTCTTATTTTTTAGGGGCTTTTATCCTCCCGACCGTGTTATTTATAGGATTCATATATGTTGGAATTCCGCCAATTCCATTCGAGTAATTTCGTCCGTACGCGTTTGTAATTTTTAATGTACTATCTGTGTATGTGCCGTACTAATATCTTTGAAATAAATATTGTCCAGTCCTGTGCGCTTGCATTTTGATATCATGGACTATAGTATTCAGGGCACTAGACTGATGGTCATGTTTACATATACACTGATTACTACTGTCTATTGTTTGCCGTGTGATTACCAACGACCGTTTACTTTACATCCCGCCGCCGCGAAATTGTTTGTCTTGTCCGAATTCTGCGTGTAAAACTGTCGCGTTAAATCTAGTTCGGTGTCAACCCTTATTGCAAGATTGGCTCGCCGCCAGAGTTGCAAGCGAGAGAGCCTGATCGAGGCACTTTTCATTGGACCAACGGCTCTATTGTTCTTTAGACTTCCTGCTTTTGGTCAATTTAACGCGATATTAGGGGAGCACCGTATTTTATGATAATTCGATGATTTATCATCGTTTATTCTGTCCTAATTTTTTCGGTGACGTGGCTAGTTTCACGACATACGAGCGCTTTTATGCGATTTCTTTTGTGCCGACAGAATGCGACGGTTTCTTTAGAAGATGTAATTGATTTATGATTGACCAGTTGTCGTTTATACTTAGATATTAACAGCTTTGAACATGCTGACGGACTGTTGTTGGCATATAACTTGAAATGTTAGATAAAGCTGTTTACAATTTACTTATAATAATACCCTAACCATATAGGTACTTAATTAAACATGTGTAAAGAGTAGAAAACCACCAATAAATAATTCCGAGCTGTAGAGTTAGCTTAGCTCATTGCATTTCGCAAAGTAAGAATAAGAATAAGAATAAATTTATTTCTCAACATAAAGGGTAGTGCACAGAATTTACGCCAATTAGCGTCTCGCTCAGGCGGTACTACAGTAGACTTTTCAGCACCAGCGCTACCTACCGCTACTTACCTTATAACAGCTATGCTCATATTCAACTCAACATTATTTTCAGTTTATTTCATTAGAAATTAAATGAAATTCCCACGATTTGCGACGCGAACACCTAACAACCAGAGAGTAAGTACATCATTTATAATAAAACTACGGCATAACTCCTGTGACTGTAGTAGCAGGAATGCGGTTAAAGCGCGTTTTAAGTGTTTTGCTGAGGAAAGTAGCCAGCTAGTAGGTATAATTTATTTGTGCCAACATACGAGCAGTCGGCGCCATTTGGTGGTAGACCACTACTGCGATGCGACATTTTTGGTGTATATGTCACTCATTTTAATTATCCAACGGATTCCACACGCTGGATTGCTAAAGGTGACTTGAATGCATCCAGAAAATAAAATTAACATAAATAACCTTATTTGGAGAATGTTTAAAATATCAAATTATTTCTCAACTGTTTCTGCTATATTTTCCTCCACTTTTGTTAGCGAAGTGTGTTGATCCGTCTGCTATCAGTTTATCTAAAAACTTAGCTTTACCGTACTTCGTGTAGACTACGCTGATGTTAACGCTCCCTATATTTACTTCAGAATTTTTATGAGCACACAGTCAACTATGTAAATGTCATCTTACCTTTTCAAATAAGAGAAGATGGATTTTCGTTTTCGTCTCGTTGGGAGTTGTGGTAGAGTAATAGTCAGGTGGGTATGAAAACTGAAAAATCTAACCATGTTTGTGTGGTTTTACGTTTCAAAATTGAATCAGTATCTTAGAGCTGAATTAATATCGGTAGAACATTTCTTTACTAAAATTACTGTTAAGTCAGTTTATGATAAAGATTTTTTTCCCTTTTTAAATATTTTCAGTTATACCAAAGACCTCTATGTATTAATTATTATTATAATCTGGGCTTCGCTGGGGTGTCTAACCTTCCCCTACGCTTGGCCCCTTAATGATGGATGTAGCTTACATTCTTCACCGTACACACCCTCAACCTTTATTGGCTACATTATAAGGTCTATTTCTCAGTGACAAGGGTCGCAGTGACGTCAGAGAGAGAATCTCAGTGCCTGTAAATAAACAGAGGCGAAAATAAAACGGGTTGCCCTAATTGTTTACTTTAAGAATAGGGTCGTCTCGAGGCTAGATAGGCGGCTTTATGGTCATTGGTTCGGCGGGGAATTCAATGGATGACCTAATTACTTTATATTTTATAATTTGTTTTATTATATCGAAGTAGTTACCTATTCTACCTCTAATTTAATTGAATTGAATTCTTTATTAAATTGTGTAGTTTCGTAATGATATTGCACATATTATACCGTTATATTATAGCTATTTAATATATATTTTTCTATTTAGGGCGTGCCCGAATGAAGGCTAAGGCAACTCTACTAAATTAACAAACGAATGGCTGCAGTCAGTTTTCATATCTAACAAATTGTGTTTTTCTCTGAAATGATAAATAGATACCTACTGTTTGCTATAGTCACTATAACAAACAGTAGGTATCTATTCTATCTAATTTAGCTATGACAGTCGCTCACACTATACTAAAGTCATAGCTAAATTGAATTACTGACACTGCATTAGAAGCAGCATAGTAGAATTGTAGTAAATTGTTTTGTTAATTCATAAAGAGCTTTTTGTATAGTGTTGGTGAAATCATTTTTTCTCCACTTCAATAGCCACGCCTGGATTCGTTATTGCCATCAGGCTTACCTCCCTTGGCACCTAGTGCAATCCTTTCCACAAGACAAGGGAAATAAAGTTTTGTGTACCCATACCAGTAATCCAATTTGTCTTCAATGATATTTATAATACGCTCCCCTCGTCTCTACTCCGTGATAGGGAAGTGAAACTACACAATAGCAGAATATCGACAAAGCATGACATCGAAAAGAGGGGTTTCTATGCAATACAAGATGAAATCTGTGCATGATATCTGCCGTGTGTACCCTTGCTGTATGTAGTAAAACTATTGTGTACTGTATACGTGTTGTTAATTTGCTGTGATTGAAATTAGAAAGTAAACTAGATCAGATTTCCCACGATTTAACTGAATAATCTGTGAAATTACTTCCACTATCTGAAATCACCCACCGCGCCGCGCTAGTGCCATTACACTACACGCAATATTGCGTGATTATGATAGCATTGTAAATGAAAATAATATGTGACCAACCGACTATTCAATTTGCCTGTTATTGATGCCGAACGCGGAAATTTGAATTCAAATTTTAGCTGAATGATAGTTTTAAGGAAGTACAACATGAAGTTGTTTAAAATTTATCTTAGTAAAAAGTATCGATTTTGCACACTGTAATGTAATGCCCCGTCACTACGTTCCTCGGTGCGCGCATCTCGTTGTTCGGCCAGTCACGCGAGGTCACGAGAGTCTGATGCTGATACCACAACTAGGGATGTTTATTGCGGATTTATAGTCATACCTAAACCACATTTACATCTGTAGCACTCCGATTGGGTATTGGGATGTAACAGCGACCCACGACGTCTGTTTCTCTATATGGATCCATTTTTTTGTCATCAGCATGAAATTAACTTGAGTTGGATTTCTTTATGCCATTTATTTAGAAGGCAATCTAGTCCTGATAAAAAAAAAACAATTTAATTAACTTGCCTTTATTATCCCAATAGCTGGTAACTATGAGCAATAATTCAAGGTTTGAGATAGTCCCTACAGATGTTTGATGCTGGTATATAGCCCAGCCTGCTAGAAGTTTTGACTTTTATTGAGACTGGGGTTTCAAATTTAGAAACACGGTCTGAACCTTAATTTCACTGGCTAAGCGAGAGGGTTATAATAAAAGGATTGAAGCAGACTCCTGTCTCTTTTAAACTGATGAGCAAATAAAAAATTACTTCACGTTGTCATTGGCTTTGGATGTTAATGATTTTCTAGCCAGTAATTTACATGCTAGTAAGGACAGCGTTAAGAGGACAAGGACCTTGCAAGCTTCGTCCTAACGATCATGTCTCTAGTGAAAACCCAAACTTAGGTATGTACCAAAACTTCTCTTTAGTCTTGAAACTATCTTAAGTACAATGGCGTAGCGTAGCGAGAGCGAGCGACCCAACATTAATCTTGCTTGTCTTGGACCAGCTTGATAAATGTAACAGAAAACACTCGTTTGATGCTGAAAATTTCTAGAGCGTTACTACTCTAATGAGTGTTTGACGCGTTTTTGGAAAATGTTCTCTTAATTTGCATATCTTCGTTGCGTGGCACACCAAACGTTTTGAAATTAAATGTAACTTCAATGTTGCTATTTAAGGTTTGTGTGGTTTTTAAATCTTAAGGCTGTCACGCGAGGGGTTACTCTTGATACATCCACATTATACGCATCAGCGCCCTTTTCTAGGCTGCTTAGTTCAGATTTATAGTTGTGTCAAACGACGCATCTATCGTAGACATGAGGAGCGGAGCCTTGGTTAACGAACCGTGAATATTTTGCGTTTATATATAGGTTCATTCGTTAACTGATCGATTGTCTGACGGTCAAGAAGGTGGGGCAGTGGCTAATCATCTGCTTGTGTGATATGAAGGGCAGATTGTCGAAAATTCAACTTAGATGTTGATTTATTCATCTGGAAAACTTGCAACGGAAACTTTTTTTAGCGCTAGGTATAGAACTCCCTATAATCTAGCTCTAAAACAAAGTTTTCGAAAACGGTAGGTGAAGATATAAAAGAACAATGCCCGTTTTCACCAGCGGTTAAGGGATACCTAAAGCTTTAAGGGATCTCCTATGTTTATGGGGCCGAAGCTCGACCCCTTAGCGTTAAGTGGCGGTTTCAATTATCGTGTTATTTTTTACTTTTAAAGCAAAATGGATGGTGTTTTGGGTGATTTCTTTGAGGATATGGACACTATTGAAACATTGGACTTGCTATCGAGCTCAAGTGTATTTAGGCGACCACGTATTTACCGTGAAAGAGTGGATTTTTTCACAAAATATGACGACCAAGACTTTGTGAAAAGGTTCAGATTAAACAAAGCAAGTGTGTTATATTTACTTGACAAAATAGAACACCTTTTGGAATATGAATGTTGAATGGATATATCATATATCATCATCATCATTAACAGCCTGAAGACATCCACTGCCGAACATAGGCCTCCCCCAGGGAGCGCCACTTAGCGCGGCTGCTCGCCTCCTGCATCCATCGGCTCCCTGCGGCTTTCACCAGGTCGTCGGTCAACCTAGTGGGGGGGCCGGCCCACGCTGCGTCTTCGTGGTCGCCACTCGAGAACCTTTCTTCCCCATCGGTTGTCAGTTCTACGAGCGATGTGGCCTGCCCATTGCTATTTCAACTTGCTAATCATAAGAGTTACATCGGTCATTTTAGTTCTCCTGCGGATCTCCTCATTCCGGATCTTATCTCGCAAAGAAACACCCGAGCATTGCACTCTCCATAGCTCGTTGCGTAACTTTGAGCTTAGTAATAAGGCTAACAGTTAGAGACCACGTCTCAGTATGGAATGGATATGGAATATAGATATTGAAATGGCAACGTGCAGGCCACATTTACACAGTTGAAGTGCAATTTTTACTTCAAAATATTAGTAACTCCAGAACTTGCCACGTTTTTTAAATAATAAATATTTTCACGTAATTTTCTTCAAAATCTTCCTCCAATGGTCACACAGAACTAAAGACGAAAATGACAAAAAGACGAAGTTTTGTTTTTTCAATTTTTTTATTTCAAATTTGGCAACTGTTTCAACCCACAAAGTGCCAGAAAATGTATTCTATTTTATTATTTATGATGCATGATATTGTTAAAACTCTACTGATATTATCAATGAAGCATAAAGCTCGCTTTTTAGGACATTTTTCTCTAAAGTTTCAACCTTGTTTCAAACAAATACCAAAATCGGTAAATGTTCGGTTTTTTGAAACTATAGACTAAATACAAACTGATACTTTACTAGGGGTCCTTTATTTAGGTGTCATTCAGCGCTGTGAAAACGAATTTAGGTAAGGGTCAAATTTAAGGGGCCCGTAGCCAAAGGGATTCCTAGTTAAGGGTGAAAACGGGCATAAGTTACACAAATAATAGTAATCATCTGCGTTCACATGAAATAGATATTTATAGGTACAAATTGATACTTGACTTTCATATTAATTTATGATACGGACATAATTGTAACCCTTTATATGCCTTGACTTTGCTATCTCGGTTTAAGGAAAACAATTTCTTACAAGCTCATCAAGTTGAGGGAAGTCTTGTAAAAAGGATTTTTGCGTTGTCGGTGTTTAGAGTTCTTCGAACATGCGTTGTTCTATAAATAGGCGATGTTAGATGTTTGCCTTTTCTCGATTTAGAGCAGAGACCGCCCACGACGACGTTACGTCCAAAATGGGCAAATGAAATAACGCATAATTACGTAAAAGTCAAAGTTAACTTCCGGGCACAAAAAACATCAGCAGCTTTGCAAAGCTGAGTCCTTTATCAATGCCCTTCGAGTCCATTTACTTCCATTTTATATATTCCACTTGGGCAACTTTGATCCTTTAGGGAGGCCTGCGTTCGAGGTTACGAGTGCCTAAACGTGTCTCCGCTTAAAAACCCTCAACTTTTGTCGGCAAGCCTTGCCTGCAAATATAAACTTTGCGAATTTCAAAACACAAACCAAACGTTATTCGTTTCGTTATAAATTCGATATAGAGGGTCTTTTAGCAACGGCACGAGTTCGCAACACTATAGGAAATCTAATATGCGGGATTCACTTACACGTTTCTTAGAACGGTAATTTTATACGCGTTTTGTATTTCTCATACATCAATATTGCTCTTGTTCTTGCATGTAGGGTCGATGGCTTGCTATTTCAGTGCCATTGCCGTTCCTTGGATAATTCATCACTAGCTAACTAGCTACTGTTTCAGAAACAATGGAATTTGTGTGATACATACAGCTGCTGGAGTTTATCGTAACAGCAGCAGTGTAATGTATAAGTTTACTGACACATGCATACCATTCAGAAAATCCAGCTTGGTATCAATTAGAATGGTTTAGATTAACCCGCTGAATGTCTATAATACCCAGTTAGCTGCCGCCCGCGGCTTTACATGCATGGCCTTTGCATACAGTTTATCGCTGTAAAAATATCCCATGTCTTTCCCTAATCTGCATACCACATCAAGATCGGTTCAACTGTGTGAAATATCCTCTTACATCTATTTATTTATTTATAGCTATTAATTTAGCCGCAGTCTCTGTCGGATATCGGAAAGTAATCGATATACAGACAGCGTTATTCCTCTATGCAGACAGAGTCATTCTTTTAGTAATATTGGTTTGGGTGGATTTGAGGCAATATGCCTGCCTGCAGCTGACACCCCTTTGAATTTCATCTAAACATGTCACTTTTTAGGATTTACATAAACTAATCTGCTAATTTTCGATTTTAGAAATATATCAACGTTGTGCTGTGCTATTTTATTCATTGAAATTTTTTGTGCTAAGTCGTTGTGAAGATAAATCACCCTTTTCCTAAGTGTGATAATATCTACGGTCGGATTCTTGAGATTAATAGTTTTTCTAGAAGCGAAAAACGACAGCACCTCGGTAACTTCAATCTACCGCACTGAAGTTTGATTCCAAGGCTTATATTGATTTCTCCTTTTGAAGTAACACTGAACCTCGTTGTATTCGACGTACTATGGTGAAATTAATAATAATTTGCTGTAATGTAAAGTTTACATTTGAACTCTGTAATTAATTTTTACTACACGGTAACCCAATTAAACTTCGCCTTCACCAATGTCTGAAACAGACATGTTGCTGTCAAAAAGTTGGTCCATACGGTAATACAAAACAGTGTTTACTGAAGCGGCATAATAGCACAGAATAGCTATACAGTACTACGATAATCGGAAGAGTAGCCTTTCGGTTGTAGGTTTAGTAGTAAAAATTGCGTAATCCGGACCAATTTAGTAGTGAAGAACTATTGAGCGTGGGCATTCGCCAGCTTATGGTATTAGTTTTGGTTCCATTGACTTGTCTTTTACAATTTCTGGTTATGGTTGTTATTATGCGAAGTAGGTACAAAGTTATTGTACTAGTCGTATTGCAGTTTATTTTATTTTATGCAGACCTTCTACAGCTTAGACATATCGTTGCAAATAATTGTACCGTTTGTTGCAGTCGAAAGCCTTGGGCCGAGTGCTGTTTGATCAGGTGTGCCGGCAGCTGCATCTGCTAGAGGCGGACTACTTTGGGCTTGAGTACTTCGGTTTCGACGCTAACGGGTCGAAGGTAGGGGTACGTATCTTTTAATATTTTTATTACACATATAGTAAGTATATGACAATCAAATACTAAGTTAGAGCTATCTACGGGGAAGATTTTTAATCTCTTCCAAATGCGCTCCTGATCATTTGGTTATATTGAAAACAGCTTCGGCTATAATGTTTTACCTCTATTTCTAAACTAAACTTCGCTAAACAGGCATAGATTTCTGAATAAAACTTTCTTTTACCCATATGTGAGGCGCGGTCTACAACGTGATTATAAAGTACAAGCACCTCTTGCAGAAACCATACGCGAGCTGCCTGCGTCGTAATTGGATAATCTACATGTCCCTTGCAGAAACAGCATACCTACTATCACACATTCATGGTTCTATTTACGACTGTACCTTGTGTGTGTAATGCTTCGTTCCTATTGTTAATTTCAATGACAATGCCAGAAAGCTTTTGTTACATTGATGAATGTGTATATCTGCTCCAGGAGAGCAAATGATGGAGGCTGTAATTTAATTATTATATTTTGTTTATTTATTCAAACACCCATAATTACCTAAAGTTTTGAATTGAAAATTGAATATTTAATTAGCTTTTCTTTTCAAAGTGTTTCGTCTTCACAGACTAGATGGTGTCGTTTAGTATGCCGCTTCTCATCAAGCTGAAATATTAATAGGGTAATAATACTGGGGAACAGACGTAGGTAACTCAACGTTGTTTTCGTCTCAAGGGGTTTAGTCTCTGGTTTCAAATCGCAGAGCATTTGAGAAGAAAAATCACAAAACGCATTGCAGCAAAAGTGCAATCAAAGATCAAGAGCACATTGCCAAAAATATAAACATTGGCATATTTTTTCGACCAAACTACTCCATTCCAACGTAATTAATTTTAGTGGTAGGTGTTGCCTACAGAGTTTAAAAATGTATTTTTTCCACAGTACTGGTTAGACGTAGAGAAGCCGATGTGCCGACAAATAGGCCTCTCAATGCTAGAGCCGACCCTCCGGTTTTGCGTAAAGTTCTACACGCCTGACCCGGCAAGGCTGGAAGAAGAGTTTACTCGGTACCTGTTCTGTCTGCAAGTGAAGCGGGATCTGGCGCTAGGATGTATACAATGCAATGAGAATACGGCCGCCTTGATGGCGAGCTACATAGTACAAGGTGAGGATTTTGGACCTTATTGATAACTGTACACAGGTAGGTAGGTTGGAGATCTTCATTCTTCTAAGTAGAAGACGAAAGGATCAAAATTCTAAAGTCGTAATATCTTGAGTTACTGTTATGCTTTTCTCACACTGTGTTGGTTCAAGCAATGCAATTCGGTCCGTATGTGACATTTTTAATCTAGAAACACAAAGGCTGCTCTTTAAGTACCGCAAATAAAAAATATCTACTAAAATTGCGGCGGAATTGCGAAGCCTAAGTTTCTCGGACTGAGTGTCGAAATGAAAAATGGGCGGATTTTTACGGAGAATACTAAATGGGTCGCAACTTATTTAATATCGGGGAGAGTCGTTGTTGTTAGGCCAAATCACAAATTCCTAGAATTTCATCAGTAACTCTTGTCTAGTCTGTTATGTTATGCCTATATAACTTTTATATATTCTAAAACTTACGTTCTTTCGTTGCAGCTGAATGCGGAGATTTCGTGCCAGAGGACTACCCCGACCACACGTACCTAAGCAGTTACAAATTCTTTATCGGACAAGATGCAGAGTCAGAGCGACGGATAATGGAAAACCATAAAAAACACATGTAAGAACTATTCAGAATATTTGGGCCGAGATTAGCGATTATATGCCATCTAGGGATTGTCCTATGCAGATTTGTGGGCAAGAATTAGGCACTTAGGCCTCTTGCCAGCAAACTTGCCAATTACATCATCTGAAATCCTATGTAGTCATCCATTTTTATCTGCAGCTAAGAGTTTCTTAAACTTAAATACTTATGCTTCTAAATCCCAACCCACTTTTTGCAGAGGCCAAAGTCCAGCAGAAGCGGATTTGAATTTATTAGAAACGGCGAGGAGATGCGAACTGTATGGTAAGTAGTTAAACCCGTCGAGAACTTATGCATTTACTGCCTTACTTATACGTAAGTTAAATTTCACGAGCAAGAATAAGAATTGATTAAAAACTATCGTCTTTATGCAATTATAATAATATAATGCCTGGTATTTTATAATATTGTTTGTTACCATCGTCACCATGTTGTGAGGAATTGGGTATTTTTTTTATCAATTACTAGTGTAGCGTTTGATCACAATCTCACTCTGTAATGGAAAGCGATGACGTGCTCGAAGGTGTGGCACGTTTGTCTAGTATTTAAAGGGTATCACATCGGAAGACGTCCACTGCTGAACATAGACTTCCTCATAATCATCACGCTTAGCAGGCGTTTTGGTAAAAGATTTTGTGGGCGAACGTGCTCCACCTTAGACAGTTTCGTCACTTACCATCAGGGGGTCTACCGTTACTCCTAACGCTATCGGCGTTAGCGTTAGGAGTTTTGCTAGACCTCCGATACTTGCTAGACTTCCGATGTCCTCACGCTAACTCCAAAAATGTATTGAAATGACATTCGCTGCGGAAAAATTAGCGATTTCCGAAATGTCATTTCAGTACATTTTGGGGTTAGCGTTTGGCGTTAGCGTTTGGCGTTAGCGTTAGCGATTGGTATCTTTGCTAGACCCCCTGGTGAGTTGTTGTCAAACGTATGCCCATTTAAGCAATAAAAAAAGATTGATACTGCCCACTCTCTAAATGGATTGGCCGGTTCTTTTGAAGTGTATGTCCTATTTGTATCCATTGTTCCAGGTGTAAAGATGCATCCAGCGAAGGACCACGAGGGCGTGCCTCTCAACCTGGCGGTTGCTCACATGGGGATCGTGGTGTTCCAGAACTGCACCAAGATCAATACCTTCAGCTGGGCCAAGATCAGGAAGATATCCTTCAAGAGGAAGAAGTTCCTCATCAAACTGCACCCGGAGGGATATGTGAGTTGGTTTGAAAGTACTTGTCAACTGTGTGTTATCTACAGCGGTACCTATAGACTGCCAATGAATTAAAAAAAACAGGTTGTTTAGTATGACACACTGTCGGAGCAATTACAAAAAATCAATAAGTGTTGCTATTAATTAAGCTAATTAAGTGACTAAAATTAAACGCATTAATCGATAGGTACCGAGTTCCCCAGGCCTATCATTTATGATCTCTGTCACATTTTACTAATAAAGTAAGTAACTAACCACTTACTCATTTACAATCTGTATAATTTTGACGCCCGTGAAACAGGAATCAGTTTTATTTGGAATATTTAAAACGATATGTTGCCATTACCATTCACATCTTTTAATCGGATTTCTGTGGTATCTCCAGGGTTATTACCGCGAAGTGGTGGAGTTTTTCTTCGAGGGCCGAAACGAATGCAAGAACTTCTGGAAGAAGTGCGTCGAGAACCACGGCTTCTTCCGGTGCTCGAGCGTGCCGCGCCTGCCGCGACACAAGACTCGCGTCATATCCAGGGGATCCTCCTTTAGGTATAAAGATATAATATAAAGATATATTGTGGTTTAAACTTTAAAAATGAGTTCCTTCTTTAGGTATGTTCTACTGATCGCATTAAATTACCAGCAAGGGTAGAACGCCTGTACAAATCGACATAATTATCTCTATATATTTTTTTTTTTTGCAATTATAATTATGCGCATACATTAAAATGTCTTCTAGACTACCAGTCTGGTTATTTTTAAAATGTCAGTCTGGTTAGGTCAGTTATTATTGTGGTTGCTATTGGACATCCCGAAACTCATTTGAAATGGGTACTTCCCGATTCAGTGTTTAAAGTTCATTCCTGCAATGTATATGTATAAAATACTGAAGGATGAAAGTCTGTTATTGTAAATAATGTTTAATCGCGAGATTAAGTTTTATAGCTGGCGTCCACAACTCCACAATCATGTTCTCTGTGCCCTCAAATATAATTGCAAAGTTTTTTTTTAATTTTCAGGTATAGCGGTAAAACACAAAAACAAATTGTGGAGTTCGTTAGAGACAACTACGTGAAACGGCAGACATTCCAAAGGTGAGCTATTATATAATAATTCTAGCTGTAAGCTTAGCCGTGTAACCACGTAGACAATATAGCCAAGACACAACATCAAGGCATATCTTTGACACTGCAGTAGAACTGCTAATAGATTTACTGCCGAGTTAAAGCATTGTTAACCAACGAAGCGAAAAGGTGGCTTAAACGTCATTACACATTGCATCCTGAATTTTTGTGCTTAGAAATAAATCTTGAAGTTGAATATATTTATAACCTTCATCTTGTGTCGATTATATATGCATGTAAAAGAATATACTCAGAAGAGCTTACGCCGCTAGTAAAGATATAGTTTTATTGTACTACCTACCTTCTCTAGGCGTAGTTAGATAAAGCTTATAGATGTAATATTTAGCATATTATATTTATGTCCAAGTGTTGAGGGAATAGGTGCGTTTAACAAGGAATTAAATTAGAAAGCTACTTGTTAATTTAGGACTATAATAAGTTATTTTATAACGAAGGTGAGTGGATAGCATGGGCTGGGAAACACTAGCTTTTGGTTTTGTCTTGTGGGCGTTTGTGTGAATAAAACATTCAAAAATATATGATCTAATCAACAATCGAGGTTTGCATGACATAAAGTAAAAAAGTCCCTAAAAATGACTAATTTGAAACGAGTTTGTTAGACGTCGGGAGGCTTCGATAGTTTGTGTATCATCGATGGTGATTAGCATATTCAAGCATGCGCTGTAAAGTTGAGACTTTCGCTTCTTCCAAAGATATAAACAATCTTAGAGTTGTGTTGCGTGGCAACCGTGGCAATCGGTCGGAGGATGGTGTTGTCGATCTATTTTTAGGGATTTTTATCAATCCGTGGGTCTGCGCTCCGAGTTCGTTGGTTTTCTTGCTTACACTGAATCCTAGAGAAACGATCACTTGAACTTAAACACGCTTTCGCTCCAAAGCAACCGCTCTTCTGCGCTGATTCTATTCATCTGCATCTTGCATCTTCTCATAACTCACGGAGGCGCAGCGATTCATCACCTTCTTTCGCTCGATGTTCCGAACGAAACCGTTCTCGTTTCCCTCACATCATCCTATCTATTCGTTCATAGATCGCCATCGGTTGACTTATACAAAACGGAACGCAGGCCCACACGGGGAGTCCACTGTTGCGAAACCAAAAGCTGGTGGCTTACCACGAAGTAGTCGGCTCCGGGTTTGTTGGAGGGTGGTTTAGTGTTGTACGGGTGGGAGGTTACCGGTCACCATCCTCTGCCCGATGTCGCAGGTCGGGTTCGTTCCGCGCCTCGCGCTCGGTGGGCGGGTCGCGCGGCAACGTGGCGCCCGCGCACCTCAACCAGAGCCTCTCCGCGCACCCGCTGCTGCCGCTGCCGCCCGGCTCCGACGGTACGTACTAATAAGCCACTGATCACTGCAACTAATGCCCGATGACCCTTGGAGTCATTGGTAGATGGACGCCCGTACCCCTTTCAATTGTTAATCAGAACGTTAGCATTCGAATCGAATGGTTTACAAGTAAATTGACCTGTAAAGCCGTACTTAGACATCCTGACACATTTTATTCGATTTTTCCATTATTTTACTCCGTTTTGTTATACCCTTTCCTAAGTAAAAAAGCCTGTAGTAAATCTAATTATTTCTTTTTATAGCCGATTATAATTATTAATTGAATGTGTGCCGATTTGTTCCTTGGTATCACCGACTGGCCTCGATGTAAACTTGCCTCCATGATGCACTTTCGGGTAAAACAACGGCTTGGGATACGCATGTTAAAATCAAGTAATATAAAAAATGAAAATGGGAATCCGTAATTCTATAAGATTTACGCTACCAGCTTTTAGGGCTTTAGAAATAAGCCTTAGACTTTTGTGGTGTTGTGATTTGATTTGGAAATGTATATTTCAACTTTTTAACAGTGTACCGTTATTCGAACGTGAACTTGTGACATTATTATCAATAAACAAAATGTAACGACAGGTCCGCTGAAGTTAATAAAAGCGGTGATCTTCTCGTAAGATTTACGTAAGCTTGACCTTTACTTTGCCCTATTTTACTCTGGTATGTAAAACAAAAGCAAGCAGTTGTTAGCAATAATCTTCTGCCTATTTGATTCAAACTACATCAATAATTCGACTTACATTACAGAAAAATGTGCGGTTAAAGGAGGCAATTCTTTGAAGCATAACCTTTTTTAATGCCAAGTTGTGGCCAATCAAGTAGTAATCAACGCGTAAATAGAGACGAGAGGTTCCCAATTCCAAATCTTCAATGTTCTCCATGCAATACGATTGCTTCCGTGCAGATTTGTCACTGCTTTAAAACCATCTATCTATATTGGACGGCCATTGCGTTTATCATATGGCAACAAAATCGGTCAATAATGAAATCAAAAATATCCAAACTTGTCTATTACTGGCAGAAAATCAAAGCAAGACCATGGTACTTCATATATGCGTAGCTATTTATTCACATCTCCCCGTTGTCGCCGTTTCTGTTATTTCTGGTCCCATGCAACTTGGACGATCCTATCACTTGTGTCGGCTGCTCTAAGATCATACCAGCCTAGTCCTTCTGGCTCAGACACCCTTTTTGGCACTGGTGTAGGCCACCAGCGTAACATAAATAGTCAGAAACTGACGGCGAGATCGACATAGTCCTCGTAATATAGCTAAAACGCTCGTGACTTTTCGTAACGTCCACACTTCAAATGGACGTAGGCCTCACGCTCCTCTTCTTTCGGCAATGGCACAAGCCGAGGCTCGCACCTCAGGGTGCCTTCAACCCCACGACTAGAACCGGTACAGAAACAGTAAAAGTGTATGTTACTGTTAGTATGCGCAACTATTTCCCTGGAGTGGGATCAGCAGTCTCACTAAGAAGAAAAGTGAATCCAAGAGTTATCCCTGATTACAACCATTAAGAAACTCATCCAAACCACGATCGGGACCTGTAGAGAAACAATAAAGATGTATGTTTCTGTGTCCAGCGATTTCCCTGGAGTGGGACCAGCAGCCTCACTACCTGGAGGCTTCTCTGATGATGAAGGGGTACACGGCGGCGGAGGCTCGCGCGGCGGCGGCGCGGGCTCGCTCGCTGCCGGCCGCGGGCTCCGCACTCCGCCCGCACGGCTCTCGCCCGCCGCCACCAGCTACCGCCTATGTCACCACGAGGGACAAGGTCACTACTACACCGCACACACACACACACGGCGGCGCGGGCTCGCTCGCTGCCGGCCGCGGGCTCCGCACTCCGCCCGCACGGCTCTCGCCCGCCGCCACCAGCTACCGCATATGTCACCACGAGGGACAAGGTCACTACTACACCGCACACACACACACACACGGCGGCGCGGGCTCGCTCGCTGCCGGCCGCGGGCTCCGCACTCCGCCCGCACGGCTCTCGCCCGCCGCCACCAGCTACCGCATATGTCACCACGAGGGACAAGGTCACTACTACACCGCACACACACACACACACGGCGGCGCGGGCTCGCTCGCTGCCGGCCGCGGGCTCCGCACTCCGCCCGCACGGCTCTCGCCCGCCGCCACCAGCTACCGCATATGTCACCACGAGGGACAAGGTCACTACTACACCGCACACACACACACACACGGCGGCGCGGGCTCGCTCGCTGCCGGCCGCGGGCTCCGCACTCCGCCCGCACGGCTCTCGCCCGCCGCCACCAGCTACCGCCTATGTCACCACGAGGGACAAGGTCACTACTACACCGCACACACACACACACGGCGGCGCGGGCTCGCTCGCTGCCGGCCGCGGGCTCCGCACTCCGCCTGTATAGATCGACAACTTTTAAGTTTAAGTTGAGGCTTCAATTCGTGTTTATTGTAGCTACTAGCTAGATCACTATTGAACTTATTAAACTATTTGTCAACTATTACATTCCCTCAAAAATGTAGGTATACAGTTTTAGCTACTTTATTTAGTTTCGCTTCACAATAGAAATGTTTTGTTTTTCCATTTCAGCTCACAAAACTGTACTGCGATCAAATAGTAAGGACCTTACAAAAGCTGTCCTGTTTCGTTTCTAACTTTTCTTTCCCATCGTTAACCATCTACATTCACGTTTATTATCTAACTTGGTTGTTGTCATTATATTCAAACCATATTACCTCTTAATCATACAGTGGCATGGTTCCGTACTGTTAGTCTTATTTTTTTTGGCAAAAATTAATTATACATATGTTTCTTACATTTTTAAACTAATATTAAAAATATTGAAACTATTTTGAATGTAATAATATTAATGTTTCTGCACTAATGTTATTTGGCACTGTTTCGTTACTCGCACGCGGCACATGCCTTTACAACTTTATCGGTTGCTAGCAAACGCAAACATTAACTCAAGCATAATATTCGCAGGCGGGCGAGCTTGTGACCCATGCCGAGGTCAATCATCATCATACGGAGGATTCGCCTCTGCCTCATCGGACGACGACACCATCGGTGAGTGTCGACGGTGCGAGACCGCCGGAGCGGCAGGCGAGCGTGACGCGACGTGACCGTGCGGTGTGTCCGCAGGGTTCTCCGGAGGCGACTATATGGAGCCGGGCGAGTTCGGGTGCGGAGAGT
Source organism: Ennomos erosarius (assembly GCA_963580505.1). Lineage (NCBI taxonomy): Eukaryota > Metazoa > Arthropoda > Insecta > Lepidoptera > Geometridae > Ennomos > Ennomos erosarius. The sequence continues at coordinate 2,989,601 of OY756978.1, read as the reverse complement.
GGGCGAGAGGGCGCGCCCACCCCGCCGCCGCGCGCCCCGCGACCCTCGGCAGGTCAGACCCCCCCGCCCCCGCCCCCGCCGCCCCGCGCCGCTGCCCCGCGCACCGCCTCCCCGCCGTCTAGCGCCTACCCGGACCTGGTGCTCGCCAAGCGCTCGCACTCCTTCCGCAAGTCCTCCGAGCGGCTCGAGTACGAGCTCTCGCAGTCCAACATGTACTCCGCGTGCCCCTCCACGCGCTCCAGCCGCTCCGGCGGCTCGCTGCTGCTCGAGCCGGACGACGAGCCGCCCGCCCACGCGCCGCCCGCGCCGCGCCGCTGCGCCTCCGCGCGCAGCCTGCGCGACCACAGCTTCGACGAGGCGGGAGGCGCGCGACACCGCCGCGTCGACTCGCCCGTCACCAGGTACGAGGGCCCGCGGCCCGCCGCCGGCCCGCCGCCGCGCGACCGCCGCCGCGCGCCGCTCCACCGCGCCTACTCCGCCTCCTTCCCGGGCTGCGGCGGCGAGCCGCGCCTCGACCCGCCGCACTTCCCGCGCGCCGCCTCGCAGGACGACGTCTCGCACGACAGCTACGAGCTCATCGAGCGCTCCGACTCCGAGTCGGAGGCGCGGCGGTGGCGCGCGGCCGAGCGCACGCGCTCCTGCTCGCTCGACTCCGGCAACGAGCTCTCCGACGAGGACGCGTCGGTCGGCGCCGCGGCCGCGCGCTCCGACTCGGACGTGCCGCTCGACGCCTTCCTGGCGGACGACCCGCGCGTGCTGCCGCGCGAGCGGCTCGGCGTGCGCTCCGACGGCGCCTTCTACCGCGAGATCAAGCGCGCGCTCGGCTCGCGCGCCTCCAGCCAGGAGTCGCGCAGCGAGATCTACGACTCCAAGCACTCGAAGAGCAGCGGCGAGTCCAGCAAGAAGTCTCGCGATAGCGTGTACCACACGGACAGCAAGAAGTCGCGCGAGACGCTCAAGAGTAAGAGCTCGGACCGCAGCGGGTCGCGCACCTCCAGCCAAGAGGACTCCAAGTCGGAGTACTACGAGTGCCGGCGCGGGCCGTACGACCCGTACGAGGAGCCGCGCCGCGGGCCGGCGTATGCAGACCCGTTCGCGCCCGCCTCGCCCGGCTCCAGCCCAGACTTCTACGACACGCACTCCTCCACCTTCGTGGGCGCCGACAAGCCGGACTACGCGGAGCGCGCGCCCTTCGGCAAGTCGCACGAGGACCTGATCGCGAACATCGCCACCGCGGCCGGGTACTACCACATCCCGACGCCGTACTCCACGTTCCCGTCGGAGTCGCGGCGCGGCGAGCCGGCGGCCCGCGCGGCGGCCGGCTCGCTGCCGCACGTGCCGCACTCGCCGCGCGCGCCCGACTCCACCACGGAGGACGAGGCGCCGCCGGACCCGGACGCGAGGCACGCGCGCGCCTGCGTCTTCCGCCGCCGCCGCTCCTCCGACACCGTCTTCAGTTTCGACAAGGAGAAGATAGAGTCGCTGACGCGGTCCGGCAGCCGCGAGGCGGCGCCCGCATCGCATCTAGCCAAGGAGTCTTCGAACGAGTCAGACGTGAACGTGCGCGTGCTGCCCGCCATGGACAGCATCGAATACGCCAAGAAGAAGGCGGCGGCGGCGGCGGCTGGCGCCTCGCCGTTGCTGCAGTCCGACTTTGACAAGGCGATGCGCGGCAAGGTGCACACGCATCTCGTTAAGAAGGAGAACCTTAAGGAGGAGCTGATGGCGAAGACGCACTTCGACGAGTACAACCCGAAGCTGATCCTCGAGACGAGCTCGAGCAGCCGGCTGGCGGACCCGGCGCCGGCGCCCTACGCGCACCCCACGGTGGAGCGCACCAAGAGCGACCCCAACAGCCTCGCCAACCGGCCGCGCTTCAACAGCGTCAACTCGCGCCGCCACGTGCTCATGCACCAGAAGTCCATCGACCTGACGCCGGCCGAGTCCAGCGACGAGGACTACATGTTCCGCCAGATTCCGAGCGCGCCACCCATCGCCTCCAAGCGCTCGCACTTCGAGCTGCCATCGCGGCGGCCAGATAACGCTCGCTCCCCCTTCGACCTGCCCAAGAACTACTTCAAGGAGTTCGACGCGTTCAAGGCGGGCTTCAAGGACGGCAAGAAGGCGGCGGACGACGGGTACGACATCCCGTACGTTCTGCACAAGCGTCACGTGATGAATGGCACGGCGCCGGCGCCGCTGGCCGCGCCCGACATCGTGATGCTGCCGCCGCAGGACGCCCGCCACGTGGTGAGTGCGCACCCGCGCTGCAAGTACCACGACCACCCCAAGTCGCCGCGCTCTCCGAAGTCACCCAAGTCCCCTAAGTCCCCGAAATCTCCAAAGTCGCCCAAGTCTCCGAAGTCACCCAAGTCGCCCAAGTCTCCTCGAAACAGTGTTCAAGTTGAACACAGCTCCAAGTTCCTCGAGGTGGAGAGTCGTGACTTTTTATTTACGCAGAATATAGATCTGTCGAAAGTGGACCCGGTCACTCTGGAAGTTGACAAGACCGGTCAGATGCAGCACCTACCCAGCCCGAAACGTGACATCACCAAAAACTTGGATCCAATCTTGCTCGAAACTCTGAACTCAAAGCTGAGTCAGATCGAAAGTGATTCCGCTACTAGCTCAAAAACCGATAGTGCCTTGCAGGATCCTCAGTACCCGCACGATATTAAATTCACCGTAAACGGGCGTAACGTGCAGCAACCACCGATTTGCAAGGAACCGAAGCCGATGACGGCAGCTGAAAAGCTCCGCGCTGACATAAAGTCCAAATCTGACAAGCTACCGCCCAGCAAGAGAATACCCAAGCCTCGCGGTGCCGGCAAGAAAAGTACCGGAGGTAAAATTAAAACTAAAACCAAAGACAAAACGAGAATCACATCTTTCTCGTCTGACGATGAGAGCGTCGACTCCGATGATGTGTTTGGTACCACCGAAGCGGCGCCAAAACTAGAGTTTTCTCCGCCGCAATCCCGTAAGGAGCTCGAGCCTATATTGCAACACGAGTATGATAAGATGACATCTGGTGCTTGGCACAGGGGACAGACCATGAGCTCTACTGAAATAGAGGGCTCACCGCCTCAATGCCGTAAATTAGCTGAGCTAGAAGCGAAATACAACCCTCAAGTCCTCGACAGCATTAGCGGCAATGCCACGGAGTTACGTCGTATTTCGGAGCGGTCGATTTCGATTCCGAGTTCAGAGGATGAAATCGCAATCAAAATGGCTGAACAACAGTTACAGCAACAACAACAGCAGCAACAGGAGCTGCAACAAATAAAACAAACTAGCAAAGAGAGCTCTGCTTGGGAGTACAATGAGAACATACCCTCTCCTATACTAGAAAGTATAGAATTTCTTAAATCCGATGATGAACATTATGCTGACATGGAAATTCAGAAAGTGACCGGGCTGCGAGCGCCGTCAGAAGAGAAAAGTGAGGCTGCAAAAGACGACAACAAAGACTCCACTAAACTTAATATAAAGAAGAGTTTACGTGACGAATTGATTTCACCGATGCTTCGCAAACAAGGTGGTACTCCTATACTTTTCGCTCATGCTAGACTTAACCTGTCTGAAGGCTCAGTATTTTCGCTTCAACGTCAAAAAGCAACGCTCGACTCGCCCACTGCGAGCCGCAGGGCCAAAAGCTTGGACACTCCTGTCATCCAGCTACATCGACTTCCTCCAATGAATGCTTTCTCTTCAAAAGACGATACAGTTTCGGATCCAAACGAAGAAGGTGATGTGCTTGAAGAGAAACCACTGATTGAAGACAAAACTTCTAAACCAACAATGCCCAAAAAAGAAACTATTGAAAAAATCGATGAGGTTGAAGAAGAACAGCGCGCTGAAGGGCCTGAAGAATTGAAATCTGTTGTAATAGATAATGAGGAGCTAGAGCTCTTGGAGAATTTAATGGAACAACGACGCCCTAGGTCATTCAAGCGTAGATACGATTTGACTAAACTGAATTCACAAGCTAAGTCACCGACTCGTTCTCCACTCAGTAGGTCACCGTTATCTCGCTCACCTGTATCTAAGTCACCATCAAGATCGCCTACTTCATCTTTGAACTCTCCTAGAGGCAGTATCAGAAAGCTCTCTGATTTGAGCGAGGACCAAATTGTACCCGACATTGAAAGAATTAAACGTAAAGATAAGAAAAAGTTAACTTTAAAAACAAAGCCTGATGAAAAACAGAAGATAATGAACAACAAACTCAACAAAGGTGGTTCTTTGGACACAAACGCTACTAAAGTGAAATCGTTGCAAACGCAAAAATCTTTGCCCTCATCGCTTAAAGAGCGCCCAGATTTCTTGACTGTGCCACCACTTGACTTAGCTCGAGCCAAAAGTCAAGAACTAGAGCAGGCAGCCAAGAAAATCATCAAAGAAAAGTCAAAGTCATTGGAAAAAATGGATGTCAAAAGAGGAAGCAGCAAAGAAAGAACTAAGTCCCAAGAAGAGAGTGATACTGAGATTGCGAAACGTAAAGAGAAACAACAAATGTTGTTCGAAGCGGCCTTGAAACAAACTAAGACGTTGATAAGTCCTGTGAAAGACACGATACCACCATTCCCGCCGCCTGAAGACAAAATACTCGTCAAAACAGAAGGTGACAAGATAATAATCGAAACTAAAATAAATAGTAAAGCCGAAGACCATGTCTTCATCGCAAAGTCGCCTAAGAAGTTGGATAATAAGATGAGCAGAAGCTTCGAAGACCCAAAGTCGACTAAGACTAATAACAAAATTAATAAAAGCATGGACGACAAGAGTCACTCTATGGAAGATAAGTTCGATGATCTCGCTGCTCTACAGAAGTCTCCAAAAACATTATCAAAAAAGCAAGAAATAAAGCAACAGATTGAGGGAAAAGTCGTGTATCAGAAAATTAACTCAAGTGTAAAGTCAAAGAGCTTAGATCGGAAGGAGGATATTCATCTTGATGCTAAGACTAAATCGAAAAGTCTGGACAGAAATTATGTTACACCACCCACTATCCAATCTCCCGATGGATCGGAAAAGCACTTTAAACAAGAAGTTGTTAAAGTTGACGTCCATCCGATCGTACAAGAAGAACCAGAAATACCAGTTCCAGAAGCAAAGGAGGTGTCGCCTTCAAATAGTTACAGAGATAAAACTGAAGACGATTCTTCAATGGAATGGATGACTAACTCGCAACATACGGTTATCGAAAACGATACCCAGACTGTAATTATAGAACGCCGAAAAATTGACATATATAACAAACAGAGAGAACTGCAAGAGAGTAAGAGCAGCCAAGAGTTGCATGAGTTGGTAAAGTCAGAGCAGAAACCCGAGGTAACTCGAATGACGAGCGAGGATGAATCTTTGACTGAAGTTAGCGACTTAAAGGCTTCTGATGAAAGTAATATGTTAGGCAGTGCTCTACAATACATTGACGCTGATAGTTCTTCCGACCAAGATCAGGGTTCGAAAAAGACTAAGATTCATCGTGGCAAGAGTGACGATAATGGGTCCTGGGTGACTGTTGACCACGAAGACACCACTGAAACCGAACTACCACTCTCAGATGTTAGTCAAAAAACGACTAAGGGAAAGAAAAAATTAGATCCTCAGGGAACGTTTGACGAGTCCTCTGCTAGTTTGGTAGAATTCTTAAAGCATGAACATGACTCTATGGCGCAAATTTTATCTGATACTGACACTGAACACGAAACTAAAATGGCAAGAGAAGCTAGAAATATGGAGTTAAACCTCAAATGGAAAAATAAAAATAAAATAATTGTTACACCTCCTCAAGAGAATAGTCCTACAATAGAAAACATACCTTTTATCGATTCTAGTACTTCGAAGTCTACAAATAAATCTGAGTCTGGAGAGCACACTGGTAGTTCTGGTAGCGATAAATCACCCACGGAGGTGAAACCTGATGTTAAAACGTTGCTCACAGCTAAGTCGAGGCGAAATGAGCTTCTTAAACTGAGTGCTGAGCGTTCTCGTAGCTCTGAATCGACTTCATGGACTAGCATAGAGAAGGATGCTAGCCCATCGAGCAATATCAAAGGAAGCTCCATTGATGATGAATCGAGTGTTAGTTGTTCTATTGCAAGGCCACTAGGTATATCTCAAGATATCGAAAAGCTTAATAAGAAGGACAGAGAGTGTTTGGAAGAACTCAAACAAGCTATGGAGTACGGCGAAGAACACTTGCTTTCTCAAAATACAATATCTAGTGATCATTCGAAGTCCAATTCTAAGTCACCTTCACCAGTGCCGGAAATGTCTCGCATCGAAAGTCCTCGTAGCCCTTCAAAATATGGTAGAAAATCTCCAACGCCGACGTTAGAAAAACAAGGACAAGTAGACTCTCAGAGAGCACCAACTGATTCTGAATCTAGTTCTGAAAGTATTGATAAGACCATTGAACAGCTAAAGCGACACACTGTGAAAAAGACTTCTTTGGATAAAGTCGGTAAATGTGTCATAGAAGAATCTGAGTCTAGCCATTCGGCAGCGTCTAAAACGTCGGATATTGTAAAAGAACTGCATAGAACTGTAAAGAAGACCAAAATCGCTATTACAATATCGCAAGAGGACCAAAATACAACAATTGACTTCGACGATGATGGCAATGTTATTACTTCGTCATTTGACAGAGAGGCCATGAGGAAAAGGGCTTTGAAGGATAGTGATCACAAGAGTTCTTCTAAATCCAGCATGGACACAACGACTACAACTACTCCTTCAAAGGGCTCTCTTAGCGTTGATGATTCTTCTTCAAGGAGAAAATGTCGCTTAGATGAACAAAAGAGCTCGTCCAAATCTAGCATGGACTCTCGAGGTTCCCTTAGTGTAGAATCAAGGGGATCATTCGAGACAACCGAATCTACGTCTGGTTCTCTAGGCGAAGCTTACCGTCGTGGAGAAGAATTAAAACCGACTTGGCGTCCTTTCTTAAGCGGCAGTGAAAACAGTACTAGTATTGAAGAAGCCTGGATTCCGCAAGATCAAGAAGGATATGAAAGTATGGCATTAAACAAGGATATCTTTGAATATAACAATCAACGTTTGCTTGATGATTTCCAAACATTTTCGAAAAACCCACCTCTGTCAACGAACACTTCTAAAGATTCCACGGAAGCAGATTTCACGGATGACCTTAACGATTTTCCTGTCAATTTCTTATATCCATCCACGTCTTCTACAAGTAATGATGTTGTCATAGGGTATGGGCAAAACTTCGGGCGCACGTTATCAAGAATATCTGAACGGAGCACTGCGTCTGAAAAAACTAGTGCAGATGAAGATTCTACTAAAGCTTGCTCGCGATCTGAAAGTATAAACGAAGAGTCTCTGAACTCTAGTGATCATCAAGCTAGTCTCAGTTCAGACCCACCTAGCAACGCCAACGTTGCTTACATATCAGATACTGATAGAAGAACGTCTGCTGAAATGCCAGACATTCCAATAGACCAGACAAAAATAAGTGAAATGTACGCTGAATCTAGAAAACAGGAAAAAGTTGCGAAAAATGGGGATGATAATTTATCTAAGAAATCAGATGAAAGTGGAACAACCAATTTGAAAAAGAGCTTTAAAGCTCCGTCGAAACAATCGTCTGCCAGTGAGAGTCAAGACTCTGAAGACTGGCCTCTGCCGGAATTACCACCTCAAGCCGCACATAAAATATACGACACAGACGCGCCAAGCAGGCGAGAGTCTAGCGAGTTTGATCAATGGCCATCGCTACCATCCAGCCTACTAGAAACACCAATCGTTGAAAAGGTCCATATTTACTACATGAGCAATGAACCAGAACAAGCTATGCAAGTAACGTTGCAATCTGAGAGTTCCAAAGACCATCTACGTGAGGGTTCGGATGAGGACAGTGACACTTTGAATAATGATGAAGATTTGGAACGGGATGTTCAATCAAAGTCTGAAAAGTCAACGGAACTAAGCGATGATAGTCCGCAAAAAAAATCTAAAGTTATCCCGTACGAAAAATCAGGTTATATGGTAGAGCCACTCGAAAAACATGACGAGACTACAAGCCTCAAAAAAGGTGTTGTGCCGAGCTATGATAAATCCTGTCTTAGTGGAACAATAAGTAAAGCGACTTGTCTGATGGGAGACATGGGCTCTTGCTGCACACGGGGTGAACATAAATCATTTAGTTCTAAAAGCAATATAGAAGAAAAGGTTATAATAAGCCAACCGCAAAAGTCTCCTACTAATCATAGTCCAATATATGAAGACGATCATTTGTATACGGATGACGTCTTCGGTGGGGATAGCAAGTCATTGTCGCCAGATTTTGACAGGGGGTTTTCACAACTTGGGACCCAAAAATATTCGTTTGGCTCCAATAATTCCGATACCTCTATCGATGACCTTCTATCACAAACCAACGCAGAAGAGACAGTTCGAGCTGTTACAAAACTTAGCGCCGGCAGTGCTGGTACTTGCAAGCGTTGCAGCCACAGTAGTCATTCTGAAGAAGAAACCAGTTCGTTTGGAACTGATCTAGATGGGACTGTTAAAATCGGATTGCCACAAAAGAAATGCACTCATAGTTCGCATTCAGAAGATACGTCTATTTGTTTGAGCATTTCTGAGTGGTCGACCGGAACGAACACCGTGCGACAGTACGCAAATCTGTCGGCTTCCGAAAGTATATCGGCGGTATCTGTGCCTAAAAGTGAAAAGTCTGAAAATGCATCGGCTAAAGCTTACTCCTCTTCCCACGCAAGTAAGAAGTCGGGTCCGAAACCGCCAAAAATGAGCTCTCACACTGAAGTGAGTTCCAAAAGTAGCAGTTTAGATAAAAGCTCAGACATTAAATACGATAAGTTGTGCAGTTCGGATACTACCTTTTCGCGTAAAGGGATAGATAGCAGTTCAGGGACCAAAAGCGACAGCACTTTAACTCTAGCACAATCTATTTCTGATTGGTCTGCAAGCACTACTCATACTTTAGTAGCTACAGCTCGTGAGGATCAACAAGAGGCTGAGACTACCAAGTCTGAAGGTACCGCTGCCGTAGAGACTGCCCCCGAAGATGATGACGATGAGGATGATGAAGAAGCAGAGGACAAATATGAAATACAAGTGACTGTAACAAAACCATCGTCCCCGGTGCAAGAAATATCTGAGCCAATTGAACCTGTTTTGCGGCTGACAGCAAACTACACTGGCAAGACAGATAAATCATCATCAATAAGCTATAGTGACAAGTCCGATAAATCGAGTTCAAGTTCACTAAGCAGCTTACAAAAGCACACAAATGGTGTACTCAGGTTCGAACAAAGACTGAGGGGCTTCCAGCATCCACAAGATGCTACTCACGAGCGGTACCATAACGTACCACCTAAAAGTTTAAGCTATGAAGAACAGCCTCACAAATATACGAAACCGACTATGCGCTGCCAAAGTGAAGATAGTGGTTATAAACCTTACTATGCTGAACCACAGCCAGAACTCGACATAGACATGCCATCTCAACTTTACAGTCAAGAAGAAAAGCACAGTGAGCGGTACCAGAGTCAGGAGTTCTCTAATATAATGCGAGAGGACTTAGGAGGTCAGTTCATAAGATCAGATTACAAACCGTTAGCTAAACACGCCAGCTACGACGATAAAACTTTGTCTAAAAATCAAATTAAAGAATATAAGTCGTCACAGCAGTATCGCTGTAAACCGAAAAGTTGGTCATTCCATGAACATTATCTCTCCTCTTCGGAATTACCTGTTATATCAGTTCCAGAAATAACTTCAGTGCACAGAGACTTGCAAGAGAAAAAGGCTGCAGAGAGATCTGGAAAAACGCCTCTTTCGCGTTGTTCTCCATATTATTCCAGCAGTCTTAGCTCAGAGTCTCCGCCTATTCAACCTTTGAAAGCTCCGGTTAAAAAGTCACTGTTAGTGAGGAACATATCACTTAAAAGTCCTCCAAGTGGCAATGACACCGATAGCTCACTAGATGTGATAAGAGATCCCCGCGAACGAATGAGAACTTTCAGACGCAAAAAGCAAGTCACTAGCGCGCGTAAAAGACAGGAGAAAATTCAGGACGTCCAAGAAGAAGATTCGACTAAAAGCCAATGTTCCTCTGAAAGTGACAAACATCTTGGTATCAAGCATTTGACTGTTGACGAATCGATTCGCCGCATGGAGAGCTCAGAGTGTTCTGACAGTTACTTACCAGAAGTAGAATCTGGCTCTTCCGAGATGTCAAAGGGCGAAGTTGCAGAAACGGCTAGTTACTCTGAGGATGAGGGTCAAGACGATTACGAAAAGTATAAGAGTGCTAACTATGAAGCAAAACAATTCCCGGCTAGTATTACTCCGGTACAGTTTCAAGGGTTTGGCTCTTCTGCCGACGAAGACGAAATGGGCTTTCCTCGCTTTAACAGGTTGGGCAGACTGCGTCATCCCTACCTTGACTCGCAGGAACCATCGTATGGGCCGGAAGACAGCCCTCCGCGACCATCTTACTCGAACAAGAGTAGCCGTCAATCGTCGCTAAAAAGGAGCAAGTCTTCAGGTTATCGTCAGCCTGAAGATTTAGGTGAGCCTTCTGGACAGCAGCAGCAGCAGCAGCGCGTGTTTTATGAGGAACAGAGTGACAGGGATGATTCCGATGACTACGCATATCCAATCGACACTATTAAACGAGCTCCGAAAATGTCCAAGTCTGGTAGTTATCTGTTCGAACGTGGCGAGTCTGTAGTTTACTCCGACCCAGAGTTGCCGCGAGACAAGGATGAGTACGAGGAGTACCGAGGCAGTCCATATCCGGATCATTATGAAGAGGTTGGCATGTTCCCAACTCAAGAATGTTATCCACAATATGGCCCCGACTTGGACGAGCCCAGGGGTGGCGCGGACGCTCATTACTCTCGTGATCTCGATCAACGCTTTAGCTTGAATAACGTGGAGAGGTTCTACTCGAGCCACTATGTAGATTCGCAGGCTTCCAGTGATAGCCCTGAGCAAAAGTTTGACGTTTCGACTTTGCCTCCACCACTTTGCTCTGATGATGAGAACGAATAGACGCTACTGTGAGCGTCGCGCTTTATCTCGGACAACACTTGACACAATCGCATCGAATAGGCCAGCCTAATCGCGCTGTTGCGTCCGTTGCAAGCGATGTGTTAAGTTGTTGGCTCAGTAGATATTAGGTGCATCAAATTTAGAGCAGATGACAGTTAGCTAGCTTGAATTATCTTTAATCGCTGTCACCCCTCCTATTGGTTGAGTGTTCATAATGCGGTGCACGTGTGTGCAGGCCGTGGTGAAATCGGCCCCTTTTCAAACGTTTAAATTCTAACGCAATTATTGTTATTGATATTAGGATACTCATTATATTGAATATTTACATTGTCACTTTCACTATTAGCAAAATTAAATAATGAATTTAATATCTAGTGCCAATTCCCGGGTAGCGCGACCCCTTCGACTATCGTGTTTATTCGGAATTATACCCCTAGCTTACTAAAGACTTAGCCGTAGTTAAATCCGTACCAGGATACCACTTTCAGACATACTCAAAAAGATCTTTTATATCATTAGATACTTTTTTTTGGTATATGTTACAGTTTCGTTGACGTCCAAGAGCTTCTAGGAAAATAATTGTTATTTTAAATACAGGTATATTATTTATTATGTATATTACGTGCCAATTATTTATAGTCAAAATGTTTATCTCATTGATCTCTATTGAATTATTAACTGATTAAAATTTATTCACGATAATAGTATTATGTATAAAGGCTGTGATTTTACTTTGTGTGTTGAGATCTAAGATCTTAGTTGTTTTATCGGAGTTTGTTGAGCTCTACTTGGAAAGTTTATTTTTAAGTTGTAACTTAGTTAATTATACTTGATCGGTATAGTTCGACCGAGTAACATGTCAGGGGCATGCTTATTACAAACGCATATGTGCCAAACTACAAACATTTTAAGTGGGAACTTTTTAATAAACTGTTGCGAAAGATGCTAAGCTGTGTACTGTGTAGCTAGCATGCGCACCACGAGAAAACTTGTCGTCGCTGTTAGAGTGAGATGCACTTAGGCGCTACCATAGCCTTGTCACGGTTTCTCATGAGCAAGTGTCGAGAAAACTTTGTCGCGGTGCGCATGCTAGCCCGCCTGATCGCCAGCCCCATTAAAACGGTCGGACTATAAAACGCGCACAGTTAATTTCATCCATACTACATTAGACTTGTACAACGTGGGATCTGCAATTGTGCCAAATCTGCTCAATTTTTCCGATACTATTTTTTTATTGTTGGTACTAAATGATTTTAATTAAATATTGACCCCCTTACTTATAAACATTTTATAACGGAGAAATAGTTATTTTGCGTTTTGTCTTGTCTCTCTCTACTAAGTTTAAATGGCCAATGATAAAACAAGAGAAATCACCGAGTATAGCTATTCACTTCTTATTCAATGTTTATTTGTAAGGTTTTGAATCGTTAAATGTGTAATACTTGGGTAGATTAATGAGAATTTGTGTCGTGTGAATGTGTAGCACTATATGAGTAAAGTATGAAGTCATCGAAATTATTTTCTTTAATTAGGTTTATTTCCTGTTTAGCTGTTTCAGATAATTCAAAATAAATAAACAATACCTTGCTCTTTAATAAACCCTGTATCAATCTCTTTTCTGAGCCTTATCAAACTCTTTATTTGTACGATTTTTCATGTAAAACTTTGAATTCATTTTTGTAATATTATTAGTTCCAATTACACTTGGATATACGTGAAACAGCACAGTTAATTTACATCAATAAAATACATTTAAGTTCCTTACAAGTTTATACCTTTGCTATTTGTAAGTACCAAACTATACCTTGATGACTTAGATAGGAATAAAATATTTATATCGAAATAGACAAATTATTATGTAAAGTAGAGGTCGGCTAAATCACTGAGTACTCACTATAGTAAAGTTGGATTATAATGCAGTTTACAAAAAAGTAAAGATAATAGAGATGGTACTTTAAACACGCAAGTGCATTTCCGAAAGCTCAAACTAAATAGCCAGCTTGAAATAAAAATAGGAAAATATATCAGCTAACGCGGTAATAAAACATTGGACAATGCTAGGAGGTATGTTAGTCATTATCATTTACGGACTGTTTTTCTTGTCCAAGTACGCACGTAAAGTTATTGAATAGAACCAATTGTAACCATTATTGAGAAGCTGAAACACTCGAAGCCTAGTCAATAAATCCCTATCACTGCTGAATAGTGTTCAATTATTTATCCAATGTAATTATGTGGATCGCACACGAAGCAATGTTAGAGTTAGCTGTACGGGCCTCGCGCCCACTAGTTAGTGCAATAACGTCTAACTAAAGAATTAGCATAAGTACTTCCACTTTTGAGAGTGTACAATCCGAATAGACTGTAATGTAATTCGATTGTATTTATTGGTTTGTCGTGTAATATTGTTTCGGATTTTGAAACGTTACTTCCTTTTTGAATTTGTATGTGACTGTGAGTGTACTTTGCCCCACAATACACGACACTACCCCTTTATGGGGATAGTTAAACAATAAATAAATAAAATTAAACAATGCGATGGTTTTTATTTGTTACTATTATTTGGTTCTGTAATGTATGAATTTCTATGCGATTGCTCAAAATAGTATTAAAACAAAGACATTATCTAAGTACAATATTGGAATAGGCATTGTTGACGTTACTTTTGTGTTTGGTTGTAAAACAATAGCCAAATATGGCACCTGTGACTGAAATTGGAACCTGTAATTATCTCAGTTTACTTTAAGATGAACTAGATGGCCGCCCACCATCGTAGGTAATATTTCTACATCGCGGTGACAAGATTCTCCTGAATATCTATGTACCTTTTACCGAATTTAAATAAATCGAGTCTAGATTGCATCATGCAAACGGAGTTTCATTAACTGAACCCGGTCTACGACTTCACCCTCACGAGGACGCGTGTATTTTTACAGGCATAGAAATTCATATAAATTTCCTACGAGATTTCGTTTGTTAGCCAGCTTGGGATCATCATGTAAGTGTACAACTATAATTTGCATGTTCAGATTTACTTTTTTCAGTGTTAGTATTGTCCTTACATAATTTAGTTTTTCAGTTTCACTTTACTTTCAGCTTTTCCTTTTTTTTCAGGAAACACATTTTGATTATTTTTATTATAATTAAGGCACTTTTTCAGATTGTTTTTTATTAATGCTTTTATTGTGATACTTTTGTTCTATTCTTCTTCTCTCTCATTTACTGTAATTTTCTTTTATTTATAGTTTACTCTATGGCTTTGAATCCGTAGGTAATAACAGTATTTTCATATACCGTTTTAGAAAATAAACTATTATCACAAATGAACGTGACTTATGTCCAAAGATCTTGCCTCATTATTAAGTATTTCAATGGTCCATTTGAATTGTAAATTATGTCCCTAGCCTAGCGTTAATTCCTTCTGCTTGAGTCTTAGCTCATCATCCGACGTATGTAAAATGTTCATCTATTTACCAGACGAGACATCGCCCGAGGAAGATAACACGATATCGTCAGCGAGCCTGTGCATGTCGCCTGCGTCTCGTGACGTCATCACTGCGCCCGCGCCGCTATGTGCGTCCACTCCGTACGCGCGCCCGCAGCTCACTAACGGACACGACGCCGTGGACAACCGAGCGAGGAGCGACAGTGACGTCATCAACGGGAATGCTAATGGTACGTGGTGTAAACTGTGGAAAAAGGGTTGCAGTTTACTTGTTTCTCGCATCACTTTATCATCATTTACGGCCTCTAAATTATTCTGGGCTTCTGGGACTTCGCTCCCAGATGTCTACCATGCATCTTTAGTCGAAAATTAGCCCTGCGCCTCGTTCTATAAGTTCACAATGCTCTCCTTCTTTCGCACCGATATGGTTTCCTTGCACCTTTAAGTCGATCACCTTAAGAAGCTAGTAGTGCTTTATATTTCCTCTGACAATTACATCATGAATTCTCGATTTCATGCTGTTGTGGTGAAACTTAATTTAAATAAATTCTTTTACAGTTGTAATATCCGAATCAATAAATAGTATGGACGTGCTAAGCGGCGGTGAAAGCGATGCGGGTGACACGTTATCTAGGCGGAATAATAACAGGTACTTATAAACTGTTTAATGATTTCAATCTGAAGGTTTCTTCCTAATTTTACAGTTTCTCGTAATAAACGGTTTGGTCCGTACAAGAATTTTCCTGCCGTTTTGGTAATTGAGTTTTTGTGGTCAGCTACAATAGAGGAATTTCATTTCTCTTCTCATAGCTTTGCTCATTGTTAGCAATCATTTATAGTGTTGATTAATGGGGCAAGGAGTTAAGATAGGCATTTCAAAATGTTGGCGTCATTTTGTACAGATCACCAAATCCTGAGCTTTCCAACATCCAAACTTTCTATTAACCTTTGGACTAATTATTGAAACAAACCCTGACTAGTCTGTTTTTACCCTTATTTGTTATTAAATTGTTCCCAGTATATCGTCCAGTATACTAGCCACATTAAAGGAGAGCACGACAGAACTGCCGCGGCGGCGCAACGGCGACATCACCTACTTCGTCGCCAAGGAGCTTCTCATGACCGAACGCACGTACAAACGAGATCTGGAACTTGTTACTGTCGTGAGTGTTGCTTATTAACCATAAACAAATAGAAAACCCACCCCAAACATATGAACCATCATGCGGATAGGACTACCCCGTCTCTTCACGTGGGTGCCGCAAAAACTAAGGGAATATCCAAGAGGTAGCAGCATTTTACTCGGCACAACAAAATCTGCGATAACCAAGCTGCCTGCCAAGCGTAGTGATAATGGCAAACCCCAAACCCCCCTTAGCGTATAAATTTTTTATTTTTTATTGTTATATGCAGTAGTGAATGTCTTTCGGCTGATTATGTGTAATTTAAATGAAATAAACTAAACTGAAAATTCGGTGAAAATGTCGGTTGCTGACATCATATTCAGCTCTTTATGGTCAACCTAAATTTTGTGGACTGCAATGTTAGTCATGCCACTACAAAAGAAAACAATGAGATGTAAAACCTATAACTCTGTTTTGGGAGGCGTTATCTTTACAGAATTTGTTTTAAGCAACTTTCACCCGGTTTCTCGTACGTTAATTTCATGTCAACTTAAAAATACTGAACGCTCATTGGTGGCTTGTTGATCATCGTTTGCTTAAACCAATGAGCGTATAGTATTTACTATGTTAAGTTGACATGAATTTTACTAACGCACGAGAAACCGTGGGTTAGACATGCTGGCTTGGGTAATTCTCGAGAAATTCGTTCGTCGTCGGACCGTTAATGTCGTAAGAGCCAGCAACCTTTTTCCTGCATTATAATCTACTGCGATCACTAAGATCGCCTGCCAAGCAAAATGGCACAGCTCTATCCCTAGACGATGCCTAACCCATGTTTAACAGTAAATTGTAATGTAGTGTTGTGTGATGTCCTGAATAAATGTATTTTTTTCTTTCTTCTTTCTTTTAATAATAAATAATGTGATCATAAATAGTATTACTCACATATTGTTTATTAACGGGATATTTATCGTGTAGTTTATTTGTTTCGAGTTGCCAGTTGTGCCAGGCGACAGTTCGTCTGTGTTCATGGTGCTTGCAACAGTACTGAAATATCGGCAACTCGAACCAAATACATGGTAAATATTTTTTTTTTATGATAATGAATGACGTGACGAGCTAGTCGTTCACCTGATATTAAGTGACACGGCTGCCCATAACGGTTGCAGTGTCACTCGAAACTTTGATATAACAAAGTTTCTCATGACACTGCACTGCGCACGTCATCCTGAGACATCACACAATCAAGTAATCAGATTACTACACTGTAATCAGGTCACGAAGTCTCATTTGCGCAGTAATTTCACTAGCTACAATGCCCTTCAAACCGGAACACAGTATGTATGTGTGTAATGTGTATGTGAGTAATGTTAGTGACCGTGGAAGTTTAAAATGTCAGAAATAGTAAGATGTAGGTGCGGCGCGGTGGTTACAGACGTGGGGG
Organism: Ennomos erosarius; assembly: GCA_963580505.1. Classification (NCBI taxonomy): domain Eukaryota; kingdom Metazoa; phylum Arthropoda; class Insecta; order Lepidoptera; family Geometridae; genus Ennomos; species Ennomos erosarius. Next base: position 2,972,536 of record OY756978.1, on the reverse strand, counting down.
CAGCAGGTGTCGGCGCTGGCGCGCGCGGGCGGCGCGGCGGCGCCGGCGCTGGCGCGCGCGTGCCTGGCGCTCGAGCCGCTCGCGCTGCCCGCCGGCGCGCTGCTCGCGCGCCTCGAGCGCACGCTCGCCGGCAACCTTCATGGTACCGCACACATTACACAACGAGTTTTCGTAAATAGGATAGTTCTGTACCCCTAGTACGAGTTTTCCAATACGTGAATACGCGCGAATCCGTTTAAAATTTGTACTGCCATCTTTAGTTCATCAACGTGTCCGCTAGGGGCGCTGCAAAGAAATGTATGGGAGAAAACGTAAACGAATCAAGTTTTAGTAAACTATCGAAACTCGTACTAGGGGTACAGTTCACTTACAGCAGTTTCAATACTTGACGGTACTACGGGGAGACAAGCGAAATGACCGAAATAGTATCAGTGCAGCGCTTGGCGAGATGCCCTCGTTTTGCTGTGGTTGTTACGCACGATACTGTACCAACAAAATGAAAACAATGTCAACCACCAGAATTTAATCTACAACTTACAACACCACCAGGTGTTGTAAGTTGTAGATTAAATTCCAGAGTTTGGATTTATTAGTAAAATTACGCCTTAGCTCTTGATAGGCTTGATAGTAAATTTTATGTTTGACATAAGTACATGTTTTTGTTTTGCATAAACCTTCAAGAGATTAATCGTCAGAGAAGAGTCATTTTAAAGGGTTTTAATAAAGCTAGATCGATTTATAACGAGTACTGTACTACTGTATTATTTTGCAGATAATGAAGAACCAGAGTATAAGAAAATAGCTGAAATATTGTACGATCACCTTTCCAGTACTGCTGATGTAAGTTTACTTTGAATGTATTTGTAGTGTGCTATAAAGACACGTAAACATAGCCAAACTCATTGTGTGCCTTGCACTCCCTACTTACTAAAGCATTAAAAGCGATGTGATGTAGTCGATTATGAAGTATACATACGATAAAGTCACTATGTAGTCCGTGAAATTCTAACCCTGGCGAGATCTATACGTTAAGCAGCCGTGTGATTTATTTATTTCATCATAGGAAAACTTACAGCCAATTAAATAATAGAAAGTAACATAATTATAGAAAATAAACTAGGCCAATTACAAGTTTCCACCTATAGAAAAAACATGTGAAAGAAATCCGTAGTAGATAGCTAGTGAAGTCAACATGAAGCAGATAAATAAACCTACCGATAGTGTAATTAAATGAAACAGTACATCTAAGTTTGACATCTATGTTTGAGAAACGAAGAAATCAGCTGCCAGTTTTTGCCTTATAGAACGCACCCCATCAAAGGAAACGTCAATATCACTATTAGTCTTTAAATAGTCATTAAGAAATGAAGATGTTCTCCAAAAGAAAGTATTTTGCTTGTAATTTGTCCTGGCTAACGGAACAGAAAGAAGTGGCGTATGGCGTGAATTAAACGATGATCGGTTTATCCCCCCAGGCGTATGGGTCGTACATAACGCATGCGTGCGCGCTGGTGGCGCTGGTGGAGAGCGCGCGGCGCGGGGGCGGGGGCGCGGGGGGCCCGGGGGGCGCGGGGGGGCCGGGGGGCGCGGGGGACGGGGGCGCGGGGCGCGCGTGCGCCGCCTTCGACGCGCGCGCGCCGCTCCCGCTCGCCTGCCTGCTGCTGCGCCCGCTGCACCGCCTGCTGCACCTGCACCGCCTGCTGCAAGGTACAACGGGCTCTACATTGTCTCTCGCTGTTGGCTTTTGTTATAAGCACCGTGCGCCTGTTGCTGGTCGGTTGCTAGTGGCGCTAGTACCAAAATGCATTCAGTGATTGGCGAACAATAGCGATTCGACCAGTGATGACGATTCCCAGTAGAATCTTGCGACCGATAGCTAAGTGTTTGCTGGCGCTTTGGTACTGCTGTTGTAATTTTTACATAATACGGGAGCGGGTGTTCTCTGCTGTAGCATCAACTGCACTAGAATCATCGGACCTCTAGACAGGCCATAATTATGGCTCGGACACTGGTATTAGGATACTAGCGTAAAACAACTAAACCTCGCCGGCGAGGTCGACGTACTCCCCGAAGATTATTTGAAACACTCACAACATTCCAAAGGGCCAACACTTAAAAAAAAGAAATAAAGACTTAAAAAGGTTTTCAAGTGTTGACGACGAATCGGAAGATGCAATGTAGGCTGATGGAGGTGAGCAGCCACTGAAAATGGCGCTCTCTGGGGGAGGCCTATGTTCAGCAGTGGACACCTTCAAGCTGTTGATCATAATGATAATCTCTTTTAGCAAACGTAGTATTCTCGATCCTTTTCTCCCTGGACTTGCAAGTTGCACCTCAATCTCTTCAGCGCCTTTATTGACAGCTGACAGAAAAGAGAAGCATTTGTCTCTAATTCCCGTGTGTACGTGACAGAGTTGTGCCGCGGCGGCGGGTGTGCCGTATCGCGCGCGGCGCTGGAGCTGTGCGGTGCGGCGGCCGGGCGCGCGCGCGGGGAGCTGCGCCACGGGGAGAACCACGCCGCGCTCTGTCACCTGCAGCGGGACATCGCCGGTAAGGCCTCACACTAGGCGGCTTCCAGCGGTGCGCGCGTGATACTGCAGGCGACTTCCCGCACGGCGGACGGTGCGTGTTCGTCTGTGTGTGTCTTGAGATTTAAAGCCATTTTGTGAAAGAGAACGTATCACTGTTGTGGAAAATGTACTGGTTTTGACATGCTTGTCCATGTTCTGCACCGCACAGCATTGAAGGTACCGACTGGTGGTGGATCGGCTGCACCGCACATACGTGTCCGTGTTACCACGGACGGTACCCTTCCCACGGGGCGGCGGTGCGGGCTGCTCCATGTTCGTCCACAATATCACGCACCGTGGGAAGCGGGTATTACACGCCCCCACTACACGCACCCGCGGATAAGACTTGCTCAATTTTGGCGGGTTAATTATAAATATCAAAAAGCATTATATGTCGTTCATGTAAGTTACTTTTTTGCTTGTACAAAGCAGGTCTGTTATAGTTGTAAAGTTTATGATCTTTCAAACCATCGTCGGTTTGAAAGAGGTTTGTATAATCTTTCTCAACTATATCTACCTATCTTTCTTATTCATATGGCTTCGCCACGCCACGTCATTGCCCAACTACCTAAGCGGCTCGCTCGCTCAGCTCGAAAATGAATCGTAAAACTAGTGAGTGACATTTCAAAAGCAAGTGAGCTGGTAAGAGACTAGCTTACTTCAAGTGACACGTATCATTTTTATCTTTCTCTCATGAGTTACCCAAGTCTAGTCTGGTGGAACCCGCGGGGAGACGATGGATGCGGAAGGCAAGCATTTGCTTAAATTAGCGCTCTATGGCGGAGGCTTATGCACAGCAGTGCTATCTTCAGACTGATGATGGTGACACATTCAATCTTACTTCCCAAAAGATTGTAGGGTACTTTGAACTATACGAGGGTAGAACGAAAAAAATAACAAATTACCCTATTCTTTGGTATCAGCAGTGGGTTCATCTTCTAGCGCTATTCAGAGCAAGGGAGCAAGCAGCAAATCACCTTTTATTTCTTAATAGGCTATCCGATATAATATAACCGATGCAAAAAATTACTGAGTAGTAGGACGTAGAGGCACGTCACTTGCGCAATGCATGTATAGTTTAGCAGATTTTAAAATCTGGTGGTTTTAATTTACTTCAATCGTATACAAAACTACCGCTATAAAGATGAAATTAATAACACAACATTATGTATTTCAGGTTATGATAAGCTTTTAGTGGCAGAACGCGAGTTCGTCAGGATGGGCTGTCTTTACAAGCATTCTTCGAGAGGTCTGCAGCAACGGATGCTTTTCTTAGTAAGTACCTCATATTTTTGCCGGATGATTTTGATTGTTTGTTGTTGTCAGGACCACACGGCTAATTAGCCTATTTGCAATAATTGCATGATTTTAAACTAAAGTCACCTCTTAGAATTAGCAGATTGAAATGGCAGTGGGTAAGTCGCTTGTAGAACTGACAACCGATGGGGAAGAAGAGTTCTCGAGTAGAAGAAGACGCAGTGTAGGCTGGCCTCCCGCTAGGTGGACCGATGATTTGGTCAAAACCGCGGGGAGTCGATGAAGGCAGGAGGCAAGCAGCAGCAAGCTTCATGGCGTATGGTTAGCAGTGAACGTCTTTGGGCTGATGATGATGATGATGTACTATTTTGATCATTTGAGAGCCCTCGAACAAAATACTATGGAATGTTTCCCTCCGACCTAAACATAATATAAATATAACCGCTAAGTAGAGCCACCGTCATCTAAAATCAAGCCAGAGTAAAATTTACATCCTCTTATTAGATTGCTTCTTCTATAGAAGTTATCTTAACGGGATTTTAATAACATATCCCCGTCCTTTACTTTCATTCCCACCTTCCCTTCACTCCTACTCTTATCTACCTTCCATGCGGTGGGGGCGAGACGTATACAGTAGCATCGGACTCCCACACTACGCATACTCCTATCCCTCCCAAATAAATAGTGACATATACCTACCTCTTTACATTTATTTAAAAATTCACATTTGAATATTTTGATGCATGTCAAATCTATTACTTATTGATTATTAATACGAAATAAAGTAGCTTCAATGAAAATATTAATTTGTATTTATTAATGGCGACAAGGATGGGATGGATTAAGTGGGGGCGGAGACCCTGACATATTACCCTCTTTACATATATTAATTTGTATTTATTAAGTAGTATAACCATGGGGTCTCATCCGGTACAAACGAAAAATAGCCCGAACCTAAAAAAAATAAAGTGATCTTGTCGCGAGCGTTACCAGTTAGTGTCCAATGCTTCGCAACACGCAATAAATGTCGCTTGATAATCTTGCGTTACGCAGAAAACAAATAATTAGTAAAATAGCCCGAGTTATTCCGTTGTATGGGATGAGGCATCTGTACTGTAGGTATTATATTATCTGGGGTATAAGTTAATATACCTCCCCGCACGTGCCCAGTTCACGGATGTCCTGGTGGTGACGTCGAAGTGCGGCGCGCAGTTCCGTGCGCACGGCGCGCTGGCGGTGCGCGGCGCGCGCCTCCTGCGCAGCCAGCTGCCGCACTCCTTCACGCTCGCCGGTGCGCTGCTGACGTGTATACTCTATACTGTTCTGGGGGTCTAGCAAAGATACCAACCGCTAACGCTAACTCCAAAAATGTATTGAAATGACATAAGCTGCGGAAAAGTTAGCTATTTCTGAAATGTCATTTCAGTACATTTTGTAGTTAACTGTATTTTTAGACCCCCTGTCCCGGCTGTATGGTCTGCCCCAAACTTAATCGCGGTTGTGAACTCAGCGCAGTAGCAAAAATTAGATGTGTGCGAGCAGAGGTAAGGGGTGTGCGCAGTGTGGGGCCGCCATTGAATTTGGCGCAGACTATATAGCTTCTAACTCAAACCCTTATAATTATATATTATTTCTCTAGCTCTCGGTTTCTTGTATTTTAAACTCGTGTTAAGTCAACATGCCAAATTTTTATGTAACTAAATGATGTGACGAGGTAAACTCCGTCTCACGAAACAAGTCCCGCGGCCGCGTCGCCACATTCGCGCTGCAGAATGTTGTTGACCTCTATATGTGTTTTAGACTCTCGAAAATTTCCATATTAAATAATTTGTGAATATCGATTTTATTTAGTAAATAAAGCACTATAGGTATATGTATTATGTAGTGACGTAAATTACTTGCTTCCAAAATAAGTTCCCACTTATTGCCGCGGGACAGGTTTCGTGAGACGGAGGCTAGTCGTTTGCCTGGTGTTCAGCGTGACGGCCGCCTATAACAGATTGTAGTATCATCCGGAACTATAATTAAAGTTACTGCACTGAGCAGTGCACACGTTGTCCTGAGTGAAGATTTCTAGGCGGTGCGATCAGGGCGTTTTGCTGAGTCATTCATAGTCCGTACGGTGAAGGAATGGAATGCTCTTCCAGTAATAGTATTTCCTCCTGGGTATAACCTGGGTATTTTCAAGTCAGGAGTTAATGGGCATCCACCCACCTTAGACAACTTTGTCACTTACCATCAAGTGAGATGAACGTATGCCCATTTTTCCTCTGAAATAGTTATTTGTGCAAGAAAAGAGCAAAGTAGATTTTTGCTTCGAGTGTTGATGTTGCCTCGCTTGCTCGGGATTCAAAGGCACGAGATGCAAAAACTTTGCATTCGAGTAGCACATACAACTTTTACCTCAGCAGGGAGAACATCATTACAGGTAGGTACTTACCTAGTACCGCTCGCAGAACTGACAACCGATGGGGAAGAAAGGTTCTCGAGTGGCGACCACAAACCAGAAGGCGCAGGCCCCCCCCCCACTAGGAGGACCGACGACCTGGTGAAAACCGCGGGGAGCCGATGGATGCAGGAGGCGAGCAGCCGCTCAAAGTGGCGCTCTGGGGGAGGCCTATGTTCAGCAGTGGACATCTACGGGCTGCTGCTGATGATGATGATGATGACTTACCCTATCGCGTTCCCGCCAAAAGTAAGCCGGACAAAGAAAAAAAAACATGTTCTCTCAAAAATTCCATATAATTGTAATTTAAAGCTGGCTAAATACGCTTACTGCAAAACATAATATTAAAAAATAACTGTCTCACGCAGTGAGCAAAATACGATTTTGCACACTGTTTTATCGCAGCAAAGGGTGCCAATTCGAGCTGCTGAGGTGAAAAAGTACTTTTTGACCTTCCTTTTTACTTGTTTATTGTGTTAGTGTATCGATATTCCAGTATCAGGTCCGGAACAAGCCGAGGTAAGCATGTTACTGAGCGCAAGCACCGAGCACGAATATCTCGCGTGGTGGCGGGCGCTCGAGCGGACCATCGAGGAGGCGCCCGAGAGGGATGTCGATACTGAACTCACGCCGTATGAACAAGAGATCGGTGAGTGTTGGTGGTCTGCCCGCTGAGAGAGCGCGTTTACGTGACAGCTACTCCATAATTGTTAACAACTGAGTGAAATCCGTAATTTCTGATACTTACTTGTGTTTATTGTTTGATAGGCTTGCGCTTGACCAGCGCGCAGTACAGTCAGCATCTATTTTCTCACAAATATCATCACATGGCATTAATAGACGTTTTTGTCAAAGAAAACTACTGAACCAAATTTGATGAAGTTTCTATTAGACCAATTTGAAAGTTTATCGTTCCAAATTAAGAAAATATCTTTCTAAATCGGTTTATCTTTCCTCTTTTATTAAAGTCGGTGGAAAATGTTCATTGTTGAATCAGTCACCAAGTATAACCAAAGACAGTTTTTAGAGCACCTTTCCAGCGTCATTGTTTCCCTACAAATATAATTCCGGTGTTTTTAAGGTTTCGCCCTGAACCGGTATCTTCTGAGCAAGCATGCTCCATCGTCGACCGCGTCGTCACTTTAGATGAGACCATGGCCGCTGTGATATGTTAGCCTATTAGCAAAGCAATAGCAGTTAACAAAGCAACAGCGAACACTTAGCAATCGGCCGCAAGATGTCCGCCTGTCGCTCGCCCGTCGCTGAATACACTTTGGCCTTTGATAGCGCCACTAGTAATAGAACGAGATTGATTGCTGTCAAATGTTACATCTCTGCCAAAGTCATGTTTGACAGTAATAATTGCGAAATTTGCGCCGGTTGCGAAGTTGTTGCAAGTTACGTAATAACCCAGCCGTTTCCCGCAGAGAGTCCCCCGGGCGGCGGCGCGGGCGGCGCGGGCGGCGGGCTGGCGGCCGTGTGCTGGCACCGCGCCGCCGGCCTCGCGCGCTCGCACCTGCATCTCGCCATGCGGGTACGTACGTCATCCGTCACGCGCACTGGTACACGCCGTGTTAGATGATCAGTTACATGATCTGTTATATGTCTTTTTACATGCTTTGCTACTCTGACATTCGTTTTGTTACACGCCCTGTTATACGCTTCGTTACTTGCTCGCTTACTCACTCTGTTACGTACACTGTCATACAGCTGTTAAATGCTCTGCTTTACTCTGTTATACTACTCTTAAACGCTCTACACACGTATCTTTTTAATGCAACGTTACATTTTAAAGCCTGGATCATCATCATCTGGATCACAATTCTAGCCACCATCAACTTTGGTCATTCATTATTATTATCACGGTCATGATAAATCACGAAGACGACACGCGACACGTGCCCTTGTATCGCGAAAAATTGACAATAAAGATGAATGATTTTATTACTACTTTATGGACTGATATTTAAAATTGATTAATTGATTGATTGTTGCAGACCCAACTATCGGGGTATTTACTACGCAAGTTCAAGAAGTCCCCCGGCTGGCAGAAGCTGTGGGTGGTGTTCGCGGCGTTCTCGCTGTTCTTCTACAAGAGCTGGCAGGACGACGCGCCGCTCGCCTCGCTGCCGTTACTGGGGTCGGTACTCTCACATTTATTTATTTTATTTCAAATGCTTAAGTGGACCAATGATCTGGTGAAAGCCGCGGGGAGCCGATGTATGCAGGAGGCGGGCAGCCGCTCAAAGTGGCGCTCTCTGGAGGAAGCCTATGTTCAGCAGCGGACATCTACGGGTTGATGATGATGGTGATTCGCTGACCTGTATATACAAAACTTCTTCCCGATCCCTGTCTCATCATACTCAAAAATGAATTTGAGCTATTAGCTTCAACGTTCAATATGTTAATTTATTATTATAAACCGTTTCCAGGTATTCAGTCGGTGCGCCGGTTCTTGACGACGGAATAGACAAAGACTTCGTGTTCAAGTTGCAGTTCAAGAACCACGTGTACTTCTTCAGAGCCGACAGCCATTACACCTATAGCAGGTAAATCAGGGGGTCTTGTAAAGATCCCAAATGCTAAATCCATAATGTATTATAATGACATTTCGGAAATCGCTTACTTTTCCCACAGACATCTAATACTACACAGTAAGTTGACTATTCCGCAGCTAATGTCATTTGAATTCATTTTTGGATTAAGCGTTTGGCTAACGTTTTCGTTTGGGATCTTTGCCAGACCCCCTGAACCTTTATAACTTAGCCGCGTGGTCCCGGCGGTGCACAAATAGGACCACCCCATCTCTTCCCGCTGGTGCCGTAAGAGATATTTGATTACTGACACTGAGATAGTAGTACTGTATCTGTAATTTTTCCCCACAGGTGGACGGAAGTACTCCAAACGGCGATGACAGACGCAAGTCACGATTTATAAAAAACAAATATAGACCCCGTCTCACGTAAGATGTCCCTCGGCAATAAGTGGAACTAATTTTGAAAGTCAATAATTTACGTCAATACTTAATATAATTGTACCTTTACATTGCTTTATTTACTAAATAAAATCGATATTCACAAATTACTTTATATTGAAATTTTGGGGAGTATAGAGGTCAGCAACATTCCGTAACGCGAATGTGGCGACGCGGCCGTGGGACTTCTTTCGTGAGACGGAGTTTTAGTTTAATTTCAATAAGTAGGATGTTCTCAAAGATTCGTAGGTAGTTGACATTGGTGCCATGCGTGCTGCGTCTACGTAAAATTTATCTCATGATATTATATTTTTTTATGAATTTACTAAAAAACTGAGTATTCTCAAAATGAAAGCAATAAATAAATCTTGCCTCTATTTATTTTGCTTTAGATTGGCGTGAAAGATGAATGTGGCAAATAAAGTATTATCGACTCTAAAATTATCTCGGAACAGGATTCTAAAGTTTGATAAAGCATGAATGAATTACCTAGGGCCATTTATGTTGCAAATAATCCCCTGGTTTTCTAAGCTTGTCAATCTCATGTTAACATACCAAAATCCAAATACATACTGTACATACACTAAAGACAGCCGGTGATCAACAGGCAACCAATGAGCATTCAGTATTTTTAAGACGACATGAGTTTAACTTCAAAAGTGCGAGAAACCGGGGTATGTTTTTGTGTTTTTTATTCAATCATGAACTATTTAGGGCCTTAATTGCATAGTATTTATTTCCAAATGTGATATAATTTTCATATTTATGCTTCTAACTATAGTTTATCGTAATTCATTAGGTCACACTCTAGTATTGTAGCTGGGATAGTTCGTCACATACTTCGTTATATACATCACATACCATTTATACGTTTTTTTACATTTTTTATAAAGCTATAGAAATCGATATAGTAACTTTATTATATAAAATAAATCTGTTTTTATTAGATTTTATGAGATGTGTGTTGGTCGGTGATATGATTTAAATATATATAAATATAAATAATATAATAGTTTGTTGTTCATAAAGATTTTTTACTATAAAATATGTTATAACAAGTAGAAAACCCCGATTCTGAAGAAAATTAACAGTGGGAATGAGACAATAATAATGTCTGCTTTTTCAAATCTTTCCTTTATTAAAACGCATTATTAATGGTATTTTAATTTAAAATATGATGTTTACTAATTAATTCTAAAATGACAATAATGTAAAGAGCTTATTTGTGACGTAACGGTTTCGGCCCTTTCGGCTAGCCGGCCTGACACCGCGTTATCCGCGATCGAACTCTTACGTCTACAGGATACGTAACGTGGGATATACTTACCTAAAGGGGGGTTAAACAGGGGTTTGATCCGGGAAAACACTGTGCTGGCCACGGTAAAACACGAATATTTTCCCCCTAATTAATAGCGAGGTACTCAAAGGATCAATGGGCCTGATTTTATTGAAAACCAAAACTGCTACTTTGGATTTTTGTAAACAATAGTCCTCGTCAGAAAGCAAACCCATTGACCAAAATATTAGATATTTTAACAACTTGCTGCAACTTGCCCTCTTGTCGCAACTTGTGCACATTTTTATTAAAACTGACTTGTTGTTCCTTGAGCAACTTGCTGCGGCATGGTTCTCTGTGACAACTTGGATTCATGGGTTCTACGCATTTTTCTGTGTGTGTCTGTGGCTCCGTGAGTTTATTGCATTTAGCCAGGTCAGGCTTAACAATTTTTTTTTTGTAAATTTTAATGAATAATAATTTTTTTAATAATAAGTAAGTGGTTGTTTGTTAACCGTTCTGATTATTATTATAAAGAAATAAATAATCTTCTACGCCGGGATTCTATTCTGGGTGGTGGTGATAAGTATATTATGTACACAAATGCTGTTTTCTTTTCCTTTAATTGTTGTGTTTGGTTCACTGCCAGGTCCAACCCTCATTCTCTCGTAGACGTAAGGGCTCTATCACCAGCAGGTGTCGAGGTTGCTAGCCAAAAGATCACCCCGTCACAACGTAATTTCCAAAGCTAGTTAAAAGTTCAAATTTTATTTGTGTAGGTATATTTTTTAGTGTATAGGTACGCTTATTTTAAGATATGGATTTCACTTTATAACAAATAAAACATTGGTTTAAAGTGAATATTTTAGTTTTATTTAATTTATTCCGTTATTTTGTTCGTAATTTCACTTAATTATTTGGCTTTAACATCGGTCTTTGAGACTGCTATACTTGCAACTATTTGACACGACGAACAATGAGAACACTAAATTGTAGTCATCAGATCTAAAATTACTATTAATGTTAATTAAATTAATGTTACAAAATGCTGTTGAGATCTATGTACTTTGGCATTTGCCGCAGTGGCACATCATATTCATCAAAATATGTATAGTAAATATAAAATATATCCTTATGGCACAACATGTTCCTAACTTTATAGAAGTTTTGGCTTTGCTTATTATTTTTATTTGTGAAGTAAGCTTTTCCTAAATTGTTCTCATAATAGTCCAGGAATTCAAATCTTTATACCTAAAATATAATAACAATTATTTAGCTAAAATTAGCAAAGTACTTCTAGTACCACTAATATCTATCAAATACTATGAAAATATTTACACTATGTACATACATATTCAAACTTAATTTTATTATAAGAAAGAAGTACTACTACTTACTTAAGTAGGGCTAGTACTAATCTTAGAGCATTTTTCTAAATGCTCTGAGCAGTAGTACATAGAATTAGTTTCAAGTATAGACATAATACATTTATAATAATACCTTCACACAGAATTTTTGAAATGAGTGTTATGTACCTACTTACAATATGTTAAAGAAGAAAATATTTAATCGTATTATGATAACCCTTCTTTTTGGTAGTCGGGTGATAAAAAAAAGTTAGTCTTCAGTTAGATTAAAATGTACTAGGATACGAAAACTTTTCTTTGTAGACAGCCAGCCATGTCAGGGTCTATCTAGCTATAGATAGACCAAATCTAAGGGTTTGCAATGGCCGTTGATTTTATTAAAAAGAGGAATTTGGTTCACTTAGATCAGATTTCGCTAAGTTTCTTAATATTCATAACTATCAGATTAGCTAGTCATGGCCTTTTTTTGTAAAAGCCAGTGTATCAAAACCTTAGGCTCGCTGGTACCGCCTACATCCTGGTAACATTATCTCCGTTTGTAACGGCATTGTCCTCGTTTTCCTTGACGTCTCCGTTGAGTTGTTCCTTGCTCTTGTTGGAGCGAAAGCGGAATGAACTGAACACGCCGTTGGCTGGAGCGGGAGCGGGAGCTGGACTTGTACCGGGAGCGGGCGGCGTGCCGACCTCACGGTGAAAAACGCGCGGCGACGATGTCCGGGTGGAGAAACTCGCCGCTTTTAACCTAGCGCCTGGAAAATGTAATTATTGTGGTGGTAAAAACGTCTTGTTGATGTTGAGAAATTAACCAGATCAAAGGAAGAAGTATCCTAGTGAGTAAGCAAGAAGATTAAGAAGCTAACTAGAAGTCGTGTTAGGATGTAAGAGGAGGAGCAGCATTCTCCTGGCACCTACTTCAAAATCTTCAAGCCGCCTGTCACGCGTGGTAATTATGGCAAACCTCCGTTATGATAAGCGTCCAAAGTGGCCTGGTTTGAGGGAGGCCTGTGTTCAGCAGTGGACGCCTTCAGGCTGTTGATGACGCCGCAAGGTTGGCAGGGCCGGTACAGGACAAATAAATAAATAAAATTTTTATTCAAAATTACATACATAAATGATGGAAATACAATAAATAAATCTTAGAAATTAAACATATGTCTTACAAAGTGAGGTGCCTGTACTAGGAATAAATCTGAGTCATAGGATGTACGCGGCATGCTGCCCTATGTTATCTGTGGCGAGGGGTACTGGATGTGGGTTGTTCCTTATCTCCTCACCGGCTCTGTCCCACCAGGGCTAGCACGGTCGATAGACAACATTGTCTTTTCCCGTTTAAAGTCACTTCCTTCATATAATTTACTTGTCAAGTGGAGTAAAACAGGGGAAAGACAATTTTGTCTGAAAGAAAGAAAGAAAGAAAATACATTTATTCGTGACAGTAACACACACAACATTACACTACATAAATGACATTACAAAACAATATACACACAAACAGAAGCAGTGTCAAGCAGTGTCTGCTGTCCGTGCTAACCCTACAGTGGGGAGAAAAGGAATAGTCAAAAAATGTTTTCCTTTTTCACTGTCGTAGCAATCGTAGTACCTACTACTACGGCAGTGGGGAAAAGAGGAATAACCAAATTTGGTATATGGTGTGATGTTTGGTTTGACATGAAACAAACATTACTTTCAGTAAGGTCAATTATGATTTGATTATAAGTAGGTACCTGGCCTGGCGCGGGCCTGGTGCGGCGGCGGGGGCGGCTGGGGCGCGTGGTGCGCCGTGGGCGTGTGCGGCGCGGAGGCGCTGCCGGCGGGCGCCATGCTGCGCGCCGTGGGCCGCCTGCTGCCCAGCTCTATGTTATCCGCCTCGCCGCCGCCGCTGTGGAACACATCACCTGGTTAGCGCTGTTTCATATAAATGTGTGAAAACGGCTGTGTGTGTATCAAGCTTTTCTACAGACATGACGGACCCACCAACCCATCGTCGCCGCCCAAAACACGTCCTGAGCGACCCGGAAGAACCTATAGCAGCCGTTGTTTCGGCTGCGCTAGGATCACCCTTCTGGCTCAGGTACCGATTTCGGCACCGGTATAGGATACCAGCATAGCACAATCAGACACCGACCCCGCCGACGAGGTTGACGTACCTCCCGTAGGTTAGCTATAACGGTCGCGACTTCCATAGGGTCCACTCCTCCAGTGGTCGGAGCCTTCTCGATCCTCTTATCTCGGCAACAACAACCCAAGCCAAGGCTCGCACCCCAGGGGTGCCCTTGAGCTAGTTGCCCCCACTTTTGTCGGCTGAGTGCCTTAAACGCCTGCTCTCCTGCCCGGTGATGCTGTAAAGGTCGGTAGAGACCAACAGTATTGGCCCGTTCAAAAATAAAAAAGGGTATGTGTGTGCGTGCGTATGAAAGTGAGAGAATGGGCGTGTGCGTATGCGTGCGCCACTCACTGCCTGTGCGTGTGGCGGCGGGTGACCCGCTCGAGCATGGTGAGGCGGCGCGCGGCGCCCGGCGCCGTCTCCGCGCGCGCCGACCGCACGCTGCCGCCGCTCGCTGCTGGAATATTACACGCATTTTATCGGGCCTCCCAACATTATAAGATTTTCTGGGGCTAGATGGGGAAGTCCGAAATGAATACAAAATACATGACGGTGAACATCAACATCACACAACTATTATACAGGCAGTGAAGTCGTTTACACAGTGGATCCAAAATGTCGGCTGCCATATTGAATGTGTAACGCCCCGTGACATTTCTTCATTATTGTTTGTAATCTATAATCTACTGCTGGACCTGTTCTAACATGTTCTTTCATTCTTTTTTGTGGACTGGTGAAGGTGACCTGATCATAAACGCGGGAAGCCGATGGATGCACGAGGCAAGTATTAGACTGTTTTAGGTAAACGGAGCTCTATGGAGAAGTAATACGTTCTTCAGGCTGTTGATGACACGGGCCATACTTGAACAGGGGGAATGTTGGGTCCACGAATGAGGATGAGCACGTGTGTGCACTCACGTCTGTCGGCGGAGTCTAGCGGGTGCGTGTACATCCGTTTCCGCATCATGGTGTAGACGATGGCGGCGAGCGAGCGCGGGTGCGGCGCGCGGCGCGCGGGCGCGGGCGCGGGCGCGGCGCGCGCGCGCGGCACCCACCACGTGTGCATGCGCCCCTTGCCGCGCACCTCCACGCCGCCGCGCGCCTCCAGCTCGTAGCCGAACCGCGACAGGATCTACACGGTCCCCCAACATTGGTGAATCAACCAAATCAGTACCCCCTAGAACGAGTTTCGATAGTTTACTAAAACTTGATTCGTTTACGTTTTCTCCCTTTCTCCCATACATTTCTCTGCAACGCCCCTAGCGGACACGTTGATGAACTAAAAATGGCAGTACAAATTATTTTAAACGGATTTATTCACGTATTAGAAAACTCGTACTAGGGGTACAGGCTTGGCTTGGTTATGGCTATAATGTCTGCTCACGTTTCCAATGTGAGGGTTCGGATGAAACCGCGAGTTGTTGCGAACCGTCAAGTGGAGGAAAGTTGGGTATCTTGGGCGCGTATTGAGACACGAGAGATACCAACTTCTCCAGGCAATGATGGGCAAAGTCGTAAAAAGCGGCGTGTTAAGCGAAAGCCAATGATTTCAAACGCAAATTATGGCTTTTTGGTAATTACTCAGCGTTTTCTCAAATATTTATTATGGAGGATTAAAACTGTCTTCAATGTTTCACTCAAAAATTAATAACTAAATATTAGTAAATAATTTAATCCAATGTAATATGGTCATTATTTTGGCAAAATCTGCTACTTACTCAAAAAACCTCTATAAAGTATAAACGTTAACTTGTGTACTGTCATGAATATAGTATTGACCATGGACCATGGACTTGCATTAATGTACACTATTGTTTCGTTGTTGTTGTTGTTATCGGCAACAACAGTTGCCGCGTTGTCTCACCTCCATAGCCGCATGAGTGACCTGCACCCGGTCGAGTGCGCCCGTGGTCTCCATGCGCGAGGCCTCGTTCACAGTGTTCCCCCAGATATCGTACACCGGCTTGCGGGCGCCGATCACTCCGCCCACCAGTGGACCGCAGCTGATCCCTACAGGAGTCACCATTACACATCACCTTGAAAACTGGCGCGTATCATTCATTTTGGTAAACGCTCGCTTGGCTGGCACTTGGAACCTGCCGCAGCTTGCCAGTTCTCCAAGTTCAGTTGCTCCAAAAGAAAGGCATCGAATATGTCAATAACGAAGTTCGACCGTAAATTGTCGTGAGTTAAGCCGTGTTATTTATTTACCAGACATAGGCTGCGAAAACACGGACAAGTTAGTGGGGAAAGTTAAATAGCAGTTCCAGGCTTATGAAGTAGACCGTCGGATACAATCATAATAACAACATTATAATCGGTGGTTTCTTTCGCACGAAGCAGAGTGACTATTACTCTTTTGTACCCCATCCATGCCACCTTTTATTCAGTCAGTCTTCCGGATCTTTTCTAAAAAGTTACAATAATTTAACTAGGCAACTATGCAAAAGGATTAAAACTACGCGATTCTCCAGCTATAAATTAAAAACCTGCTTCGTCAATCAATCACGTCTTGCTCAGTGTATTCCACGATGATAAAGCTATCTTTAGCTTTAAAGTACAGCTGGGAAATTGAGCCATCCTTTTTCTAATGTTCAGGGTCATTACGCAGTTAACGTGTGAAGTAGGTATTATTTAGCATCCAGACAGAGCGCATGGTTGTACAGCGATTAATTTCATTATATCCAAATGATGGTTCAAGCGGAAAACTTACCAACCCTGAGCCGGAACCTGTTGAAACTGTGCTCGTTGCTGAGGTGCAGCGCTTCTCGCATCGCGAATGCAAACTCCACCAGCTCGCACAGGTGAGCGGCTTCTGATACCTCGCTCTCTCCACACTGAAGCAGTGCAAGGAACTCTGATTATAAGTTAGTTTGGCAGATTATGGATGATAATTATCACACAAGTGCGTTAGTATGCTACAGAACATAGTCTTAAAAATGTCAAGCTCGACAAAAAACAAATGTTGACCGACCCTCGTACAATGTTATGGTTACATAATGATTGTTAACTTTACAAGATTGTACAAGTATCGTTCGTGTTCTTTCTAAAGGTGTCGTCACATAACATGGGTACAAATGGTTACCTTTTGGGATCTCAATTTTCAAAAAGATCTAAAGTACCAACCAGCCACATTACTGCACTCCAATAATTGCTTCATATCCGTCTTAGCAATTTATGATGTGTAGTTACCATTAGGTATGCATGCTGTGATCTCCCATCAAATGCTTTGTAGAGATTACAGAGCCTATAAAACCAAAGTTTTATATATATGAAACGTGTAATGGTTTCTAAGGAATGTTCCAAAAGCTCCGTACCTTCCGGTCGGGGTCTAGTCCCGAGGCCGCCATATAGGTAGTGCCGAAGGTCTTGATCTTCTCTATACTCCGGAACCGCTCGCCGGTCAGCAGCTTATCGAAGTCGACTGCGGAGAACCAGTTAAGTTCATTAATTACTCATGGGTTCTATGTGAGGACAATAAAGCTCAGCTGCTGACGTCTACTATTTTTTAGAAGTTACATTTATAATTGCATGTGGTGATACATTACTGATGATCTCGTTGAGCAGCCGTATGCAGTCGATGGCCTTCCCGTTCTCCTCGGAGTAGAACTCGTGGAAGTTCGGGATGCTAGCGAACATCACGCCCACCTTGTCGCGCTTCTGGGAGTACAGCTCCTGCAGGGCGATACGAACATTGTTTAATTCTCCAACAATTTAATTAGTGTTTTTTTTTATAATCGATAGGCTAACATTTGACCACGGATTCAACGATATATTTTATAGATGTCCATTAATATTTTACACAATAGTTACATTTTAGTTGTGAATGAATTATTTGTTGTTGGGCTATGGTCAGCAGCGAATGTCTTCAGGCTATTGATTTTTCTTTATTAAATCTAATAAAAAAGTTGCAAAAGCGGCTCAAACTCAAATTATAAAAGGGCCTTCCAGCAACAGTATTTTCTCCTGGGTATTAACTGGGTCTTTTCAAATCAAGAGTGAATGGGCACCTCATGGGCAAACGTGCTCCATCTTGGACAACTTCGTAACTTCCCATCAGGTGAGATGTTGTCAAACGTATGCCCATTTTAGCATAAAAACATAAGGAGGCATATTTACCTACCTACAGTTGAAATTGGCTAAACTCTCTAAGCTATGTAATTTATATAATATAAGTGGGAAAACTGCTGTGTCTAAGATGAAGAACACACTTATAAAGTCAATGACCTCCTGAGTGAATGCCCTGTTGGTACTTTTAGTTATTCTGTAGTAGTATTAGTAGACATAAGTAGAGTTGTATTTTTAAAAAAAAAAGCTTCAATTTTAAGAGTGCATGGAAAGTAAACAAAAGCATACTCACATCAGGCAACAGCTTTTTGCTCAGGAAGTGTTTAACGACGTGATCTGGCAATATGTGTTTGAGAAAATGTTCGTTTATCTTCTGTGTCTCCTCCATCCTCTTGAGGTCCTGTCCAGCTTGCAGTTTCCAGAGGAAGTCGAGCCGTGACGTCACTTCCACCAGTCTTGCGTGATATACCACTACCACCAGGAACACAGTCAGCAAGATCAGCATGTGTACGTATGCCGGAAGCTCACTGCAACACAGGTAAGGGTTTACTATATAGAGGCTAATAATGATTTGTATTTCATGTTATAAAAGAAACAAGCTGATGGCTGCCAAAAATAATGGTAAACGGGCACGCCGCCTATGTAGAGAGTGTAGAGACTGGCCGACAGCCGTAGGTACAGTTCAAAACGGTACATCTAGAGACTTTATTATTCGGAGGGCGTCTTCATTTAAAATCATATACGTAGTGTAAAGTAGTTAGGTATAAAGGTTTTTGGAAATGAAACTCCTAAGGGGGTCAAGGGGGGGGACGGCGGTCTGCCTCTAGTATGCCCTATATGAACTACATACAAGTACGTTCCAGTTGGAATACTAATGAACAACTGGACATCTGTGAGTAATTATTTTTTACCTAAATCAGTTCAGCCATTTAGATGTTAACATTCACATAAAAAAGAAACAGTTGGTTGGTGGTTGATGGTTGGTTGGTTGGTTGGTAGGCTGACGTTTCACCACATTTTCGATAAAAATTGGCAATCTTATTTCTCTTTCTCTCTTCAAAGTGGGAATTATAAGCACTGAATACTCACGAGTCGTTATTCTGGCTGACGTGCATGAAGTATGATTCGTAGTAGAAGAACACGAGCATGCAGTACATAAGAACGTTCATCACCGCGAGGAAGGTCTTGATTAGATAGTACAGCTTGAGGATAGAAGTTAGCGCCACGAGACACAGGATCCACGTGAACACCACGTATTCGAACCGGTCGCACTCGGCGCAAAGTGTGTTGATGGTGTTGTCGGTAGTCGTGTTATTGTCCGCGGCTATGGCCGTGGTATTGTCGGGGGCGTGCTGCGTAAACACTTCTGGTATCGGACATACGTGCAGCTTTGCTGTGCTGAAATGTTGTTAGTTGTACTTCTTAATGGTGCTTAAAAGAAGCACTTGAAAAGTTACAGGATACAATTTAAACATACTTAAGTAAATACGTGATTTGATCTATGTATGTTGGATTAAAACTATTAAAACATTTGAAGTCAATCGCAGAAGCCAGATTTATAGCTGCGTAGTAACATATTCAGTAATCTGTAGCTGAGTTAACATTGGAGATTTTTAAGGTAGGTGGGTATGTACTGGGCCTACCTAATTCAGTACTGGAACATTGATAACAGAAAACACATTTCTTTGAGGTAAATCTTTACTTAGTTTCCTGGTTTTGTCTGGAAATTATCCCAATATATTGTACTGACTTTCAAGTCTCACGGATAGCTTGAAGCTATGAGACCTACGTAACAAACAGTCAATAAATTTCTCATAAGGTCATAATTCTTGGCAGCCTTACCTGGAGATAGACATGAGGGTGACAAAGCAGCAAATGTACACGTTCCTTCGGAGCCTAGTCCCACATAGTGCCGAGGAAAGCTTGGAGAGGCGCGGCAACACGTTGCATGTTTCGAACTGCGTCACCATCACCAGGACGAAAGATAGTGTCAGCGGAATAGTCATCGCGAACACGACGATCAAGAGATTGCGGCAGCTGGATCAAATTGAGTAACTTTAACAAAATCTGCTGTCGATTGGTTCTAGATAGAGGATTAACAGCGTTTCAGCGAGAAGCTGAAACTGTGTGGTCACAGATGTAGTGTGTGGTGTTGGTAGTAGTTGTTGACAGATTGAGGAGCGAGGGTTAAGTTAACGACAACGAAAAGAAAGTAGGTGTTCTAGCCACGGTTAATCACGATATTTTCCTTCACCGGAAGCGTATGCTAAACTATAAAAATGCCAACTGAACGATCAGAAGACTTTGAATATATCGAATAACAGATAAATAATTCCGCGGTAGGTTCTGATATAGATAATGATAATGTGACGAAGAGTGATTGTGAAGATAGCCACGGTTAATCACGATATTTTCCTTCACCGGAAGCGTATGCTAAACCATAAAAATGCCAACTGAACGATCAGAAGACTTTGAATATATCGAATAACAGATAAATAACTCCGCGGTAGGTTCTGATATAGATAATGATAATGTGACTAAGTACAGACGAGTGATTGTGAAGAGTAGTCCAGACCTGCAGTGCATGACGACCTGGATGGTGACGATGAACAGCCACAGCACGAGGCAGCACATGATGTTGGAGTTAAAGGTGCGCTCCTCGAGTTGGCTGAACTCGTGCTCCAACTTCGCCGAGTGGAAGCGCAGCGACCACGCGCTCATGTTGTCCTGCCTCATGCGCCGATTCGAGTTCACTTCTATCGAGTTTACTAGCTCGTCTTCCTGTTCGTGATATGATAATGATCAATGTAACTTTTTGTTTATCTATTTTCTTCAGTTTGCTTTAATTGATGTAGTGTAGGCTATAATGAAATGTTGTATGCTGCCTTGAATACAGGAAATTATTTTACTATAATAGGTGGTTAATTAGGCTGCAAAATGTCTATGAGTTTGGTGATGTTAGCATTCCGAGATTATTCTGAGTAAAAGACGTTTTACAATAGTAATTCCGAAAGTAGATTACGAGTTCACAAGTCTATCTACGCTGAATGCCAGTGGTACACCTCACTTTTTATTTCATTAACAAGCTCACCTCAAATTGTTCCTCTTCGGACAGTGACGACGCATCTTCCTCGGAGTCTACCCAGGGGTTTTGGCGTCGTCGTCGGCGCGAGTAATACTGGACACAGTTACATAAAGATGAGAAACATGAAG
Source organism: Ennomos erosarius (assembly GCA_963580505.1). NCBI lineage: Eukaryota > Metazoa > Arthropoda > Insecta > Lepidoptera > Geometridae > Ennomos > Ennomos erosarius. Next base: position 2,951,261 of record OY756978.1, on the reverse strand, counting down.
ACTGAGTATAGGTATGTAATAACACGAGTCCAGCTCCAGCCATCGGTGATTTTGTATTGGTCATTTAATACATGCCTCCTAAGCAGATGCTAAGAAGAGGTAGGTCACAGCTTCATTGGCGTCAACCAGTAACTCGATTTAAAGTAAATCAGCCTTTAAATACATAGCAAGGAAAGTGTTAAAACAATCAGACGATCGATTTCGGCGGCAAGACTATCTCAAATGCTACCACTGCTACTATAAATAATAATTATACTAATACTTATTACTTATACCAATATTTCCGGAAGCATTGAACAACTTCGGCCCATCGCAAATTGGTGACCTGATTGAAAGGTACTTATATGTACTTTATTACATAAATTAAAATATACTTCAGCATCTACCTATACTTATACAACAAGGTCAAAACTTAAGGGCCAGTATTTAATAATAATTTGACTGTAAATGCTTGTAAAAGTGCATTCGCTAGTTTGCGCTGGACGCTGGACTTTTAGAGAAGAACAAACTGTGCTTCTAGCATAATATCTACAATTCAAACTACAGTTTTGTAAAGAATTAAACTAGGTACTCAACTAAAGAAGGATTAAGTAGTAACTGAGCTAGTACCTACATCTATCTAGAATAGTGTAGGACACTAGAAATTTAAAATAAATGTTTCCACTATATAATATCAGACAACTAACCTGGCATCAAGTGGGCCATCTGTTTGTTGTCTGTGTTACACAAAAAATCAATTAGGGTAGGGTTTGAACACAGTTTTGTGAAAATGAAAACACGCAAGAAGATGGCATTAGGCTAGCACTCTCAATAGCTCATGCTTATCTAAAATAATTTGGTTTTGCTATAGTGCTCTTTGGAGAGATAGAGATAGGTAGAAGTCGGATTGCCTGCTTTCATTTCCATCAATCAATCACATACATTGAAAGTGTATTTCAACCTTGACGGTGTTGTTTTCATCACGACCGATAGCAATTTGAAGCAATACCAAAAATTAATTCTTCGCCTCTGTCTTGTTCGGCCCAAAAACGCGTTGGTTTAAAAACAAAAAACCCCTCAAGAATGTTATTCCGTAAACAGTAAATTGTCTTTATTGCTGGTCATCATGCATTATAAAAAAAACATTAAAATTCTTCCAGTCAGCGTAAATAAGAAAATTACGCTACTAATAGACAAGTGCTAGCCAGGGTCTCAAGTTGTAGTGAGTTGTTAGAACTACCCCTCAAGCCTCATGCTTGAGGATTCAAACACCTGTGGGCCTTTGATTGTGGATCCACGTAAACTGCATGAGTCCGTGGAGACCTGAGACCCTACTTACGTTCTGGAAGGGCATCTCAGGCGTCCAGTTAGCGGCCAGCTCATCATCGAGTGCGCTGCTCGGGCGACGTGGGACGTCCCACTGTGCCCTGTAAACACATAACCAAGTTAAAAAGACCAATTCTTTTTTAAATTAAAAAAAATCTTCAAGTTTATTTTTTTAGTTTTAAGCATCATGTTACTCGACATCAGTATACAAAAAAATCTAATTCTATGAGGTATCAATGATCTCACATGTTTGACTACCGTTCAAAAGTACCCAGATGCGATAGTAGTAAGGCGTTTGATCATAATTATATGAGTTGACCAATAGGCTTGTATCATGCTATTTTTTTATTGCACGAATTAATAATATTCCTTAAAACATAAACAGTCGTGAAAACAAAAATTAAATATCACAAAAATTTACAAAGTTACAAGCATTTTAAAATACAGGAATAGAAAGAGACAGTTCAAACGCGCAGTGATGAGGTACTATGAAAGTGGAAGCAGTGACGTCACTTCTTCCACTTTTATAGTACCTCATCACTATGCTGTGGTAGATTTACATACAATCTCTTTGGCATGTGACGTCATATCTCACAGTTACATAGTAACTGTAGGGGATGCTCTTTCCTGCGAGAAAGGGACAGGCGACGAAACTTTAAATGCTTATTACTCCGTGATTTATTTACCGATTTAACTAATTGATTCAATTATTGCATTAATTTATAACATAATTTATGACAAAAGGGATAATATTAACTTGTTAATTTTAATAGCACGACACAAGCCTATTCTTCTAAGCAAGTTCTTAATGTATGTCGTTTCTGAACCTTTGCCGAGTTGATGTAGATCGTATTATTAATCCATCAACTTTGGTGTACGAGGAATTTTCAGTATTTTATGAGAAGCGTTCGGGTGGGAGTGTTGCAAGGTCCGTATATGGGCCTATTATAATTCAAGTTTTTTTTTAGTAAAAGTTTAATAGCTATGGTAACGATGAAGTTAAAGGTGTATTTGCCGGTTGCCGATGTGTTGATGAGGTATGTAGATGGTGATGCAGAGCTCCCTAATATTGTGATGGGCATGCTTTGAAATTGGCTAAGCCGGTGACTGGATGAATAAGGTAACGGTGCAACGATAACCTAAATAAAGAAAGCAGTGCTCACCGAGCCTGCCTCATCTTGCGAGTACTGCGTGGCTGCTCCGTGCTCTTCACTAGATATGTGGTGATGCCGTGCTCCCGGATAAACGCGCTCCTCGACTCGCCCTCGCCCGGCTCCACTTCGAACGCATTGGCGAGGCAATCCAGTGTTGCTGACGAGATGTGCACGCGGCTGGGGACAATAGTAGAAAGTAGTATACATTGGAATATTTACCTTTAAAGAGGTGTGTGGTGTCTTTTAGAACAGTGTAGCCAATTATACTTATTATGTGATGGGAACACTGTTTAACACTTTCACGGTTGTTCATCACGTTAATATTACTTAGTAAGTAAGCTATTTACTGATGAGTATCTACTCTTTTTTTTTTTTTTTTTTTTTTTTTTTTTTTAAGATAAGATAAATATTTATTTTCCAAATAAAGTACATAAATGTTACAAATAAATTTTGCATATTACAGATAGAATTTTTTACATTTTTAGAACACGCTATAACAGTAGGTAGGTAATATACTATTTTGTTACAAAGTGAATTATACTTAAAAGAAACATGAGTGTAGATGAAGGACTAGCATTCATACTAGGTTGCCCCGTGTTATGAAATACTCGTCCTCACCCTCCCTTTCGAATTTTAACATTGGTCTTACTTATAACCACACTAATGTTAACCAAATATCAGTCAGGTCTCACAATAACAAAGTAATGGTTAACACCACAAAATTTAATAGATGTATAGAAGTAAGACTGGTGGAGACAATTGGTATTTAGATATATTTAATAGTATGTAAGATCGCAGAACTAGTGCGTGCGTGCGCATTTAGTTTTACCTGTGTACATGGTAGTTGTGAATTATCTATTTTTATTGTGTGTATATGTATGAATTATCTATATTATTTCGCCTTTATCATATCACACAGATATGATAAAGGCGAAATAATATATAATATATAATATATATATATATTTATGTTTATACATTCAAAAACAAGTGCATATTTCTAATAATATGATTAAAAATACAGTTCTAGGCGCGGTCTACCTTAATATTCGGAACAAGTCTTCCGTTTTATGATAATCGAGATTTTTGAGCCACTTAATAACTATTGTTTTACAGATAAAGTTCGACAATTGGTAGATGGTCTCATCTTTGCTTATTTTATTGTAGAGGTAACAACTCAAGTAGCATTCATACCTTCTAGCAAATGTTGTTTTAACAATTTTAACGTCATAAACTAGATCTTTGCGTCTTTTAGTCAAAGTTGAATCTAACGGGAAATTTCTATGTTGCTTTAGAATAATTTGTTGAACAAATAACTGCCGTACTGTTAACACCTGACAGTCCCTATAAAGGTCAACTGTTGGATAGAGAAATGGTTTAAACAATGATACCTTTAGAATAGCTCTTTGGGCTCGTTCCAGTGGAAGAAGATTAGTCTTGCAAATACCACCCCAACTCGTTATGCAATAAGTGAGGATCGATTGGCAAAGAGAGAAATAGACTAGCTTCAGAGTATCAGCATCAGCAATATGCCTTAGAATTTTAAAAATGGGAATTAGTTTCCGAGTTCTAGCAGCTAGGCCAGCTACATGCTGTCTAAAGGAAAGATTCTTGTCTATAGTAATACCTAGGTATTTGATTGTATCAGAACTAGATAGCTTAGGGCAAGAACAGTCCATATTGCGACAGTCAGGATGATGCACAAAAATGTTTAAGGAATGTGAGGGTTGAGGTTGTGAAGAATTTAGTATAGAGAATGTTATGTACTTAGTTTTTTCTATATTTAAGCTCAAGATGTTGTTGTTTAGCCATGCATTTACCTGCTGTACTCTGCAGGATGTATGTAAGTATAAGCTGTGTTTGGAAGTTATTTATGAGTTCCAGATAATCCAGGATAGAGTTACACGAAGGGTACAAAAAATGTAAAGACTTAACCCCGACAGGTGTAAAAATAAAAAAAATACCGGAAGCCGTCTCGACCAAAAATGCTACTAACTTAGCTAGCAGACAGCATCATAGATTTTTCTTGGGATAATAAATAGGTCGGTGAGTCTTAAAAGTACTGTGTTTAGGTAAATAGTATGAAGGTAGATACTCACCCCGGCAAGCCTCCGCTCTCCATGTGGTTGGCGACGGTGACGTCATGCGACCATAGATCGAACTGCCACTTCAGCAGGCCGAGCACGCCGCACAACACTGTCCCGCTGTGGATGCCGATCCGCATGTCCAGGTTTACCTGTGGAACAGTAAGGGCTTTTGTATCTTCGTATCGCCTCATTTAAACCACTATCACTGAAAAAGGTTCTATATTAGGTAATATACAGATTTTAATTCAAATATCCGAGTTAGTTTAAACTAGTTCTTGTACAGTAGGTATGCAAGAATATCTAGATAACCTGGCTACATCAACATTATTGACATATGTTTTTATCCTCTAACTGTAGAAACATAAGAAAGTTTCGCACTTACGTTTGGGACTTCATCTGCAAGGTTACTTGAAGAAGACGGTGACTCAGCATCTGAGAACTAAAGAGGTTTATCAGGTAGCTGGCGTAAGCTCCTAAATTCCAAAATCTACGCCACATATAGCGAAACTGGCAAACTACGATTTTCTCACTCTAAGAACTGCGTCGAAAGGTTGGCGGCAGTGAGACAGCAGTAGAAATGTCCGCTCCTTTCAGATGGTGAGCTAGAAGGTATTACCTGCGCGTTATGCCGCTCCTCGCGTATGATGCGGATCATATGCAGGCCCATATTGACGCAGCAGTAGGCGTGGTCCTCACGGCGGTTTGGCAGACCACTCGCGCAGAAGTAGCAGTCACCGAGCAGCTTGATGCGCAAGCAGTTGTTCTCCTGACCAATCACAAGTTGCATGCAAAGAAACTCGAAAGGTTAGTTAGTACATATCATCAGCCTGAAGACGTGAACATGGGCGTCCCTCATACAAGTTTAATCAATGATACTTGATGATCAAAACTCACCTTGGCCAGGTCGTCGAAACGAGCGAACAGTCGGTTGAGTAATGTCACGAGAGCTTGGGGAGTACATTTGCTGGATAGCTCTGGAAAGAAGGAAAATTATTACATTAAATAATCTAACAGCCTTATTTAAAAACTGGGAGAAGTTTTGGATTAGTTGCACCGGCTTCTGTCTTTTTCGATCGAGTTCAATATTCCAATGACAAAAAAAGACAAAAGATGGAGTTAAGCTACTACGGGTTTGTTAGTAAGGTCGATAGAGTTTCCGTAAAGAATAGTTCGAATCGCGTCTCGGTCCTACTGCATGCGCTACGTTTCAATGTTATCTACCTATATGCAGTTTTGTCAGCGTCCAACTTATATTTTCGTGCATGCAATTCACACTGAGCCCCCATTGATTACAGCTCTGACCTCTCTGTGATGATTTCTGAGTTGCTACAGTGAACTAAAATTGTAGCACTTAAAGCTGCAGATCCTTGTCCATAACAATGTAGAGCTCACCAGTAAATCCTTTGATATCAGCGTACAGTATGGACACGTCACTGTGTTTTTGTATGTAGAGGATGTTGAACTGCTTGTCTTGCAAATCTGCCTCTTGAGCACCCTTGGTGATCAAGTCTGCTAGAAAGTCCGGTATCACTGAAAAAAGAAATGAATGGGTATCATGGTATTTCGAGCTGAGGGTAGCTGGGTAATGAAAGTAAGCTTACCACTTCGGAACAGCTTCTTCTCGCGGTCAGTCTCGCGCTTGGTGCGCTGGTGAGTGACCATGCTGCGGTGTGTCTCGAGGAAGGCCTTCCGCTGGCCGCCATCTGCCAGCGACTTGGCGTACATCCCCGCGAAGTTCACGGCCAGGTACAGGAACGAGTTGCCCACCAGCAGCCGGACGATGCATGATTCTGGCTGTCATTTTAGGTCATTATCATCATCAATAGTCTGATGACGTCCACTGTTGAACATTGGCCTCCCCCAGAAAGCGCCACTTTGAGCTTTCGTCATTTTAGTTTGTATTTGTTTAGTCCACAGATATCGAAATCTGTGGTTGAACCCCCGCGACTACGACAGGAACTATTAGGAGTCAGTGGGCGTAAAAGGTAGCAACTTTTTATTTTATGGGTTTGTTTCTATGAGAGTTGATACTATATAGGTCTTTTTTTAATAGCTCCATGACTATAGGTACCTGCTTATTTGGTAGATGCGTAAAAGTTTTATATTATATTTTATTTGTTTCTTATTATATTTGGGTATATTCAGGGTTGTTACCACTGATGGGACAGAGCTGTGAGAGAGAAAAGTTAAAATATAATTAATGCCATTTCATCTTAATGTGGGGGTTAGGGTGGGGGTGGGGTTGCCATTTACTTGCGATCAAATCTAAAGCACAAAACTGTAGCAGCCTCACCATCACACTACACGGCTTCAATGGAATATTTATTTATTGAGATCACTATCAATTAGACTGTCCGGTTTCTCCTTGGTGTTGTGTATGCTCCACCAACCATCAACTACTTTAATGCCTTTGAACTACTTCTTGAAACACACTTACCTCAATATGATAATTTTCTAATAATGGGTGATTTTAATACATGCTTGTTGCGCCACGACTCCAGATCCAATAAGTTTCTGAGTATTACTTCTTCTCTTAACATATCCCTACTTAATTTAAACCCTACTTATCATGTAAATCAATCGCATACCAAGCTAGATTATATACTAACAGGTGATGTTGAACGTATCACCAGCTATGGGCAATTTCCAGCACCTGGTTTTTGGCATCATGACTTAATCTATGCCTCATACAGACTAAGAATACCAAAATCTAAACCTAAGATTATACTGCAACGCAACATTGCTGGTATGTGTGTGGATAGTCTATGCAGAGACATTGCTAAGATTGATTGGTCTCAGTTGTATAATTCTAACAGTATTGATGAAAAGGTTGAATTTTTAAACACCTCTATCACTAAGTTGTATGATGTTCATGCACCTCTTCATCCAGTGCGCATGAAGCGACCACCTGCACCTTGGCTCACAGAGGAAATCCGCAAGCTTATGGCTAGGCGCGACTATTTGTACCGCAGGAATAGGAGGGATCCCACAGAAGAGAACCTTTCGCGGTACAAAAAGGCGCGAAATCGGTGCAATCAGATGATTCGCAATGCCAAGCGACGTTTTATCTTCGGTACTATTACTGCTGGGACCCCAAACAACATGTGGAAGCTTCTTCATAGTCTTGGGTTCGGCAGATGTAAGAACTCTGGTAATATTTCAGTAGATGTCAACGACCTCAACAAGCATTTTTCTACAGTTACTTTCTGTGTGGACAAGGTCACGAAAGAGCACACTATTGCTGAATTGGGAAACCTAACACAACTCAACTTCACACCTTTCTCTTTTTGCTCAGTGGGAGAAGACGAAATACGGCAGATTATAACTAGTATATCAAGCAAAGCAGTAGGACAAGATGGCATTGGCCGTGATCTCATTATCCCTATTCTTGATTTCCTTCTCCCTTGGATCACTCACATCATTAACTTTTCTCTGTCCACCGGTTCCTTTCCAGCTATCTGGAAAAGAGCGCACATTATTCCTATCCCTAAAAAATCTGTCATCTCTGAATTAAAGGACTTTCGTCCCATCTCTATACTCCCTTTTCTCTCTAAGGTTTTGGAGCGTGTTGTGTACCGACAGTTTTCCCAATATCTGCAATCGCACTCGCTATTAAATTCTTTTCAGTCCGGTTTTCGGCCAGCACATAGTACTAGTACAGCACTCACTAAGATTACGGAGGATATCAGGTCTGCTATGGATAGTAAGCAACTTTCTCTTCTCATTCTCCTAGATTTTTCTAATGCCTTTAATTGTGTTGACCACTCCATACTATTATCAGTACTACGTTCTTTAAATATATCCCTAGCTGTGTCTGACTGGTTCAGTTCTTACCTTAGTGGTCGCCAGCAACGGGTACAAGTCGATGATACTCATTCAAACTGGTGTGACGTAGTCGCTGGTGTTCCGCAGGGGGGAGTCCTCTCTCCTCTTCTTTTTTCCGTATTTTTTAATACCATAGTCTCAGTTCTTCGTTTCTCCTCTTTTCATCTATATGCTGACGATGTTCAGTTATACCTTTCATTTAAGCCTGACGACATTCTCAGTGCTGTGAATTTGCTGACTCAGGATCTGAATGCTGTCTATTTATGGACACAAAAATTTGGTCTTCAAATCAACGCAAGTAAAACCCAAGTGATGATCACAGGGAGTAACACACTTTTATAGCTAGGCTTGACTTAAACTCTCTCCCCTCTGTTTTATTTAATGGTGTCCCTCTGACCTATTGCTCCGAAGTGAAGAACCTTGGGCTGATTATCACTCAGAACCTATCTTGGGATCGTCATATTGCTGAAATCAGCCGGAAGATGTATGGAACTATGCATGCTCTAAAGCGCATGCAACATTTTCTCCCCTTGTCTGCTAAAATTACTCTCGTGAACTCTCTCCTACTGCCACTCCTGGATTATGCGGATGTCTGCTACCCCGACGTGACCGAAGAGCAGCTTAACAAATTAGAGCGGCTATTAAACCTCTGTATAAGATATATTTATGGACTGCGTAAGTATGACCATGTCTCATACTACCGCTCTCAGCTTAAATGGCTCAAAATCCGATACCGTCGTGATACCCATATACTCTGTCTTCTTTTTAACATTCTCAATAACCCTTTTTCTCCTGAGTACCTCAGAGAACGTTTTGTTCTTTTCTCATCGCGTGGTCGCCCTATGCGCAGCTGCTATCATCTTGAACTCACCATTCCCCAGCATAATACTAACTTTTACACATACTCTTTCACTGTCACTGCTATTCGTCTTTGGAACTCACTACCAGTGGAAATCCGGAGAGCCTCATCAATGGGAATCTTCAAATCCAAATTATATCAACACTTCATATCCATTCAAAACAGTTAGAAAAATTGAGCACTTAAAATAGTTATTAAATGAGTAGGTCCTTGTTTATTATATAGATATTTTATTCTAATTTGCAATAAGTTTAATATAAAATATGTAAGTTATTAAAAAGTATGTATTATTTGTTTAAAACCTTATCTATCTAAACTCATATTATTATCTATTGCTACTTCTTATGATTATTTTATTTGGGTAATTCTTTTTCTTATTCTTTTTCAACCAGCACTACAACTCGTTCCACACTACACAAAGATTAACTGGAAGAAAATGCTACTTAGCATTAAGTTCGCCTATGTACTTGATTTACTCTTGTGCAATAAAGCATTTTCTATCTATCTATCTATCTATCTTACGGCGCGCGACTCTTGATGCAAGAGGGCATTGGGAAATTACTATAGACGTGCTCATCTTTGTTTGTTTTTGTACAAATGTAAGCTAACTTACTAAGTTATCATTACGCGGGTGGCTAGCGACGGCGGTGGTGAGTAGGTGCGCCAGAGAAGAGAGCAGGCCGATGATGATGCACCACAGGAGGGTCAGCGGTAACATCGCGTACGGCACGAAAACTATGAACAGCATGTACCACACCTGGTTCTCAGGACTCTGGAACCCCATACCCAGGCCGCTCAAACCTGCAACCATTGCGACATTAGAAGTAGATAAAACACACGTATACCCTGACATAACGATTTCCTTATTCTGAGAAAGGTTTTCGCATTCGAGAGGAATCAATCAACGTCCGCCCATATTATGTTTACAATACCCAAATATGGAGATTGCGTGTTTTGTCACCGTGCGCAAGATATATTATTTTGTCCTTTCTCGAGGGTTGTAGTCGAACATACCCTGCGCGATAAGTAGGATCCAGGTGGCAGCGGCGGCCCAGTGCAGGTAGTCGTTGGCGAAGCAGCGCCACCAGCCCAGCAGGCAGACTGCCAGGTTTAGAAACGAGAATGCGGCCGTCCACGCTATCTGACGCCCGTCTGGACAAATAAAAACAATTTAAGGCCTCGTTTCAGCTCAAAGAGTACACAGAGCGATGAAAACGCTTATAACCTATTGTTAGTACTTACCATCATTTATCTGTTCTGGCATTGTGATGTATATTAATGCTAAAGTTATCTGAAAATAAACGATAAAAATTAAAGAGGCTTTTCAGAACATTAATTAAAATAATTTAAAATCATTGCGTTTTAATACCTTAAGTAAAAAATCGACTACGTTAACCATAATGAGTGATTTTTGGCGCTGCCTTCGAGAGTAACCTTGGTAAAGTGATTCCACTTGTTTATCCTGAAAAAAAAAAGATTGAAAGCATTTTTATGATATTTTATGTTTTTTCAAAAGTCTGCTTAAAAGAAATAGATCACAAATTAATCTCTAAAAGCGCGTAGATGAGTTGAGTTACGATATCCATTGCTGCTATTATGACTACAGGCTACATGAATCTCTCGCTCTGTTGTATACAACACCTAATCGACAGAGCGAGAGAGACGTAATGTAAATGGTTAGACGACAGTAAAAAACTACACTTACCTTAAATGTATTTGTTATCGAGGGCAAGTAAATCCCTCTGTAGTACCGTGGCGTTCGTAGCATGCCCTCAGTTGATACTGTAAATGAGAAAAACCATGACGTATTAAATAAACAACAACTAAATAAATATAAAATATGTGTAGACATTTCACACAGCGCCATCTAGTCTCAAACTAAGCATAGCTTGTACTATGGGAACCAGATAACTGATACAATACTTATATACTTTTTTTATGTAGAATAAGCCTGCGTTTGACTACATCTCACCTGATGGAACGCGACGATGCAGCCGAAGGTGTAGCACGCAGACTCATGAGGTTTGTAAATACAGACATAGAATACAATATGACACACAGACACAGAACAAACATCTATGTTCATCACACAAATGTTTGTCCTGGGTAAAGTTGGGCGTTATAACATCTAGCAGGTAGTATAATTCATTAAAAATTTCTAATCTTCTAATTAATTATAAAAATCTGAGCACCCTGCTATAATATTTATTATAAATATTTATTGTATTTATTGTTCTTTTCGCCCCGCGTTCACTGCTTTTCAGTCTAACATCTATTATTTAATACAACGCCATCTAACAAAATCTACATGCAGCTTTTCGCGCCGCACACACTAACATAATAGCTACCTGTCGTCTGTCGGGCGTCGATAGGTTTTTGACCTGTTGTACGTGGCATTATAACGAAGTACTCGTTATAATGACGCATTTTGCTGACACGAATATGAACTCTAATGTCATAGCTTTTAGGATTAATCTTATCTACACTAAAATATAACTGTTATAATTTTTGGTCATGTGGATTTTGTGCTGGCAAATATGAACACTCACGCGATAATTATAAGGTCGAATTTTATCTACATTAAAATATAACGATTTTAAAATATATTTTACGTTACAGTGAAGTTTGACTAATATAATCTTTCATGCGATAACATCCGACTAATATTTTTATCTTACATTATCTAACGATAACGATCGTAAGTTATAATGTAACGAGTGAAGTGCGTTCATTGTGAGATATGCGAGAATGTTTTGACTTTCGATTTTGGTTTGACTGTTGTTGTTGTTTTTATACAACAGTCAAACGAAAAATCTATTTTGTTTTAATTGCGAAAGAAATTGAGTTACTTCGTTCGTTGTTTATTACTTTGTCGTTAAGGTAATATTGAATTGGAGTGATTGTAAATAAGTTATTAGTGTAATTTAAATAGGCTGTACATATTTTTTATGGATTAAATACGTAATTAGTTTTGTGTAAATACAGCCATTTGGAACTATTTCACTGTAGAAAGTGTAAACGATAAAAAAGCAGCATGCAATTATTGCAAGAGCACCACAAAAGTACCATTACAAATTTAAAGTTGCACATTTATTAAAGCTAAAACACATAAGATTGTATGAAGAGTTTTAGAAGTCTGAATGGGAACAATTAATAATAAGAGTTGTGTGAAAACATAATATTACAATAATGATCAAACTATATAAAATATTACATTTATCACCCAACTTAAATAATCATTACAAAAAAATACAATAAAACGACGACACGGTCGACAACTATACTGAAAGGACGTACCTACCTACAAAAATTTATAATATAATTTATATTATAGCACTTTAAAATAACTGTTAGAAAAATACAATATAACGTAAATTAAATTATTTTAATATAGCAGTATCACCCATCTTTAGTCCTGGGTAGGAATCGAACCAACAGCCCTCAGTTCAGAAGGCAGGGTTACTTCTAACTGAGCTATCGGCCCGTCAAAAAACTAAAGCATATAAACAACCGGTTTACGTGTTATTTTGCTCACAATGAGATTTGAAATGATTTTATCCATTATCACATTAGATTCAAATATAAAACAGTACGTAGACTCAAATTCTACTTATAGAATGCCAACACCTTATTTTTAGCAGGCTGCTATAGGTGTGGCGCTTACCACCAGGCAAACATCCTGCTTGCATTATGATTTAATCGCACAGAAACTTGACTAAGCACAGAAAAGATCTTTGATTTTACACGATACTTTGCTACGGAATAAGTGCTACGAAATCCGTAGCACTTCCATCCCCGCGCGGGTTGGTAGCGTAGAGCCTCTAGTCTACAGTTTATAAGCGCGTCGTCGTATCATTAGTCATTACAAACTACAAAACCCACTTGATTATGACGTCACCGTATTAATAAGGCCTACTCTAATTTTTTATTATTACTTATGGTTATATTTACCTTGTTCCACGTGCCTTTGAAAGCTGGTCGTGTAATTTGAACCGCTGATTGTACTTATTCGGTGCTACAAAAAAAAAACAAAAAATGCATATAATTCGTAAAAAAACCTCACAAAAACTACAGGTGAAACATTTATTTTTATCAGATCATAACGATGTGGGCCGAAAATAAATAATAAGATAAGCCTGAGCTCGTTGGGCAGCTTATCAGTCCTAAGTTAGTGCTCGGGAAACCACAATATCCGGAGCACATTTTTATGCGCTCATCAGTAACCTATTCATGGTCATCATCATCATCATCATCAGCTGGAAAACGTCCATAGTTTAGAGGTTCCGCGTTAGGACAGGAGTTGCCGTGATTAATACCCACCCCGCTTCACACGCTTGGCGTCTTGGTGATGGCGATCGCATATCACGTGTATTATTTCTTCTTTAAATGCGCGACTCTAATATGATAGCTGTGCGTGATTTTGACTCGCCAATAACCAGGCAACGACATCCCTGCCCATATTATTTCTAGAATTAAATTAGAATAAGTATGCCTGTATTTAAGACAGTCTGATACATATACAGATAGATAGACGAACACTTTATTGACACAACTTATAAGTAGGTCACAATGGGCGGTCTTGTCGTTAAAGAGCGATTTCTTCCAGACAACCTATTGATATTTTGTTTATTGAAAATTTTGTCTAGAGAACTATAGATACGGTACTAGAAGACGTACGTACGTACCGGCGTTAAATACGTAGACAAAGTAGCAAGCATTGAGCTCTATCTCTCCGATTTGTCATTGGTCTGATTAGGTTTTTCCTAATCCTGCGCAACAAATGTTGGACCAATTTAGGCTTCCCAGATTGTTGTAATAAACTGTCATAACAAATACTTTTCTTATTCTTTGTCAGATACATTTACCAGCAACAATACCTTACAGCTTTCCCAATATAGATAATCTTAAAGTTTTATTTTAGCGGAATTAAACTAGATATTCTTGTTTCATTTTGTATTTAAGATGAACTTCCGTGAGGTCCCGCCTGATTCAATCAATTATCCTTTAGTACCCTGTATTAGCTTGCCGTACATTTTCATCCGGTGCTGAGCTGCTCGCGCCATCTCCTGGCATCCGCTCGCCCTCGGGAATGGTGGGCGGCTGCACCCGCCCCATCGGACACGGTCGGCACCTATTGCCGCAGCTGTGATACTGCATATACATAAAATAATAATAAAAAATATATTCAATATTATTTAACCGACTGTACCTAATGAATATTGTGTCGATTTCTCGACCAAATGAACATAGCATAATATTTAAAATTAAACACACACGTGAGAATTTCAATACAAAAAAAGTATTGTTAATAAGTATTTATTTATTTTTTTATTGCGTATTTCGTACAAAGAGCTTTTACGAGTTTACGTAGCTGGCATCAACGAGACAAAAAAACAGTTGGCCAATGCCGTCAATTGTGGTATCGCAAGGCAAACGCATTAGCGTGTCGCGATACTGCTGATACCGGCGATATCGAACCGCCATCACATCTGCCGTCTATTGGGATAAACATGCTTTAACCACAACCTCAAACTTTCCACAATTGATACTGGACTAGCTGCATGCGCCATAAGGTTTTTTTGATCATCTAAGCATTCTATCTTACAGTAACTAAAAATATTTACGAGGTAAACAGTATTATTCTACGTGTTAGGTATTCCAGGACCACTTTAGGTCGTACGTAAGCTTCAAATTATGTTTATTATTAAATTAGAGCTGGATGGTAGGTAACAAACAAAATTTTGAATACATAGAGGTAACACAACATACCTACACAAACTTTTTCATTTATAATATTAAGAGTAGAAGTACAAATGTAAGTACCAACAAATAAATATTCTTTTTTCTGTAAAACAAGTATGTACGGAATCCTGTAGATAATAACAAGACAACTTGGGGAAGTAAACTCGTAGATGTTTTGAAACAATCACTAGGTACCTAGCTACCTATCTACCTAGGTATATTGTAAGTAAGAATCGTCGTCACCTAATAATGTACCATAACGTAACATTAGCTGATTTTATTATATTTAAATTGCTTATCTAAGTTGCAGATTCGATTATTGCCCTCTTATACATGTTTTTTTGGAGAAAATCGTTGAACTAAAGCCATTTCACATTTAACTTATAAGCATGTATGATATACCTTTTGGCGAATTCGTTCAATCCAAGAATCTGCCTAATCTACCTACGATTCTGCCGAATAGAGAATTAACCGCATTAGGTACGAATCTGTCCAACACCGAACAATCGTGTAGGGATTTTGTTTGTGACGCTACAAGACAGAGGTTAGTTGATAAATAATTCATTCTTTCTGTTAACGAGTTTAAAACAAAGGATTTTAAACGTCACCTACCAAAGAGAAGATACGAAATTACGTTGTACCCTCATCAAAAACGAGACGTCTTGACAGGTACCATAACATTTTAAAGTCTATAGCGTACAGTTTTAAATATTTGCCACTGGATCAGCGTTTGCTACCCTACCTACGCTAGTATCAGCTATAGGCTCTTTTTACGTTATTCGAGAAAGGGGTTTATAGCACGCTCGCCTGTAAACATTTCAATTGTATGTAGATACCTAAAATTAAATTTATTTGTCGTAAAGACAATAGTCGTTAAGCCAAGTCAGAAGCCTTCGGGCGGCCTAAAAATTCTGACACCAAGGCTGACCACATGCCTACACGAGAAGAAGAAGATTAAATTTATTTTATTTTAAAATACCTAATATATAATTAATGAAACGAAAATTTGTATGAGTGACTGACCTCTATCATAATATTTACTCTACCATATTACAATAGTAAGTATACCTACAGTATCTCCCAGAAGCTACTTTCAGTAATATTTCCTTGTGGTCACGCCCATGTGTCAAGGTATATTTTCCTTCCCGGCCCGAACATGATGGACGACTGTTTTTGTTGAAACAACCTTTGACTGGTCTCCGATACGATAACTGCAGATTGGTAAGTGAAATTGATATTTGATCAGCTTGCGGTGAACTATGATACCTACCGGGTACACTACTTTTTTACATTTCATCAAGCCACATATTTACGAACCTGCATCTAAATGTTGTTTAGGAGATGGCTCGCTAGTCACGTCATTCTTTAACATAAAAAAATGAGCAAACACTGAAGAGCATTTATTTGGCATTTGTTTGTGTACAGTTATGTATGGTTTTCCGTAATATGGCGGTAGTGTGATGGAGGAAGAAAAAAACTTGGCTGCGAAACATCCCGAAATGGACAAATAAATTAATCAAGAATATTATGATTATTATTGCTATTATTAGCACAAGATCTGTTTGGCTTGGCACAGGATCGAGATAGATTCACAGAGCTAACGGCCAACTTCCAGTAATTTAGAAGCCTAGAAGAAAACTTACTTATACAAACAATTTTTACTGCAAACATAACAAGTTCAAATGTCATATCCAATCAAAACTTAGTTAAGTCTGTGTCATTAATATAATAATTAAAACGTATCGTTATCCAATAATCCAACAATAATCCAATAATTATAAAAAGTCCTTGGATCACGATCAAAATTATGAGTGTGTTTGAGACAAATCTTTCCAAATAGTGTTTAACGCTACCTGGAAACACGAAACTAAAAGAGATAGTTGAACGCCTTAGCTATCCAAATTCAGACTATAGAATGTATAAGATTCAAAACGTTTAGTTCATACGTATCAGCACGCGTTAGCAATGAGATTAACAAACTCTAGTCATCCCTCCATCCCTTAGGGTGTTCTGCCCTTGCGAAATTGCTTACTTTGAAATGTCAATCAAATATGCAAATCGATTAAACAACTTTACGTATTTCGAGGTGATAAATAGGGAAATGAGTTTTGGAAACCATTTGATGGATAATGTAATGTAACAGGCTGAGATTAAACTTAAGATCTCAATAATATATAGATAGATACCCTAATCTTTATAACGAAAATACACAGGATATTCTTGGATCCATTTGTCGAAAGTGAAAAACTAATACGATTAATGATTGAATGATCTAACCAAAAAATACGTAAATTTTTACGAATTTTTATACGAAACCTAACGGCCTACCTACTTACCTACTTATTATAATAATTTTTATTACCTACTTTATTTATGAGATACGTAGAGGCAAAACCCCAATAAGTAATGTCCCATGAAATAGACAATTCACACCTATGTCGAGAGTCCACGAGCTCATTAAAATGTATCTCTATTTTTAAACTAACGTATAGTTATCTTTTATTTGGATTATTTCATTTAAATAATCCTTGTAGGTACCTATATAGAGAAGTCCTAATATCAAAACATGTCATCGAATACCCAAACTAGAAGAACTTAAGAGTAAACTTGGATAGGTTAACAGCGTAGTTTACGTGTAGAAATTAAATTATTTATACACTCTTAGCAGGAAAATAACACTCCAATGACACTAGGTACCTATACCTACATTTTTTTTTTTTGTATATTTTCGAGGATCAGATAAACAGTAACACATACATATTTTATCTTAAAAGTAATACTAAAAAATCTAAATAGATGTGTACCAACATCATTGACCACATATTAACAGCTGAATGCTTATTTATATCATGACAAGATACAATTTAATATACATGTACTTATGTAGTATTTATATAATGCAAAAGCACAATACGAGTAAGCATCTGAACGTTGTGTTCGTGAATAATGCGTCACAGTGAGGCTGGTTTGCAGTTACTCGCTAAAATAATAATAAGCCCCGGATAAGGACAACAGAAATGAATATAAGTCATAAGAAATAAATGATAAAGATAAAGATTGACATTTTAAGATTGACAACAAATCAGTGACAGTGTGAGGAATACAAGTAACCCCCACTATGACTGACCGCAGCCAACCCCACCGCCCTCACCCAGCAGGCTTATCACCGAACGCTTAAAACATCCCACTCGATCGTTAAATATATCTAAACAGTTGAATTTATCATTATAAGTTTTAGTCATGCGGTAAAGAGGAGAACGATGACCAGAATTGGTGCGACAGGTAGCCATGGAAAAGGTTTTGTGACTGATTGTATACAGTTTTATACGTAGGTACCTACAAGGATAATCGTTATTACGATAACAACTATTTAGAAAATTAAACTAAACTCGAATTGTGTGTACTTACTAGGTATAGGAATCTGATGAAATCAGTAACCCTAATAAGTAAATTCCATGTTATTTTATTTATGAAAGCTTTATAAGAGTCTTCGTCAATGAGGTCTTAAAAAGCATCTTTAAATATTCAAGCTTTTTATTATTATAAGATCTGTGTACAAAACAGGTACCTACCTACTTAGGTAAGTATTCTAAAAATCAACAAAATTGAGGAAAATAAATTTTTATGTAGGTATCGGCGGGGTAAAAATATTATTTCGATGGTATCGGCTGATCGAAATCCTTATGAGCTTTCGCAATTTGCGTATATTACTGCTCGCAAGACGATATATTTTGTGAAAGCTGTATTTTCGTCTCTTCCATTTATTATAGTGTCAATCATTCATGAAAACTCTGCGGTTTATTTTCAGAGAGCTCTAGGGTTATGAGACGAGAAAGGGTCTCCATTTTTGTTATTGCTAAGAAAATAAACACATCTTTAAAGATAATTGCCAAGAAAACAACAAATAAGTAGGTATATTGTAACTTATTTCTAAATGTTGAACATGACATTCCCACTAACTAGGCTACCTATATATTTTTTTTCTCTACGACAAGCCTTGTGGTTGACGTAAATAAATAAAGGCAAATGCCTGCAAGGGCTCAGCAAACCGTTTGTGAGCTATTCGGGAAATGGCATGGAACTAAATAAGATTAACTTTACCAAAATGATAAATGATTTAGAAGATTATTTTATGTACCTATTGAAAGTATTGAAACTGCTACGAAATGATTTTTAGGATTGAACGTCACGGTTTAAAAAATTCACTAATTAGGTACCTAATGCAGCAACTCATTTGTGTAGTTTACGATGACGTTACCTATTGTAATATCTGACCACCAACGAATAAAATGTTATCCAATAAAACCTGATAACGATTAATCCCAGATTAGTAAGGTAGTTGCCTATAATCGATACGATAATGTATGGCTTATATGAACAAGAGCATTTAACAAAGCCATTTCACGGTGAGTGCACAATTTCACCGGGGAAGTGACCTGTGTGCACATGAAGTAATAAGCCAATGGAGTACCTACCTACCTACCTACTAATTTTAGGTAATTAGTAGGTAGATGAACGTAGGTATTTTTTTCCTTTTAAGTAGGTAAGTATCTGTAACTGTACCCAAAACATGAAACTATCTCAGGCTGAAATGCACCATAATCACGGTTAAAGTTACGGTCAAATTTTGACATTAGCCCGCCCGGCGAAGCGTGGAACGGTTATAGTTAGCGTTAAAGTAAGCACAGCCTAAATGTCATAATATGCTCACAAACTAAGGTTTAACTAAGGAAGAAAACTAAAAAAAGGTGAAATAATTCACAAGTATACTTACCTATGTTTAAAGCATAAGAAAAGTTGTTACGAATTTATTTTCAATTTAACAACCGATCTAAACAAATGCCCTCCTATCTCGCGTGCTCATCGGACTAACCTCTGATTTAATTTGAATATTCTTTGCACAGCACTTTAGACTTTATTCGGCGATCGTTCAAGCACAGCCCGTTTTAAATTGCGTTATTTCTGGACGAGCAATCGTTGGAGCGCACTTAGGTACGTTGATTCATAGGCAAGCTTTGGCCAGCGTGAACTTACTAGCATTTATAAAGTCTGGCGTTTAATAAATAAATAAATAAATAAATAAATATGTGTGGACATTACACACAGCGCCATCTAGCCCCAAACTAAGCAAAGCTTGTACTATGGGAACCAGATAACTGATACAATACTTAGATACTTTTTGTTTGTAAATAAATACAAATACATAGAACACAATATAACACCCGGACACAGAACAAACATCAATGTTCATCACACAAATGTTTGTCCTGGGTAGGAATCGAACCCACAGCCCTCAGTTCAGAAGGCAGGGTTACTACCGACTGAGCTGTCGGGCCCGTCAAATAGATAAATATTATGCATAAGGCCAGCGTTTGGATTTTCGTAATTACATTCGCCTCAATGAAGTATAAAGAATGGTATATCGAGCAAGGAGGTACATAATATAACTTGCAGCTTTAACGAAGGCTTTAAAGGGATTGTTGTTGAAATATTTGAGGAACTAATTTATTTATTTATTATGAATATACTATTAATATTATCAACTATTAGGTACGCCACAACAAAATATATAGCTGTCAACAATCCGGAACATATTTCAGTATAGCTACTTTACTACTTTATCTACGTGTCCCGGAAATGCGGCAGACTGATAATAATGGAGATACTTACAGGGAATGGATACATCGGATACACTATATGCTATGTGAAGTCGATTAACTGGCAACATAAATAATAAGCAGCCAGCGGGGCATTGATTGACGTCGGTAAAACAATTACCAGTTTTACGTAAGTAAAAGGTTATGTATTAAAAATGTGAGGTAAGATATAATTATAATTAATTATTAGGATGTGGAAAAACAATAGTTTGTCCCATCCACAGCCCTAGATTTTTTTTTTATAACACGGACAGACAAACTAGCAGACGGCCCGCCTGATGGAAAGCAGTTACCGTCGCCTATAGACACCTGCAACATCAGGGGCGTTGCCGATGCGTTGCCTACCTTTAAGGACTCTATTTACCCGTCGTTTGAAGTGCCCCATGTTGTAGCTCAGCGGAAACACCTCAGAGGGAAGCTCATTCCACATCTTGCACGTGTGTGGCAGAAATGACCTCGAGAAACGGACTGTCCGAGATTTCCATGGGTCCACGAGGTGTGGATGAGCTTTTTGACGGTGACGAGCAGTGCGATTACATTTGAACAGCTCTTCAGAGCATTCCCCATTGAAAATTTTGATTAGATTTATTTCTTACATCCGTTTTTCCGTACATCGCGTTTATATTCCTCAATTTATGGATATTTTTCAAAAATGTAGTGAATAGGCTTTTACGGGCGGGCCGTACCCCGAGCGCGAACATTATGTCCTCAGTGTTGTAAAACATATAATTTATTATTAATTACCTAAGTTTGAAAACTATTGTGATTAACGTATATAGGCTAATATTATTGGTTTTTGATCGTTATATAATGTTAGGAAGGAAAATGATACGTACCTAAATAAAAAGGGATTCCCATGTTTTCGTTACTCAACTTTATACATCATGCAACGAGCGCCAGTACCTAGTTCAACTTCATTAAATAAACATGTAATATTTTTTTATCTGGAGAATATGTGGTATCGTACAAGTATAATGCAGTAAGATCAGGAGCAATTCGTTTTGTACACGAGCTCTATGCATATTACCTTATACATGTGACTTGAGAAACTCAAAAGCACGTTAACGAACCCTCTAAAGTTTACTTGCGGGCAACGTGTGTATAGGTATGTGTTTTATTTCAAAGGCACTAATCTTATAGAAAAAAAGCCTGAGAAAACCCATGTTCTTTTTTAAACGCTAAACTATTACAAAACTCTACATTACTAAGCGATGGTCCGGAATGCTCTTGTTAATTTATTTTCCATTTTATAGAGGTGCACCTACAGCGGTCCTATAGCATTAGTAGGTACACTGTCTGATGTGGTGTAGACACCGACGTCTCTTTCGGTTGTCTATGTAGTCAGTTATCTTTTCTTGTCGAGCATGATGACGATATCCTTACATATAAATTTGGCGAGGATCCGATGAAGGAAATACCTATAATACCTATGAGACAGAAACCGAAAACTCCCCAATGCAATGGATGACAGCACGAACGCACTACGATTATTTAATTCCCCATTTTTACAATACAATTTAACCTAACCGGAGATGGCTCAAATATATGGTAATAAATTTCAGGCACAAAGGCTCACACGTTTAATCTGAGAAATCTGGCCACAATGAACCCTGACTTGGGCGTTATTAAGGCGGACTGCAAACACAGCCGCCCATCTATTGACCCTTCGGTTTAACAAACGAGGCCAAGTCCCTTTGTTAGGGTTCGATGTACAGGGATCTATCAGCTCATCGCGGTGAAGAGTTTTGCATACACTTATTAAAAGTAGGTACTTGCATCTAGTGATTTAATCGTTGCCAAAATGTTTGGAGTGGGGCTAAAAAGTTTAATAGTTGCAAGTAAGTACCTAATAGAGACCAAAATACCGCCGAAATCATGATAAAGTTAAGGATAGTTAAACTCTTGATAGGATATAGTTACCACATAAGTAGTTACATACTTAATCAATTTCTGGCAGTAACTTCAGATACCCATGGTGTTAACCAGTGTTAACATTGCAGTGAATTTGAAACTGAGGCCCAAAACATCTTCGATACCCTGATATTGTTCTCATCTGGGGCAAATCCGCGATGCACAACTATAGTGACTTTGTAACGTAGCTACCTATAGGCACGCAAACAAACAAAATCTGGAAGGTGTTGTTCTAAAGCAGTGCTCTATTTTAAGGCGAAACTTATCGTAAACTCGAGCCAATATTTCATGTCCATATTTACTAAGACATTAAAAGTAGAAATGGATCTGGAGATTCTGGTCGGGTGACGGTAGCAGCTAGGTAAACAGGACTGGCGCCAAATAGTCTCCAACTTTATAACTTACCTAGGACCTAGATAATATAACCTAGGATAAGTCAGTCCAAATCGGCAACAACTCCCCCCCCTTTTTTAGAACGTATTAAATCTTATAAGAAATGAATTGGTAGAGTAACAGCTATGAAAAAGTCACAGTTTTGTAATACCTTGAAAGTGGATACTAAATAACAGTTAGGAAAGGTCTGTGTCCAACTTTAAGTTATGTTTTAAGTTAGGCCACTTTACCCAAGTTGAGTCGTTAGCGTGTGCCATTTACACAATGAGCCAAAACCATTTCTAAGTGGACCAAACTAACAGTTTAGTGCACTTCTTTTCAATGGATCTGTAGTGGTACGTGGACTTACACTATTAGCGTTGTAACATCGGTCAGCGTCTTCCTCGCAGCCTGCTGACGGCACCTCTGCCATTGTCTCTAACCAAGTGTCACCTGAAACAAGCAAATTTAAAAATGATTTCACTTTGCCCATAATAATAATAGCACGAAGATTTCTTTCAACTCACTCAAGCCTTTCATTATTATTTATTAATCAAAGGGCGAAGAGTTACTTACGGAGACTTTTTCGTTCCAGAAAAGTTACGTACCTACTAAAATTATTTTAATTTTTAACTCAATTTGAATTTGGAATTTTAAAACAATAATTAAATCGACAAACAGTACCTACCTAACCAATTCTTCAGTATTTTACCCTACCGACTCTGTACTCATGAACCCACTACACAATACATAAGTACCTAAACAAACGCGACGTGTGCGAAAAATATCAAAATTTTCCTGTTTATCCTTTTCTCGTAAAATCTCTCAATTTTCTCGTGGTAAAAAAGCAGCTGAGTAATATTTCTTATAAAAATATGCGTGGGTTGGATATACTTTAACTATCCCAAAAAATAATTTTACCATGCAATTGGAACGGCATCTTTTTCGCCCCGGGCTCTCGTTCGCCGTTGAAAGCTGACTGGATCGTCAGTTGTGAATTTTGGAAGATTATCTCGAAATATAGAATCTAGAGTAGGTTAACTAATCCGACATGACGGATGGTGTGAAGCTCCATCATGGAGTGAGCGGCTGAAAGCTCAACGAGCACCTATAAAAATTATGGCATCATTGGCAACCTATAGGTAGATAGCTTCGCTATTTTTGTCACAACGACCTTTATTTGACGCACATCGATGTACCGAGTTGCTTACCTAGAGAATTTGTTGTTATTATAGGAATTCAAATTCTTGAACATATGCTGTTTTTGATTAGATTTATTTGTGGAGTAAGAATTTGCAAACGTACCTATCAACACAAATTTATTGTTTCTTCTCTAATCTGTGATCCGTATGTCACGTACCTACCTAGCTTATGAAATCTAATAAGTAGGTATAGGTAGCTTAATACAGATTACAGATGCTCAATGCTATAACTAATAGTTTTATGCGAACAGTAGACTTCGCGAGCACAAATAAAACTAAGTAAACGTTTTTGCAACTAATATCACATCACCAGCAGGAAGAAGTCCACTACCGATCACAGGCCATGTGCCATACATACTATGTAAAAATCCTTAAACTAATTTGAGTAAATATACTTGCACAAGTTGTGCAAATTTAGTTAGGTTGACTTTAGGTATCCTGAGATCTAAATCTATGTTGGCAATAGATTACTTTCTATCTTTAGTCCAGTTAAGCTTACTTTGTTAAAACTTTTATTGTTCAGCCTTCAAGCTCTCGAAGAAATTATTTCAATGAAAAGGTCTGAAGTTTACAAAAAGGATAAAATTGCTTCGTGGAATCCTTTACTTCTTACCTTCTACTTTAGGTATCTCTCTACTTAGGTGTAGGGAGAGACCAAAAAATTTAAAACCTTTTCTGTTTATTTTGTTTTGTTTGTTTTGCTTTCACATCAACGACTTATTTCCGGAAAACTAATGGTCTTATTAATAATAAACGTGGAGTAGTTTTGGATTAAATAAACCAGCTTTTGTCATTTTTTTGTCATAGTAATATTCCAATGAAAAAAAAACAGGCAAAAGGTAACTAATCCAAAACTACTACTAAGCGCTTTCGCGGGGAATCGTTTAATTGAGATATACCATTGGATGTAGGTAGGTACCTAAATGGCGAATACAACGCGGGGTGCTAGTTAGAGGAATAAAATAATACCTAAGTACAGTCATAGCGTATAAATATGTTCTGTAATGCATTGTTAAGTCAAACGTAAATATAATGGAAAGTTTGGAAAGCTGCTGCAATAGTATGTTTGTAGGTAGGTACATACGAATGCAATTTGTCTCTCTGACAACGATCCTTTGGGAGACTTTTCAAAAACCACTTCATTTTTAATTTTAATGAACAACGGATGTTTTATTCGTACAACAACGAAAAAAAAGCTTTGTGGTCTATTAATTATACAAACATAACAATTATAGTGACTTACGAAAGCAAGCCATATAACAGTATAGGTAAGTAGGTACGAGCATAATTTTAACCACCATTATTTAGAATCCACGCGCCAAAATAATATTGGCGCAGTAACTTTGATATATTTACGATGTTTGTCTGTTTACTCAATAAAAGCTGGCCGTAAAATAAAAATGCAAGCTAATAATAAACACGTTCTCAGCACTCATTTGAATCAGGCTGGAAGAAAAATATAGACTGCGTGACTAAAACTCCAAAGTGAGGCGACAAAAGGAATACGGAATCAAAAAATCGTACCATTCTGCTCACATTGTTCATGAAGAAGCAACTTAATCGGGCGGAACCGTTTTATTATGTAGGCGAATCTTAGACTTCATACAAATACACGCATATTAGCATACTCACTATGATTGTCACTCCCGCCCGATCGTAACATGAAATAATGCGAGCGATGGATATAATTTTACGATTTCGTATTCCTATTTTGAACTTTATAGTTCTGAGGTAAGTAGGCCATCTGTAGTTACCGTCTACATGTTCCTTCTGTTCTGAGGTTTACTGGACATAATATTTACGACATTACTTCATAAAATCTCTTGACACGAGGCGCGAGAGCAACGCGAACGTTTCAAAATACAAAAGCTATTTTCAGGAATCATAATTAGTTTATTGGTTTCTCCGGCTTATGATGAATTTATGTTTCTGATAAATCAGTTCACATCGTAAAACTTTATAATTAGGTAATTGGCATCGTCATCATCTCATCATCATCATCATCATCATCATCATTATCATCATCAGCCCACTCTAGTCCAATGCTACTATATAAGTGTCTCTCCCAAACACGCCACTCAGCAGTTCTTCTTTTGCAGTTTTTTCTTTGTAATATTTTGGCTCCACACATAGTGATTTAGGCAGTGTCAAGTATTATATTTTCATCGTGTTATAAAACATTTCACTCAAAATCATGTCCTAGTCATAGTCATAGTCCAGTCTAAGTCATGCTCCAGCAAAGTGGTGGCAACTTTACTAGAAGCTTCTATGGAGTCTTGGATGCAACACGAAAAATCACGTTTCACCACATTATATCACTTGCCCTCAGTCATGCTCGTAATTCAGCACTTAATGCGTAAAACGCCACCAATTTTAAACATTAAGGACGTTTACTACGCGCATGAATAGGTATTTAGCCGCACTACTACACGAGCACGGCATTACGCACACAGCGACGGGATAAAGGCGGGCGAGGTGTTACTAAACCAAAATAATTTGGTCCTTTTATTTTTTTAATTTTATTTTTACCCTATATGTGTATTTCCTTTATATTATTTTTTTGGAATATGTTATCGTAGGATTGTAGGTATATTGTATGTATCTAATTATAGGTGGGTAAAAATGAAAACCGTTGTCGATGCGGGGCACCGATGGATGCAGCAGCCGCTCAAAGTGGAGCTCTCTGGGGGAGGTCTATGTTCAGCAGTGGATGTCTTCAGGCTGTTGATGATGATGAAGAATTAAAAAGATCATCATCATCATTATCAACAGCCCGGAAACGTCCACTGCTGAACATAGGCCTCCCCCAGAGAGCGCCACATTGAGCCGCTGCTCGTCTCCCGCATCCATCGGCTTCCCGCGGTTTTCACCAGGTTGTCGGCCTACCTAGTAGGGGGTCTGCCTACGCTGCGCGCTCCGGTTCGTAGTCGCCACTCGAGAACCTTTCTTCCCCATCGGTTGTCAGTTCTGCGAGCGATGTGGCCTGCCCATTGCCATTTCAATTTGCTAATCCTAAGAGCTATATCGGTCACTTTAGTCTTTCTGCGGATTTCCTCGTTCCGGATCATACCTCGCAGGGAAACACCGAGCATAGCTCTCTCCATAGCTCGTTGCCCGACTTTGAGCTTACTAATGAGGCCAACAGTGAGACCATGTTTCAGTTCCATATCTTGTCATCACTGGCAACACACACTGATTGAAATTCTTATGAAAAAATATATATTAATTTCCAAATTTTTAGAATAATTTTCACGACAATGTTATGTTATGAATGTTCTCATGAAAGACTTTGAGGACTTCATCTAGAAATCATAGAGAGGTAGAGCTAGGTGAACTGAGCTTGGCCTCTTTTTGTTAGTGATGAAGAGATCTTTCTACCGAAGTAATTGGACTGACCTCATGGTAGACTTTGAATATTTCATTTTTTTTATCAATGGTAGGCTATAGGGAAAATAGATGTACCGAGTTTTGATTGGGTAAGGGGTTATTCATGAAAATGGTAAAAACTTTGTAATGTGACCTATGTTTTTTTCAACATTTCTTGAAGAATCCTGGTTAGTGCTACAACATGCCTGAAGGTTGTATACCAATCAGACCTATGGTCTACGAGTTCCTTCGAAAATGAGGGTTTTTGTATGGGCACCAGGTATTTTTTTTACATTATAATTTTGAATGTTTATTACTACAATGTTCCGAAAACATTATAGTTTCTGAAATCTATGAGGGTACTTTTTTTTTGGAGTCACCATTATGATGAGTCACTTTGTATTGGTAATTATGTGACCTATTTCTATACTTTTGTAGTACATTGTCAGGTTGTCAGACAGTTCCTTCTTAGATATATACATCTTCATTTTGTTTTTGATAATAAGTCATATTTTTTGTATTAGTGATGTATAAGATTTTTATGTCCCTAAGATTGTCTCAGTTAGTTCTAAAAGTTACCTAAACATAGTATATCAAACGGACTTATAGTTTACGAGTTCCCACAGAAGGCATGTTTTTGTATAGGTACCTGGTTTTTTTTCTGTTTTCAAATAACTACCTTATCTGTTGTTTAAATTTCCGAAAACTATATAATGATCCGAGCTATAGTTTCCGAGCAGTAGGTAAATATCAAAAATAATGTTGTAATAATAATAGCATATTCAAAAGGGCCTCTTGGTTTAGCTTCGGCATCAGCAATGCCTTCCAAATGTCCCGGCTAGACCCGAGGGTCTCTATGAAGAGGGTGATGGTGACGATGATGAAGAACATGAAAAAAGTAACAAAAATGATAATCATTTTGAATTTTTGTATAGGACTTATGTTTTTTTTAACATTTCTTGAAGGATCCTAGTTAGTGCTACAATTTGCCTGAAGGTTGTATACCAATCAGACCTATGGTCTACGAGTTCCTTCGAAAACGAGGGTTTTTGTATGGACACCAGGTATTTTTTTTTTACATTATAATTTTGAATGTTTATTACTACAATGTTCCGAAAACATTACACTGATCCGTATTATAGTTTCTGATATCTATGAGGGTACTTTTTTTTTGGAGTCACTATTTTGATGAGTCACTTTGTATTGGTAATTATGTGACCTATTTCTATACTTTTGTAGTACATTGTCAGGTTGTCAGGCAGTTCCTTCTTAGATTTATACATTTTCATTTTGTTTTTGATAATAAGTCATATTTTTTGTATTAGTGATGTATAAGATTTTTATGTCCCTAAGATCGTCTCAGTTATTTCTACAAGTTACCTAAACATAGTATACTAAGCGGACTTATAGTTTACGAGTTCCCACAGAAGTCATGTTTTTGTAAATGTACCTGATGATGAATACGGTGATGACCATGAACATGATAGTGACGACAATAATTGAAAAGATGATGATGATGACCACAATGATGACGACAATAGTAGTCGATGATGATGATGATGATGATTTATTAATAAAAAGAGAAACCACTCCGGCTTACTTTAATGCCAAAATAAAAAAGGTGTTAAAATGCGTAGCAATGGTAAGGGTCTATAACTTAAGTAGCTATAAGTAGTGGTTGGTATCTTAGCTAGACCCCCTGGTCTAGCTAAGATACCAACCACTAACGCTAACGCCTAACGCTAACTCCAAAACTGTATTGAAATGACATTAGCTGTGGAAAAGTTAGCGATTTCCGAAATGTCATCGCAGTACATTTTGGAGTTAGCGTTTGGCGTTAACGTTAGTGGTTGGTATCTTTGCTAGACCCCTGGTACCTTAAAACTTCCTTGGGATTGATCAAGAATATAGCAGTAGCGCAATAATAATTTTATCTACCTAATTGGAATGGTAACGTGTGGTAAGTTTAGGTAAATAATATATTTGACCAGATCGCCAATAAAGAACATTGCTCCCGCCAAAACTTTATAAATTGAAAACTTGAATAAAAATGTTAATTAAGTAAGCTTCAATATTGGCTAAGTATGATAATCGCGTGAAGCCTTATGAATGATTATAAAAAGTCTAAGAACCTACCCTTTTAAACAGTTTTCATAAAATACTTCCTATCATTGGCTAAATATAAATTTTGTCTAATGCTAAAATAAAAAAGGTTTTACAATGCGTAGCAAAAGTAGGGTTAATAAATGAAGAACCTATAGGCACAGATTACTGAATATGTTACTACTATAGGTTAAACTATAAGTACTATACAATACAATTTTAAATACTTATTTCGAATGGTAACGCGTAGTAGATTTTTGAAAACTAATACATAATACCAGATCGCCAATAAAGAATTTTGCTCTCGCCAGAACCCATTAAATCGAATACAATGAATAATAATTTTAGTTATGTTTTTTTTTTTTTTTTTTTTTTATATGTTGGCTCCACACATAGTGTATTTAGCCAGTGTCAAGTATTGTATATTTTCATCGAGTTTTAGAATATTTTACGTAGTCAAGTCTTAGTCATAGTCATAGTCGAGTCTAAGTCGGGTCATAGTCCAGTCTAAGTCATGCTCAAGTAAAGTGGTGGCAACTTTACAAGAAGCTTCTATGGAATTTTGGAAGCAACACGAAAAATCACGTTTCACCACATCATATCACTTGACCACACTCATGCTCGTAATTCAGCACTTAATGCGTAAAATGCCACCAATTTTAAACATTAACACTGAAAAAAGCAAAAGTTTTGAGAAATAATACAATGCAACGACGTGAACTTTTTCACGTTCCCGCCAAAACTCCTCAAATTTAGTTATGTTTAAATATTGGCTAAATATGATATCGCGTGAAGCCTTATAACTTATAATAAAAAGTCAAGAAGTTTTTAGTTTTCAAAATTCCTTGTTCTCTGTGTCGTGCTCATATTTAAGAAGGTTCTCATACCTATCCTCTTTTTTAGTTTAGACCACAGATTAACGAAAAAACTTATCTATATGCAATACATATGACTTCCTTGGGTATAGGTACTTACATAATGAACACATTGTTTTTCTCTAATCTGCATTGCATCGAGCACAGACGAAGTTATCCCGCGATGTATTTCGCCGTAGCCCGAAAAGTGTGATGCACTCATGATACACTGCCGGTAATGCAGGCGCGCCAATTGTTATTTACTGTTTTTTGTTTTTTATGTTATAAATACAAACATGCATTACATTACTTCCTTATTGCTTAGTGCAGTGTGAATTGTTCAGAATGAAATAAAAATGATTGGGGTTCCGTACTCAAAGGGTAAATCCTTATTACTAAACCTCCGCTGTCCGTCTCTGTCTGTCTGTCTGTCCATCAGACACCAGGATGTACTCATGAATAGTGATAGTTAGACAGTTGAATTTTTCACAGATGATATATTTCTGTTGCCACTATAACAGCCGTGATCCGTATTCAAAGGGACAGATAAACAGACAAATAAAAAAAATTGGTTTTACTTCATATTGATAAGGAATTAATTATTTTTAAATTTTTTTAAAATTATATAATTATATATATAATTTTAAATTTTATATAATTATAAATTAAAACTATTAAAATTTATATTTGTAATCGCAAATAATATTCTCACAGTTAGTAAAACATATTTATTCGCCGACATGCAATATAACGCTACTGCTTCCTCCATTTTATCTAGCCCACGTCGGTCGCGCAGCAGGCAAACAAACTGACTGTGTGTCCGGGTTGGGCGCTACAAAAACATCGAGGATAGTCAACAGAGATGTTTTTGCGCGCCAACTCAACAGCGAAGGTTCGGGCGTATATGAAGCCGCACCATAATAGTAACAGAGTTTTGTTTCTTTAATCTGTACATCCGGATAAACCCGAGATAAAATTACCGTCAGTACACAGAGCACATTTTTTTACTCTCATCTATGATTAGTAGCTAAAATAAAACTTATCTTTTGACACTGGCTAAATACCTACACTATGTGTGGACCAAAATATAAGAAAAAAAAAACTTACCTTGTAGCCTTGAAGCGGCCATCTTGTTAAAATCCCGTTCCGTTTCATAATGAAAACTTAACCATTTTGACCAAAAAAAAAAAATTTACATTATTTAAAATTTAATATATCCTATGTTTTGCGCCGGGTTTTTCTAAGCTTATTAGTGAAAACCGCATAAAAATTCGTTCAGTATTTTCGGAGTTGTGCCGTAACTAACAAACAAACAAACAAACAGACAGACAAAATGTCTAAAAAGTAAGTAAAGATCTACTTCAAATAGCTAGGTACACAGGTGTCCAGTCCGTTTTGAAAATCAAAGTTGAGATGCGCCGGTTTATACAAAGTGAAGTTCGTAGACCGTATCCTTTCAGCAAAGAGTACTTAATTTACTTTCAGTATGTAGGCTACCTTTTACCGATTACTATTATCACAGATATTATAATAGTATACTACTACTATTATTATCGAGTTATGAAAATTTAAATTACACACAATACATTTTAAGCATATCGTCTATCGTCTATTGCTATTTGTAAACGCTGTAGTCAATAAAACAACTACAAAATTACAAGCTCCGCCGAGTTTACGAAAAACTGTAACGGCATTATCGAATATCGTGGCACAGAACATAAACAAATAGAAGGGACGCTCCAACCAAAAAGTACCTACTGTAACCATCTTCAAACTAACCAGCCATTCGCGTGGAATAATAAATAATAGAAGCCTAGTATGTATCTGTTTGTTTATTTTTAGTCAACGTTACAACTTATTAACTACAGCCGGGCTAATGTATGCCGTATTTCTTTAGACAAAAGTATTTTTTTAGTTGGCACATTTCTTAGGTTTGTTTTCTTACAATCAATCAAATTCCCCTTTCGTCAGTAGCCTTGACCATTTATCAAGAATATCCCGTACAGGAAATCGAAAATGGCATGTTCCCACGCCATTTGCCTGTTCGTGTCTTTTGGAACATTTATTTGAAAATCGGCCCCTTTGTTTTGAGAACAGCCGAAGTTTTTACAGCGAGTGAACGCTACACTATATCGCGACATTATGAACCATATGAGTTATGATACGGAGTTACCTACAAGTTATTTTTATGGCAACTATTTTCTACTTTTCCTACAATACCGTCGGCATATTCGGCATAAAAACGTTTGAGCAGCGGTAGAGATCAATAGGTAATTGCCTATCACCTATTCCTGTTTTATCTTTAAAGTATTTAAAAAATATAACGATTTACATGAATTGTAACATTGGGTGATCTTAACGTTAATAGAGATTTCTTTCAGGCAACCTTACCTACGACGCGGCGCGACGGTGGGAATATCCATGATCAATGCTCTTGTACACAATTAACTTTCGGTGAGTATCTTACCTTGTTTTCTGCTCGCAGGAGAAGGCATGTTGAGCTCAATTCTCCATCAACTGAAAAGTAAGAAACGGGAATAAAAAACTATTACAAACTGGAAATTTTCAAAATAAAATTGTTACTTAGTAAATAGGTACTTAGAGTAATATTAGGTAGATTCATATCACAATCACATCATCACCTCTCCACCGGAAGAAGTCCACTGCTGAACGAAAACCCCCTCCCCCATTAAGGCGCTGAATGCTCCCAAATTGACTATTTTGAACATGATCAGCTCAAAACGTACATATACCATTTACAGGATTGAAAAAATGCACGTTAATACTGGTCATATCTTCTTTCCATCTGCCGAAACCGAAACACGTTTACAAAAAGTTTTCTCGATAGAAAAAATCGTGAAGTGACCTCTAAAAAATCATTCAAACGTCATAAAATGTTACATTATAATAAGGCTGAGTTGCACCAGCTTACTTTAACGCTAACTTTAACGCTAACTTTAACTGCTAACTGTCACCGTCCACGCTTCGCAGGGCGGGCTAATGTCAAAATTTGACACTAACTTTAACTGTGATTATGGTGCAACTCAGCCTTAGACACCCCATTGAAATAAATCATAGTGATTAGCTATGTTTCAACGCATCCGTCTATAAGCTTATTTTTTTTACAACAATAAGCATTTCTTTTAAAACTAATTATTTGTACCGAAAAATGGAAAAGTCGAAGTGCAACGCAACGTAATCGCCATATTTTTGCAATGCATAAAGCGACCCTATAAGTTACAAAATAAGTTTCAAGTTTGTCTGTTTGTCTAAACGTGCTTGCATTGAGTCCTGTCAGGGCCTTAAGGGGTTTGCCCATAGAATTATATATAAGTATTCTAATTTATCACTGTAGATTATAATGCTAGGCCGAGGAGAATATTGCTTTCCATTCTCTGGACATTCGCTCAGCTGGCTCTTACGGTACCCACGGGAATTACCTAAGTGATGGGGGTGGTCGTATTATTACACCGGCACCATACGGCTGAGTATTACTTAGTAGTCAATAAATGGTATAATAGCTCAGTATATTCAGAACATTTTACTCAAAGTAACGCAGTGAAGTTAAACAACGACGCAGGTCAGCGGGGACCAGTGGAAACTAATATCAACAACATTGCACTACACTAATAACGATGCTGTAGGTACCTACCTAGAATAGTTTCATGATGCAACGCAGCGAAGTTAAACAAGGATGTATAGAGGTACCAGCCGGAACTAACAACAACACTGCGTTAACAAGGGTGCTGGGGGTACCTACTA
Source organism: Ennomos erosarius (assembly GCA_963580505.1). Lineage (NCBI taxonomy): Eukaryota > Metazoa > Arthropoda > Insecta > Lepidoptera > Geometridae > Ennomos > Ennomos erosarius. Next base: position 2,917,062 of record OY756978.1, on the reverse strand, counting down.
CTCTAGGAAAGTGGTTTGTTTCATGAGAAACTGCTTCACTTTATCAAACTTCGTCTAATAATGTTAGCGAACGTTCATATCGGTTCAGTGTTCTGGTAAGAAGATAAACTACTTATTTATTTAGGTACAATTTTAAACTTCCTACATGAAATGAAATAGAAGCTGTCTGGTACGTTGTCTTATGCTCATCTGCACCAAAGTTTGACAGCTCTTAAATTCGCACTTATCTCTCAAGGACGTAGGTATACCTACCCCCCTTTGTTTGTTTGTTTGTTTGTTTGTTTGTTTGTTTGTTTGTTTGTTTGTTACGGCACAAGTCCGAAAATACTGATCGGATTTTCACTTATAAGCTTAGAAAAACCCGGCGCAAAACATAGGATATATTAAATTTTATATATCGTTAATTTTTTTTTGGTGAAAATGATTAAGATTTCATTATGAAACGGAACGGGATTTTAACAAGATGGCCGCTTCAAGGCCTCAAGGTAAGTTTTTTGTCTTATATTTTGGCTCCACACATAGTGTAGGTATTTAGCCAGTGTCAAAAGGTAAGTTATATTTTGGCTACTAACCATAGATGAAAGAAAAAAATTTTAAGCAGTAGCGTTAAATTGCATGTCGGCGAATAAATATGTTTTACAAACTGTGAGAGTATTATTTGTGATTACAAAAATAAATTGTAATAGTTTTAATTTATAATTCCTTATCAATATGAAGTAAAACCAATTTTTTTTATTTGGCTTTTTATCTGTCCCTTTGAATACGGACCACGGTTATTATAGTGGCAAAAGAAATATATCATCTGTGAAAAATTCAACAGTCTAACTATCACGATTGATGAGTACATCCTGGTGGACAGACCGACAGACAGACGGACAGCGGAGGTTTAGTAATAAGGATTTACTCTTTGAGTACGGAACTCCTATATTTTTGTATTTCATTCTGAACAATCCCCACTGCACTAAGCAATAAGGAAGTAATTTAATGCATGTTTTACAACAGTAAATAACAATTGGTGCGCCTGCATTATCGGCAGTGTATCACACATTTCGGGCTACGGCGAAATACAACGCGCGATAACTTCGTCTGCGCTCGATGCAATGCAGATTAGAGAAAAACAATGTGTTCATTATGTAAGTGCCTATACCCAAAAAAATCATATGTATTTACATATAGATAAGTTTTTCGTTAATCTGTGGTCTAAACTAAAAAAAAGAGGATAGGTATGAGAACCTTCTTGAATATGAGCACGACAAAGAGAACAAGGAATTTAGAAAACTAAAAACTTCTTAGACTTTTTTATAAGTTTTAAGGCTTCACGCGATATCATATTTAGCCAATATTAAAACACAACTAAATTATTATTCATGTTTTCGATTTATTGGGTTCAGGAGAGGGCGAAATTATTTTTTGGCGATCTGGTATTATGTATTAGTTTTCAAAAATCTACTACGCGTTACCATTTGAAATAAGTATTTAAAATTGTATTTATAGTACCTATAGCTTAACCTTTAGTAGTAACATATTCAGTAATCTGTGCCTATTGACCCTTGCTTTTGCTACGCATTGTAGGTAAACCCTTTTTTATTTTGACATTAGACAAAATTTGTATTTAGCCAATGATAGGAAGTATTTTATGAAAACTGTTTAAAAGGGTAGGTACTTAGACTTTTTATAATTATTCATAAGGCTTCACACGATTATCATACTTAGCCAATATTGAAGCTTACATTTTTATTCAAGTTTTCGCTTTATAGGGTTTTGGCGGGAGTAATGTTCTTTATTGGCGATCTGGTAAAATGTATTATTTACATGAACTTACTACACGTTACCATTCTAATTAGTTAGATAACATTATTTTTGCGCTACTGCTACATTCTTGATCAACCCCAAGGAAGATTTAAGGTACCTGGGGGTCTAGCAAAGAAACCAACCACTAACGCTAACGCCAAACGCTAACTCCAAAATGTACTAGGATGACATTTCGGAAATCGCTAACTTTTCCACAGCGAATGTCATTTCAATACAGTTTCGGAGTTAGCGTTTGGCGTTAGCGTTAGTGGTTGGTATCTTTGCTAGACCCCCTGTAGTACTTATAGCTACTTAAGTTATATACCCTTATCATTGCTACGCATTTTAAACCTTTTTTATTTTGGCATTAAAGTAAGCCGGAGGTGCTATTATTTGTATTTAGCCAATGATACGAAATATTTGATGAAAAATGTTTAAAAAGGGTAGGTACTTAGATATAATAATTAATATGTAGGTATTCATTATGGCAATAAAATTGTATCCTCGAATTAACAAAATGGCGCGTTCGTTCGTTTTTGATTTGTTCTTCTTCTTCTTCTTCTTGCATGTTGAAATAAGTTTTTAATAGTTAAAATATTTTAGATCTGTGGGCTTTTAAATAAACCACGGGAGTAGAAAATCATTGATTACTCGGTTACTTCAAGAAGGTTATAGTTATAGTAGGTAAGTAAATTTGGGTGTTAGTAATAATTATGTAATGACGATTTAACCTACTTCCTCACTTTCATCACTAGGTAAGTACGTTGGGAATGAGATAGCGTGGAAAATAGTGGACATAATAATAATTATAACTGTCGATTCTTTAAGGAGTGGTGGTTTAGTATTTGTAATTCCTAATTAGTATTAAGAAAATTAATAATGTACGCGTTGTACAGGTCAATGCATATCTCCAGTAATTTATAAACTTATTATTGACACTGGCTATGTGTAGGTAGTTAGGTACTCAATTCGTATGGAACCAAACTTAAGAAGGTAAAAAAAATATGGTAAAGGGAACAAAAAGCGCGCGGATAATAATTATGTAAAACTGAGCAAAACAGGATCATCGTGTGTGATTCTTCCATATTTTTCTAAACTGTACCTGCCTGCTTAGGTAACTACTACCTAAACAAAACTTACTGAAACTTCTGTAAAAGACCTGAGTGAAGTGATGATGATTTCTTTTTGTTGTAATATGAAGAGGTACTTATAAAATTGTAGTTTTTTGTTTGAAACTTCTTTTATAGATCTCAGACTCAAAACATTTAATTTTAAGTAATGGCTTAAATAGCTTCCACTCACGGCTATGCTTGCATTATACCTATACCTATGCTAATACAGGTTACTGTGCTCAGCTTCGAAAAGATTTAGTGGATTTTATTGTTTGGTACGAAATGCATTATCTATTATTAGACTATAACGTAAAAATAACATAACACAAGCGTGCGAAGCCGCGGGCAAAAGCTAGTTACTAGATATACCTATTTCATAGAGGAATAAGGTTTTGAATTGAGGAGCAGCCAAACTTCAGTGCATACTATAAATAAATAATAATAAATAAATAACGCTCAACGATCACATACATATGTAGATCCAAGACCCTAACTAGGATTCCCTGTATCTACGGACCCAGAACTACGAGGACCATGCTCCCACAACACCCAGGCACAGAACAAGTATTTGCGCTTTTTTTTCGTGCACAAATACTTGTTCTGTCGCGGAAATCGAACCCGGCCTCCGGGTTATGAGCCGACCTGCTCAACCACCACACCACGGAGGCTGTCTTAATGAGTTATTCTTAGCTATCAATACTAATGAATACCTAAATTGATTGAGGTGATTTCTTGCACATAATTATATTTCATGAACTGGAGAGTAGTACGTGAAAACAAAATATTTTATATTTATTTTATTTATCACACTTCACACTAAACTGAAGAAGGGAGAGGAAAAAAGATAGATGAAAAGGATGAATACATAAATGATGTGTCTGAAACCATAGATGGCAGAGAGAGATCCCTATTATCTTTACACAATCGTTCCCAATTCATTTCAATGAACTAATAAAATGGCAGTCATTAAACACAACTCTATTACTTGTAGTTGCCTACGACATGTTAGGTATTACATCAGACACTTTAGTAACAGCACAGCTACTAGTTGTATCTAGATCACTGTAATTAATACAGCAATAAAATGTGCTAACACTTGCTCCCTCTGGTACAGTCTAATGCATAATATGTCACCGTCTTATTTTAAAAACCGTTTGTTTCTAAAAAAAACTAAATTAAAACCGGTTCTGTCGATTTATTGCAAACTGACAACCTGTAACACGGATGATATTTCGATTATTTATAAACAGTCGGTGCCTAGCGGTAAGTTTATAAAATAACGGGTTTTAATAGCGTTTAATCGTGAACAATGCACCAATTTTTGCTGTAGTTTATTGTTTTTTTAGAGTTACTAGTGGCTAACCAGTAGGTTATGACTTATGTTATGTTAGGTTAGTTATGACCACACTAGAAGTACACAATCACGAAAAAACGTAGTGATGGCGATTAATTATAAATAACCGAAATATCGACCGTTTTATTGTGAGTAACATTGCCCGTTTGCAAGAAGCAAACTCTTTTTATAAAAAGACGGTGACATATCAATTACTACCGCAAGATTATGTCGATATCTTCACATAAGTCTTTCAATACATTGTTTTAATTATACCTATCGAATTAACCACAAAATAATATTGTAACGATATGATTGTATGTTATACTATATCGATTCATTCAGTTCAGTTTATAGGTACATCATTTGTCACTGGGTCCAAGGGGCCTGGAGCCCACAACACGCCTATGTTCAGAGTTGGTGCGGTTCAAATGATGCTTCAGGCTGTTTTCGATGGTTCTGTAAAATGAGAAAGTACCTGACTACGTAAGCACCTACTTAAGTAAGTAGGGTTGTTTTCATATCCACACCCAAAAAAGGTGAAGTAAACAATATTAATCGAGTGTAATCTACATCAAAGTAATGCGCACTCGGACGGAAATGGGGTTTTTCTGATGATTCGCGTTTCAAAAGTTACTCCTGCCTGACGAGTCCGTTGGATGCCCATCGCTTATTTTTATGGAATTACACATTCTTAAGTCGGGTTTGGGCACAGTTGTTGAAGTGGACGTGGTCCGTGGTTGCATTTCAATGACGAGATATTATAGTAAGTACCTACTTATAGTGGTTGTTCATCTCTGCTCTCCTACTGTGGCAAGAAAAAAGCACATGTAATTTATTATGCATAAAAATAAATTATAATAATTTACGAATTTTAATTGTTTTTAGTACCCAAGCAAGTATTAGGTATTTATTTGGACTTGCTAATGTGAAGTGTTATAAATTTTCTATTTCCAATAAATGATTTGACCGACTTTTATAACAAAATATGTATAATTTACTTATAAATATTTAGTTAGTAACATTATTTGTAATTTAGTAATAGTATCTAAGCCAAATTAAGCCAATTCGTGGTTATGTAGGTATAGTTATTGGTGTATATTGATGAAGTGTGGCAACAGGATGCGGAGGCATGTGAATGTTTATGAGAATCAGTGTGATTTTAATCAAATATTAGCTTGGGTGGGTTGGGATCAATCACAATATAGGGAATTAAGTATATCGTTTTGGCAATATTAACACAGGCTCTGTCATAGATAATACATAGATACGGCACGCTCTTATCGTACCAACTGACGTCACGATAGGGATATACCCTAAAGTGCGTACAGTGGTAATGGGGTTTAAATTTAGTGGTAAAGTACCTGCACGATCTACCCATAACGCATTAGTTTGTGCGTAACCACAACATATCGCATTGAGAGTTTAAGCAGCTGCACCCGATAACTGTATATCAGATGGCGACATCGCTTTCAATTGCGAGTTCAAAACACCTTTCCAACATCAACTATCACCACTCTAATATGATGCCACTTTGCATCGTCCATGTATCTTATCGGTAGCGATGGCATTCACATGACAATGTCATTGTGCGGTGTTTTAACAATACCCATACAAGTCTACATTTTCATAAACCGGTCGATGGTATGCAGACGAGGCAAGAATAATGGGTCACGCTTAGAACTGCCCCTTGATCTAAGGGGTCAAATAAGCCCAAGACGGCCAAGACCATGGGGCGGTATGGTATAGCATATATATTCGAGCAACTTACTCGATGGTAGCTATATACCTACTATTGTACATTTTCATCGACACAAGCAACGAACGGTTTCAGTATTGCAAATTCGCAAAATTTTAGCATCAAAACTAAAATACTATGAAATAAAAACCGGCTGACAGAGCTATCCATTTGAATTTATATCGGTATCGATGTAGAGATATTTCAGATATACCTACGTGTACGTATTCTTACGAAGCAAAATATATGTATACTCTTACCAAGTAGTAAGTAAGAAAGACACTGTTTACTATACGCGTAGGTAGTAAACAGGGTCTTGATTACACCACACACCGCGCTGCATTTTTATTATTGGACATTGGTTTTTGACTTTATTGATGTCACCCCTCGTATTTCTATAACCCGCCAATTAATCGATAATCTCGTGTAAGACGTTTTTAATCATGTCTCGATGGAAACTGCTGTGACCCCCGCCGGCCTATAATCTTCAACAGTCGCCTGCTGGGCTAATTGTCATTTGTTACCGCAATGACCCCCTGTTATTCTGGTTTATTAGTACGGTGTCTAACTATTGTGCAATATAATTATGTAACATATAATAAAGATTTATAATAAATAGGCATCTGTGATAGGTGTTTTATTGCGTGGGTCGTTAGTGGATCTATTATAAGTGAACATGAAAAATTAATTCACAATAACGCTTTTGCCAGCAAACTCTAAAATTGTAATTTTAATGTACTTATAATTATTATGTAGGTACTTAACATTATTATAATAATTTTCAGGAAAGAAAATTTTTTTGAATATTTTCTTTTCCTTGTTAATCCGTACCTAAGTACTGCCAGTCATGCAAATTATTAATCCAATATTTTCAAAAATGTGGCATCCAATGCTTCTTTTCCTCTTACGTATTAGGCACGGCTGGGTGTTTCCTCATGACCAAATTGATTTCGCTAAGAGGAATAATTTTTCCTTATTGCCTAACTGATTGTCCATACTTAATCAATTAACACTAATAGACTGCTAAGAACAGTTTTATTTATTTATTTGAAATACACATAGGGTGGGCATTACAGATTACAGTTAGCTGTAATTTACGGGTAGCCTAATTCACCCACCCCGGGTTAAATAAATTTATAATCTAGTATGAGTACTTATAACTAACACTATTTATTATATATCTATTACTAGGTTCCTAAAACATACATAAAAGCTAGTTACTGTCATACAATTGGTATGCCAGTAGTCAGCACATTTTATTTTTTAAGAACTCTATTGATTTACAATATGGTATAAATAGGCAGTATGGTAATACCATAGCACGGCACGTTTAACATTATCAATGTATATGTCACCGTCTTTTTGTAAGAACCGATTGTTTATAAAAAAACGAGGTTATTTATAAACTGTGGATTTATTGCAAACCGGCAATGTGTCTCACAATAAAACAGTCAATTTTTCGGTTATTTGTAATTAATTGGTATCACTTCGTTTTGTTGTACTCATTGTATATACAGAATGTAATTTAATTCATTCGCATAAATTGAGCCCATGATAGTACATCATTTATAGATGATTATTAAAGAGTAAAGAGTATAAATGAAATAAGTAATTGTTATTGAAAATTATGAAGATTGCCGCGGCGCCTAACGCAGTTGGCACGGATGATTTTGATACATTTAAACGTTTTTTTTAATTTTAATTAGTACATAAAAGGTATAAAACCTTTTATGTACTAATTAAAAGCAGTAATTTTTATTTTAATTAAGTTTTGTATTGTAGCGTTTGATTAAGTAAGTTATTCCATTTTTTGGAGTTATTATTATTATCAAACCAATGTGTTAAAAATCAAAAATTTTGGTCCACACGTTACCGGTATCAGGAGTAGGTATCTAGTTTCAAAGGATGCTAATGAATTCAATTACACCCAGTATACTTCAAGTGTGGACAAAACAAACCTAACACTCCTCCTCGCCTCGCTCGTCGTCGTAATCTGCTGGTTAGCCACTAGTGACTCTAAAAAACAGTAAATTACAGCAAAAACTGGTGCATTTATACGGGTTTGTTCACAACCAAATGCGACTATAAAACTAATTATGAATAATCAAAAAATCGACCGTTTCATTGTGCGTTTTGTTGTAAATTGCCCGTTTGCAATAAATCGACAGTTTATAAATGGCCGCGTTTTTTATAAAAAGTCGGTTCTGACAAAAAGACGGTATCGTGTACATTACATCGCTTATATACTGCGGACACACTATTATACTGAGATATGCCTTATGGCCTTTATTAAGAATAACGCATGTGTAGCTACGATTTATGACCATCATTATTTGCTTATCACGGTAATGTGGCCGCAGCACTAGGTAGGCACAAAAATACATCTACCTACGTGCACATAGTCCATTAAATCGCTCAATCGCTCAGGTGTGAGCTAAGCTGATATCTCATTACACCTATTACACGCCCGATACCCATTTCATTTAGTAAACCTTTGAACTACTACGACAACAATAACCGGAAGCGCTCTTTGATAGTGATTAAAGAGCGCTTCCGGTTATTGCACATCAAAGCTTATAAACACATAAAAATATTTGTTTGGTTCATTTACCTTATCCTACACTCATCAAAGTCACTTTACCTATAGAGGGCACCAAAATTGCACAATTTAGTAACTTGCACTAGTGTAAAAATTACCATCTGTAGTCCACAGAAATTCACTACAGACTATTGTCGGTTATTTGTCTAGTTGTACCCCAGATAGTGGGGAGTAAGGGGAGAACGGAGCTATAACATCTATCCGACCCAAGACAACCCCCCCTGCACGCGTCAGTGGTTCGTCAGAATAGCTGGCGGCAATCGCCAATGGCCATTATGGTGCTCCCTGCTAGATAACAGAAGGGGCTCTGGCGACCGAGCAATGGCGGTATAACCATAAATCCTGGCCACAAAACCGACCGGAAGAGGCTACAGTGGCCTAGGGGCCTAAATATCCCCTAAAAGATCTGGTGCAGAAGGCAATGGGAAACCACTGCACTATATTCCCAAGAAAACCATAATGCAAAGAGATGATACAAGGAATACAGAGTATGTCATGCGGTCCGACTAACGCTCGGCGCCATGTCAATACTGCCAGGGGACATGGTGTGAAAAATACTACTGATAGCTACTCAGCTAGTGTTATGTTCACTTACGTAAATTATGATTGTGCTAATGCAAGTTTTATTTTTGCGAGGACATGAACTCTGATGAAGCTGGAAGTCGCCTCTACCACGGACCCAAAACATTTAAAGGTGCACGAAGCGTATCCTGCATCCAGCAGCACTATGGAAAATGTACTGAAGGAATGCTACTAGAGAAAAGAATGCGTTTCCTACAGCGACACCACGAAGAACATAATGAAGGGTTGGTTGCAGACTGAGACAAGAAACGAAGACGCATTTTGGCGATTATCTGACAGGTTACGATCATGCGTAAATTTACAGTAACTTTGACTACGAATACTTAAGACCTTTAATTCTTGAGTATTATGTAAATATCGTATCCTGCAGTTATATAAAACGCAATAGGTTAATTCCATGAAATATCTTAAAGAATTTGTAGTGTTTAAGTGTAAGTAAACCGAATGTCGTGAAGTTGAGTTACAAAAGTAAACTAGAATAGGACTGTTAAGAATAATATAAGTTAGTCATTACATTATAACTGATGAATAACAATACCTGCTATTATTCAAGGAATTGCAGATATATTTATATTGTATATTATAAATAGCTTTGTTTAGTTCATATTTTTATGGTATTGGTACAATAATACGCGGTTGACATCAAAGTTATTGACTTTATATGTAGTTAGGTATTTAATTACTATGACTTGTTTGATTTTTAGTGTTGACTTAGATTGTGCAGGCCTTTATTTATTAATTATAGTTGTGCTCGAATATTGTAGTTATTTATGTTGTGATCACAGTCAATATCTACTTATATTACGCAATGGATTTTAGTTTTGCTTTAACTACGTGTACATGTAGTATAAAATATAATGATTCTTAGCTGTACTAATGAAATATGTGCTCAAATAAGAAATTGTATAGCTACAATGAGAACTGACTACTAAGTGGACGAGCGCCAGGAGGCAGCTCTGTGTCGGATGGCCGAATGTCGTGAATTTTATGATTTATTCTCACTTTTTAATATTAAGAGGTTGGTAGACTGTTTAAAAATACTATTTTGGTTGGCCACACTGGCGGAAGGAGCGTCTGCTGAACCATTACGATGGCTGGCTTGGTAGTTCCGGTAAAATAATAATGAGGTTTGGGAGGGAAGTTTTGGAGGGACGACAAGGTCCAAAAAGCAGTCAATTCTGGTTAAGCAGCCGAAGCGTCAAGACGTATTATTGCCTCTGTTCGATTATTGTGTACTGAGTGTGCACTGGATATTTATAGAAGAAAGAATACAAGAATTGAATTGAAAAGGTTCTCTGTGTTTTACTTCAGAATGATCTTCAAATAGCAGATTAGATTTTTTGAACCATAGTTAAGAACAAAATGTATCAAACCAAAATATACCTACCGTCCACAAAAATCTATCCCACGGCAAACCAGGCCAAAAATCAAAGTTTGCATTAGATCTCTGTATTTTATTTACCCAGTTTCGGATTGTTACATAGTTATATAATAAGGGATCCGGGCCTCAGCATTTGTGGGATCTATAACACATTTTATGTATGTATAACATTACTTTTCAACGGTAATGGTTAATCCATTGTAAGTCAGTACTTAGATTGTCTAGAATAGGTACTTTTATTATGTATGGAAACCAATACAATGAAATGTATTGTGCAAAACGAAGATTCCTACCTACAGCGGAATTAATACGAATAATAACGCGTTTCACAGTCGTTTTCTGCGTTTAATTCCGTCAGCTATGTCAATAATGCATAGTAATTGTGGCAGAACGACAGAACACCGCGTCGAGAATAAAACACATAAATAAAGCCGAACTGTGTGGTAACGAGACATCTGTTTAAACAGTCTTATGTTAGAATTTTGAGTAAACGTGGGCGTAGGTACGTACACAGACCTGCCTAAATTATTCGCTTTCATCTTAGTATTCATTTTATAAACTGTAATCTTTATTTGTGTTCTGTGGCTGCATAAAGTGGTATAATACTTTCGATACTCTGGGATAAAAAATATAAAATAAGGAGGGTACGGCACGGATTCAAGGGGAGATGGGCATTCTACCGCCAGCGACGACATGAAAAAGACGGGATTTTGTAAATCGGTTGTAGCTCAAGTGGAATAAATAAGGAAATCCTGAATTCTATTCTTTTATTTGCTTGGTGATCTTATACTTATACCTACTTGATCGCGTATTATACAACTGATTTTTTATCACACGACACGGTAAAAAGCTAAATAATTTCCACATGGGCATGTAGGTAGCAGACTGCTCTGACAAATTATGAAAAAGTGTATAGAAAAGTATAGAATTTACAAGATGAGAGACCTATATAACCTACCTGTACGATGTAAGCTAAGCTATGCTCGGTGTTTCCCTGCGAAATAATATCCGAAATGAGGAAATGCACAGGAGAACTAAAGTGACCGTTATATACTTAGTAGATGCTAATAGAAAGTTGAAATGGCAATGGGCAGGCCACGTCGCTTGTGAAACTGACAACCGATGGGGAAGAAAGTTCTTGAGTAGCGACCACTAACCGGAAGTATCAGAGTTGGTTCGAACTGAATCGCTTGCCTACAACCTATATGATTGAATTACTAAAGTGATTTTTCCGCCGTACCGTGATCTGTTATTTGACCTTAGACTACTTGGCTGAATAAACGGTACATTAGTGCAACTCAATAAACTTATTTTTCATAGGTTTCCTTGGTGACGTTACAACTTCATTACAAATTCCACATCACCTTCATTTCTCCCAGTATTAGGTGGCAATATTCGCGACTCTCTTCTATTATTGTGGACTCATTTACGGATCCCCACGATAATCCACTTTACGTTCACTCTCCGCCGAAGAAAGATTCGATTTTGACCCGAATATGACAAATATACTGAAAGTGATTTCGTTTGATCCGAAAAGCTGAAACCACCAAATGTAGGGAACTATTTAGCAAAATTATAATTCTTCGAGATGACGAGTGCCACCAAGTGTACGAATCATGCGCACGTACCTACTTTGTTGTATACATAATATGAGTGGCATCAAACATGTGGCCGACCTGTATTATACACTTAACTACACCTGCTACTTAAAGACCACATTCATCCTGCCAACATTACTAATATCAACTAACTTAGTTTGTATGTATGTGTGTAATAGTGTAATGTATGTTTGTTATCAATCAGCGCCAAAGTGGCTGAAGGAATTTTGTTGAAATGCAGGTAGATACTTAAAATAGCTCTTCATATAACAGTCATAATGAACCTAATCCCCGCCAGAAATTATATTTCTTGATAGTGATTATTGCCAACTTATAAAAAAGGTTTTAAGATAAATGGACTTTGTTTGAGGGCAGAGAAGTATAAAGAAACTTTTACACTCGCCATAAAGTTCAACTCATACGCGATGATCTCATGTCATAAAGTGGTTGTCCCCATTTATTTACTTCCTACTTTTTATGTCTCATTCTGTTAGGTCAGGAGCCATTGTTGGGCTTAATTACGCATAGTTTTCCTCCTTTTAAGAGACTATTTTGGTTGCGGAACCAGAGTAGCTGACCATGTGATGTTCAGAGTTTCCGCGTTTGTATACTTTCGTGGTCGTTTCGTTTGTATACTCTTACATTAAATTCGATTTCAAAACTGCCGATCTAAAAGTATGTTAAACCAAAGAGTATATTAATGCTACGCTAAGAGTTAAGACTATTTCACCCACTTGGGACGCGAAGTATCAAAGTGCAACAGCAACAGGTCGCAACTCACTGCATTACAATTAAGACACTTCAGTGCGACAAGACAGCCTACATTATTTGTACTCACACACTTTTAAAGTTAAGCATACTGTGTCTACTTGTAATTTTTTAGATCCATAATATCTAAAGCCAAATGAAAACCCAGACCGTTACCTAACGTCTGAGAATAAGGAAAAAATCTTGTTTACCCTTTTCCTTATTATTTTCTGCCTTCGCAGCGCGTCATTAATGGAACAAGGACGCGATTGCGACCGTTCACACCAGCCATTCAATAAAGATGTGAAGTGAAGCAAGTGAACGTGTCTGGTGTCACCATATTGCTAGGATATATCCGACAATACAGAGCAGTTCTACATGCCTCAAGTAATTACATTCTACGTCACCTCCCAGTCTATTGCTTTTCATGTGGCGTTCCATACATTTGGAGCTTTTTATGCGTGTTCAGGGATGTGAAGAATGTTTGATTCAGTTTTTATGGTTTTCTTTTACATGATTGAATTTAATGGCACTAATGGGAATATATAAAGAGCCCACAGAAATATCCATCACATTGTTTTTATTGTTACTATTCTGCACGCACTTCTTGGTCACGTAAAGTACAGTTTTTTTTTAATATGTGTGGATATTTCGCACAGCGCCATTTACCACAAACTAAGCTAGGTTTGTACTATGGGAACCAGAGAACTGATATAATACTTAGATACTTTTTTGTTCCTAAATACATACATAGAATACAATATATCACCCAGACACAGAACAAACATCTAGGTTCATCACACAAATGTTTGTCCTGGGTAGGAATCAAACCCACAGCCCTCAGTTCAGAAGGCAACGCAACTGAGCTATCGGGCCCGTCAATTTATCGAGTATATCGAGATAATAAGTATTATAAAAATATGCCTTCAGGTATCTCCAATGTCTTCATTACAAATTGAATCGCGATGGGATCGGAAGACTCAGCCTTATAAGAACTAAGCATAGGTACTTCATCATCATCCCCTGAAAGTCATCTACTGCTGAGTACTGCTCCTTATTAAAGGCCATAACATACAATATCTATTCGTTAACAGCCAATAGTTTTCTGCAACATTCAAAGAAGTTGTGGGTAGCTTCATCTCAGAAATCCTACCTATACACTCTGCCTTTTCGACACTCGCTACTCGAGAAACTTTGTTGTTACTTGTTCCCAATATTTTTAAAGTAAATGATGTGCATTACTTCTATTGTTGTGTTATTATGAAAGAAGAAAACTGAATACATCTGAATATTAAGCTGTTCAACTTTTCATTTTCCGAATTCAACTTTAGGGTTACTTTTGTTTGGGGAAATGAGTTCTTAAAACGAACCCAAAAATACTTTTAAAATATGGTGAAATTAAATATTTTATTTCTGAAGATATCACAGCGTTACGTTATGTGTTGGGCTATTGTGGTATAAATTAGAATAGAATACGGTTATAGCTGATGGGGAATAAAGGTTCTTAAGTGGCGACCACAAACTGAAAGACACAGCGTAGACCATCCACTAGGTGGACCGACAATCTGGTGAAAATCGCGGAAAGCCGATGGATGCAGGAGGAGACCAGCTGCTCATAACTGCGCGCTGTGGGGGAGGCATATGTTCAGCAGTGGACGTCGTTGATGATGCAATGATGTACGGCTATAGCCTGATACGGCACATTACTCTCTCTTTTTCTCTATAGCTCTGTCTTTCTCTCCCACACGATATATCGATTACTAAATCTATTTTTGTAGAGATCATAATCAGACAATAACATTTCCCGATGGTAAACAACGGTATCCAAACCTAAGTATATAGTAATCTGTGATCCGAACTCCGCGTGGTGTTGTTTGTTTCATACCGCGTGCGTGTTAGGGATAGAACGTATATATATATATAATGTGCTTTAACATAAACTTTTTTTTAACTGGCATTGTCTATATTCTTCAAACTACTATACAATAATATACACAACACATACAACATGGCTATCCCTGCGAGATAAGATCCGTAATGAGGAAATCCGCAGGAGAACTAAAGTGACCGATGAAGCTCTTAGGATTAGCAAGTTGAAATGGCAATGGGAAGGCCACATCGCTCGTAGAACTGACAACCGATGGGGAAGAAAAGTTCTCGAGTGGCGACCACGAACTGGAAGACGCAGCGTAGGCCGGCCCCCCACTAGGTGGACCGACGGCCTGGTGAAAGCCGCGGAGAGGCGATGGTTGCAGGAGGCGAGCAGCCGCTCTGAGTGGCGCTCCCGGGGGGAGGCTTATGTTCAGCAGTGGACGTCTTCAGGCTGTTAATGATGATGATGATGATGATACAACATGGGCCTCCCCCATATCGATACCTTTTTCACTTTACTTTTAGTGTAGGATATACATTTCTTGATTGCAATTAAATTCACTCATTATTTCTGGATAGTTATGAGCTCCTGCAAAAAAAAACCGGATAACTGTGCGTAAACCCGCGGGGCATTTCTATTTTTTTTGTACATAAGGTTTAGAAAACAGCTCACTTTTGATGCTATCTGTACTATTATAAAAAAGACATCATTAAAGTTGAAGTATCGAAGACAACACGACGGTCACCGATATAACGAGCATTTTGTAGCGGCTCTACGAAGGAGCTACGACGTTCGTAGACCACCTACGTAACGTCTACGCATTGATGGAACCATTCCAATTTAGGATATTTCTAGAATTATAATAAAACCAGCCAAGCTTGAGTTGGACTTGCGCCGGAAGGGTTCCGTACCAGCGCATATAAAAACGAGCAAACAAATCACGTTTATTGTATCGGAACGACCACGACCGCTCTATCAAGAAGAATGGTGGGCTGATGTGGGCTTGCCTCACAATATCTCGCAATCTTTCCCTGCTGGCGTCCATCCTGATACACTCATGCAAGGGAACGCCCACCGCAGACTTGATCTGGTCAGTCCATCGCATCGGTGACCTTCCATGCGGTCTAGTGCCTTCCACTTTACCCTGTACAACGAGACGTTCAATAGAGTTGTTGTCCCGCCCGCCTTGATACGGGACATATATTTAGTTTATTCTGTTATATATTTAATAATTCTGATTTTTTAGAATTTTCTTATAGCGGCAACAGAAATCTATCATCTGTGAAAGTTTCTAGTGTCTAACTATCATGGTTCATTAGATACAGCCTGTTGACAGACGGACAACGGAGTCTTAGTAATAGGATCCGCTTTACCCTATGGGCATGGAACCCAAAAACTGGGGGCTTTCCTATGTACGTACTTGTCCATAGTATCCTTGGAGGGTTAGCATAACTTTGGCTAAACTTTAACGCAATGTCTTCTAGTCATTCAAGCATGATTCCGAAATATCTAAAACCTCCCATCCATCCGATTTCATTTGTTTTATATTGCTGTTTGCTCCATGAGAAGTTTTATGACCAAGTTCTCAAGATTAAATGGATCGAGAAGCCGTGAACTTCGACGGAAACATTTACATAATTTATCGCTTTATTTTCCCCCAGAAAATCACTGTTCACTAGTTAAAGGATTTAGCTACGTAGGTGTTATCATTATTACCATGGGACATGACCGTGAACTAAAAAACTAATGGAATACTAACGTACTTCTCGTATAAAACACTTGTAACTGGAAGAGTTAGCATTGGAAAAAAATGCTGTGATTGGTCGACGAATTGTTAGCTAGGCTGTGGCAAATATTACTTCGGGTTGCGAAAGTGTGATTAACAAACTCAAATACATTTTCATTTAAAAATTTAAATTATTGTACGGATGTATATAAGTATAATTTTAGGCAACCGTACCAAGTGCTTAATACCAAATATTAAATGGCAAGTCTATTACAATACGAATGTGAAAAAAACGTTCTCTTAAGTCCACTATACAGATGCAAGCAATCCGAACTATAATTTTTCTTAGTAGCATCAAGGCAGAAGTTATAAATATATGATGCCCAACAATCACATAGGTTCATAGATCCTGGACCCTAACAAGGATTCCTTGAATCTAGAAACCCAGGAACTACAAGGACTATGGTCCTACAACCCAGAAATAGAACAAGTCACTACACCTTAGACCACATCGCCGCTTCCCATCAGGTGAGATTGTGGTCAAACGCTGGCTTAGCCATAGATAAAAAAAGTAACTGCGTTTTTATCCTGTCCACAAATACTTGTCCTGTCGCGGGAATCCAACCCACAACCTTGGGCTATGTGCCCACCTGCCCAACCATCACACCACGGACGCTGTCAGTTAATTTACCTATATAAGTACTTTTAAGTCCTAAAGGCTAGAGAAGCTGTTATGAATCTATGGACTCGTTGGCTTAAACTATGGCTATAAAAGCAACGTGATTTCAACTAGCTGGAAGCAGTATGCGCAGTCAAATGGTTTGATCATCATCGCCTTGTCACATCTGTTGTACACACACACACACAACAATTGAGCAGCGTCATGTTAATTCAAGGTTGTGAAAAGTAAACAGATTTTTATGATCTAGGCTCAAAATGTCACACGAGGTGTATGTAGGCTATATCCAGGCAATAAATTGGGACACAGTTTTATAACAAGCGTAAATTCATAACAGCTTCTCTAACCTTTCCTATACTATTATAATTTAACTCCTTAATGCTATTAATTAAGATAAATAGTCATAGTCATAGTCCAGTCTAAGTCAGGTAGTCAAAGTCCAGTCTAAATCATCTCCTAGTAAAGTGGTGGCAACTTTACTAGAAACTTCTATGGAATTTTGGAAGCAAGACGAAAAACCACGTTTCACCACATTATATTACTTGCCCACACTCATGCTCGTAATTCAGCACTTAATGCGTAAAACTCCACCAATTTTAAATCATTAACACTGGAAAAAGCACAAGTTTTGATAAATAATACAATACAACGAAGTTAACTTTTCCGCGTTCCCGCCAAAACTCCTCTTCGGCCCTTGCCATGCCATCCAGCGTCTGCAGCTTTTCGTAGATCATCGCTCTACCTGATGGTCTAGCATGCGCACCGCGAGAAAAGTTGTCGTCGCTGTTAGAGTGAGACAGACTACCATAGTCTTGTCTGTCAAGGTCTCCCACGTGATAGTGTCGAGAAAATTTTGTCCCAGTGCGCATGCTAGCCGGACTGGCTGGCGGGTGTCCCACTCCGTTTCCCGAGGCGTGGTCTCCACTCAAGGATGAAAGAAAGAAAGAAAGAAAGAAAAATGTTTTATTCATGACAACAGCAGATAAATTAGTTGAATATTTTTAAGTATACTAACAAATACACATCTAACAGTTGCCACGAATCGGTCCCAACTCAGCATAATGCTGGTCGCACGTCGTACGACCAACGCTGGTCTTCCGTTGGATGCGTTTATTCCAACGGTTATTCCAACCAATGAAAATGTTCACATTTTACATACGTCACTGCATTACTATTCGTGTAGGTACCAGGACCAAAATCACACGTAGGTCATAGAATAACTACCTATAGAATATAGAAGGTACGAATCCAAACAACACCGTCCCAAACCGTAGGCTATATTTTTGTGTTTTAGACGATATAACATGAAAATTAATAGCTTACCAGTGGAAAGTCACACCATAACTAATATGGCTGCTTTTTTGATGGGTTGGGCCCGCAATTGTCATTCAAAATAATTATCTGGGTGCTGCTATTCAGATAGATATAATCAACGAACTTCCGTATGGTGCTATATAGGGCACCAATAAAATGGCTTAAATTTCGCAAATGTACTAGGCTTCTATAGGTACTTATTCTAAACATGTAGGTATATTTTTCTGACAACGAAACAAACCTTCAGCTAGTAACATAGAACACAGTACGAAAGATAATTGCCTGTCCTATCAGTAGCTTGACGATCTTGAACATTACTTTAGTCTTATTAATTGGACTGGATCAGACAGGAAGAACAAAGTAATTAAGTACGTCAAAGGAAATTAATCCTCCGCCATTCTTAATTTATATTTATTCCTACACTAGGTTTATCTAAGTAGCAGAAGCGCTCGTTAATCAAGATAAAATTTAGGCTAGTCTTGCTTCAGGATATTTCTTTCAAATCTTTTCAGGGTATTACAAATATTTAGCTCATTTCGGAAGTGAATTCATCCACCTTTTAAATATATAAATATACTATAGCACCTTTCACCACCGAAATGCTCATCCACACATTATCGACTCGGGGAAGTCTTTCACCATACAATTGTCAGCTGTGGAATGAGCTTCCATCAGCGATCTTTTCCCATTGAGCTATCGTGCAGTTTAAAAGGATATAAGTGGCACGCCTACTGTCACTAATGTGCATGAACTACCGTAGTAAGCTCTTCAGGTTGTTTGCTATATAGCATACCTAATCTGTAAGATATGTAAACGCATACAGGTTCTTATATAAGGTGACCTTGAATTGGTATCTTATCCCGCAAGGGGGGGATTGGGACCATGACAGCCCACAACTTGTGTTGTGAGAGCCTTGAAACTGCGTGTTTCCAAACCTCCGTGGTAAAAAATAAATCCACTCACAAAATTGCACGTGCGATCGCAACGAGAGTTAACAAGATACTACAAATTCATTTCTAAACATATGTCATTAAACTCATTTATGTGCACACGGTCAAGGACGAAGTTTAACCACCCAGCTGCGCTAAGGCTATTTTCGAACGTAAACATTACAAGCGATTTCTTCAATGAAAAACTATTAATTTAGAAAAGTCGTAGAAGAAACATTGTCTACCTTGCGGTGTAGATTTACCCCTTTTCGGTATAATATGCCAATTCAAAATCAGATAGTATTTATGTAGGTCTTACCGGTGAGCTACATCCGCTTTTATAATAAATCAACAGTAAATAGGTAAATAATATCAAAAGTAGTGCCCCCTATAAAGATCGCTTGGGTTGCTCAGCAGTGGCAATAAAAGTTAACTGTCAATATCATATTTTCCCCCTTTATTTGTTTGCCACTAATTCTGCTACGCCCGCCGTTTTCTGGCCGGCACCGACTATGTTACTGTAATATTATGGTTAGCTAACTTCCAGGAATGTCGGCTTATGATTTATTCATATTTTTATTAATTGAATTATTTATTCTTACTTACATTAATAACTATTCTTTCACTTCACAATGTTTATTTATGTTTAATGTATTATTTACTTTAAATCATTAACATTACATACTTGCAATTTTTATTATTATGATAATTATATTCGTTAGTACGTTCTTTTATTGCTTATCTATTTTTTACTAAGAAGCATTCAATTGTAGGTATTTATAAGCAAACTATTTTCGTTAATTTATACTTAGATACGCGTAGGCCGGCCCCCCACTAGGTGGATCGACGATTTGGTGAAAGCCGCGAGCCGATGGACGAGCAGCCGCTCAAAGTGGCGCTTCCTGGGGGAGGCCTATGTTCAGCAGTGGACGTTTTCAGGCTGTTAATGATGATGATGATACTTGCACAGGGTTCGATTACTTAAGTCAAACTCGCTTCGCAGGTTGTTATTACGTCGAGCCCTTTTTTCGACAAATTGCAGACACAAGTAAGTATCATACTGAACGACGGTTCTGTGTTTACTGCGTGTTTGCGTGATTCACGTACATTCGTTTAGTTTTTTGAGTATTCACTATAATTATCATAATAAACAATTGTAAGCCAATGATGGGTATAATAATAATACGCTTCTTTCAGTATGAAGATCCAATAAAAATTATATTTCACCTAAAATTGCTTCAGCCTTTTTGGCATAAAAGCGAACACAAATAAATGAACAAACTCATTTTTAGTTTATACTTAGTGTGAATAAAATTAAATAACAATTACCTGATGAAAAAAGCATGAATCAGAGTTTATTAAAACCATAATCGATTTAGAACATTGTTGTTCAAACTTTCCTATACCTCTTTATAGAATGAATTGAATTCTCGACCAATAAGCGTGCCACATAGGTATGAAAGTAGAATAAAACTATGTCGTTTAGCATTCTCTAAAGAACAATGCAATGTGTATTGATGAATCCAGTTCATTAGCTTTTGTGAGAATGTCAAGACCATCTGCTGCGTCTAGGCCTACATTTTCCTCAAGTGTCACTACATTACATATACCTATATTCCCAACAAAGTAGGCATAGACTATCGTCTATGCCTACTTTGTTGGGAATGCGTAGTTTCTAGGTAGTTACTTGATAGTAATTGGCTAATACATACCTAGAAACTACTGTTGATACAGAACTACAGGGGTCTAGCAAAGATACCAACCGCTAACGCTAACAAATGCAAAAATGTATTGACATGACATTTGCTGCGGACAAGTTAGCGATTTCCGAAATGTCAGTACATTTTTGAGTTAGCGTTTGGCGTAAGCGTTAGCGATTGGGATCTTTGCTAGCCCTCCAGCAGTGCAAGCACGGATCTTTTGTTCGACAAATATATCGAGTCGATAAATAGATTTTATTTATCGATCTAATCGGTAACTCGTAGCATGGATCTAACATCGGTAATTCTTGTCGTCGTCTTTCGAAGGCTTTATTTAGTCGACATATTATCGATCATTCGTTCATAATTCTCACAGAGTAACTTTATATTACGGAAAATTTCACAGATTAAGCAAAAAATTGGAGGTTAAAGAAAATAGGTTAGACATTCATTCGTGAAAAACACCTACTTGAACAATTTATTCTAATAGGTATAACCTTTACATTTTTATGAAATATTACAAAAAATCCATTATTTTCATGTGAAATCCGATTAATTATTTAAGAGGGACGACATAATAATAATATTGGCCGAAAGAACTTTACCTAATTATTCAGTTGCAAATATTTTACAACCGTATTATTATATTAGATACGTAGGTAGTGCTTAGTTGATAATATGATTGTAAACACATATGAAACTTGGAATAGGTGTTTAATACTCTTTCATTTATTCATGCAAAAACTACTTTATGGATTTGGCCACCAGTAACTTCTCTCCTATCCCTTGCAGTGCTAGGGCCCATGATGTAACTGCTCGTGAGATTTCGAACAACTGCTTGCATCAAATTCTGCACAAGCTTGCTTGTAGTCCTTTGACCAGTGCAAAGTTGTGTTCTTGACCCATACACCTTTGGTAACTGGCAACGACAATGACATACAGACCTACAACAATGAATTTCCATGTATAAGTAGGATAAAATAACAATAATTAGAATAAGTATAATTTTAGCAAATAGTTTCCGGTTTGGGAAGTACTTACTAATTACTATAACAATCACGGGCAGTCCATTTGATCGGCTGCTTATAGATCGCTCTGAACAACTTGAATAACGGCGAGGGCAATTTCTTTATGAATTCTAAACAGATCCCAAAGTGTTCGTTAGGTAGGTCGAGAGAATTATTGGCATCTATTAGGCACCGCCTATTAATTCTCAAGACATCTCGACGCTTCCATTTTTCGGCTTACAATATTAAAATATAGCCAAAATCCAGTTTGAAAATATTATGAATTGGTTATCGAGCAACTATGGAAACCCGATAAAATACGATAAGTTTGACAAGATTAAACCGATGACAAATGTCAAAAATAAGATCCATGCGTGGTTTAGTCGACATAGAATGACATGATCGTTAAGATTTATCGAATTTATATCGAAGTCGATAAAATACATTCCGTGCTACCGATTACGTTTTATCGAAACTTTATGTCAAATTTGACATGAAAATTCGTTAAATATATCGATCGGAAGATCGGTGCTTGCACTGCAGATCGTGTAGTTTAATAAGTATTTAGTATGCCAATTATAATAACATATAGTAATACCAATGAACCATTAAGGGAATGGGCATAGCAGCATTGTGTTCTATTTACTTTCAAACAAAATACATTTGAAAATGATTAAAGATTTGACCAAAAATAATTCGACAATGTCGTGGCTACCATACGAAGCAAAAATTTTTACAGAAATTTTATTTAACTGTATTTAGGTACCTACTCTAACTTACTTTAATTTCATTGTTATAATAACCATAATAAATACAAAATCGTACCTACTTTACTTATAGATGTTTTGTAACCTTTTTTATTCGAACTACTGAAATACTAAAACGCCTTTAACATTAAAAGATTTAAACACTTTATATGTAGAGATAGTTCCACAGAAGAACTAAAGTGACCGATATAACCCTTTAACTTAGCAAGTTGAAATGGTAATGGGCAGGCCACATCGCACGCAGAACTGACAACCGATGGGAAAGAAAGGTTCTCGAGTGGCGACCGCGAACCGGAAGGCAGAGCGTAGGCAGATCCCCACTAGGTTGACCGACGACCTGGTGAAAACCACGGGGAGCCGATGGATGCAGGAGGCGAGCAAAGTGGTGCTCTCTGGGGGAGGCCTATGTTCAGCAGTGGATATCTACGGGCTGATGATGAGGATGATGATGATAGAGGTAGGTAGGTAAGTACATAAAATCTATAGGAGCTGGGTTGGCTTGGGTAAAGGCTGGCTAGGGGGAACGCACAATACACTGTAGTGTGGAAAGTCGGACTTGCACCGCTACATCACAATAATACCCGCAACATGCGTCCGAACTACTTGTAAGGACGACCCAGTAGGATAAGATTACACCTTCCATCATGTAGACGCCTCAAATATACTCCAGTACCACAAAACACCATCTTTCACTCATCACCACCAGAACCTGGACCACCTTCAGAGCTGGCTCCTCCAGCCCAGCTCACCAGACATAGGTAGCGACACCACCAGCGCTATCATGTCATCACAACACCCTATCCTGGACGTTATTGCAGGCCTTACCGCCCCCGAATAGAATAAAAATAGGTAGGTACAAGTACATAGGTAACACATAGGTATCATCACTATCACCCGAAGGAAGCCACTGCTCAACATAGGCCTCCGAACGTCACTTTGAACAGCTATTATAATTTTATTATCCTACAAAAATATGTACAAAAATAGTATGATCGTATATAAATTTTATTTTAATGTTTTTAAATACCTAATCAAATTTGACTTATAAAACAGCTAAAATGGCTTAACCTCTTGTAAAGGTATAGGCTTTTTATCAACTGTTCACGCGGTTGTTACCAAGCGCAGATAGTTTTCTAACTGTTCCTTTACTTGCTTTCAAATAAAACGACATTTTACCCTAACAACCAAGTAATCTTACTTCTTAGCTACCCAAAGAGGTAGGTAAGTTTTAGTTGTAGTTGGAAGAGAGCTCAATAGAAGTACCTACCTATCTATGTACCTATAGCATATACGGTAATAGGTTTGCATGCACCAATATCATTACTATCGCACAGTAACTGTGGAGCTAATGGACTCTGAGAGCTTTCTGAACTGACGGTTACCCAATGTTGTTTTGGTTCTGTCTCTGAACTGTAAGTATATGTAGCCTTCAGCTTGGTTTCAGTGTATTCATTTTAATAATTAAGCAAACGTTTTCTTATTATAATTTCTTCTGGTTAATATATAGGTATGTATGTGTGTTGCTGTCTTATACGTGTTGTGTGTGACAAGGTTTAATAGTATTACATCGTACTTTATCACCTACTATACTTATAACGTCAAGGTATTCAATTTTCAGTAGATAAAAACCTATTTTTATAAAAACTTATGTGTAAAAACAAATATTAAGAGGGAATTAATTTACAATCTATAAAAACGTAGATAGTAAATACAATTTACTTATAAGAATGTACAACAAAACATAATCTAGTAAGTAGCTTCAACATTCACCATTATAATGTGTTTAAACTAATTTCAAACTATGTAATTCTACCAAAGTACCTAATTGTTCATCGGAAAATAAGATTTAAATAAATTTAATATAGGCACTTATATAAATATTTCCAACTTCCTCTAACTGTAATTATAGACTAAAAATGGTAATTATAATAGTTTGATATTTATTTCCTTTAATATTAACTTAACTTTTAATACTGACTCATGTATGTACTTATACAGTACAAAACCATCACACAGAGCTGACAGAGCCAGCACTACGGATCAACAGACGTAATTATGGTGATTTTCCTTAAAAACATTACAAACAAGGTAAAACCTTATAAAGTAAAGCCGAATATTTTAATTAAAGATCGAACCATCATTGTACAGATTTTTAGCATTTTACTAAATAAGCTTGAATATACTCACCTCAATCACCTTACATGATCAGCGATCACTCCGACTTACAAAGCCCGTAAAACTTCTGAAAATGTCCACAAACACTCGCACTTTCACGTTAATGTCGCGTAAATAAATAAATTCACTTGCCATCCAACTTCCAACACAGAGTCGGACACCCACTGAGAAAATGGAAGAATTGTTACGGAGACACAATAAAAAACTTTGTGGCCGTGTGCAACTTGACGCAGGAGAGATATGTGTTCGCCGGTCGAACGCGAGTGTCTGACTGAAACGAAAGAGTGAACCTAATACTGAAAACACTCCAAACCACGATGACAAACCAAGTCAATGCGCTTACAAAAATTGCATATTCTGTGTTAGTAATTTAGTATACATTCACCATTATTAATGTGGTTTCAGTTATGTATTTATTGTGTTATGTGACCACACAATTACAAGGTAGGTACTAGTACTCTGCCTACCTAATTTCTTGCATGTGGTCGCCAGTGTTATGTGTAATAGGAATTTTGTGGCTTTTGATAGCACTTTTATTAAAGTTCATTGTATATATGACTATGTACAGGTACACATAATATTGCACCTACCATTATGTCACTACAAATAGGTACCTGTAAAGTAGGTATGTATGTTGGTTTGCCTGTCTTTCAATGGAGCAGTATCTAAAAGTCACGTCGATCCACTGCAACTGGATCGGGTAGGCGCATGCTATACGCTCGATAATTATCGGCTGTGTAGTATATTGTATTAAATTAGAATCCTCGCCTGATGGTAGCGATAGTGTGGCTGGAGGTGGAGCCCGTAAACCTAGGAGGTATGCACTCTGGCCTCGAATTAAGAAAAGAAAATATTATATTTTAACAATTTAGTGTATGCTAAAAATAAATACATTGAAATGCATTTGAAAAACAGTGGCTTAATTCTCTATCTTTGAGTTTCATTTTCAATGACCAATAAAAAAACAATTTGTTTCTATCATGGAACTTATTTCAAAAATGAACATTGAAAAGCCTAGACTTTATAAAAGGTCAAAGTAAGTACTTATCATTTTAATTTTTGTAGACTGCAGTGAAAGCAGCTTAGGCCAACACTGCGTCGGAGTTCAGACTTATCTGTCATACTCATTACCCGTGGATATAACATCATCATCATCAGACTGAGCTGAATACTTCCACTGTTGAACACAGGCCCCATAGAGCGCCACTTTGAGCGGCTGCTTGCCTTCTGCATCCATCGGCTCTCCGCGATTCAGGTCATCGGCCCAACTAGTGGGCGGCCAGCACTTAGCACTTAATATATATGTTAGGGGCCCAAACCAAGTAGTAGTTTCTAGTAGGCATTGTCTTCTTTACTTTACTTTTGTATTGAAGAACTGATAACATTCAATGTCCCTGTTCCTAAAGTTCCTATAGACATATAATCTATTGAAAGCAACTCAGCATCTTTAAGAGGGCGTCCACTTGAGAGCATGCTAAGCCTCTTGCATGCAGTGCAGCCATTCTGAGTCTTTCTTGAAAGGTGCTTTTTATTTTTTGTTTATTCTTGTTAAAGCTACCGGCTTTAAGGTTCGCTTAAAAGTTTTTGTATTTTTTTAATACATAGTTCATGAAAATAATGTAATTAATTATGTGTTTTACGGGGTGACAAACATTGTGACTATGATGTTTTAACGTTTCAACGTTTTGGCACTTACACCTTAGACGTATTGACCACGATATTTTCTAAGTCCATAGTTAGGTCAGGTGACCGATATACTTCCCTAAAAAGCTCCTCCTGCTTTCATAGAAAGCCTCTGCCCTAGCCACAGCCCAGCAGTTGGATCGTATGGAATAGACCAATCATATTTCAAGTGGAGAAAACCTATTAAATGAATATTCGTAGCAGCCTCTACGCGGCGTAGCTCGCCCGTAGAGCTTTCTTTTATTCTAAACACAATAATTACTTTTGAAAAAGATCGCTTTATATTCACATAGAGGCTTAATTATATTTTTTTTTATTGAAACCTAAACTAATGTCTCTATCAACAACTATAAACAAATAATTAAAAATAATATGACACCTAAAATATTAAAAGTCTGCTACTTATATGTATAAGTATTTCAAAAGAACAAGACGTACATGGCCACAAACTGCTTTCATTGTCAGTTTTAAACGATCGTATCGAGTCCTAATTACAATCATGTGCTGTCTACTTTTAGAGTTTTCTTTTGAGGAAAAGTAAAGTTCCTTAGAAAGAGAAGAACTCCCAGTTTTTCGCGCTCACATCCGGATGGATTTGGCGACATACTTCTTGTGAATTCACCCACGCCGGTAATACGCGTAGCGAGTTTGAAGTAAACGTTAAACCTACCTTCATATAGCTCGGCTCGGATAAAGGACATATTTGAGATTTCTTCTAAATTGGGGTCTCTTAAGTAAGTGATGATTTGTGTGTAATTAAACACGCGGATTATCCGTTTTTTATTTTTATATTAATTCAGGTTTTGAAATATGATATCCATTTTGTGGTATCTGTTGGGAAAAGCATTTTGACAACCCTACCAAAACTCTAAGTTTCCAGTCGAAAGCAATGAGAGGTCTATCTAACTCTAAAAGCGTCTCTGTAGTTTCAAAAACCCTACAAAAAGTTTTTCCAGTAACGAAAGAGTCACAGAGCTATGAAACAAATGATGCTTCGCCTATGCGTTTTTTTTTTTTTTTGCTCTGTGGAAAGAGTTGTATTTCTTGCAACTTTCATTCCAGAAGATTTGAGTAGGTAGATAAGCAATGAAGATCCTTGAAGATAAGATAAATTTTTCGAGTGAATAAGTTGTGAGAGATTTCATGATTTACTTTACAAATCGATTTGTATTTTTACAGTAAACTAAACCAGCTGGCCCACCCGGCTTTGGACCGGTCACCTAAACCATCCAGTGACACACTAAATCGCACATAAAGATGCACAAACATTCGTTTTTCGACGCTGTCTTTACAAGCGAATGATGATGGTTATTTTTTTACTAATTTATTAATTCAGTGCTTTGTGCATTCTATTGTTGCGCTAGTTTAAGCACAAGTACTTCATAATGGTAATTCTTTTACTCTGTGACAAATAACTGAGTAAGCTCTTACGTAGGTACTACCTATACCTACTTATAAGTACGTACTTTTTGGGAAGGTAGAATAGTTCTTAGAATTGTACTTAGCGGTTAACTATACAATAGCGGTTGACTTACAATAGGCTCTAAACAAGGATTTTTCACATTTTTTCCTTATGTATATTACCTTAGGTTAATCAGCTTAGTAGATTTTAGACTTTACACAAAACGTAAATATTCATCTCTTCTAAATTTAGTTAGCCATGGCCACGTTGAAATATAAGTGATGGGCAGGAAATGAAATGCCAATCACACTTCTCCGGTTTTCGAAGAAGAACGGATCCCCAAATGACTCATGATCGAAAGCGAAAACAATTTTAAAATTCGGCTTTGATAATAAAAACTAACAAATAAATATCATAGGTGTAATAAAAGAGGGAAGATAAAGCACATCCTCAAATCGCTTAGTCAAAAACTAGCTTCTTGTTCTTGCTAATTTAGTATTAAATATCAAAAGCGTTACTTATAATAACAGTACCTAATGTACACTATTTCTTCTAGGCAAGCATGTAGGTACCGTCGTAGGCCTTAGACCACATCGTCAATTCGTCGTTGGTTCAATTTCAGTAGATCCGGGCCAGATCCATGATGGATCTCCATCTCCATCAAGTGGGTAAAATGCAAGCCTATTCAGTAGGCCTAGCACAAACATTTACGCGCGCGTAAGTGTAACGTTAGCGTACGTCAGTTGTATGGCATTTGATCAGCGCCCCATACAACTAGCTTACGTTAACGTTACACTTACGCGCGCGTAAATGTTCGTGCTAGGTCTACAGTATTAAAAAAATCGATCTCCAATTCGCCACGTCATTCATTCTCATAAAAAAAAGTACGTAGAACCATGGGGTCCCATCAGGTACAAACGAAAAATAGCCCAAACTTGAAAAAAATGTAGTAATCGTGTCTAGAGAGTTAATAGTTAGTGTCCAGTGTATTCATTTGGCCCAATACTTCGCCAACACGCAATAAATGTCACTTGATAATCTTGCGTTATGCAGAAATAAATTAATTCGTAAAATAGCCCGCGTTATTCCATTGTATAGGATGAGGCATTTGTACTGTAGGTATTATATTATCTGGGGTAGAACTAAATTTATATTTTACTTTATGTAAGCAGAGTTAAGTAGTACCTATACCTACATAAAATAGATAAATAATTGGCAGGCATTTATTGAATTTCATGTCATGAGCGTCATCGTCACCCAGTTCAGTAGATACTTAGGTACTTAATCGTATCAAATTCCGGGTTTATGAACGGGTCGATGGTAGATAACGACAGAGACACACATCCACTTGTCTCTACCATCATAGACTATAATTAAAGGGCAATGAATAATGCAAATTACGTGGTCCTCTTTAATTTCATCGTCTATTAATCATCGGGTATCGGTGGGTATCTGAATCCGGCGGGCCAGATTACACGCGTATCTTGCTTACGTCACGGCTCTGATGCCCTAGGTTTCGTAGTTTCGTTAGTAGAACGTAGCAAATCTGTATCAATACACTGTGTACAACTGTCCTCTTCTACCTTATAATTACCTTTATGTACAACTAGCTGACCCGCACCCGCTTCGCACAGATTAGGTAAGTGCTTAGTTTTACTTTTAAGCCCTAACCCTGTCCAAGAGAACAGACTAGGAAGAGGGAAAGATTGAGGAAATGATGAATGGATGAAACGGCAAATGGAGGTGCTAGTGCTATTTGGTGATTGCAGTTAGATTATAAAGCAGACCGAGTACAATGTTGCTGCTCATGCCCAAGAGGCGGACTCTTACGGAACCCACGGTAGTACTTCACTTCTATTCTGTGCCCACGGGAACAGAAAAGGTGGTCTTATTTTTACAGTAGGACCACACTGTATCGCGGCAGATTTTTATCAATTTATCTCCAACTACGAATGAAAGCTTATTTGCTGGAATATAGGCTCAAAGTAGGTTACACGTTATGAATGCTATCAACTTTTCAGTCGAAGAAATATTTGTACTGTTAGAAATTTTTACTTGGCTTCAAGAAGTCTTGAATTTGGAGTAAAAAATGAAAATCCTGTGATCTCAGTATAAAAAGCTCACTCAGATATGAGCTAATATAATGTACTTGCGTATTAGCATATAGAATTTCCATATAATAACAAAGCACTCTGTGCTTGCTATTTGTCATCCTACTCCCCACGGGGTTGGTATATTTTTATGCAAATTGAACAGTTTTTGTTGCGATGCGCCAAACTCGATTGATTAAACATGAGCCCGCCGACGCTGGAGTGATAAATCAGCGCGCATCAGACTTCAACGTCCAACCGTAAATTGTCGTATTGGAAAGAGGTTAAAAACCAAAAGCCAGCTCACCAAGGTAATCTTTGCAATGCAGCTCTAGTAGGTGGGTACTTATTTGCATTTGTCGCCAGTCTCGTCGCGCACGTTGATCCTATTGCCTTTTCATTCATTCAAGCTGCCATGTGGTGCGCCGGCGCATTGTCTCGATTAGCAAAATGTCACATAGGTACTAATTAGGTTCATATAAAGCGATACGTAAGTTGTTAGATACTTTTCAACGCGACATTTGTAAATCCGCACCTCATGTAAGTAAGCGTACCTATGGGATGAACTTTGCACTTGCTATTGCAACATTGGAGAGAAGTGGCGTGAAGAACCTGGCATGCACTGCAAAATCACTATATTCGACTTAGAAAAAAATACACGTATGAGTACCTAAGTAGAGAAAAAAAGAAGATGGATAGTAGGTACCTACTTGAAGTAGTGGAGTATGCCCTTAACTTCCTTCCGGTGAGAGATAACCCAGCAGTGGGAATAATTATAATAAATGACACCAACATTGAATGGAGTTGCTAGCACGTTTTAAAACTGAATTATGTAGTACATATTCCTATTACCAAACTCACAAAAGCAACTTTCCGTGCTTAGAATTTATACAGACGTTTTATGCAAAAAATATATCAGACACATTGTGTCCTAACCGAAGTTACTTCGCCCGGGAATGGGGAATGAAGTTAGAAGTGGATAAGTTAAACGCTTTGATGAAATTGTTGATTTGAAAAAATTATCTCCAGACTATTATATTATTCCAAAATCAACATCAAATGAATAAACGACAGATGTTTGAAGAGCTAAGTTAGTAGTATGTTTTCGGTAGGTAATACGTAATTCAATGGATGTACCTACTTACATTTATTATAGAGTTCGTACAATTTTTAGAAAAATGGAACGTTTGTATTGGACCTTGTCCGTCTGCCTGCCTTGTCTGTCTAACAAGGCTTCTTTCCTCAGGAACATGTTTTTTTTTTTAAGAAGCTCAGGCTTTAACTAAAGTGCAATAAATATGTATATGACCAAAAGTCGTTATTTCTGGACCAATTCGTTCATATTATGGGCATTATTAAATCCCATATCTTCCTATTGATGTTGAAATATGGCATCTATAAATAAATATTGTACTGTAAACCTACAATGTACTTACCTACATTCAAAATTCAGCAGTAGGGATTGTAAACAAAATGAAAAAATGGTTTTTGGAATTTTATCTTTACCTACGTTACGGATCCCTTAACATAGTAAAATGCTTTATCGTAAACCAATAATTTTATTTCGCCATAATTCATCTTCGTCTATCCAGCCTACCTACAATAGAGTAAAATTAGATAAGTAGGTTCTTATATTTACGGACTAACATAAAACCTTGATGTAAAAAAAAATTCATTCGTATGTTAAATTGTTTTTGCGGACCAAAATTGATCCAGTCGGAAACAATCAAAAAATTCTTTGCATCGAGATTGATCGTAAAGATAACGTTATATTTTGAACATTGGTTTTTTGGAAACGATTTATTTCAATTAATCGAGTCAAAATTGAATCTTAAAAGGCTTTAAGGATTGAAGGAAAATATTAAATTGTTTTATTTTTGGTTAACACTGGTTTTAACCACAGACCTACAGATTTTTTTTACCCACTTAGGGCCAATTTTACCAATGGGATCCTTATCCGAGAATAACTATACCAGGAATAATATTACTCCCTGCATTTAATCTCAGGGTAACTCCCTGGGTTATACTTGTATAACTCGGTTGTTATTGGTATAAGTACCTAGTTGGTGAAATGAAAAAATTGCTACCCGAGAGTAAATAGTAATTAACTACTTGAATAAAATTGTGATATAATAAAACCACGTAGGTTATACTAATACGTTAAATAAATACCTTAAGTGTAAATATGGGTATATTAGGTTAAAATATCTATGAAACTCTATATAAAATCCCCGATCGCATTGTATATTTCACAGGCCCACGGTATAAAAAATGGTGTTGAATTCTACGAAAATATTCTAGATCCGTGTTTCTACCTTTAGGGTGGGGTTTTCCACCAATAAGTAAAGGTAACCATAACCAATGGTTAAAAACTAACAAAATGGTTTTTAGAGTTGTCATTGGTTATAACTATTGGTGAAATAACCCACCTTAGAATGTTATTCTGGGTCCCACTACTTATATATATTAATTCGCCACACACTGCACACTTGCACAGTATTAAAAGCAAATACGCTCTTTTACAAAGCTAGAAACGTATTTCATCCTACTACATAAGTACTCTTAACGTTAAAGTACATTACCCCTGTCTTCTGAGATATTACCTTCATTTTTAATATAGGAGTCTACAGCGTTCAAGTGACTTGAAAGCAGCTCCCCGTGATTGAAGCCCTTGCGAGCCATCAATCAACAAGATGCTTTTATCGCATGAATATCAAATGTCATATACCAGGGGCAGTGACCGGGGTAGAAGGCTTGGGAATGTTACGTTCGCGACTATTCAAACCATTTAAGACTGTCTTATTATGGAATAGCTATATAAATGTACCCACTTAGCTAATCAATAATAGACTTTATGAAAGAGTACTTAGTTGAATTTCTAAGGTACGTGTAGGTACCTATTATATGTCATTGCTCTCGGATTTCATAAGTAAGTATGGTACTTCCCTTTCGTGTAGGGCAAGCAATTAATTTAATATACGTATAACCTTGTGCAAAGGCTTCTGACTTTTCTATGACAACTAACTTATTATTTTGTTTTGCAATATCCCGAGACAGTATACGCAATCCAAAGCATGGTAGGTATCGCTCTAATGAGTATAATAAGTCCTAGATATTCATAACTTAGCGAGACAAGCAGCCGCTCAATGTGGCGCTTTCTGGGGGAGGCAGTGGACGTCTACGGGTTGTTGATGATGATGATGATGATGATGATCTATAACCTAGTACCAACTTCGAAAATAGGAAGAGGTTCTATGTTCCGCTCAACTGTATGCTGTAGGCATCTATGTATTGTTATGGGCCGTTCGACTATGTGTAGGTAATAGGTAGGTATATATGTTTACCGGTAATAGGTAGGTAGGTATGTTTTCTTCGAGATTTATGGACCGATCAACGTGTTTATTTTGCTTGTGTTGTCAAAGATTACGCTAAGCAGGTGACATAGCTGGTAAATGTATTTTTTTTATTAATTTTGCGCTGTAGTTTTTTTCCTTTACATTGGCTAAGTCGGTATACTTACACCGCCCGTGTACCTAACTATAAACCCGCGCGAGTTATTGGAGAGTCAGTTTCGTTCATATTCTGTATAGACAAGTGAATAATTAGACATGCTAGGTATAGGTACCTACCTGTAACCTCGTAGATACCTATACCTAGTAGCTTGAGTTAAACGAACTACTCTTTTCTAGTCTAGTTAAATAGCTACTTAGCAAGAAAATGAAAGCAAGCCGTTCGTGCTCGTAAAGCTTTTTATTAGATTAAAACGTCACTCAAGTAAGTAATATTTTGATAAAGGAAAGCGGTTTGTCCTGTAAACTAGGTCAGACCACCACGACAGCAGTGGGATACAATAAAACACTTACTTATATACTTTCTTTCCTTCATAACCTTAATATTTTTCACTAAATCAAATCAAATATTTCTTGGGTTCCATGCCTCAAAAGAATTTATCCGAGATCTAGTACATAACATATTAGGTACATCCCTAACCTTATAAACACATATAATAAATAAATAAATAAATTCTTTATTTCATCAACAAACAAGGTACATACACATCTTGAAAATTGGAGCTATGGGGTGGGACAGTTTAACACACATTGTAATATACCTATATACATGCTAGAAACCAAATTAAATGGAGGTAAACTAATTGTACCTGTAATTAAATGTTTTTTGTAGGACAAACATACTTTTTTTATGTAATGAGTGGCAAACAAGCAGGCGGCCCACCTGATGGTAAGTGGTCACCGCCGCCTATGGACATCTGCAACACCAAGGGCATTGCCGGTGCGTTGCCTACCCTTAGAAAGGACTCTTTTAACACTTTTCTTGAAGCTCTCCATACTGTAGTTATGCGGAATAACCTCAGGTGGAAGATCATTCCTACACCCACTTACCTAACTACGTGAGCCACGGGTTCTTAATATCTTTTCATTTTACGAGATACGATATTTACGATCTTGATAATCTTTTAACATTTTTTTCTCAAATACAATATATTTATTTCTGTATAACCTTATAACCCGCTTGGTAATTCATTTCATTTTGCAAATCTACCTACAGTTATCGTCGTGTAGGTAGGTAACTCCAAATAGTGCAATGAGCAATCCAGGCTTTGAACGGACTTGATAGGTGTAAACTTTGTAAATTATATAGTAAAGACTTGAGTGGCACTTATGGACACACCTATATACATTAACCTACATAACTATATTACTTTTACTCTTTTAGAACAAAAACCAAGCAATTGCATACATTTTAAATAGGTTATTTATTTTCTTCCCGAGGTAAACTGCAGGATCAGTACCTAATTACAGACGAAGTGATTACCTTCCTTAATGGACATTAAGAGTCCCGTTTATTTTAAACGGGTACGGAAAAAAAACAAAAGTGCCGAACAATTATACTTAGGCAAGTTTTTTTTTTATGAGAATGAATGACGTGACGATCTGGTCGTTCACCTGATGTTAAGCAATACGGCAGTTAGTTAGTATCGTATCTTATATAATAACACATAGGTACATAGATAATATAGATTTAGATAAATCATAAAACGGCTAGGCAATTACAAATGTAACATTACTCACATATTGTTTATTAACGGGAATATGTGAGTAATGTTAGTGACCATGGAAGTTTAAAATCTTATATTAACTACAAATGTAGGTAACCACGATGTGCAATTCAATGTGGTAGAGCATCAAGACCATCATCTAGCTACTAAAATAGAAGTAAGTAGTTTTTGTTATTGTAGTACTTAGTTTAAAGAGTGAAGGCACTTTTCACAACAAAAAAGTTATATATTATGACTTGGGGATCTTCCTTCGTAGCTGTAGCCAGCTAAAGCCACACATCTTATTTTAAAAAAAAAAAACAAAAGTTACAAGCGTATATTGACTCCAAAATTACACGGTTTTATTAATATTTAGAAAGCGAAAACCGTTTTCGCTCAAAGCGCTAAAATGTAGGTAAATTTATTTACTGGTATCTCTACTATAAGTGCGGATAGGAGAACAACAGCATTACAGCAATAACATTTTCAAATACCAGTACGGTCCTCCTAATGCCGATCAAACACGCAGCGTGTCTTGTCTACAGGATACGACTTTCCTGCCGTCAATTAAGTAGGTACAGCTTAGTGACACTGTTACTCTTGGCTCGCTCTCCTCTCATATTATATCAATTTATAAGTACGAGATCCCTTAATAATTAATAGTTTGCATTAAGGATTGGGGCTTAGTGGTTAGGGGATTAAATGGGGTTGTCAAGATATATTACCCGTTTCGTTGAGGAAAAACGGAAAATAAGACAAAACTCTCCGTAGAGCATTAAATTGTTAGCTGTTCTTGCCTAGGGCGCTCTCATTATGTAGAAGGTTCGACCGAAATTGAGTAAAATAAATCATCATCAACAGCCTGAAGATTTCCACTGCTCTAAACATAGGCCTCCCCCAGAGAGCGCCATTTTTGAGTGCTCAGTGCCCATCTTCTGCGGTTTTCACCAGATCGTCGGTCCACCTTACGCTGCGTCTTCCGATTCGTGGTCGCCACTCGAGAACCTTTGTCCCCCATCGATTGTCAGTTCTACGAGCGTTGTGGCCTGCTCAATGCTGCCCATTGCATTTTCAACTTGCTAATTGGTCACTATAGTAAATAAACTATTCATAAAATAAAAAGAAGTCCGATATCGTAACAAGTTTGTACAACTTTGTATCTAATTTGAGATGTCCTTCATTGGCCTACTTTGGTGCGAGACACAAAACGTAACTTATTGAAACAACTAATACGGAGTTCAGATATATGTAGTTACGTAACAAGGGTAAGTAAGTAGGTACCTACTTACATAGTTTGTCTAAGAATGATGAGGAATTGAGGATGAGACAAAAATATATGATAAACGTCCAATCTAAAGTGGCGTTTTTTGCCCTGTGTTCAGCAGTGGATGTCTTCCAACTAGTGATACGTATGGTGTGTAACATTGCACCTGGTATGTTCTAAACTTACATAGGTCGACCATCAGCAACAGCGAGATACTTACTACCCTATACAAAATAGGTAGAGAATTAAAAATTGTCCTAATCATGAAGTTTTTCTATTTCTTTTAGTTATGGATCAGTAAGCTTTGATGAGTAAAATGGTTAACGATTTCTAATTAATAGGAACTAAGTGCCTACTAATTGAAACCTTACTTTCAACGACAGACCAATTACGTACAAATTACTTAGATTACCGGAAACAAGTTAGATTATGCAAAAAGCATCCGTGACGACGACGATTAAGATGTAAAAACAAATAACAACTACCTACCTTGTTAAATACATAAAAATCCTTACAACTCTTCTCATAGGTCACTCCTACCTATTAAGTAATCTTTAATTACTAACTACCCATCCCTTCTAATTGAGGATGGTCTATGTTCAGGCAGTGGACGCAAAAAAAGGCTGGCGATGTGTGGAATAAGGTGCTTTTTTACAATAATTATATGATGGCATCTGCCCGCGGTTGTAATTAACAGATCCTAATGTTACCTAGGCTAGCTAGTAGCTACAACAAAAGTAACAAAGCTCAGGGTGGACCAACAGCATAAACTATGAGATACCAGACTTTCACAATCATGCAGACTGGTTTTACTGAAGTTTAAAAATGTAGAGCAAGCCTAAGAGTTATGGGCAATCACGAAAGTAGGTGGGTTTCGGTAGGTTCCTAACGATTTTAATGAGGGTGAAAGATTAAGGCGGAAAATTGGCCCCAAGAGAGAAATGGATCTGTCGAGTAAACTCGGAATAATAACTAATCTTCAAGTTGGTACTTATGTAGATTACGATATCGAATGCGACAATTCTTTCCTACTTAGTATAAATGCGAAAGTTTGTAAAGCATTAATGAAACGAACAAATGGATTTAGAGCGTCAATGTAGGTATAAAGTCCGAATAAAAAACAATCCTCTAACAAAGACCATTGGATAGACTTTGTTAGCATTTTTAACCATTGGTTACCTTAACTATACAGATCATTAAACCCACCCTTACTAATGACGTTTTGCGTAACAAATAGATTTTACATACAAAGGCATACCTACAACGTCCGACTTTCCTTGGATTAAATATACTACCAAATCTTATTAATATAAATCTCTCAATAATCCTATCTAATATCATGTAGGTTTGTGATGACTGGTATTGAATCTGTGGCCGGGTACATTCGGCAGGCAGCCCCGAATGTTTTGTCCCCAAATAACAAAGTGTTATCGACTATCATCCGTTATCAGAACATGATAATGAACACTGCTTTTAAAGCTTCATAACTATTATCTAATCTGCGGCTTGTAACTGAAACTTACCTACCTATATGTTGTCATCCGTAGCCTTGTACCTCTGACAGCCTCTGTGGTTGAGCAGGTCGGCTCATAACCCGGAAGCGGCGGGTTCGATTCCCACGACAGGACATTTATCTATAAATTTGTTCACAGTCGACCTGGAACGCATAAACGAAGGCGTACTATTATTAATTCTGTGACAAAAATTAAATAACAATACTGACCTCGTTTACTTATTCGTCATTTTTTTCTCTGTCTCATCCCTTTTCTGTCGTCTTGATTCCTGATTAGACCCTTTCACAATCGAATTAACGAGAATAAGTTAATTAAGCACACATTTACCTGAGTCAGCTAGGTGTCACTTATATACCGGTGTTCAAGAGTTCAGTCTTTTAAGGGATTCCCGGTAGGTGCCTACCTACCTACTTCTAGATGAGTTTACGGGTTAGGTGAGTAATCATAGCTTAGAGATCTACCTGCTGCAGCTGCTGTACGTAGGTAAGGCACTTACATTTCGTTTGCTACAGTCCGACCCTAAGTTCTGATAGGCAGTTAACAGTCGTATTTATTTGTATATTTATTATACACAGAGCTTTGACGCATCGCAGAAGCATAGACATATATATTAAGGACAGGCCTAACGACAGGTTAAAACGTCGCTTCAAAGTGGGAGCCAATTTCACAGATTGGCATCCACTAGCACTCAGTCTGTGATGGAAGTTAGAAGGCATCGGTCGAATGTCACAAACAAAATATGGCAAGTTGTATTGTGAAGGGTTGCACAATCTATACTCAAAAGTGCAGTAAAAAGAAAGACCAAGTTTCTTACCTCAAGTAATTCAATATTTTCAATATTACACTCTGTTTTGTAACAAAATAATCGAATTTATATTTGGAATAAACATTGTAAACATAAACATTGACGGACATAATGGCAGCGATAGGCACCTAATTTTCTCAACTTGTCGTAGTTCACGCGAAATCTAATAGATGGCGCTGACTTTTCCCACGCCATTATGACAAAATAAAATGTTCTTTCGGGCATATCCTGATATATAAATCTATGCGCAGAAGCGAATTATTTTTCTTGCTGTGTGTATATTAATGTACTATTTTTCATTCAACAGTAAATAAATAAACTCCACTTACTTACCCCCTTATTATTTTCACTCCAATATTTACGCACTTGCTCTTGCTAAGCTTACACTTATTTGTTTGACAGGACAATAAGAAAGCACATTTTCGGAATAACTCATTGTTCTAGTACACGTTGTCACGTCCTTGCGGTAACTTTATCGAGGTAGAGCTGCCCTTACCGACCATAACAAGGACGAGAGTTAGAAAAAGCATCCTACTGAACTTTGGCATAGGTTTTCTTATTCAATCATTGCTCATTGCATATGAAGGAAAGATTTATGAAGGGAAAACACCGAAACACTTTGAATCGTAAGTACCTAAACAATCGTCATTCAATGCATGAGACATACGCCAATTTGCATCACGGGGTCCGCAATACGGTTCTGCTTAGCTAATTAGGCAAAAGGAATTGTACTAATTCCAAGATATAAAGATTATAGAGGCATAGATAAAATAAAATAAATACTTTATGGTGTACACCAAAAAAAATCAAGCTTGCAAAGAAATACAACGACTTACAAGTAGGGAACAATGGGTTAATGTAATAGGGATCTCATCCAGGCAACCTTTGGACGGAGAGGTTTCATCACTGTCAAAGCATAATTATTTTTGCCCTTTACGTTTCTAGGGCAATGACTTCAGTTGTTGGTAAGATTGATTTTTAAAGTGTAAACCACACTCAAGGTAGGTATATCTATTAAGAAAGTACTTAAAGCTTAAGTATATCTTAAATATATTTTTAAGATTGTTTTATTCCTGTCCATACAAAGGTAGTCTGGAAGAAATCGCTTTATGCGATAAGGCCGCCCGTTGTTCTACCATTCTTTGTGTTGTATCATGTGCATTGTTGTGTTTTTTTTGGTGTTCAATAAAGTATTATTGTATTGTATTGTATTGTATTGTATTGTATATCAATTGGTGGAGCGTCCAATCCGGCGAGTTGGAGGGCGCGGGTTCAAATCTAATTGGTAAAATTTTAACGACTATAGTTAAATATATCTTTAGAGTTATAGGTAAGTACCAAGTAGGAAAATAACCCAGAAAAATATTTTTATGGTTTGTTTCATGTCTGTCATACAAAATTAACGGAGTTATACCTGCACCTACTCAATTAATTTCGCAACTCGTTGGACGTAAACCAGACACTCAATGCCAGCATAATTAAATAAAGCTTGTTACTTTCAAATGTTCCTGCTTTCCACTACCTACAAAACATACAACGCCTCCGCACGTCCGGCCGTTGCTGAGAGAATGCGTATGACATCTGCAATAATTTTACGCCCGTGTGCACTAAAGCTTGACAGTTCTTAAGTTCGCACTTATCTCTCTAGAGTCTAGGACATAAACCCAAATTAGTTGCGACCTGAATAATATAATACTTACAATTTGCAGTATTATAACTTCATATAAATAGCAAAGAGAAAGGCTAATTTAGCTGTCAAAACTTTAATGCATCTATGCAACTTACTAGAGTCTAGAGTGCATTTCAGTAAAAGTAGTAAGTGATAGTTGACGATGAAAATAACCCATACAACGATGCACATACATATGACAATGTGGTGCTTCGTCTTGTAAGTGCTTGGCGCCTATATAATCGGCATGAATATTACTATTACCACAGATATTCAAATAGTAGTACCTACTACTATTACTTTACCTACTTTTTGTCTCTATCGGGGCACAATAGCAATTATTTTACCTGTTCTGTAACTTATATGGTATGGACAATTGGACATATATTACATGCAACGATATTATTTATGGTAACACTGAAAAGGTGTTTGTCATAGTCTTTAAATATCTATACGAGTTGATTTTTTACTTAATGATATTAATTACTATAGAAATATAATAAAAAGAATGTGTGAATTTAGTAACTTTCCATATAATCATATAAAGTTTATAAATAGAAGCGTCTCACGTTACAGTAAATGGCATTCACTCAACTTTGTACCAACTACTACAACACACAACATTCAAAGCCAATAATGGCAACACTTACACTACAAGCGGTAACTTCGAGACTATCCCAACCCAATATGATTTATAAAATACGGGGTTGCCCTTATAAATAATAAAATATTTACGGAAGGTGCAATCAAAAACATTGATTTTTTACCTAAGTACACCGATACTTTAATTTCATTTCTTAATTAATTGACTCAGCATTTTTGTTATTAAAATAGTCAGACAAACCCGTATTTTATTCACAATTTAAACCTCGATTCAAATTTTTTTATTAATATTTTAATTTAAGCTACACAATTTGATTGGTGTTTCTCATAAATAAATAATTATAATATGTAAACCAATTCCTTACTATAATTACCTACTTATAACGAAAGTTAGTGTGATTAAACGTAATGGCGGTTGTGAAGTCTGCGCAAGAAGCTGCGCAGTAGTAAAAATTAGATGTGCGCGGGCAGAGAAGTGCATCCTGCGGCACACTGGGTGGTAGGACTATTCTGCAAAGTTCGTCTAGGTAGGTACCACCGCTTTGCCAGTTATTCTGCCGGCAAGCTGGAAGTGTGCAAGCACTACTTTGTTCCGGTTTGAAGGGCATTGTACCTAGTGAAATTACTGGGCAAATGAGACTTTATGACCTGATTCCACAGTGTTGTAATCTGATTGCTAGACTGTGTGGTGTCTCAGGATAACGTGCGCAGTGCAGTGTCACGCGGAACGTTATTATTTTAAAGTTCCGTGTGACACAGCAACTGTTATGGGCGTCACTTAACATCAGGTGAACGACTAGCACGTCACATTATTCATTCTTATAAAAAAAAATGTGTCACAGCCGCCATTAGGTTTGAATCGCACTGTACCACAGCCGATGCACAGTACAAAACATACAAACAATGCTTTATAAAAAGTACATAAATATAAGCAGACAATTATAATATTTCACCTCATTTTGCTTTCAATTATTTAACTTAACCTTATCTGTACTCAAGCCTAAGACTGGATTAAAAAATATCACCCAAAATGCTGTTTTTTGAAACAGAAACTCATTTTGACTAGTTAATTACAGTAGTATTACGTATTACAATTATCTGCCGAAAATAACTTGATTTGGTATATTATTTCTGAGTAACATTTATTGTTCAGATCTATAGTTAATTATGATATAGCTTTGTAGGAAATCTTAGCACGTTGATAGCTCGTGAACATAATTTCTCCTACAAACACGACTCACTAGCGCGGGCAGGGGGCGAAGTAACAAAGCGAGACAGTCATACGAAATTATAAAGAACAGAGCAGGATGGAACAAAAGAAATAACGTATCCTACAACGGTCCTATGCCTCGTATGTGCCGTTCCTATGGTGATCTAATTGGTAGCGGTCGTCGCCGCTTTGACAATATGGATGATGATGAAAATGACGAACTAGATATATTCAGACTTAGTCTCAACCAATTTAGAAACAATGTTTATAATTATTTACCGTAGTCGGGTGGTACTCGGGTGCGAATACGCATTGATTATTGTCGTTTTTTAATCCCGGGGCCATATGTGTGCTTTTGATTTTTAATGCACTTGAAACAGGCTAAAGGGGCGATAAATGAATAAATAAAATACATAAATAGATGCGATGCGATGCTTGAATATAATTTGTTATGTACGTTACCACAACATTTTTTTTGTCTCCTTTCCTTTTTCGGGTGTATTGAAGATATTTATTTAATGTAACTTTAGAAGTGATTATTTTACCTAGATATATTTATTATGTATTTATAAAACTATATATTTTGTTTTGTATATATTTTAATAGGTATAAATTTCACAGTGTTAGTTGTATAAGTATTTTCTCTTGTCTCGTTAAGGTCGAATTAAGTTATACTCGTTTGCTTTCCTTTTTAATATTTATTTTTCGATTTTATGATAGGTATGTAATTATCACTGTTTGTACCAGGCAGAGTGCATGTGTTATTGGATTATGGGATTGATTTTATTTACTGTTTAAATCATGTTGTTTTGTAATTTTATGTTCCATTATCTGTTATATGCACCTATAAAATAAATAAATAAATAAATAAATAAATAAAAGACACATTGGGTGTCCCGTTTCCTCTCATAGCGGTTGAAATACACCACTAAGTTTCGTATGAGGGGAAGTTTTATCACTGGTCAACTGCATATATATATAGTCAATGTTTGTAGGGAAAAAAAAAACATTTAATTAGGTACTTGCATGGTTTTGCTTGATGATTCACACGGTTTTCTATAAGTACTTATAATATTATTAGTTACATTCAACTTATCGCCGTCAGTAATATTATTATATAAATAGTGAACGACCACTATACCGCGTGTAATTGAATTCATTAGCATCCTTTGAAACTAGATACCTACTCCTGATACCGGTCACGTGTGCACCAACATTTTTGAATTCTAAGGCATTGGTTTGGTAATAATAATAATTCCGAAAAATGGGATAATTTACTAAATCCAATTCTACAGCACAAATTTTTATTAAAATAATGAATGACTGTTTTTAATTTGTACATACAAGGTAAAAACGTCTATATTTATCAAAATCATCCGTGCCAACTGCGTTAGGCGCCGCGGCAATCTTCATAATTTTCAATAAAAAATAAATTCTTTTGCCCTCTTTAAATAAAATAAATAAAATAAAAAATCACTTTATTGCCGTTTTAAAATTAGCACAAATACAAATTAACTCTCTTTACTCTTTAATAATCATCAGTAAATGATGTACTATCATGTACTCAATTTATGCTAATGAATTAAATAACATCCTGTATAATATTAAGGCCTATTCAAACCAACGCGTTATTCGCTACCGTTGTGGGCAGCGGTATCCCACGTGGTAAGTTTCACTTTAGTCGCGGAGCCTCAAATAAAATACCGCTCGGGTTCCGGAGCGGTATACCGCTACCCACCGCAGTAGCGAATAGCGCGCCGGTTTGAATAGGCCTCTATAAATATATAATACGTAACAGTTAAGCAGCACCAAAATATACTTAATAA
Source organism: Ennomos erosarius (assembly GCA_963580505.1). Classification (NCBI taxonomy): domain Eukaryota; kingdom Metazoa; phylum Arthropoda; class Insecta; order Lepidoptera; family Geometridae; genus Ennomos; species Ennomos erosarius. Next base: position 2,872,889 of record OY756978.1, on the reverse strand, counting down.
GTAATCACTTAGTAAAGTAAGCTTTCAATGTTCTGATACATAATAATAAATAACAACTATATTAATAATCTTAACATTTTTACTTTATTATTGTGGAAGGCAGTGTTCCTATGGTTTAGAATAACAATAATAATTGGTCTTTATAGCTTAACTTTTAACATTAAACTTGTGTAAATAGTAACACTGTCTTAACAATATATTAAAACAGTAATATATAAATTATTTATTGAAATAATAATAGCCAAAAAAAACTAGAACAGAACTTTTAAAAAGCTTAAAAAATTACTTTAACAGTTCTATAAAAACTTTTGGCATAATGTTATCTACATGTATATAAAACGTAAACATTAAAACCGTTTATGTAACATGTAATATACCGCAACGCGGTACCTTGAAATCTACCTGTTACATTAGAAAATAAGCTTTTACTCTTAGGACATAACTGATCACGCATTTATCCATGTTTGTAAAAGCTTGGAACATTTCAATCTATAAATAACCAGTAATAATAAGTATAATAATATATGTTCGATACAGATCGTGCTTCCTTACATTCATTAAATCACACAGTTATAATTATAAATAAATATGATTTATATAAAAAGCTAAATGGATACAAAGCGAGGTAAACATGATAACTACGTTTTATACGTTTTTCTAGGATACCTACTGAACACTTGTTTCAGGTGAACACTTACGAGACGTGTGTCTATCCACCAATAACTGAAGAGCTGGTTTAAATCGACCAATAACAGAGTTTTTACTTGTAGTGAACAACCAATAAGAGCACGTTTATAGCAGAGAATAATGAGAACGTTTAATCCAAACCAATGATCCGACCCTGTTCTACGTTTTACCTTTTTCTTATCTTGCAAAAATCAAAGTGAGTGTTCTTTTTCTGGCTCAATACAGATACAATACGATCCTAATTAGTATTTTTTTATTTCCGGTCCACTTTTATAGATATCCAGTTAGTTTTTGTAATTGATATTTAATAGCACGTTATATTTATTTAAGGGCCGGTAAATTGCTAGCATTTTTGAATGGTTGTCATCACGATACAAACAAGATCATTAATTAGATTTCACCTTTAGGTTTCAAAGTTTTTCGCAACTATCTGAATCATTACATTTCATCTTATCTACAAAAATATACGAAATCGAATAAAATATAGAATATACCGTTATACCTGTAAATAAGTTTATTTATATTTTATTTTAACAAACTGAAAGTATCACAAATATATTTTACTAAAAAGCAACGTGAGATTCATTTAAGCCTTGCAATAAAATAATATAATAAATCTTATCTGTACAAATATAAATAAAACGTAGTATTTCTTGACTTTTATAAATATATGTAACAAGAGCGCTTTTTGTATGCACTTCCAAATAATATAAAAATATTAACATCGCGAGACAGTTTACATACATATATTAAGAGTAATTTAAAAACCATAATTAATCTCAAAAATACGTAAGATTATCGTCGACTAGCCTCAATGCTAAACGATACATTTTCTAGCCAGATAATTAGCCATCTATACTCGCTAACGTCATGTTGAGAGTCTCGACCAACTGGCCAACAAGTGCAGCCCAATTAATACAAGTCGGGTGCTACCATTGGTACGCTGGCCAAGTTGGGTAACTATGGTGCCTGAGCTCATCCAACTTCCAACCTCGACAAACTAATAGTCGACTTCAAGTCGGCGCTCGTTTCATCGTAAGTATTTCATCTACTCTTCCTTTTCACTACTTTAAATCTCTCTCTCTATGCCTTACGTTAAACTGAGGTATGATATGTGCGTGTAAAATATTAAGTACGTAATGTATATTGAGATGTTTGAAACGTATAATTTTATTGCCTATCCTGTCTTGTTTATAAACATTGATTAAATAGCTACGTAGAGATACCACGTTTTTAGGTTCTGTGTAAAAATTCATGAAATATCTTAGTTATTCTTGTGTTACACCTAATTAAACAAAGTTTATTGTACAATGATATCGGATAAGCACTGTTCTAGATGCTTTCCGTTCCGTTCCGCACTACATAAATATATATTCCACTTTAGCTAGCTTATCTGGCTTGGTGTTTGAACATGAACAAGTAACCCAGCTAATTAAACTAGCTAATGTTGCTAATAAGGACATTGATCATAGTTTAACTGTGAATACAGACTAAGCACACCTTACACGTGCGCCGGCGGAGGTTCGTCGTCCTCAGGCAGATTGGTGACGACATGTTTAGCCATTTCTGTGAATTCCGGATGGTCGCCGTGAGCGGCGAGGTCGAAATCGGACCCTGAGAGAGACGCTATGTGGTTCCAATTAGGCTCAGTCGGGTCTCCTGTATTTTGGAAAACTTTCGAGTTAATAACGCCATAAAGATACCTGACTAGGTTGATGTATCGAATAGAAACGGTGATCAGAAATATGAGCTATGAATTCTAGACTGTTTATCTGTTGAAGGAACTCGCCAACGCCTTTGCGAATACGTAAACTGAATTTTATTAGAGTGAGTGAAACGGATCTGAGAATTGGACTAGTGATAGTCGTAAAATATTTTTTAAAGAGCTGCAAGTGTTTTAGTGTTTGCGATACAAAATTATATGAATCTTTACGTATTAAACGAAATATTCTGAAGAGCTCAATAATAAATTGACAGTGATCGTAAAGTACAAACTTACAACCGCTTCACTACAAACCAATTAAGTCATTCATAGTAAACTTAGTACCTAAAGTGATTACCTGTTGTGTGAATGAATATATTATTATGTATGATTTATTCTAAGTAAAAACATCAATTTAGTAGGTGAGTCAAATATTGAACAACTTGTGCATACATTTCTTTCTGATAAGCATCAAAAGCCTAAATACGTTATTGAAGCAATTAGAAACTAGCCGAAACATTTTGAGATGTTCGTTAGCAAAATACGGTGAACATAATGTGTTACTATTGCAAAAACTTTTGGTACATATTATTATGTAAGCCAGCAATCGTTTCAGAATTGCATGTATAATGTTATAAGTGATGAATTGAATGAATTAAAGAACGAATGAATGAATAAAAACTGACCGTCTTACCACAAAAGATTTAGACGCGCCTTAAACACTTGTTGAACAGTTGTTTCATGAATTCCATACCACAAATCTGCGCCTAACACTCGTTTAAGATAGACGGGCGTTAAACACGTGCTAAAATTTAAACATACTCAACTCTTAGTTTAAGAGGTGTTTAACTGTCGCTGTCACCATAACACACACAGTGAAACTTCACGCTAATAACGTTTCGTTTTTTCTATGGTCACAGCTATGACGCTAACATGTATTGGATTTACAAAATGAGTTCTGCGCGGAATGAAACGTTCCGTATAATGTCACCTTATTTAAAAAATGTGGATTGAGTTAGACAGTGTTTAAGTAAACACGGTATAAACATGTTTTGTAGTGACCAAAATAAAACATCCGTTTAAGGAGCATTTAACTTTTAGACGTTGTCTAACTAAACATGTATCTAAGCGACGTTTAAAATTATTTTTGTGGTAAGACGGTGAATGTATGTATGAAATAATGAATGAAGGAAGGAAAAAATAAAAAATTAATGAATAAATGAATTAACAAATGAGCAAAATAATGAGAGTATCAAACTTATTAATTTCATTTTTTAAGTGAAACGTTGAACATTGATTGATGTATTGCAAATTTACACCGTTAAAGCTTAAGCAGATAATTATGATGGCAACTCTTGATTCAGCAGATAATTATGATTACTTATATTAGGCATTGGTAATGATTCTAAGCAGCTGTTAAACAAATATTTGTAACAAGTCATTGAAGCTGATTAAAACTGCAGACCCAAAAAGCACAACCCTATTATTTTAATAAATTCAGCCAAAAAATTAATTAATACATCAATATTAACTTTTTGTGTGGATGCATGTCTTGTTTCGTGATTCTGTTAATCGTTAAACTTAAAAGTGTATTAGTTACTGTTGTTTCAACCTGTTGTATGAATATTTATACTGTATGCATAGCATAAGTGTGTTATGTCACATAAGTGTGTGTAAATTTCAAAATATGTGAGACCATGCGATTAGCGTATAACTCAAGGACTTACATGACGGCAGTCAGCAAAACCTGCTTGTCACTTACGGTCTAGAATTACTTAGTCAAACCAAAAGCTCGCCTTAGTAAGAAAAAAAAACATACAGATTTTGCAAAAACTACATTTTACATAAGTTTAAGATTATTATAATAAAAGTGTCAGATCTTATTTAAAACTTGAATATAGCAAACACTTTTAAATTGCCCATAAAAAGATATTATATAATATTTAAGTTTTTGCAAAACCATGTTAAGACTGCATAAAACGTGTATGATACACATATATTTTCCCAAACTAGCGTTTATGAAGCTTAAATACTTTCCCAACTTCCAAAATGCTATAGGCCTATATAGAAGGACTATTTTTATTTTCACTAATCTATTTTTGAGTGGATTAAAAGCGGGGTTTTTAAAAGCATAATTTCAAATATCGTAAAGCACTATATACATTGTATGTATCATTTTTACTTAAAAAGGGCTATAGGTAGCGCACACAGAGCAAAAAGAAAACGCTTCCATAGGCGAAGCGGCATTTTTTCATAGCTCTGTGGTAGCGCCACTAATACCTGGTATACAGATTATAGTACAAAACCAATCAAACTCGGTATCAAAGGCATAGGTGGCTTCACCGAAACGTCAGGAGCACAGATTATCTATCCAGGGTCAGAACTAATCTTGAATGTTACGTTAAAATTCAGTTAGCCCTTCTGTACACGCTTTTATTCTTTACATCTTAAGTAGTATTTTAATGTTTTGACCCACATTCTAATCCAGCATTGCTATCAGTCAAATTTATTTATCTAACATTCACCACAGTATATGAACCATCTAAATATAAGCACTTAACATCAGTGGGCAATGGTGAAAAAGGAAAGGCTTACACAAAAAAGAAAAACAAAATATTGAAAACCTTTCTCTTTCTAAACTAGTGACGTCACATCATTTGTAGTTATGTTAATTCTGTTGAGCTCATTCTGTCTACACACTCGGTCTAAGTATCAAACACAAAAAACACAGTCTTTGAAACGATTTTCGCTCACTGCTCATTTTTACGGTGAGAAGTCTGTTATGAAATAAATTACATTTTAGATAACTTAAAAGCGACGTACTTTTTGTTACATATAGAAATTATCGATAGATGGGATTTAAATATAGCTGTATTTTAATCCGATTATGTAGCTATTTATCTTTTATTCTATTGGTTTATATTTAAAAATAATTTATTAAAACCAACACGAAAAACGACTCCTCATCATGGCATTTATGCATGGAAATTACTAGAAGTATTAAAAGTCAAAAGACCATAGACTAACAAAAAAAGACCAGTGAACGAAATCGCTGTTAGTACACAAAAGAACAAAAACAAGAGTAATGATAGAAGCATCGTGCTGCGTACCGTAACCGCTACACTAAACGGGCGTAGAGTGGGCAGGTTCGCCCCGGGCCCGGTCAAAGTGACCTTGCCATTGACCTTGACCTTGACCTTGACCTTGAGGCTGAGGTGTAGGGGTCGCGCGAGATCGGGCGCGGGTTTCTTCCAATATGAAAGTGTTGATGACGTATGCCTCGCGCCGGATTCGGTCACGCAGCTCGCCCGACATGTCCGGAATGGCCCAGCGGACTATTATCATCACCAGGGCGACGACGTTCTGTTGCGAAATGGCACTTATTACGCTAGGTATTGGGTTGAAATTCTTTTATTGTTTACCGTTGATATATGGTACTGTTCTAAATCATTCACTCATTCATTCGATCAATAAATGAAGTATTCATTCTTACAACGTAGTTGTACCTATTACAAAAACACGTTGGCTAGCCACCACTCGAGGGGTGTTTATAGATGGCACGTTTTCTTGAAATTCCATTGCTTTTGAAGGTGATTTTGCCACTCTTATAAATCATTCACTCATTCATTCTTTCAATAATTGAAGTAGTTATTCTCTCAACGTATTCATATTACACAAACACGTCTTCAACCCACCATTCGAGAGGTGTTTATCTATGGTACGTTTTTTACTTTATGCCATACACTGGCGAAATTGTGGCAACCCTGCAGAAGCCATTTTGGGCAGATTATACCCGGAGAAAGATACCAAGGTAATCCCCATATCTAAAATTTATATTGGGATTAGCTACAGAAAATGTGACCTACTATTTACGTTTTACAATCTGACGATTAATATAATACACTTGATATATAAATAATACACTTGAGAGTCAGGTTCCAAGCGTTATGAAACAATTACCTCAAATACGACAACGAACGCCAACCTAGCTCCGATGATATGCCAGTACCAGTTGCTGTGCTCGTAGTTATCGCCCTCCTTGTAATACCAGTAGCCTGGGTAACTGTAACCAAGAACAAATCACTCAAATATGGACATCTGTAAGAAAAATTGAGCTCTAACGGGAGGACACACGGAATGCATAGTCTGTTCATACTCAAAGCAGAGAGAACGCGGTTTTAGTTACGGTACGGCTAGTGTATAACGGGCTGTAATACCACTGCATACGGCACATAGTCATCTGCATGGGTACGATGTTGCTTTGTTGCGTTGGATCCCGGATTTGATGAAATCTCCCATCTTCAGCTATTCTGCCGCTAAGCAAGTGCGCAAGGACTACTGTGTTCCGGTTTGAAGGGCATTGTAGCTAGTGAAATTACCGGACAAGTGAGTCTTACGAACTGATTTCACAGTCTCTTTTTTAGACGGTGTGAGGTCTCAGGATGACGTGCGGAGTGCGCAGTGTCACGCAAAACTTTTATTTTGAGTCCTGAATGACACTAAAAATCTGTTACGGGCGACCGTGATACTGAACACTAGGCGAACGACTAGCTCGTCACGTCATGTTTACATTAAAAAAACTACAATACGAACTAACCGTTTCGACTCTAATTTTTTAGTAAGAACTGCAAAAGTGTGGAATGCCTTACCCTGGTCGGTGTTTCCCGAAAAATACAACCCGGGGTTGTTCAAAGCAAGAGTGAATAGGTATTTACTAGACCAGCGTGCTACATCTTAGACCACTTCGTCGCTTCCCATCAGGTGAGATTGTGGTCAAACGCTAGTTAGTCAAAATTAAAAAAAAAAAATCTACGTCCTACTAAGTTATATCGTCACCAGATATAAGACACAAACTCACCTGCACATGGCTTCTCCATATTCCGTGTCAATGGGCTTGTGTTCTAGCACGGTTGTGTTGAAGTCTGCGAGCGTGTGGTTTACGTATCCTTTTAGAGAATTACCGTGTGCAAACTGGTATACGAGCCGAGGTATGAACTCAGATGTGAACGCTATTATAAAACCCTAGGGAAGTAAAATGTGTTTAGTGTCGCAGTTCAGAGAATATTGTTGTCTTGTGTCTGCATTGTTAAGTAGTCTATTATTTTTATGATGTCGCCACTTGTCAGCAAGAAAAATTACATCATAGAACAGTTACGCAAAATCTGGCATGAAACTATTCCAGTTATTAAACACAGGGAGGCCGCAAGATTTCTTCTCGATATCACATCTGACCTTTCTGTAAACATTCTATACCAAACACGTAAGAAAGTGACAAGGAAGAAATCAAACATAAGGATCATCAATTAAGGATTAGGATATAGGCCAAAACACCAAGTTTAATTCAAGGCAGGAAGTATCATGGAGATACTCACGTTGGTGATAATGCTGAGCTTGCCAATAGAGTCCAAGATCCGGTACCAAACACCGATGTCATTGACCCGTTGCGGGACAGGTCTCCGGTAACATGTGAGAAACTTCTTCGCATCCAAACGCATCTCCAAGATATTGTTGATGAGAGCAAAGAAAGGTGCTAGAGGGAAGGCCGCCACAAATATCGTGACGAAGCCGTATTGGAGAACTGTGGATAAAAGAAAACTTTATTTGAATGGGGTTAAGGTGGAAATTCAATGTCTGGTTGGTTGTTAAACTAAAAAAAAATCGAATTGCAGCGCTGAACAAAATGTTTTTTGAGTTTACTAAAAATTTAACAAATGTAGATGTAAAATTTTTTATGGCCAAAATATGACGTTACGAAGTAGTCAGAAAACCTGTATGTTTATAATTAGTATCGGGTATAATGTAACATTTTTGGGGATCTATCATTTCAGGTCATAGCTTGGTGATAGCCTCCATGGTCTAATAAGTTAAATAATATTAGTGACTTACCCATTTCCAAATACTCTGGGAACAGCCCCATATTACCGAAGTCTACCAGCTTGAAGTCTTTCACCCATTGCAATGGACTCTTTATCCTGTCATAGAAAATACAAGTTAGTCATCAAATCATAAGAGAAAGTTCTCGAATCGACCATGAACAAGTGGAAAAACTCAAGAGTCGATAGATGAAGAGGCAAGCAGACGCTCAAATTGTCGCTTTATGAGTGGTTCTAAGATGTATTCTGCCTGTTATTGATGATTAAAGCATAACTAGTCTGTTATGATTAGTTGGGCAATGGTCATAATAGAAGCAAAAATCAAACTTGCATCTTTTATTGACAAAATTATGCTACAAATAGCATCCTTTTGGCGACCTAGAAAAAGTAGAAATCAAGTAGGTAAATATTAACATGGTGGTCACCTAAAAAGGGTCTGATCGGGGCAAGCATAGATTTCCTAATCAAGGTGTATGTGTGTACAAACTTTTTCTTCCTGCCAACGGTCCTGATGATGTACCACCACTTGAGGAGGTATGGCATCATCATCTCGACGACGGTGTTGATGAACTGCTTGCCGATCATAATGATGGCCAGCTGGATCGACAGTTCAAGGAGGCAGCCACCTGGCGGGCACTGGCAACATAATTATACAATACAGATTATATATCACATTGAGGTTTTAATTCGATGTTTATTTCAAATAAAAATACAGACTGCCAAAGATTTATTTTTAAACTACACAATCGAATGAAATACATGGACCACCTTTTCTAAAGGGAAATTGAGAGCGCAAATCCATAAATAGAATAAATTAGAATCCTGAAATGAAATAAAAAAGCCACCTGAATGGTGGGTCACGCCATGTACCGTTCCATGTCAAAAGGGTGTGAGCTACCATTTTTTTATTATCAGATAGCCTCATGCTTGTGAGAGCTGCATAAAACTATTTCTCAATGACATACTTCGATCATCTTTTATATCACTCACTCTGTGAAGGTCCATCCGTTGGAAGTAATGATGCCACAGACAGATACACAGACACAAAGATATATAGATACACACGTCAAACTTGTAAGCTCATAACACGTGCATCGTGAGCTAAATTGTAAAATTGTATAGGTTTTCAATACGCACCTCTTCTTGTCTATGGCCAAACAACCTGAAGTAGTCTCCGGGGCGGCCGACAAACTTGCCCTTGAAGAAAGCTATGTAGAATATCGACGCGTAGTAGTTGATAAACTGCAGCAGGTAAATCTTTAGCGTGAGGGAGTCATCGAACTCGGTCTGTGTTCGGAGTAACTCTTTCTCTGTTAGCCATTCAGCCATGTATTGATAGACCTGTGGAGATTATACGTCCATTAAATAACAGGATGCTGCTTTTTCCTTTATATTGTATAACCATCCGTCTACTTCTTGCTGACGAGTAACGTCACGTGTTAAAGCGAGACAAATGTTCTTACAACAGTTTAGCTTACTGAGCGGTCATGAATAAGGATTTCAGCGTGTATAAACAACTAGTGTGCACAATTAATTAAATTTTATTTATCTTTTTCTTTTTACCGTGAATTCAACCTTTGTTTCGTAAATCGGCCCCTGAACCACTTAAATAGTCATCATAATAAAATGTATGCTATAGGTAGTAAGTAGCAAACAGGCATACAGGCCTTCTTGGTGGGAAGAGGTCACCGTAGCCTATAGACAGCTGTATACTAGACGTACAGCTAACGCGTTGCTAATAACCACACCATACTTACATAATTAAATATACAAATGAAGACCAAATTGATGCAAGCTGCCGTGGCTGTAGTGAACATCATAGGGCTGTACGGGATCAGCTTGTGCTCCTGCCTCAGTATACTGGCTCCGATAATGGACATGCGGTAGAGGACCACTCCGAGAACTGTCGCCAGTGCGAGGAGGACTAGAAGGGCGACTATGCTGAAAGACATTAGTGTTGCGGGCAGACGCATCCGCCAGAATGGTACCATTGGCTCACGCTCGCCTGTTACCACGTTCAGCTGCAGAAAGATTGATTCATTTGATGAAATTGAATGGTTTAAAAAAATCTTATATTTTATCCGATGTTGATGTATATTTCGAACATAATAGATCTTGATTTCGTCCTAAACTAAATACATAATTAAACGGTCTGTCATTTGAGAAAGAAGCTCGAATTCGTAAAATAATAAATAGAAGAAAAAAGAATTAACTTAATTAGTTAAGCACTACAGTGTCAATAATTTCAATAGGTTTATTTACAAACAATCACAAATAAACTTAATAACAAACAAGAAATCAATGAAAGGACGATGGGAGACCTTTAAACGAGTTTGAAATGCACATAATAAGCTGTGAATGAATGAATGAGCTAAAGAATGAACGTACCTGCGTTCGCTTAACATGCGCGAGTCTCGCTAAGTACTGCGGTCGCGGATGCTCCTCGTACACATCAAATCCGGTGAGATCCCAACGGTGCGTCATCTCCGAAGAGTATCGCTTCCATAACTCCAGAAAACACGCCGCTAGAATAACGAATGAACGAACTAGTTGAAGACAATGAACTAGCCGGTAGATATTAGGCGAAAGAGATATTTATACCTTTATAGTTCTTACTGGGAAGCCGTAATGTGCAAGCACATATGTTTCGATATGGAAACGAATTAGTTTGCGAAACTATTATTAATTCAGCAGAAAGATCCTAATTTATTTATTTGTTAAAGACGCAACAGCGCTACCTGTTTTAAAATGTGTCATATCAGTATCAGTAATTATGCCATTGTAGGAATAATTTAACACTGATCTGACTATTTTAATTCAATTTTGAATTTTAAAGCAAAGCGTGTACATTTTCTTCCTTACCCCAGAAACTCATGAAGACCGCAAAGAAGACAGTAGTAGGGTTGTCAAAAAGATACGTAATCCGCGACTGCGTGCAGGTAGCTCGCAAGTCCCAAAAGTCGCAGTGGTAGTCGCATAGCGGGCACATCTTTACTGTAGAGTTGTAGTTGCAAATCTCTTCGCTAAACGGGATAATGAAAATTAGCGTAAACATACCCACCCTTCTCGAAAGTCACATTTTTTTAAATTAAGTTTAATGTTATTTTTTTTTTCGTGTACATTCACGTATATCATTCTCAAGCTGAATCATTTAAGCATTATAACGGAACGACGGTTGGTGATTATGATGAAACGGCATAGAATAAAGTTTATCCTGTGATAAGCCAATTCTAGTGGTGCATAGTAGTTTTGCATACGTTAAGGCCCTCTTATAATCGCTATAGTTGGTTAAACTCACCTAGGCACGTTCGAGTAAACAGTTGCGGCAGAATAAATAAAGCATATCAGTCCGACGATCGAAGCGGGAATCAACATATGCGTGTAGAAACCTAGCCATGCGAAATATAAACCTGGAAACAAGATGATAAGGACTATAATACAGTGAACTTGTAAATTGTAACGTCAGAATGTCTTGTTTTCGCTTGTAAAATTTTAAACACATTTTAATTTAAGCATTAACTTTCGTTATTGTTTAAAATGATGGCTGTAAAAACTTTAGTTAAATTTAATCAACGCTTAAGCTTAAAAGTTTAATACTTTGGATACATGCATGTATGTGAACGTGCAAACAAGCAATAAAGCTGGTATTTCTGACACAAGCGACAAAGCGTCATTCCTGACTCATTCTATTATTTGGAACGTGCGTTTTAACTAGAGAAATGAAGAATAAGTGGCCATGCTTTGCCGCTATCAAACACTACTACGAACAGCTAAATTTTAACCTAAAAGATAGTGCAAAATAAGTTTAAATGAATATAGGTACTTATTCCATAGAAAAATATAACATACCTATTTTAACACCAAAATAATCCTTAACATAGTCCAGCGGCTGGTATTTTATACATTTCGACACAGCCGCCCACTCCGTGTATAATAAATGCCTCATTGAGCCGGGGGTTTTGAGATCACCCTGTAACAATAACAATACGTATAAATATAATAAGGCTTTATGTTGTCATTCTCTTTCTAACGCACTCGTTATCACATTTACCCATCAACTTCAACTCAACGTTCGCAGACTATCACGTATTATACTCTCCTACACTCACCAACCGTTCAACAAATTCAAAAACACCCTGCCTCTCTATCACACTCCCTTTCATACCTTACAATTAATCTGTTTCTATCTCTTTTCCTCTCTCTCTCTATTAACAAGACGTTGCTCAATAAGAACTTTCAGGCTTTCACACAAAACTTACAATTATGTTCATGAGCTTTCACTTTTTTACTCCTGCCTATATCTACCACTTTTCTCACATCTTCATCCCATATCTGTCCGTCTCACTTCACTTCTTTCTCTCTCACTCTTGACAAAATACTAACATCATGCAGCGGGTACGCGGCATTGTAAGTGCCGTCGTTGATGAGCCGCGTCACGCCGAATGCGAAGTCATCGTTGGGGGAAGTAGAGAACTTCTTCCGGTCTAGGATGAACTGAACGATTCGCGAGCGGATCGACGGGGTCCAGAAACACTCCGCTGTTGTATCAAATCTACGAGTTAAAAGTGTTAAGTTAAATTAAACAGGTACATAATTAGATATCAGAACTGACAACCGATGGGGAAGAAAGGTTCCCGAGTGGCGACCACGAACCGGAAGGCGCAGCGTAGGCATACCCCCCACTAGGTGGACCGACGACAACCTGATGAAACCCGTGGCGAGCCGATGGATGCAAGAGCCGAGCAGCCGCTCAAAGTGGCGCTCTCTTGGGGAGGCATATGTTCAGCAGCGGAGATCTACGGGCTGTTGATGATGATGTTGATGATATTTAGATATCCAGAAAAGCAACTCGGTTAATTACGCTTTGCCTTCAGCACTGAAGGTTGTTGGTTCAACAGTCAACAAACAAAAGTAACATTTTGAACATTTTAAAACTATTCTATGGAGACTGTTTTTGCAGTGTATCCAGCCAGTATCTATAAAGGTACTCACAAGTACTCCTTATCCTTAGAATAAATAGCAGTCAGTCGATGCTTCCTCTCAGGAAACTGGCTTTGGTCTACGCGGATCTTTGCCATGAAGCGGTCCCAACACGCGTCTACCTGGTCTATCAGGCTGTTGGTCTTGTCGTTCACGCTTTTCAATGCTGAAAACTGTATGAATACTGTTGTATAGACTTTATTATAGCAAGAGGAGTCCAGGATTGCCATCAAAATATGAATGAATGAATATAAAGAACGTCACGCATGTGGTGAAAGTTTTGTATGAAATGTATCTGCATTGGTTGTTCCTCAAATTGGTAGGCATTAGTATAGGCGTGCTTCATTATGCCTAGCGCAATCTTTATGCATGAGCTGGCGCCGTAATCGACATGATATGACGTTTTAAACTTATATGACTTGTGCGTTACCTTTTAACGGTTTTCACTCTACAAATACACCAGTAAAGAATGTCAAAGTCAATTGTTTAAAGCAGACGGCAATCCGAGGATCGTTGAGTTAGTTCAAAATCAACTTGTAAGTTTTTAGCGAGGAATTATTGTTTTGTGAAGGCATCAGTGTGTGTTGCAGTGATGACTTATGGAACTGAAAAGTGCTCTCTTGCTTTTGGCCTGATAAGTAAGCTCAAAGTCAGTGAGCAGTCGCTCAAGGTGGTGCTCTCTGGGGGAGGCCTACGTTCAGTGGTGGACGTCTTCAGGCTGTTAATGATGATGATGATGATGATGATGATAATGTTGAAGGTATTAATGCGCAGCTCATAAACCAGTAATAAGTATTACTACATTAGTAAAAATCACATAATTATTTAACATTATAATACTACAATAGCAGTGAAAATTTTTCAAATATATTGTTAAATGTTTAAAAAATTTACCTACATAACAATGGTAACATTAATATTATAATGTAAAAAAGATATCCAACAACGATAACCACATAGAAATCGGTAGAGATATCTGCAGCTGAATCATCGACAACATCGATAAGAACAAACACATTTCACAACACTACATGACCCCGCACTCAAGCGCCATCTAAGAGCAAGTTAGACGTAAAGTATCGCAACAACTTTCAACATTGGCTATCTCTACAGTATCTCATTAAATATACTAAAAACAGCTGCTGGAAAAGTCTATTTTCTATCTATGATGCACTATTTTCCGCTTATAAAATATTTAGTAAAGTACATTGCTTTTTTGCAGACTGTACGAAGACAAGATCGTGATGTCTGGAGTACTAAGGCCGCAATTGTAACAGTACATACAGTACAGGCAAGAAACATAAGAACATCAAATAAAAAACAGACCTTGCACGTGCGTGCGTCAATGATTTTCTTTCAATACCAATAACGCAATCTACAGAAATTGTAACAAGACGCACGAAATAGATAAGAAAACGTTGCACTCTCATGCCAAAGCTACTGTATCAAAAATTAAACTTGTACAAGCAAATATACCATGTAAACGAGAGATAGCCAAACCGAAAGAAGTAACGAAAGTCCTTTAACGTGTTAGCAAGCCATGCGCCATCTCCCCACGACATATGCATACCTTAGACATATACATGGCAGCATTCAGTATGGCATTCGTCCGCCCACTTTTCTTTATTTTACTGCATTCCTACGAACACACACGTCGTTACTGTGCAACTTACAAAACAAAAGTGAACACGTACCTATGCGTAGCACTCCCTTAGGAAAGATGCTGTTGAGTCACATTGAAAAAGCGTGTCCGTGGTCTTACAGAAATTTTGACACACTTCTGTAATGTGTCCAGATTTACTTATTTCATCTTAATTTTGCAGTATCAATCCACCGCGTCCGTGTAGTATATTATTTACTATTAATGTGACTCGGATAATGCCGTGCCGTAGACAGAGTTTAAAACGGCTATTAAAACATATCTATAGGGCCGCATTATCTCATCTCTCATAGACTTGACCGAATTTTTAACGCCATGCCAGCTTACTGCCACATAATGAAATATAGCTTGGACCCAAACCAAAGAACAATTTTTTTTTTAATTGTGCATGCACTGACATAAACATACACATAAAAACAGTAAATGTGTATGTCAAACCTTTACTGTTATTTTAGTCATACGTAAAACCATCGGACCAATTTTTCTTAAATATAAATCATTACGTGTTCGTCGTTGATTTATAATGTTTATGTGATCTTCATATGTTTTTACAGCCAGAACTTTAATAGTAATTATTAAACACCTAACAAATTACTTTTTCAAGTACTATTACGAGAAACAAGACATCCTGACATCATGGTATATTCCCGATCGAAGGTAATTTAATTTAGCTAATGAACAAATAAAAACCACATAAACGGGTTCACGAACTTTCAATACTCAATTAATTAAAAGCGAAAGCCCTAGGGAACTATTTCACCATTTAATTAAGCCATAACACGAGTTTTGCGAGGGGGGTCCTATTAGTGCTTATATTTACGTAATTAAATAAAATTGTATGACTCACCTTCATTGGCATTCTAAGTTTCAGTATCTCGCTGTAGTCTCTTAAAACTGTTAGGGGAGCGTGTATCTGGAAACCATAAAATAAACTTATGAAATTAAATTTTAAATCATAGAACGTAATCTAATCTAATGATTTCGTAATCATGGCTGGAGGGAGACATACAAGGGCGGTTATCTTCAATCCTTTACAGTCTGTGTAAGCGATGCCATAGTCGAGCTCGGTAGGTGTCGGATTTCAATAGTTTGTACATTAACAACTTCACCTATGCAGACGACATGGTGCTGCTGAGCCCGACTACGAGATCTATCTTAGACATAATGGGATCATACTCATTGTCTTAACGAGATTAAGATCTGATTCAGCAGATGCCAGATATCTCACTATATACAAAAATTACATTTTACACGTACTTTGACAAAATGAAGTCCATACAGATGTTCAGGGTTTTCTCTCTCCAACTGCAGACCTTCAGTCTCGAGATTCGCTTCGAATATCTCTCTGTGCTTGATAGCTTGCTGCCTCGCCTCTGGCTTCCCCGCGTCTTCCTTGTGCTTGTCCCAAACTAGCACGTAGTCTATGGACCGGACGCCGTCGTTGAAGGTCAGAGACGGATTATTATTTACCCCGCCCATAATGATACTGGAAACAGAGATGAGATTTAATGAAAATTCGATAGTAAAACATTTTACCTTTATAAGCTTGATGAACTACTCAACACATAGACTAGGTTGTACTTAGCACTATAAAGCAGTAACAATAAACTCTAAAGCCACGTCTAAAAAACGACGGTTCTCCTCCAGACAAAGTTACTCTATAACTGAAATACTGGATTAAGAAAACAACCCGTTGCATTTGTTTAATCTACGCACCACGGCCAGACTGCTTTAATTTATAAATCGCAGAAAGAACTGCTTTTAATCATGCAAATATATCGCCATCCATTAAACTGTAAAATTACTGGCATGAAGATTACTATTTGTTATTATTATTTTATGATTTCTCATTTAATATACTTCATCATCATCATCATCATTAACAGCCTGAAGGCGTCCACTGCTGAACATAGGCCTCCCCCCGGGAGCGCCACTTAGAGCGGCTGCTCGCCTCCTGCATCCATCGGCTCCCCGCGGCTTTCACCAGGTCGTCGGTCCACATAGTGGGGGGCCGGCCTACGCTGCGTCTTCCAGTTCGTGGTCGCCAATCGAGAACCTTGACACAATATAATTAGGGCAACATTAATGCAGGAGCCATTCATAAAATGTAACCTGAATTATATATAATATAGAAATTATATTAAAACTGTAACAATTATTAATGGTATGTGAATTAAAATTCCAATAATAAATTACATTACCAGATATGTCGTATTCGTAGGAAGTTGAACAGGTATATCCTATATCTCTATATTTACCGTACTACTCTAACTACATCAATACTTAAGAAAGGCCCTTAAGATAACACGCAGAAGTTCATTTAACATCCAAATAAATTATTGACCGATATACCGACGAGTCAAGTTAGATGATAACAGGTTAGTGCATGGCATGCCATTATGCGTATTAGTATACCTAACACATGCAAGAAACAATATAGATTGAAGATGGGCTAAGTGATATGAAGGAGACGGTGGATGTAAATTCAGAACTGAATCGAATGTCTAATGTCAATTTTGTAGTGTACGTAACTACGTACAATTCTTCCAATGACCGCACTCATGGCTACAATACAAGCAAGAGCAGCGCGATATCAAACTATGATATGACGCTCATCGAAGCGCCAGTGTAACCGAGGCGAAGCGCTAAGGAGGTACGCAGATCTTCTACTCATTCCAATTCCCATCGCTTGTTTTATAACCGCGATGTGTACATAGTTTTCTGCTTGATTGCGTAATGTTCGATGATGCATCCGTTACTCACGAGCAATGGTTGTCGGGTGGTTTCCCATTGCCGCTGGGACTGAAGCCCCCGTCGGGCACTCCGCAGCCGCATTCTTCAGCGGCTCGGGTCGAAGCTTCGCTACCGTTGTCTCTGAAATTATTCTTAGCTATGGAACACCAGTCACTTAAATTGAAAAGCGAATACCTCTAATGGTATTGGAGAAAAATAAAAGAGACAATAACTCAGACTTAATAAAAGCTAACTGAAAATGCTGTGACAGGTTAAATGAAAGCAAAAATAATAAGGTGCACTCTACTGAGGGGGAATCAACAAACAAATGCAATAGGACAACCACACAAACCAAATCGGACAATACGGACATGGACGGGAAATGAAACAAGAAAATCTAGAACTTCCGGGATTGAAGCAGACATATAGCATCCTTTTTTCTTCACACGGTATATTCAGATTCAGGATCAAATTAATGTGCAAAGCGACTTACATAAGCATTTTTCTAAACAAATTATGTCCAGTGGAAAAATCGAGGGTATGTAACTGCACCCTGTCTGGAAGTATCTGGTCTCCGAGATACTGGTCCAATTCTTCAGGGTAAGAGCTACCTGCAAAATGTCACTTTCCTAGGTTCCAACGTTAAATGAGCTACCTGCACCTTCTTATTCATTTTATATTGGCCACATTTTCAATGGTATTAGTGTTAAGGATTAGCCACCAAACTAATTTCCGTTATCTATTGATTCACTAGTGAGATAGGTACATCGTCTAGTGATAGAATATTAAATTGTATACAAATCTCTCATTATCACTTTGTCCGTGGTCCGTATTTCTATTTAATGTTTAGTACAATATAAAATATTATGCATAATGCTTTAGAGACAAAATTCTTTGCGAAACCGAATTTGACTCTAAAGGATACATGGAGTGGAGTTAGTTCTTCTAATCAACAAAAACAATAAGGAAAATAATTTAATAGTGCAAATAAAAAAGCGCGTGCGGACAATCAAAACATAATAAAAATTTAGCGATATGAACTTCCTATCACTAAATGAAGTCCAATAAAGATATACTAAGACTGCTACTGCCGGAATTGATTAGAATACCTTATTGTTACCACAAACCTAGAATAAACATTGATACTACTTCAAGCAATGGGGGAAATTTGAACATTAGACGATTAATACAACAGCAATATTGAATTCAAAGTGTGTCACATGATTTCATTGCTGAACCCACGCTGAACCGAATCAATTGACGATTATTATTTGTATTCTGTGAACTCTGTAGGTACGTCTGTACAAAAGATTTAAATTTTATAAATCAGAAAATACTAACATGACAATGATGCATACAGAAACCTAGGTGTTTTAATATATTGGCGCTTAATACCATGGACATAAAAAAGCAAATATATTCTAGGTTAGTGAACCCACGGAATCAACGGATTAATCACAGAATTCACCCTATTACATAGTTTATTGTATATATTTTACTGTTGTAGTCTAGTAACTAGACCATAACAGTCCAATATGAGAAGACCCTAGCTTACCGACACTCAATTAACAAGATTAATTTATCAATAAAATTCCCTGATACAATTCCGACATTAGCATGTAAGTAACTCCAAATACATCATAGATCGCGAGCCACGATCAAAATACAGAGTTCAATGACTCACATGCAAATCATGATGAGTATGACACAAGCGTTTAGCACCACACTCACAGACTCACACATAAAACTCTTGCCTTTAAGATAATCAGCTTGAGATGCAAGTTAGCAGAGGACGTTTCAACCTCAGACAGGACAAAGGATAAAAGCTATTATCGAATTAATGCTGATACTGTTTGAATAAGTCTTTCACGCGTCAAGCTTTAACGTGAAAACTATAACAAACAACGTAGGTAAAAAAAATGTCACCCTGTGGCACTCCCGAAATATTGATATCCTATCTTAAGGGCCTCGCCTACATAATTTGAAATCATTGATCACTGCAATTATAGTTCAACTGTTAGTCGATTATGTTAGATAATTCCTTCCTGCTTTTAGTATAAAAAGCAGTACAGGTCACATTCAAATATATTACATTAGTAGGTGATGCAATATTGAAAGTTCAAGTAATATCATTATCAGAAATATGATGATCGTCATTTTGTTGTGTGACTGTTGACATACATTACAACAAACACAATATAATGATACAATAACCACAGAAGAGCAGGTTTTCACACTTACTGTGATTTTGTTTTGACATAAAGGTTAGGTATGGAAAATTTGCCTCATATTATGATGGCAGTCTTTAGTTATTTATTGTAAATGTGTGACTAATAATAAAGTGTGTTACATCTGACACCTCAAGCTTAATTAAACCCAAATTGTATCCAGTGATGAGAACTAAACAGTTCTTGTTGCTCAAGTTTCTTGTTAAGAAAGCCACGACTCTTGCCAGAAGAAACCTAAAATAAGTAACCATTCTTATAACAAAGACTGTTTAGATATCATTACATTAAGCATTGGCGTTATTCCCATGGCTTAACGTATATCATCGAATATTATGTAGATCTACGACACCACAGTTACATTCACTGTGAAACAGGCAGGACACAGTATTTCACGTGCACAGTGCATCAAACCACTCACCGGTCGGTGTTCATCTCCTGGGAAAGATTGTCCTGGTAGTTGCTGAGGACGGACATCGCGTGAAGATCCCCCATCTTCTCCTGCGTCTCCCTCTCGGCCTGACCGGACAAAACCACTTCAGAAACCCTACTTAGGATGTTTTATTGAGCTAGGTTTATGATGGATCCTGGACATATTATTGTAAGTTGGCATACAGGATTCTAAAAGGGTAAGATTTTAAGAACTCCATGATGGTCTTGCCAGATTCCAGAATATATCTGTAAGCACTTTTAAATCTAACGCCAAAATCCCGTGATCATTATTTACGTAAGATTTATTCACTAAGGTTTTAAAAATAATTATCTGTATTGTATGTTTCACAACCACAAGTAGAGGCATGTGAAAAAAAAAATTGCATTTGTATAATTTTTATTAGGTGTACAAATTCAAGAAAATTAATATGCAAAATATTGTCGACTAAATTATAATTTATAATTTAGTCGACAATATAAATAAATAAATAAACATGTGTGGACATTTCACACAGCGCCATCTAGCCCCAAACTAAGCATAGCTTGTACTATGGGAACCACATACTTGATACAATACTTATATACTTCTTTTTTTTTGTAAATACATACATAGAATATAATACACCCAGACGCAGAACAAACATCTATGTTCATCACACAAATGTTTGTCCCGGGTAGGAATCAAACCCACAGCCCCCAGTTCAGAAGGCAGGGATACTACCAACTGAGCTATCGAGCCCGTCAATATAAAAAGCTTTGAAAGTTTTGTCCTATAACTGGAACTGGACAAAGGTTCTTTTAGAAGGCAAATACGGTACTTATACTAAGTTTTTCCATGTTTTCATGTTCTTTAGATACTTATAAGCACACAAACTAAGTAAGTGCCTATATTTTAATACCAATGCTTATTGCTTTATAAATGAGAAATCTAAATCATACTAGTTATATATAATGAAAAATACTCTTAAGCCGATAAAAATGTGATGACCGTTATGTTGAACCTAGATATTATAACAGCATGAATAATTTCACAGAACTCTAGACCCCAAAAACTCACAATAAGACTCATTTTTGACTGCCATTACAAATTCGAACAAACAACTCATTACAGACGTGCGCTAAGGGAAGTGAGCATTAAGGAGATAACAAAGCAAAAATTAGCAGTAGAACGTTACATTGGATTTTTTGCATCTCCCACCACTGCGACCGTTGTGGCTTGCCCTCAGCAAAACCGCGTCGTAAGTTAAGTAGCACAACACTTCCACTACACACCTGGCGATCATAATTGCCACTGGTCTTAAACAAAAAACTGCAGGTAAATTAGCATTACATACCGAGAACCGACCTTGGCCTGCCTCCGCGCTACTTAGACTGATTCATCCGAGTTTCATTATCAATCAAAGAACTAGACAGTCTTTTGAGATAGCGTTAACTCTCGCTACCTTTCATACAGCAGGTTCTCGTATTATATAACTGATAAACAAAACCCTCAGTACTTAAGAGGTAGACGGAGACGTTTGCTCGTTTTAAAATTAACTAAACAACTAAAACGTTTTTGATAACGTATGGTAATCACCCACGGGCGGGTGAGGGCAACCATTCAGTTAACCACACGCGATATCCACACAAGGTTAATTTTTTGAAGAGTAAGTACCTATGTGAACATGGTCACATGCGTATTTTGCGATGCATTGGGATCCGAGCCAAGTAACGGCAAGTAAACAAAAACTATACATATCTTATTTGTACACTTATACATATAGGTACTTTGTAGCAATTTCATGATGCAATATTATCAGTTTTAACAGAGACAAGAATGAATTACAACTGCTTTTTTATAGTTAAATTATTAATATTACAAACATACAGACATGCCAGCAAAATATTTTGTAAATGTTCCACCAAATTATGCTTTGAACAATAAATGTCAAGATGATCTTGCATACAGTAATATTAACATGACATCTATGGATATTTGTTTAGATTTCAGACAATCATTCTAGAACCATTTGTGTCATCGTATAAGTACAAGTTTCTTATTTAGCATATTGGAAAATAGCTGCTTATTCATAGTTAAGTCAACAGACACTTGCCTATATTGCAGGTGTGTACAAAACTTTATTTAACAATTAAAACCACTTATCTTTATTAGCCTACACCTCTGGGATTATGTGACTGAATGTAGGTAACTATGACAAAATTCAATTACCTACTTATTTACAACAAATGATCTATTTTATGAAAAGGTTGTGACAGGAAAGTATGAGGCAGTAAATAAACAGTGCTGAATAAGGGATAAATATAAACTATTACACAAGAAATACTAATGATGTAGTTATTGTTAAATTAAAAATACAGATGATCTAATTGTGACTATGTGTGGTCTGTGAGATAGTATGGAAGATCAGAAAAACTGGAATAAATGGATTATTACAAATTCATAGAAAGCAGCTCAGATTTGTTTGGCATAGACTAACTTACACCTTTTAAATTTCAACAAACAGTTAAAGCCCCAGTAGGAGCTTAATGTAACATCAGGACAGGTCTACAGAAAAAGAACCTTATACTTCCACAATAAAACTCAAAGTAATACAGCAAATTAAGATCTAATAAACAACACACTTTATCCATTAGCTGGAAGACCACATGCAGACAAACAAAGTGTTATATTATTATGGAAACTGCAGACAGAAATTAAGATAACAAGTCTATGGCTAGACTAAAATCATTGTGTATATTTGGTGTAAATATGCCTAGATACCAAAGTCCATACCCAAAAGTAGGTTAGTTATTAGTAAGCTTAAGCTGAGTTGCACCATAATCATGGTTAAAGTTACGGTCAAGTTTTAGCCTGCCCCACGAAGCGTGAAATGGTTATAGTTAGCTTTAAAGTAAGCTGGTGCAACCCAGCCTTAGTATTAAAAATGATTAAGTCAAAGCCAACAAGCCAAATTCCAGCTCCTTGGAGAAAAACTGCTCATATTTTATATAATGTATGTTTGTTATGGGTATGGAATCCTAAAAACCAGACCATGTGCACCCCTATAATGTGCGCCATGAGAAAACTTGGCATTATTGTTAAAGTGAACCACACTTTAGCGCTACCATAGTCTGGCCAATATTTGACGAGCAAGTGTTGAGAATTTTTTTATGCAATAAGATCAACACATCAAAAAATCTCAAGACTTTGAATTTAATTATTATTGTATTATATTTTTTATTATTTAATATCCCACCCAGGCAGTGACATTTCCTTTCCCAACCAATGGTTTGTAATCAGAAGCTAATGATTGTGGTTTGCTTACAATGAAACACAAACTACAATCAGCTTCTGATTTCTGATAACATATCAGTAGGTATTTTACTGATGGAAAAAATATAATTTTAAGGGACATATACATAAAATAAAATAGGTGGACTTTCATGAATTCATTAAAAATTAATTGCCAGTATGTACCTATGTGTTTACGTTGAATATTATAATTAATCAATTATTTTAACTAAATCCATAAAAGCTTTATCAGTTTGATGATTTGCTTGCTCTGTTTAAAGTTTAATAGTACTCTTGTTTGATCCAAATATTATGTAAATATGCCTACAAAATATCATTTGATTTAAATATTTTTATTATTTAAATTATATTTTAAACAATGTGCCTGTTTAAACAATCAGTACATTTCATTTCAATTGTATGCTTAAAAAAATGTATGAATGACAATATTATAATTATTAAACACTTAATTTAACAAATAATTATGCTATCTAGCACCACTCTGACAAATAAACTTATTTAATGTTTATTAAAAATAAAATCAGGCCTTTGCCAAAGGGCATACAGATCGGAAGTACCAATGAGAAAACCAAAAGATTAAAACAAAGAACCAATAAGATCAGAGGCAGACTATAAATATAAAAATAAATAATAAAATCAGAAGCACATGTATCTACAAAGCATTTCTGAAGTACTAAAACATTATATATATTTACTTACACCTCGAAGAAGTTGTATTTTATCACTGAAACTAGTTACAAAATGACAAGTTGATATTGTGTAAAGAAAAAAATGTTTTCCACAGTAACTAGAATTGTATTACGAAGACTTTTTATTCTACTATAACTGGTCACAAACCTCCAGCTCCAGCCGCCAAAGGAAATAAAATGTACTGATCCAGAATATGTATATATGTATAGGGGTTTTTGTATAAAAATATTATTATACATGCACGTGAATCTGCAGGGTGCTTATAATCTAAATATATATCATAGATTAGTAAGTAGGTATATTGATATACCTAAGTCAGATACTGCTGATCTGAACACCTTTTCAGCTTCACCACAAAATTGTGTTTTAATAATGATGTACACAAGGTAACATAAAATTACTTAAGCTTAATTTTTAATTATTATTGTGTATTGTGTACCTTACCATTGTGTAGTCGAATAACGATATTCTATTCTAGCAAAAAAATACGATATATTTCCTAAATAATCAAAGATTTTAGAAACTAAAGATTAACCCTTATGGCTGATTGATAGTTTATTTATAAAAAGCTAAAAGCATGACATCTTTATATATTAAAGATTGATGGCATAGTATGGATAGGATAGTTATTATAAAAATGTTACCTCGTGGAATTCATCAACTCCATCTCCGTTTTGGAATAGCTGTTGGAACGCGAGATCATTTCTTTGGGCATCTGACAAGAAGGATTCCGTTTCTCCCGCGTCTGACCTCTTGTGCTGAAGCTTCACTGCGCCCGCGTAAAGAGGTGTTGTTATCTTCGGCGTAAATACATTCTCTTCTGTTGCCAAAAGAGGCTTCGGAATATCCTCTTCGAGAGAAGGGGAATGTCCGTCGGACATCACATACGATTATCACTGTTCCTCTTCCGCAATATTCATGACCAAATACGACCGACGGTGAACTCACAAACTAAGTAGAGGATACAAGGGTGAACTTTTCGCTGAAGCTTCCGAGATTAGTCACACACTCACTGCTGATTCGATCAACATTCACAGATTCACTCTACTCGAACGCAAATAAATAACGATAGTGCGCCTAATTTAATTCTGTACTGCCCTATAATTTCTACTTTCTACGTGAGTCTGTGCGGGACTGCAGGAAAATAATTAATTAGATGATTTTTATAAATTCACTAATAAGAAGAGATTTTTTTCTAAAAGACTGGTCGGAGTGGTGCTTAGAATACTATTACTCCTAGCGGAGAAGAATGGCATCTTCATACAAAAAAAGTGGTTATGAAATTCAGTACTAGCGCTTTTAGTGGGACCCTTTGAAAACTTAAAAAAGGCGGTAAATTCAAATGTTCTATTCGTATAGATTTGAATTGATAAAAGGGGCTGCTCTACATAATTACATGCGTAATTAATTGTAGAGCAGCCCCATTGTATTATCAGATAAATTATCTTATAATAGGGACAAAACTACATCAATTCGCAAAAATAAAAGCATAGGATTTTATAATTTTTATATTTATTGCATACATGACATTGTGAATAATAAATCGAGAGTGATTTTATTTAAAAAAAACATAATACAAAAATACATAATACATAATACAAAACTTTGCCCATGATAGCATTCTGCAAAACATAATTAACATGTTTAATTCCAAATCCACAATGAACTCAATAATAAGTACATAACCTCAAATTATATTGTATGAGTTTTGTGTAATTTACCGTTGAACAGATTCGGCTTTTTCGCTGATGATGCATTGCATTTAGCACATTTACGGCTATTATCCTTCATTGTTTTTAACACGACATCACAATACACAAACACAAAAAGAGTCTCTAGGCTAAATAAAGAAGCACAGAAAATTCACGAACAGAAAACAACACGAGACCGGTGGCAATTATAACCTCAAAATCATTTTGTTACCATATCTAAAATGAAATAAAAAAAATATTTTTGTTATACTGGGATCCCTATAGCATGCCCACCTACTATTACCATCCAATGTATGACGAGTTGAATGGAGTGGTGAGTGGTCCATCATCGACTTCACAGAGAACTTTGCTATATGCCCCGTAATCAGAGTTACGCTAAAATTGCTCAAAGCGCTCCCAGCGCTCACGTTGATTTTTCAGCGTTCCGATTCAGATATTGCGCTCAATGACTTTGACCGCTGTCAATGACTCGGGACAACCAATCACGGATGGCGATATCGCAAGATGGCGTCGGTCATGACGTTTACAAGAGATTTCGTTGTCGCGCTCACGGCAATTCGGTACGCGTTTTTAGCGCGATAATATCGATATTATCGATTTTAGCGTGAATCGGAATAGGGCCGACTTGACTTGTTGGTTGACAGTTGTGAGTTGACTGTTTCCAAGTTGACTGACAGTTGACACAAACACATGTTTCCTTCTTCTTCTTTAATGCACAAACACATGGCCTGTGTACTTGATATTGACAGCTTAATTTGATAGCTGACACTGACAGCACATAGAAACATGTGCAGTGTGGTCATCTATAAATTGCAGATTCTGCCCTAAATAGGCTAGAAATCTGGCAGAAATATGACCCTAGTATTTTATAAGGTATATTGTAGAGCCACCGGGGGTCTAGCAAAGATACTAACTGCTAAAGCTATAGCAGATTTTTTCTCTCTAATCTGTGGCTAAAGCTAACGCCAAGCGCTACCTCCAAAATGTACAGCCCGAAATGACATTTCGGAAATCGCTAACTTATCCGCAGCGAATGTCATTTCAGTACATTTTATTACAGTGGATGCATGCCTTTATTGTACGACAGATTGTCAGTTTGCAATAAATCGACGGTTTATAAATAAATAATTCTAATTTCGTTTTTTATAAACAAACCGTTTTTCAACGACGACGCGCGACGGTGACATAGGTACGAGATTTTTTATGTACAAGTATAAGTTTACAGATTGTGTATTGAATGTACTTTTTTTTTGTTATATTTTGGCTCCACTCCTAGTGTACTTAGCCAGTGTCAAGTATTGTAATTTTTCATCATGTTAATAGAATATTTCACGTAAAGTCAAGTCTTAGTCATAGTCATAGTCCAGTCTCAGTCAGGTAGTCATAGTCCAGTCTAAGTCATGCTCCATTAAAGTGGTGGCAACTTTACTAGAAGCTTCTATGGAATTTCGGAAGCAACACGAAAAATCACTTTCCACCACATTATATCACTTGCCTACACTTATGCTCGTAATTCAGCACTTAATGCGTAAAACGCCACTAATTTTAAACATTAACACTGGAAAAAGCACAAGTTTTGAGCAATAATACAATGCAACAACGTGAACTTTTCCACGTTCCCGCCAAAACTCCCATATTTTATTTAGCAGCGCTACTACGCGAAAAAAATGAAATATGGCAGCCCTAAATTTCAATATGGCTGCTGTAGTTCCATTTTCTGCCAGATCTCAGATAAGTTGGTCAGACTATACGGCAGACTTTTACTCAAGGTATACGTATAAGTTCCTTTTTACTCTGTTTAGGGTAGAATTTTCAATTTACAGATGGTCACTCTGAATGGTGACGAAAAGGCATAGGTTAGAGAAAAAAAAATCTACTTGAAAAGGTTGTGTGAAAAGGCAATGGCACAATGGCAACAAATTCTGCCACGCTGCTATTGGAATGTCAAACAAAATTGACATATCAATTTCCTAGGGATGTTCCGATACTACCAAAGTATAGATACCTATCCATATATGAAAGGTACTCAAATCATTGTTCGATACTGTTTACAAATCTATGAGAAACCTGAATTGGTCCCGTGGTGCATTAGGGAGTTGCTTCAAAATGCCTCTGCTTTTACGCATTTGTATAAATTTATAATAAGTACTGTAAATGAGATTTAGACCAAGAAATGTGTAGCTATTAATTTTTTTTATTACATTCACCTTACATTACATGTTTTTTTATAAAGTTTTTTTTGTGTATGTAGTGTAAAAATGTAAATAAGTTATCAACTGACACTGACAGTCTTTCTGACAGTGTCGTATTAACGACCACATTGGTAGAACTGAAAGTACAATGTAACGACGTACAATAACCTTATAACGTCTTCAATAAAGACTAATAAACTCGGGCAAACGAACAAAGGATGTTGATCCTCTTACTTATGACAAAATTATCTGGATTTGATTATGAAAGAAATAAAATGAATGAAATTATTATCCTAACTCTGACGAAAGAATTTTTTTTATACGAAAGACTAGGCGGTATGGTCTCACGACTTTAGCCTGCCCCAAAGGACGAACAAAATAAAAATAAAAAAAATTGTTCGATACTGCTCATATGTATACCCCAAAAGTATCAATACCTAACTAATCATATCGAAGTAGTACTACTCATATGAAGCGCTCATAGCGAAGCACGACTAGCCGTTCCTAACCGATCGATAAAGTTAAGCAACCTTTGCTGCGGTCACTACTATGATGGGTGACCGCTACAGCAAAAAGTGGTATTTACAACTGAGCGCTACCGTGCTTCGGAGGGCACGTTAAGCCGTTGGTCCCAGCTGTTGTTGTAAGACAACAGTCGTTAAGCCATGACAGAAGCCTTTAGTGGCCTGAAAATTCTGACACCAGGGGCTCTAGCAGAGATTCTAATCGCTAACGCTAACGCCAAACGCTAACTTCAAAATGTACTGGTATGACATTTTGTAAATCTCTAACTTTTCCGCAGCGAATGTAATTTCAATACGTATTTGGAGTTAGCGTTTGGCGATAGCGTTAACGTTTGTAATCTTTGCTAGAGCCCCAGGGCTGACCACTTGCCTACATGAAAAGAATAAGAAGATATCGATAATTTATCAATATTATTATAAAACCATGATAATAACAGATCTTCCTTTACTGCTGCAAGGTTTTGTTGTCTCTTTGACTCAACTACATTTTCAAGTGACCAGCCACGAATAAAATCTGACATTGGGTCACTATGGGGTGCACTGTTTTAAACTTTCACGGTTGTTTACCACGTTTTTAATAGTACTTACGGGATATTTACCGTGATTAGAATCATTTTTGAGTTTCCTATATTTCGGCACAGGTACATGCACCATTTTCACGGGTAGACCCGTACCGGGTATCGGGAACTCAAAAATGATTCTAATCACGGTAAATATCCCGTAAGTACTATTAAAAACTATAGGGTGCGTTCAGTATAATTATGTTATTTGAAATTATTCGATATAAGTTCAATTCAATAGGGTATTTTTCGACAGCTGACGGGGCATAGTTCTACAGCCAGATAGATGGCGTACAAGAGACCCAGATTGTTTTTCCCTTTGTGGCTGATTTTGCCCCTGCCATAGTGCATCTCAGTGTCACTGAGCTTACTTCATTCACCAAGATATATCAAACAAAATATCCTGAAACCATCATAGTACTCGAAAGATACAAGAAAACTTTTGTGCAATAAGGTATAAATGTTAACTTCATTTGGGTTCATATGAATAGAAAAGAACGCTATAAAGTGACAACACTTTAAGAAAATAGTGCTATTTCATTTTGCGGTTACATAGTTATGTAGTCTGGTTGATCTATGAAAAGTTTGGATATTGTCCACGCTACCTAGTGGATTTTTATGAACTATTTTTTTTAAATCAGCTATCAGAAAATGCCTTATTCTTAATTAGCTGTCGTGAGAATGATTCACTTCAATTTTATTTTATTCATAAATTCAAATTTGCATTCGATTGAGTCCTACTAAAATTAAAAACGGGATTGTTATAGACCTCAATGTATATTAAGTTATCACCGTTTTAATGACTATAACATGTTTTGGCTACGCAGTATTGATTTGATTTGATACTAGTACCTTCTATCCGATACAAAATAAGTATCGCAAGAATGGTTCGTTCTAATGAGGCGTTTTGTAAAAAAAAAATTCAGTATGATATAATAGATGGCGTTATAAAGTTTTACCACAATCTCTGTCACTGTCTCAATTTAAAGCTAAGCTAACAACTCAAAACTTTATTTCATATTTTGAGTAGTACATACCTATTTTCTGAATTGTCTAAGCCTATTTAAGAAAAGTACGAGAAGAAAGTACTCACAGAAAACAATTTTTACTACGTAAATTCACTCGAGTGATTTCAAAGACTGGATCTGCGCCATCTAGTACCAAGGGCGGAACTAGTATATTTTTTAATAAAATGCCTCATTATAAGATAAGTATCGAGTGTTACTCGTACTCGTATTCACTAGTATCGGATGTCGGAACATCCCTACAAAATATCGTCGCCGACTTGCTTGCCTTGCCGACTCAAAAAACGAGTGAATTAGGTTGCCGGCGAAATAATTATCTGTCTATTTTTTCGTAATATTTAAAGTTCTCATGTAAAATTCTGTTAAAAGTGTAGTTAAATACAAATCCACTATGACTGTGGAGGTCCAAAGTAAAGCCAAGCTGCCTCAGCTCTCGTCTGATAAGCAGCTAACGTTCATCAAACTGGCTGTTTTATCAATGGTTGCGATATTATGTGAGTAATAAAGGGCAAATTTACTTGCCTACA
The DNA here is from genome assembly GCA_963580505.1 of Ennomos erosarius. Classification (NCBI taxonomy): domain Eukaryota; kingdom Metazoa; phylum Arthropoda; class Insecta; order Lepidoptera; family Geometridae; genus Ennomos; species Ennomos erosarius. Next base: position 2,842,075 of record OY756978.1, on the reverse strand, counting down.
ATACCCTTACGTCGTAAAAATGCGCTAACCAAGCTCAGGAAACTCGTAGTATTTACATTGTGGTATGACTTACGTGTCTTACGTGCATGGTTCATATTGATGGTGCTGTGCTGTCACAAAGCCGCAAAAATGCTTGCGATCGTAATCTAGTCATACCCTCACTACCCTGAAATAATAATAAGCCCTGATGATAATATAAAATGTACATAGTATGTACTATGTAGTATAGCAATAATGAAGATTTTATTTTGGATACGTAGACACTGTTTACCTGTGAAGAAATAAAATGGAATAATGTATGATTAATGGATTGCTAAAATACTTTATGATTTTATCAATTTCAGCATTTGCAACTCGTCTGTTCTCTGTCCTACGCTTTGAGAGTGTGATCCATGAGTTTGATCCATACTTCAACTACAGGACTACGAGATATCTTACCGAGGAAGGTTTCTATAACTTTCACAACTGGTTTGATGACCGAGCATGGTATCCTTTGGGACGCATTATTGGTGGTAAGTAGTCATTTTCACAGGATATTCAAGAACAAGATATAAAACAAACATGATTGTCTTATTATTTTGTTTACCATTATCTACATGAAGTTAGACTGTTCATGGTATTTTTTTAGATGGTCAATATGCCTTTATTCTGCAAAATACTGTACTAATGTTAATGTTATATGTGCTGAAAGTTTTTGGTTTAAATAAATATTTCAAAACTTGTCCTCAGGCACAATCTACCCCGGCTTGATGGTGACATCAGCCACATTGTACAATATTATGCAGTTCCTGAACATCACCATTGATATCAGAAATGTGTGTGTGTTCCTGGCACCATTTTTCTCATCGCTTACTACCATTGTCACTTATTTACTTACCAAGGAGCTAAAGGTTTGTATGAACTTTTATTTATTCAGTTGATCATCAACATTTTGTATACGGATACATTGTTTTATTGTTACATCATTCTCATAAAAAAAATACTAAGGGCTGATTTTCCAATGACTGGATAAAGGTTATCTGATTGATAAAATATAAACCAACTAAAAGGAACAAAAAACATTAGTTATTGAGTATACTGTTTAAAAAGCTCACATTTCGTTTAACTGTGTTTTATTATAACTAATGAATAACTTTTATCTGGTTATTGAAAAATTGCACCTAAGTAATATGCAGCATAGGTTGGACTAGGTGGACTGATGACCTGGTCAGAGCTGTGGGAAGCTGTTGGATGCAGTAGGCAAGCAGCTGGTCAAAGTGGTGCTCTGGGAGAAGCCTACCTTCAGCAGAGGATGTCTTCCGGATGGTGATGATGATGATGATGTAGACCAAGTAATACAAGCCAAATGCCACAACAACTGTTCAATCTTGATGTGATTTATTTTCTACACTGTTGGTTAGACTCTTGTTTGTTTTCTATCAGGTAATTTGGTTCTCAAGTTAACTATGTTAATAAAGAGACACTAAAGTAACATTGTTAGTACAAATTGCAAAAACTAAGGTTTAGTTGTTGCAATTTTATATTGAACACAGAGTTATTTCAAAAATATGTCAAGCTTTGTTTATTACCTTTCACCTTTCCATTTGCACCAAATCAAAGATTATTATTAGAGCTGTTTTCAACCAAGTGAAATCACAGCTTGCATTTTCTATCATACATTTATTTTAATCAGAAAAAAAATAACGCCCAACTATGACAATATGACTCATCATAGATCCTGGGTTCATAGTTAAAAAAGTTTAATCACACCAACTTGTAAATAGAGTTTATTTCAGTGATATTTATTCCTCAGACTTTAAATGACTGAAAAAAACTTTGTATAAACAATAAATGCGATAAAAAATCTGTTGAAATTATTTACCATCACATTCACATTGTTTTATATTATGCAAGTCTTTTACCTGAAAATCCTGAAATACCTGTGTTATGAAAACAAAAAAGTAGAGCATGCATGGACTGAAAAACTCAGCATAAAATAACATGATGGTTGGCAGCATATTTTATGACTGTAGACGGAATAATGTAAACATTCACAACTCATAATACATTTTGTACACTCATAAATATAGAAATATCTCATTATTTTTTTTTAATGGGCAATATGCCTTCTTTATTCAAGCTATTTACTACAATAATAAAAACTAAACTAAAACTGAACTAGCTACACTACCTCCTACAAAGAACATATGGACCGTATAATAGCCATGATGGCCTATAGACAGTCCAAATACTTCAGCCCACTGCCGGTAGGTAGAGTACCCAACATGCTGGCAGCAATGCCTCATTGAATGGCAATGCTGATGCGTTGAGCCCATTAAGCCCCAGCATTTTGGTTACGCGACGCACTGACCAGGCGCTTAACTTTTGAATAAACATAGTTCTAGTTGTTAGAAAACTTTTCATTTAGCAAGACCATTATATTTTTTTATATATTTTTTTTCAAGATCAGGCCATTGTATACAAGGTGACCTTGAATGGGTATGTTATCCCGAAATGGGGGGACTGGGACCATGATACCCTACAAGTTGTGAGAGTCTTACTTGAAATTGGGTGTTTCCATCCTTCCTTCGATGGTAAAAAATAAATCCACTCGCAAAATTGCACGTGCGATCGCTACATGAGTTAACAAGATACTATAAATACATTTCTAAACACAGGTCGTTACACTCACTTATGTGCACTTGGTCAAGGACGAAGTTCAACCACCCAGCAGCGCTAAGTTTATTTTCGAACGTAAACTTTACATGGCATTTCTTAAATAAAAAAACTATTAATTTAGAAAAGTCGTAGAAGAAACATTGTCTACCTTGGGGTGTAGATTTACCCCCTTTCGGGATAACATATCAATTCAAGGTCACCTTGTATAGGGTGAATTCTGTGGAGAAGACAATTCTGTTGCTGTTCACTCCCACTGCCTGCACTTAACATAATGTGGAAGTGGATAAACAATGTTCTCTTAATTCAGTCCATCGTTTTTCAAATCAACACGGCAAAACGTTAAATTCATGGATGAATTAAAACAACCATTTGCCACACGTCATGTAATAAGTTTGGTTCAAGAATAGTTATGCATCTCTAAGGTTTGTGGTTTATGAAATATTTTAATATCTACGGACATTGAACACACACGCGCACATTTTTCATATAGATCATAAGGTAGCACCGAAAAACCACCATAACAGTCTAATCCATCATAACTTTAAAGAATTTCAATAGCCTTCATAACCAGCTATTCCCCACAGGATGAAGGCGCGGGCTTGGTAGCAGCGGCAATGATCGCCATCGTCCCCGGATACATCAGCCGTTCAGTGGCCGGCAGCTACGACAACGAAGGCATTGCCATATTCTGCATGCTGCTCACTTACTACTTCTGGATTAAGGCGGTTAACACCGGCACCATACTGTGGGCCACTCTGACTGCCCTCGCCTACTTTTACATGGTAGGTTGAAACGTTTTAATAACGATAAATTTTACTATCGTTAATTGGTACACCTTATCTGGTTTTATTTTTATGTAATGTAAACGTATCATGTTTTTATTTATCGTGCCGATATCTATTCAATTCACAGCTGGCAAATTATGTCGCTTCCAGTTCTGTTATAGATTTAACCAAAATCGTGACATATATATGTATATTAAATAGAATTTAACAGATTGATTTGTAAAGGAAAAATTAGAATCACGAGCGGGAATTAAACCCGCATCCTTCCATCTATAACGTGACAACTGGTCTCATGTCCGAATTTTTCCTTCACCTTCTACAACCAACTTAGGGGGTAATTTTTCCTTTACAAATTAATCTGTACATTACGCTAAGCCGGCGATACTGGTATAAAAAATCATAAATAGAATTTTGAAACTAACGCAGTTTTTGCGTTGTTGATTGACTTATGCTGAAAGTTTTTAACTTGCGCAAAGATCCTGTTTCTTAGCAGTGGCCTTTCCAGTCAATCATAGAACAAGAAGATGAGAGCTTCACGTCAACCTGCTCACGTGGCTTGTTGGTTTTTGCACTTTCATACAAAGTAACAGTAAAAAGGAAACATTTTCTTCATCAAAACATTAAACTCACCAGAAATAGAAATACCTACAGTTAGTTGACTGTGTTCAAGTCGCGAAACAAATACCTACAGTAACCGCACAATCATGGATCTCCCCGGCCAGGTGTAGTCATGGGGTGGATACGTGTTCCTGATCAACCTGATCCCGCTGCGCGTACTAGCGCTGATGCATACCTACTATATCATTAACTATATACAATCCAATACAAAACCTACAAACATTATATACATACTCTATACAATAACCGCACAATAACCGTTTCAATCTCCCCGGTCAGGTCTCCTCATGGGGTGGATACGTGTTCCTGATCAACCTGATCCCGCTGCACGTACTAGCGCTGATGTTGCTTGGTCGGTTCTCTGCGCGAGTGTACGTTGCGTACAGCACGCTCTACTGCGTCGGCACCATCCTCTCCATGCAGATATCGTTCGTCGGCTTCCAACCCGTGCAGAGCTCAGAGCATATGCTGGTAAGTTAAACTACAACCTGGGGTCTTCAAATCGAGAGTGAACAGATATTTTCTAGGCAAGCGTGTTATATTGGGATATTGGTCAAACGCAAGCCTATCAATCGTATAAAAAAATAGTTACAATCTCAGGCAAACTAATCCATGAATCGATAATCGTTTTATGATGTTAACACTTCTTTTTATATTTTCTTGTTTTAGGGTAGACCGTCTGTCTTAGTTCGCGGTCTTTAATTGGATGACTTCAAGGGTTCCGTAACCAAAGGGTAAAACGGATCCTATTACCTACTATACCACCGCTGTACGTCCGTCTGTCACCAGGCTGTATCTCATGAACCGTGATAGTTAAAATTTTTACAGATGATGTGTTTTTGTTGCCGTTATAACAACAAATGACTAACAAACAATAAAATAAATATTTAAGAGGGCTTCCCATACAACAAATGTGATTTTCTCGCTGGTTTTTATAGATAATGGTACGGAACCCTTCGTGCGCGAGTCCGACTCGTACTTTGCCGGTTATTAGTGACTGCTGATTTCCGTCGTCCTTCAAGGCGTAACAAAAAAGAGTTACTTTCGAATCCACTATGTGATCCCTGAAAAGCTATTTATTTTGAAGCTATTAACATTTGTTGACGTATGTATTTTCTCATTCAGGCGCTAGGAACCTTTGGCCTGTGTCAGTTGTACGCGTTCACTCAGTATCTCCGCGAGCGCCTCTCTCCCGCCAACTTCGAGCTGCTATTCAAGGCGCTGCTTACTACACTCTTCGCCACGCTAGGCACTTTCATCGTCGCTTTGACTGTTACTGGTGAGAACACTGTTTAAATATGTATGATTATATTACAGTCTAAGGAGTATATAGTAATCTTTTTCTTCTCGTGTAGGCAAGTGGTCAGCCCTGGTGTCAGAGTTTTTAGGCCACCCAAGGGCTCCTGACTTGGCTTAAGGACAACAGTCGGGATCGATGGATTAACGGGCCCTCCGAAGCACGCGTAGCGCTCAGTTGTATACAGGATGTAATTTAATTCATTAGCATAAATTGAGCCCATGATCGTACATCATTTATAGATGATAATCAAAGAGTAAAGAGTGTAAGTGAAAATATTTTTATTGAAAATTAAGAAGATTGCCGCGGTGCCTAGCGCGGTTGGCACGGATGATTTTGATACATTTAAACGTTTTTATACCTTGTATGTATTAATTAAAAACAGTACTCTATTATTCTAATTAAATTTTGTATTGTAGAATTGGCTTAAGTAAGTTATTCCATTTTTTGGAGTTATTATTATTACCATACCAATGTGCAGAATTCAAAAATTTTGGTCCACACGTGACCGGTATCAGAAGTAGGTACCTAGTTTCAAAGGATGCTAATTAATTCAATTACACCCGGTATAGTAGTAGTATCTTAGAATAAAATTCAAGGAGCTTCGATGACGTCACTACAAAAAAGAAGAGCAAGCGATGTACAACTTAGGCTGAGATAAAACGGGACAAGGCGTATTGACCTTGCATCCCTTACGCGTAACCCATTTTGTGCTGTCACAAAGCCAACTTCTACAGTGAAAGACATCCTTAGCGCCGATTAATTTTGAAAAAACCCCTAAATAGAGAAAAAAATAATGGTAAATACATTCAAATAGTGGTCAACATTCGGTTTCAGGTAAAATCTCGCCCTGGACTGGAAGGTTCTACTCGCTGCTTGATCCCTCTTACGCTAAGAACCACATTCCTATCATTGGTAAGTACAACACATGCACAGAATCACAGAAAAAGATAGATAAATGATACCGTTTTCATTTAAATTGATATCCACATCTTATCGTTCAATCTCTAATAAAAGATGAAAAAATTATTCCTTAATTTACAAGGCTCAGGCACGGGGTCTCATCAGGTACAAACGCAAAATAACACGCACGTACAAAAATGTAGTGATCGTGTCGACACGTTACTAGTTAGTGTCCAGTGCACAGAGTACATTGGTATATATAGAAATAGAGGCCAATCTTCGGTCTCTAAATGGGTAACATCGTTGGTCTGTGGGTATACGTAGCGCCACCTGGTGCCGAAAGTATGCAACGTATTATGAATATATATAATTTCATCTATAGCTATACTTGCCTACATATATAGGTACTAGTTAGTACTTTAAAAATAAAAAACATGTATTTAATCTATTTTCATTTATTTATTACCGAATAAAAAGTAATACAATAAAGTGTTTGTGTAACACTAAGTAATGATTATGAATGAAGTAATTACATTTATAGATTTAATCAAGATTCAACTTAACTAGACATGGATGTTACATATACATGATATCAAATTAAATTCATACCTTGTAGAACTATTTCTATTCTTTATGATCCCTGCCATCTAGTACCGCAAGTTAAAAAAACTAGCAAGATTAACACTGCAAAATTAAAGCTCATTAGGTATATTCTATAGTGCTTTAACCCAATGTGCTTTTCAATTTATTCGTGTTGTATACTTCGAGTTACTCGGTCCGTAGAACTAAGATTGACGTGCCTGGTCCAGTGTATTCATTTGGCCCAATACCTCGCCAACACGCCATAGTTATCGCTTGCTAATCCCGCGTTTTGCAGAAACAAAATAATTCGTAAAGTAGCCCGCGTTGTTCCGTTGTATCGGATGAGGTATCTGTACTGTAGGTATTATATTATCTGTGACGAAACTGATTCTTCCTTTCTTTCCCATAGCATCTGTCTCCGAGCACCAGCCTACGTCGTGGTCCTCCTTCTACTTCGACCTGCAAGTCCTGGTGTTCCTGTTCCCAGCGGGCCTCTACTTCTGCTTCACCAAGCTCACCGATGCTAACATATTCATCATTCTCTACGGAGTGCTCAGTATTTACTTTGCTGTAAGTAACATTGGTATTTACGTTTTTAACAGTACTTACGACATCTTTACCGTCATTAGAATAATGTTTGAGTTTCCGATATTTCGGCACAGTTACATATGTGCCCGTGAACATGGTGCATGTAACTGTGCCGAAATATCGGGAACTCAAAAATGATTCTAATCACTGGTATTAACTGTTCTACTAACCATAATTAGGGTTTATTCCCATACGGATGTAATCCATGCAGAGTTTGGAAAATTTTATATCCTGCAGAAACACATTTTTGACCACAGTAAACACATTTTGGAAAAGTTTACTGTGATTGTTTTTTTTTTTCGTTTCCATATTTAGGTGCAGTCGCACATACTGTGCAATGTTCATTGATACAAATGAACTCAAGAGAGCTTTATTCGCTTTCCCGTTTTGCATCTTTGTCCGGCTGAACGGTGAATTTTTACTTAATTACTTATCAACATGTTTTTACAGAATATTTTGTTGTCTAAAAGAAATTCACTTTATGGTCTGTGGTACACAACTCAGACACACTCATTTAATCGAGTGCTCAAGACGAGATTTCATTAACAACATGATAAATTCGTGAATGATATCGTTTTGTAAAGATTTTTACTCTTCTGATGTCTATGACACTGCTAACAGTTGCCCGAACGGAGGCAAGCAAGTGATAATTTGTGATGACCGACAACACATCGATAATCGGTGTGTTGTTTTGCTTTCGGATACTACCGTTTTTTTTTATATTTTTAGCATGTAAATTATTAGTAAATTCAATGGTTAGCCTATTATTCTCTAACCTTCTGGATGATGAAATCACGAAGCTGGAGCGCGTCGTAGCGACGTTGAGCAACCTCCGTTGTCTCCGCGCTATGAACCTCACACTTTGATCGCTGACTACCCTCATTTCACACCAAATTACATACAAAGGCCAACATATTCTGACCTCTCTCTACCTATCATAACCAGGGTGTGATGGTCCGTCTTATGCTGGTTTTGGCTCCGGTTATGTGCATTGTATCTGGAGTGGCCGCTTCGAGTCTTTTGAGTCTTCACGTGAAGGACATAGAGCCGAAAGTCGAAAAACCAGAGAAAAAGAAGAAGCATGAGAACAATTTGGTCTTCCGCGCTGAGGTAAGAAAAGAGTCACTATTATTACTAATCTACAAAACAGATCTCTTCTATAATAGTAAATAATTATCTTGTGTGAATATTTCATATTATAGATAATATTATACAGGTGAATTATTATTCAAATGGGCATGGCTTGGGGAAGTAAGAGGATGTGGGATGAAACTAACTACACAGAATATGTTATAGTTATGCGGTCAACTTCGTTAAAGAATGGACAAAAATAGTCACATTTCATTTTAGCCAATACCATTTTGAACTTTTTTTTTTATGGGAATGAATGACGTGACGAGCTGGTCATTCACCTGATGTTAAGCAATACGGCCGCCCATAACAGTTGCAGTGTCGCTCGGAACTTTAAAATAATAAAGTTTTGCGTGACACTGCACTGCGCACATCATCCTGAGACATCACACAGTCTAGTAATCAGATTACTACACTGTGTAATCAGGTCATAAAGTCTCATTTGCCCAGTAATTTCACTAGCTACAATGCCCTTCAAACCGGAACACAGTAGTGCTTGCACACTACTGCTTGGCGGCAGAATAACTGGCAAAGCGGTGGTACCTACCTAGACGAACTTTGCAGAAAAGTCCTACCACCTAGTAAAACGAGACGTGCTAAAAAGAGACAAGTATTGCGTTTCAACTTTCATTTTTGATAATAATTTGTCTCTGACGTCATTTGAGACCGCCTCGCGGCAAAAAATCCGCCATTTTCTGGTGGAATTTTGAGCTAGTACGTCTGTCGTCAACTAGCGTCAACTGTCAAACGCAGTAAACAATCAAATGGGGCGGAGTGGGGCGCACCATATTGTGGTGAAAAAATGCCGCACGTCACGTGACCTAGTTTCACATCTTCTTACTTCCCTCATCAAAGGTTTCTACATACAAAATATAACTCCCCTATTATCCATGTATAATATTTCGTTACAATGCAAAAGTAGTTTCATTCCGAGTTACAAAATGTTCATAATAACTATGCACATAAACTGCGTACTGACACAGTTAAATCCATACATTTATGCGTCTCTACTGGTTTCAATCAAGTTACACGATCGCCTAGCTGTTCTCCATACAAAAATCTTATAAAACATAACATTCAGTTTATTGATTCGACGTCATCTTAAACATATAGAAGAAAATCATGTATAAATAGTAATGTTGTAATATTTTTAGGTGCATGTTAATGTTGACAAACTAATGTTAATTATCTATCTTCCTCTATTCTAATGTTGCGTGCCCGACAGGGTCCATGATGAGCTGTAACTACGTAAACGAACATCTTTAAAAACATTGCGGAATGCAAATAAACAATTGAATTGAATTGATATAATAATTTTTTCAGGAATAATTTTTTTTTTAATTTTCTTGCCCCAATTACAAATATTTTAAAATATGGAATAGTATTAGAATATCGCACTACTTCCAGATTTTTCTCGCGAGTTCTTGGGAACTTTTCTAGTTTGTACTTTACACGTTTGTTATGATATGTTAATCCCGATCCTACAAATAGAAAGTATTTTAGTAAATGTAAACTTAAACATAATCCCACAGGTGGGCGCATTTTTCGTGATGGTCCTGGGCTGCCTGCTGGTATCGTACGTGTTCCACTGCACGTGGGTCACCTCGGAGGCGTACTCCTCGCCCTCCATCGTCCTGTCGGCGCGTGCGCACGACGGCGCCAGGATCATATTCGACGACTTCCGCGAGGCTTATACCTGGCTCAAGATGAATACTGCTGAGGTAAGACGACATTCTTATTTTTAGGGGTGCATGTCTTAGGATTAGCAAGTTGAAATAGCAATGGGCATGCACAAACACAAACTGACAATCGATGGGGAAGGAAGTAGGTTCTGGTTCTCGAGTGGCAACCAAGAACCGGGAGACTGACCCCCGTATTCCAAAACATTTCTCCAAAAATCCTTCACTTGACTTCTACTTAACTTTGAGGGAAACTCAAAATACATCGCGACGTACCTTGAGTTGACAATTACTTCGCTTCTCTCGTGTGAGAAAAATTGACGCAGAAATGTCAAGCTGGTTATTTATAGTCAACTAAAAATACCAAAACACAAAAATGAGGTTGATTCGAGGTTGAGTCGAGTGGAGTAATCTCGAGGTAACGTCTTAGAATATGAGGGTAAGCGTAGGCCGGGCTCCCCGCTAGGTGAGAGAACCTTCTTCCCCAATGGTTGTTAGTTCTACGAGAGATGTAGTCCGCCCACTGCCACTTTAACTTGCCAATTCTGAAAGCTATATCGGTGACTTTAGTTCTCTTTTTTTATAAAGGTATATTTACCGTTATGTATGCCTACTTTTTTTTATTACATGCTTTATTGTTGTTGTTGCGAATAAATTCATTTTATTTCCTCCTGCCAGCATCTAAGCGGGCCATTCGTCACAGTCTCGTATCCTGCAAGCGACCTTGACTCAATAGTTTATCTGTTCCACAAAGTTATAAAATATAGTATTGATCCACAGTGCTACCGGCTTGTCGTCATCAGTCCAATATGCTCCCACTGGTGGGTCTTGCAACTTCCCTCACATGAAGTGAGTGTTGGCCATGAAGTCGTCCACTACTGAATATAGGCCTCGCGCACAAAGCGCCACTTTGAGCGGCTGCTTCTCTACCGCAACCATCGACGCCCAGCGGTCTAAGAGAGCTGTTTTGATCATATCTTTGCTCTACATAGCACTGCGTTTTCCTCGTGCGTTTTATTACAATAGATTTATCTGCCAAAAAACAAAATTGGACAGAGAATTTTTACAGTTTTTACCATATTATTGTAGTTGTACAGCATTTTTACAACAACTGAACTTCAACACGCCTTAAATCTAATAAATTACTTCAAGAATAATAAATAATCATGTAAGCTGCAATTGCTGCAAAGCTAATTTTATTGCCCGTTTCCAGGATGCAAAAGTGATGTCATGGTGGGACTACGGCTATCAGATAACGGCTATGGCGAATCGAACGGTGATAGTGGACAATAACACGTGGAACAACACTCACATCTCCCGCGTCGGACAAGCCATGGCCTCCACTGAGGACAAGGCTTACGAGATCATGCAGGAGTTGGATGTGGACTATGTGCTCGTCATTTTCGGAGGACTCGTCGGGTATTCTTCTGATGGTAAGTTAGTCCGAACTAAGTCTAAGACTGACGTAAATAAAATAAAAGTTTAAAAAAAACCATGAACAAACAAAAACAGAACAAAACAAGAACCACTAGTGAAATACTTGCACAGGAATGGAACAGATGGCGTGAAGGAAGGGAGACCTATAATCCTCGTTTATCCATATAAACGAGGATGATAGGATAAACAAGGATTATAGGCCTCCCTTTCTTCGCAGAAGAGCCACCGAAGTCTTTCTGAGGAAACATTAACTTTTCGTTCAGATTTTGGACTGTCAGCCCTTGGGTGGAAAAGCGTAACCGACCCTCTATGGGTGCGTTCCAGTAGCTGCTTAGAAGGCCAAGAAAGAAAAAACGATCACATTCAAACTGTCAAAAGACGCTCACAGTGATCACTTTTATTGCTAGTGGAACGACTTTTTGTGATCGAAAATATCAAAAATAATGCCAACTACAAAAAAACGCTACTAAGTATTTAATTTTAAGAATATCGGTTTCGTACAACAGTAATTATTTGTACATTATGTTAAATAGTTCTCATGTAAGTGAAATATTTTCTTATGAGAAATAAAGTTATCCCTAACCTCAACTAGAACCCTATATTTATAGAATATTTAATCGATAGTCTTGACAACGAGAGTTACCACGTGATTGACGTAATATCCCCATTCCTCAGACATAAACAAGTTCCTATGGATGGTGCGTATCGGCGGCAGCACGGAGCGCGGCGCGCACATCCGCGAGGCGCACTACTACACGCCGGCCGGGGAGTTCCGCGTCGACGCAGACGGGGCGCCCGCGCTGCTCAACTGTCTCATGTACAAGATGAGCTATTACAAGTTCGGCCTTGTCTACACCGAGGGCGGTGAGTTTATACAACGTCACCTTGAATTGGTGTGTTACCCCGAAAGGGTGGACCATGATAGTCCACAAGCTGTAAGAGCCTTACTTGAAACTGCGTGTTTCCAAACCGCCATAGTAAAAAATAAATCCACTCTAAAAATTGCACGTGCGATCCCTAGATACTATAAATACATTTCCACACATTTACAAATACATACACAGGTCGTTAAACTCATATATGTGCATTCGGTCAAGGGCGAAGTTCAACCACCCAGTTGCGCTAGGGCTATCTTCGAACATAAACTTTACATGGCATTTCTTCAATGAAAAACTATTAATTTAGAAAAGTCGTAGAAGAAACATTGTCCTTGGAGTGTAGATTTACCCACTTTCGGAATAATATACCAATTCAAAATCAGATAGTATTGTAACAGTGACCGCTGCTCAACTGTCTCATGTACAAGATGAGCTACTACAAGTTTGACCTTGTCTACACCGGGAGTGGTGAGTTTATATTGTAACCGTTAGTTTTGTGCTGTGAGTGGTGAGTTTATATTGGGATAGTTCGTTTTATACTGAGGGTGGTGAGTTTATATTGGGACAGTTGGTTTTATACTGAGGGTGGTGAGCTTATATTGGAACAGTTCATTTTATACTGAGGGTGGTGAGTTAATATTGGAACAGTTCGTTTTATACTGAGGGTGGTGAGTTTATATTGGAACAGTTCGTTTTATACTGAGGATGGTGAGTTTATATTGGGACAGTTGGTTTTATATCGAGGGTGGTGAGTTTATATTGGGACAGTTGGTTTTATACTGAGGGTGGTGAGTTTATATTGGGACAGTTCGTTTTATACTGAGGGTGGTGAGTTTATATTGGGACAGTTCGTTTTATACTGAGAGTGGTGAGTTTATATTGACAGTTGGTTTTATATCGAGGGTGGTGAGTTTATATTGGGACAGTTGGTTTTATATCGAGGGTGGTGAGTTTATATTGGGACAGTTGGTTTTATACTGAGGGCGGTGAGTTTATATTGGGACAGTTCGTTTTATACTGAGGGTGGTGAGTTTATATTGGGACAGTTCGTTTTATACTGAGGGTGGTGAGTTTATATTGGGACAGTTGGTTTTATATCGAGGGTGGTGAGTTTATATTGGGACAGTTGGTTTTATACTGAGAGTCGTGAGTTTATATTGGGACAGTTCGTTTTATACTGAGAGTGGTGAGTTTATATTTTGACAGTTGGTTTTATACCGAGGGTGGTGAGTTTATATTGGGACAGTCGGTTTTATACTGAGGGTGGTGAGTTTATATTGGGACAGTTGGTTTTATACTGAGGGTGGTGAGTTTACATTAGAATTCAGATACACTAGTCCAGTTTGGCAAAAACACCTACAAAACAATGAGGAAGGTAGATAAAGCCGCTTCAAAGCGTACGTGTGTGCACTGGGGGTGAAAAATAAGCTTAGCTCGCTCCGGGGTTTTCCGAACTTCTGGATAATTTTATAAACTTGTATGATACTAGTTAATCGTGTATTTCCGGTATAGGTCGGCCGCCTGGGTTCGATCGCGTGCGAGGCGCCGAGATCGGTAACAAGGACTTCAACCTCGATGTGCTCGAGGAGGCCTACACTACCGAACACTGGCTTGTGCGCATTTACAAGGTAAATACATAATAAACATATACATACCTGACATGCCACTCAACGCTCGGTTGCTAGCAACGGTGTCGGTGCTCATTAGATTTACAATTTTTTTTCCGTTTGAATTGGATAGCCTCTATGGTGTAGTGGTTGAGCAGGACGACTCATAAGCCGGAGGTGGCGGGTTCGATTACCGCGCAGGTCAAGTATTTGTGCACAGAAAAAAAGGTGTTGATTAAAACACTGTTTTAAACTTTCACAGTTGTTCACTACATTTTTAATAGTAGGTACTTACGAGATCTTTACCGTGATTAGAATAGAATCATTTCAGTGTTCCCGATATTTTGGCACAGTTACATGCACCATGTTCACAGGTAAACTGAAGATGCGGGTGGATGATAAAAAAGTAAAGATCCCGTAAGTTCTATTAAAACTGAAGCTGTTGATTGTCCAAATAAATATTAAAAAAGACCATACTTCATAGGATCATTTCTATAGCCCAGATAATATAATATTGGGGGTCTAGCAAAGATCCAAAACGCTAACGCTAAACGCTAACTTCAAAAATGTATTGAAATGACATTAGCTACGGAAAAGTAAGCGATTTCCGAAATGTCATTCCAATACATTTTGGAGTTAGCGTTTGGCGATAGCGTTAGCGTTTTGGATCTTTGCTAGACCCCCTGGTTCTTCTCAAGACAGGTATAAGCCCAATTAAAATAAAATATCTTTCCCGATGTCCAGGTGAAGCCGCTCCCTAACCGGGGCGTATGAGCAAGGTCCCTCTGATCGCTAGCCCGGCGAGTGGCGCGGCTCCACGTCGGCCGCCGCCTGCTACACGACCTGCGCCGACACTACTACGGGAACACCACGGTCAATCTCGTCATGTGAACAGTGATAGTGCGGTGGACACCTAGTACTAGTTGATTCCAATGTGAAGTGTGATTTCAAACTTAATCGCGGCTGTGAACCTAACTACTTGCTGCCGTGCACATCTAATTGTGATACTGCACCCGACTACAGTCACAATTGCCCGTGCATCCTGGAATGGAACCATTCTCGATCGTGCACTGCAGTTTTTGAATAAAAATTTGTCAAACACGGCTTTCATTGCGGCTGCGAAGTTGGGGCGAAGCTCTGCGCAGTATCAAATGAGACAAAAACCAGCACAAAAACCAGCGAACCCAAGGGGTAACTTAATGTTTCATACAAATCTTTTACTATAGGTACTAATTACTAGTAGCTACAGTTAATTAATACACATTAGAATAGACTCGTACTAGGGGATTGTAGAGGGTTGGGGATGATTTTTCAATGACTTATTTATATCATAGTGGTGTATGATTCACTCTATTAGTGGTTCATTAATTTGCTAAAAAAATTCACTGAACATTCCAAACAATTTGGGTTCAGTTTAAAGTATCCCATATCCAGTGCCAAGCCAATATGTACTGACACTAGATGTGAATGTTTAAAATGATAAGTGATTGAGTAAACATCCTCGCTTGGCTCATGGTGTAAGGCGTCTGATCAGAAAACAAAAAACTTTTAACTTGTAAGCAGCAAGTAGGGAAATATAATAAATTCCATAATAAATAAAATAAGGCATAAATATTCATTCATCATCACGAAACAGTTTTAAACCATCTGTAGTGTTTTGAGGAAGAAATTTTAAACTAGGTGTAACTTTTGTAATACTTGAAAGATGTGCTTAAATAACATGTATTGTATAAAGTGCAGTGTGTACAATGGAGATGTTATGCTTTTCTAATTTTTGTGAATCAAACACGCGTGTTTTAACTTAAAAGTATGAACCTTACAGAATATGTTTAGACTGAAGATGTCTTAGATTTTTTACATATTTAATATAGGCACATAGTAAATGTAGCATAGTGGTCATTCACTTAATATATCTATATCTCCTTTTAGTATTTTAAAGTATAAAACGCACAAACATAAGTCACAAACTTTCCAATGTAGCCACCACTTGGAAACCGTTTTGTAAAATTCATGACATTACACTAAGATCTTATATATTAGCCATTGATAAAGATGTAAAAATCATTATTTTTATGTGAAAATAAATTTTAATAATTCTTAAATGTTGTCCTTAATTTATCAGTACCGTAAACGTAATAAGCTAACAACGTAACAAGTTGGTCAAGTGGCAAAAATGGGCAGCATTTGGCGGACCAGCAGCCAAAAAAAAACTGCAAATAACTTTTAGTCTACTTCTTCTTCACTCTCTGAGCAGTCTTCCGGATGAAAGGTGTCGTCATTATTGTTGTGAGGATTGGGAGGATGGAAACGCTTCGGTTTCCGCCTCTTCCGCAGCTCTGCAGGCTGGGGACCAACCTATAATAGTTTGTATGATCAATTGAAGAAAAATGTTCTATCATGGTGAAAATTGAGTTGAAACAATTCTAGCAACGCTGTTACATTTGATAGTAAGACAGGCAGTCAATTGTTAAAAAAATCGAAATCTTTTTCGTAGCATGAGCTTAAAGATATGCTGCCCCAACCCCACCTAGTGGCATAAGTGTCAGATGGAATTACCTGTTGGACCATCACATAAGCACCATTCCCCTCAATAAATGCTTCCTTGAAAGCTTTATGCAGTGGCTTTTTCTTGAAGACTGCACATTGTTCCCTTAGAATGTCAACTGAACCTTCTGGCATATCTAACAACATAAAATTTAAATAATTAGTTGTGTTGTGCATAATTTTATTTACTGTTAACTAAAAAGAAAAATAACTTTAATTAAGTCACCTATTTCAACAAAAGTGTACTGTTTAGGTCTGATGTCATACACGCGATAGTCCAGCATAAGAGTGACTGATATCTGGCTTTCATCAGGATCATTTTCATTTTTGGCTGCAAAACTTATCTCAATATGAGAACCATCTAGGATCTTAAATAATTGTGCTTCCATGATTAACATTTTCTGAAACAATATATAAAGGAATTTATAAATTAGGTTGCATTGTTTTAGTACTATTTCTTTTTATAGGCCAACTCATAAGGCTTTTGGGCTTAGATACCGTAAACCCAAACGCTAATTAAAAATAAATGGATTAAGAAAAAACTGACTGGATTTTGTATTGAAATTAACCAGGAGTAATCATACTAATGTTGCGACTAAAATTAACTGTATCTATCTACAGAATAAGGAAAAAATTCATTTCCCAATTCGGATACATACAAATAAAATAAACAATTTTCATTTCATATTCTCATTACACTCTGAACTTCTACATATTTTAGTATTAAAATTTAGTATTAAAAAGTGTGATTTATTTTAAATAGTATGTAACTGACTGTAACTAACGAATTTTATGTAGATTTCTTTCTACATATTGTAGGGAGATTCAATTAAGTGTATATTAACTCAACAACAAAGGGGGAAGCTGCAGCAAAATTTGTAATTGGCAAACCTACTTTTAGAAGACTAAACTGCTCCAATCTTTCTTGCTCCAATCTTATTGTAGGGAGATTCAATTAAGTGATTATTAACTCAACAACAAAGGGGGAGGCTGTAGCAAAATTTGTAATTGGCAAACCTACTTTTAGAAGACTAAACTGCTCCAATCTTTCGTAGTAGGCCACCAAGGCTTTTTCAACTCCAACCAGGCACTCGGGCAGCATCAGATTCTCAAAACCGTCCAACACCGCAGTCAAGTTAAACCCAAGTGGTAGGGAAGACTTTGATACTTGTTTGTCTCCTAAAAGTAAGGAACACAAGTATGTATAATATACTAGTTTCATTTGATTGTAAACCAAAATATAAACGGTACTGAGGATAGTCCAATAATTATATTTTTATATCTCATCCATTCAGTCATCAGGATAGAATTATGTTGTTACTTTTTGGTATATGTACATTCATATAAAATGAAGTGGCCAAATTCTCCTGGAAGAACATTTTTAGACTAAGAATAATTTGTTTCAAGAAATAAATAAGTTTTATCTTTATTATTACAAAAATATTATGTTTATTGCTATACTGTAGGTATAGCAGTATAAAACATTTATGTTGGGTACCCTAGATAATGTTATACCAGAACATGTGCATAAATAGTAAAAAGATACACAAACCATTCTTCATATCAATTCTCAGTCCATGTATAAGCTCATGCTCAGAGTTGTGTTGCATATGGTACACAATTGCACAGTGGTCATCAGCTACATATGACTGTACTTCTAAGCCTGATAACCTTGACATGAGTTGTATATCTCGTTTCAGTCTTTCCACTGAATTTGTGAGGACTATTTTCTAGAATCAAACAAAATATACATAATGAACATATCAGTTACTTGCATACAAAATTATGCATAGTAATAAAGTAAGAGCAGCAGAAAATAACAGGACTTGTACTATTTGATAAGACAAAGTATTTTTTTTATTATTCACAATCAACATGCTTTCTCTAACAAGGTCACCACTTCATCTCAAGTGATGCCATACACCACCTTTCTTCTAGAGACTGGTCTACTTCTTCTTCTACTTCCTCTCATGTAGGCAAGTGGTCAGCCCTGGTGTCAGAATTTTTAAGCCACCCAAAGGCTTCTGACTTGGCTTAATGGCTATTGTTTTACGACAACAGCAGATTAGATTTTCAATATTTACCTCTGGTCTAACAAAGAGTTCGGATTTCTTTTTCACAGCTGATGGCTTACACCTATGGCTGTTCCTCTGGTGCTCAAACAGTAAATTTTGCTTCTCAGCAATTATCTGCTCCAACTGTTGAATCTCTATTTGCAACTCATCACATTCATCAGGAGGTCGAGTCACTGCTGAACATGAAAAAGGTGTACTTACTATACATTGCATATGCACAATACGCCCCATGCGGGACGTCAGTACAGGCCTCACCACCCCCAATTACAATTATAATACATTCAAATGTTAACAAAAGTTGTAGTTGAATTGTCGTTAAGGACTCTGCCGCCCCATGTTTGGCACAAAAATATAGTACCATCATTACAAGAGAGGAAGACAGTATAATATCAAAAATTATATGTATAGCAATTATAATCAAAATACTAAAGGATATTTTATATTATTATTTACTTTGGTACTTATATTCATTGTTTAATTAAAAAAATGAATTTAGGATTCAGCTTATGTGAACACTGGGTAAAAATTGCCTTTGAAAAGTATGTTTTTTAGCTTCCCAATTTCCCTGCTTATTGTATATACTTTTATTGACATTTCGAAGGGACTGTAAGTTGGAAGGTTGGTGTACTAACTGGTTTTCGCAAGTACCATAATATTATTATTTTATTATTGTTGTTGATTAGCTCAGCCAGTTGCGCCAGTGGCTGTGCGATAGTGTTAGAATTTTTAGGACGCGCCAGGTAAAATATCATTGAGCCGCCCTGACTTGGTCACGTATCTATAAGTGGTAGTAATTTTTTATAAGTGGTGATCGAACGCTGAAGCCTGAACGCAGCGATCGTTGCGGCTTTTACTGATCGGGAGAAAGGCTAGAGTTCAGCTACGCTACTTTATGTATAAATTAATCAATGTACCTAAGCACCTACTCCAAAGGTGCGTCAGTCGTTAAGAGCTCAACGGATTTTGTATAATGGTTTGTATGTAGTAGGTACTTTACTTACCTCCCCTTCTAAATAACGTCGTTATCTTGATCTGCTTCTGATTCTTAGTCATTTTATTTTAACAAATTAACAACAACAACAACCTGCGATTTGATGTGTTTTTCTCTTTTCGGAATTCGGTTCGGAATTGAAATACAAACGGAAAAGGATAATATTGCCAAGTGAAGAAACAAGAAATGTGCCAAAGAGTTTATGTTACCCACTTTTTGTTAGAACCGATTGTATACACCACTATTTTTTAATTACCAGAAAAAAAAATTCAGCAGTATCTGTTGCTGGTACTCAACACATCCATGCAGAAAAAAAAACACGATGCAAAAAAATATCCTACAAAAACATCAATCACTGCGTCAATTCACAATTTCACACACAAAAATGAATTCTCGCCATTTCGTTCAAAAATAAGACATCCTCCATTCATAAACAACTTGACAGGCTAACTTCGGGTGGCCCCGATCGACGTGCCCCGACCGAATCATTGGTCATCCCGAACGTCAGGTAGGACGCGCCGCAATTCCCGCGCACCGCGCCCCCGCCGGTCTGTGTCGATGTCGAACCAAAAGTAAACAAATCAAATGCGCTCGCGCTGACGTTAGTGTTAATTGTTTAATTTTAATGTAATGTATACCTAGAAGTGTACCTTACCTACGTACAGTTCTTTTTAAGTGGTGTACGTGATTATGCCAGTGGGAAAGTGTAGTGTTGAAAGAGTGAAGTGACATTTTAACGTAATTACGCAGTAACTGATCTGGAATCTGGAAACGTCGGGGACACGTACATATTTTTGATTTGTACCTAAGTTGATTTGTAAATTAATGCAGTGTTGTGTATATAAATAAATAAATAAATAAATAAATATGTGTGGACATTTCACACAGCGCCATCTAGCCCCAAACTAAGCATAGCTTGTACTATGGGAACCAGATGACTGATACAATACTTATATACTTTTTTGTTTGTAAATACATACATAGAATACAATATAACACCCAGACGCAGAACAAACATCTATGTTCATCACACAATGTTTGTTCCGGGTAGGAATCGAACCCACAACCCTCAGTTCAGAAGGCAGGGATACTACCAACTGAGCTATCGGGCCCGTCAATATCAATCGTTGTACTTACTGTATGTTTATTCTAACTTGTTTTAAAACTATATTTCATATTTTTTTTAGAATTGCTTTCCTATCTACCCACATTGTTTTTATCTGAACCAAACATGCGATAAGGAGAGGTGAAGGTTTCGAAAAGCGAGAAAGAGTAGGTGCCACTACTCACACCCATTATGTCCATTCATTCAACACAATTATTATTGTAGGTACGTAGTATTTTTCTTGGTAACCATGGTTTATGGAAATATTTCCGGAAACTTCAACTTTTAATAACTTTTACATTATTGGGTATTCTATTATTTTGACATACATACAATGCCTTGCCTCCTTGCCGATTTTTTTTATTTTTGGTAATTAAAAAATAGTGATGTATAAAAAACGCAGTTATTTATAAACCGTAATTTTATTATAAAATGACAATTCGTCGTCAGATTATTTTTTCATTATTTATAGATAGTTGTGTGTGCCCAGCGGTGAGTTTATAAACAAATGGTTTTATATAAACGATACTTAAAAATAATCAATGTATCGTTCATTGACATTGTGTCTATGACTGACACTTTGGTGACAAAAAAACATAAACATCGGCATCGTGCAATCATCAGACAGAAAATGCTCAATGAAAATAAATTAATTTGCTTCCTATTCATTCCCATGGAATGAAATGGAAGCGAACGCAATTGTACATAGCATCATGAATTTTATATCAAGTTCCCTAGAGTTTGGCGTTTACAAGCCATTCAGTCTTCTGACTTATGCAGTGCAAGTACGGATCTTTGGTTCGACAAATATATCGAGTCGATAAATAGATTTTATTTATCGATCTAATCGGTAACTCGTAGCATGGATCTAACATCGGTAATTCTTGTCGTCGTCTTTCGAACGCTTTATTTAGTCGACATATTATCGATCATTCGTTCATAATTCTCACAGAGTAACTTTATTTTACGGAAAATTTCACAGATTAGGCAAAAAATTGGAGGCTAAAGAAAATAGGTTAGACATTCATTCGTGAAAAACACCTACTTGAACAATTTATTCTAATAGGTACCTTTACATTTTTATGAAATATTACAGAAAATCCATTATTTTCATGTGAAATCCGATTAATTATTTAAGAGGAACGACATAATAATAATATTGGCCGAAAGAACTTTACCTAATTATTCAGTTGCAAATATTTTACAACCGTATTATTATATTAGATACGTAGGTAGTGCTTAGTTGATAATATGATAGTAAACACATATGAAACTTGGAATAGGTGTTTAATACTCTTTCATTTATTCATGCAAAAACTACTTTATGGATTTGGCCACCAGTAACTACTCTCCTATCCCTTGCAGTGCAAGGGACCATGATGTAACTGCTCGTGAGATTTTGAACAACTGCTTGCATCAAATTCTGCACAAGCTTGCTTGTAGTCCTTTGACCAGTGCAAAGTTGTGTTCTTGACCCATACACCTTTGGTAACTGGCAACGACGCGAGCGTAAAAGCGTACCGTACACCCATACAGACCTACAACAATGAATTTCCATGTATAAGTAGGATAAAATAACAATAATTAGAATAAGTATAATTTTAGCAAATAGTTTCCGGTTTGGGAAGTACTTACTAATTACTATAACATTCACGGGCAGTCCATTTGATCGGCTGCTTATAGATCGCTCTGAACAACTTGAATAACGGCGAGGGAAATTTCTTTATGAATTCTAAACAGAATCTCAAACTGTTCGTTAGGTAGGTCGAGAGA
Source organism: Ennomos erosarius (assembly GCA_963580505.1). Classification (NCBI taxonomy): domain Eukaryota; kingdom Metazoa; phylum Arthropoda; class Insecta; order Lepidoptera; family Geometridae; genus Ennomos; species Ennomos erosarius. The sequence continues at coordinate 2,819,424 of OY756978.1, read as the reverse complement.
ATTATTGGCATCTCTTAGGCACCGCCTATTGATTCTCAAGACATCTCGACGCTTCCATTTTTCGGCTTACAATATTAAAATATAGCCAAAATCCAGTTTGAAAATATTATAAATTGGTTATCGAGCAACTATAGAAACCCGATAAAATTCGATAAGTTTGACAAGATTAAACCGATGACAAATGTCAAAAATTAGATCCATGCGTGGTTTAGTCGACATAGAATGACATGATCGTTAAGATTTATCGAATTCATATCGAAGTAGATAAAATACATTCCGTGCTACCGATTACGTTTTATCGAAACTTTATGTCAAATTTGACGTGAAAATTCGTTAAATATATCGATCGGAAGATCGGTGCTTGCACTGATGGTCAGATATAGCCACATCTGGCTAACTTGGCAACACTGGAAACGGTGGTTATACCACAGACTAAAAAGTAATGTTGACGTCTAGAGAAGTTTGACTTTTATATGTGTGACTTTCTTATATTTTGGCTCCACACAATCCACACAGCGAAGTAGTATCATACACTGTACCAAGTAGTATATTTAGCTAGTGTCAAGTATTGTAATTTTTCTTCATGTTATAGAAAATTTCATGTAAAGTGATATAATGTGGTGAAACATGATTTTTCGTGTTTCCAAAATTCCATAGAAGCTTCTACTAAAGTTGCCACCACTTTACTGGAGCATGACTTAGACTGCACTAGGACTACCTGACATAGACTGGACTATGACTAAGACTTGACTTTACGTGATATATTCTTTAACGATGAAAAATTACAATACTTGACACTGGCTAAATACACTATGTGTGGAGCCAAAATGTAAGAAAAAAAAACTAAATTAAATGACCGATGGCGTTGTACGATGAATTGATAGCCAATAATTATTTATATATTTATTAGGCCATGCAATAAATAAATTCTCTTTATAGGCCATCTTATACTTATAGTACAAGAGTAAGGTAGGGTCGGAACATGAAAATATCACTGGGACATGCAACAATTTTATTGTTTCCATTGACACAATTATTCCATATACAGGGTTACAGGAAAAATCGTGCTAGATCCATTAAGGGCGTGGAGTACCCATCATTTCAGACTTATTTCACTATGAAACACTCTAGCCTAAACTTAACTCTTTTCCAGATATTCGACTTTTAATTTTTTTATTGAAAATTGCCGTTTTTTAGGCTACAAAATTTAATTTTGTTTATTTTGTGTGTGTGTTATTACTATTATTATTGCATTTTTATATGTGTAATAATATGCTTTAGGACGTCAATCATTAAAATAGTACATAAGTTAATTGAATAGGCCGTAGTAGACAAGTGAAAGTTAAGAAATAAACAAAAAAATTATAAACTGTATTGTTCTCTAAAGGATATCTAAAAAAAATATCATGGCAGTAGTTCGGCAAATGTGTTTTAAAATATCTACGTTTCATCAGCTATCTAACGAGGTATAATAATCTAGGATTTTATTCAAATGCATTGAAAAAAAATTAGTTTCATAGGCGACAGTGGAGAAGAAAATTTATACTTAGCCCTAAAAAGTAAAATAAAACAATAGGTAAGCATGCAATGTTAGTTATTAAAGGTTTTCACATAAATTTTTCTTATTCTACAGTTCATGTTCAACATGGCCGTCTCTATTTCTGATACATTGTCGCATCCTTCTACGGAGACCAGTCTTCACTACTCCAGTGGTCAACGTGGTCCTCATTTTATTTGCTGCATCCACAATCCTTTCTCTTAAGTCTGCCACAGACGAAAGTGGATTTAGCTCGCTGTACACAAGACTTTTCATGAGCCCCCATACACGAAAATCCATGGGGTTAGGTCCAGACTCCTTGCTGGCCATGGCAACGGCCCACCTCGTCTAATCCATTTGGTTTGGTAATTTGTGTCCAGCCAGTCTCTGACACTTCTCCTGAAATGGGCAGGGCAGCCATCGTGTTGGAACAACATGTCCCTGATCAGGTTGAGTGGCAGATCATCCAGCATATCACTCAAGTCTGCTCTCAGGAAATTTTCGTAGCTTTCCCCATTTACATTATCCGGGAGAAAGTAAGGTCCAATCAAATGATTGTATATTGGGATTCCTTAGTTATTTTGGGGCCCAGTAATGGGTGGGCCTTGTGATAGTTAGTTATGTCATCTTTATCAAATTTGAACTCATTCGTTCACAAGATATTTCTTAGAAAATCTGGGTCTTCTACGTCAGCATTTAGCATAAATCTGCAAAAGTCCAATCTTCTCGCAGGGTCTCAAAACAGAGCCAGTTTCTTGAAGTCTTCGATAAGCTCTGTCAAGAACGGCCACATCCGGCACTCGACGACCGGGGTAGCGAGTTATGTATTCGTTGCGAGCTTGCGCAGACACACAATCGCAGTATCCGTAACAAATAAGCATATCAGCATATTCCTCAGGTGTGTAGGACGTCATCTTCAACACTTCCGTATCACAGGTACAAATCAGAGTCCGGTTAACAAGCATAGTAATCACAAATCAGAAGAAATAGTCCAGAATCACAGCCAAGTCGAGAAATAGAGCAAAACGATATCACATCTACTATGTACGAAGCACAAAAGCAGTCTGACAACCAAGATACCGAGACCGTTAGAACTGCTATCTGGAGCGTTCCAACTATTTTTTTACACGAAATGTAATACAAACCCTAGATTATTATACCTCGTTAGAAAGCTGATGAAACGTAGATATTTTATAACACATCTGCCGAACAACTGCCATAATATTTTTTTTAGATATCCTTTAGAGAACAATACAGTTTATAATTTTTTTGTTTATTTCTTAACTTTCACTTGTCTACTACGGTCTATTCAATTAACTTATGTACTATTTTAATAATTGACGTCCTAAAGCATATTATTACACATATAAAAATGCAATAATAATAGTAAAAAGACACACAAAATAAACAAAATTAAATTTTGTTGCATAAAAATCGGCAATTTTCAATAAAAATATTAAAAGTCGAATATCTGGAAAAGAGTTAAGTTTAGGCTAGAGTGTTTCATAGTGAAATAAGTCTGAAATGATGGGTACTCCACGCCCTTAATGGATCTAGCACGATTTTTCCTGCAACCCTGTATATGTCTCTAAAAATTAATAAACATAATATGTACAAATTTACAAAATATACATTAAATAATATGATAATTTTAGTAATTCCACAGGCCACATTATGGCTTTGAATGAATTACCATCCTTCGACGCCAATAGATAACAATTCTTCTTTAGAGAGTCTTCCCTCATCCCATTTTACGCGTAATCTGAAAAGCAAATTAAATACTTAGAATACTCTTTTAGTATTATACTCTGATTATTATTTTAATTAAATTTATTATCACCACCTGTTATTGCTATTTAATTATTATTAGTGTCTTCGTCACTCAAGGTCTGGGCTGAAAATCAGCGCCCTGGATTCGTCCATGGCACATGCTGAGCTCAGACCATTTTGTACAGCACTGTACACAGTAACAACGTTTGCACACGGAAGCACAAACTAAGGTTTAGGTAGGTTATGTTATGTGCAAGTTTTGTAATTAGGAGGTTCCGTGTTCCGTGTCCTATGTTTTATTTGCTTAGCATACTCATTATTGTTATTCGTTGTTGTGTACAGTTTGTGCAAATAAAGTGTTTCTTTCTTTCTTTCTTTATTATAATAAAAAAAAAAACAAGATCAACCAAGACCACTACTGCCTTTTTGAAAACTAAAAGTAACTAAGATAACATGGAATCAGGGTACGCGGTGTCGCCACTCACCGACGGCTCGCCACAAAGCCGCCCCTGCGTTTATATTATTATTATTATTATGTTTACAATAATTCGACGGTTTATAAATAACCGCGTTTTTTATGAACACTCGGTTCTTACAAAAAGTCGGTGACATATATATATTACCTGTCCAGGTTATGACAGATAGACCAAAGCTCAGGCATGTGCTGTGGCCGCATTGTAGTAAGGAAGTGTGTCCTCCACAACTCTTCGAGGCGAAGCAAGCCACCGGTCTCCTTGAGGAAGTGTTTCACGACGATCTGACCGTGCGACTCCATACTGTAGTGCTCGTTCTCAACCCTGCAAATAAAATAAAAATTAAAAATATGTGTGGACTGGACATTTCACACAGCGTCATCTAGCCCTAAAACTAAGCATAGCTCATACTACGGGAACCAGATTACGGATATAATACTTACTTTATTTTTTAAACAGACACAGAACAAACGTCTATGTTCATTACACAAATGTTTGTCCTGGGTAGGAATCGAACTCACAGCCCTCAGTTCAGAAGGCAGGGTTACTACCAACTGAGCTATCAGGCCAACAAAATAATTATTATAACCCTTTTATAACCCAATAAACACTGGATAACATTACAGTGGAATACTTAGCTTAACAGGCAGGCTTAGCAGGTTTAATCTTTGCCCATTTCAAACCTAACAGAAAAAGACAAAACACTAAATAACTATTCACCACTATTATTATTAGTTATTAGTAAGAGTTGTGGCAAGGGGGTATTGCTTATTTACACGGGGAGCCCATGGATGTAGGAGGTAAGCAGCCGCTTAAGGTGGCGTTCTGTAGGAGAGGCCTATGTTCAGCAGTGGACTTCTTCAGGCTGATGATGATTGCTTACTTTCGGCACAAATTGCGAAACTATCGATAGTTACAAAGTAGATTTCGATAACATATTGTTTTCTTATTCACACTGGTATCTCGAAAATACAGTAAAAGTGAGATATCAATAGAAATGTGAGCTCTTTTCATAACTTGTCTACTACAAGACTCACATGATAGAGAGCTTGGCAGCCTCTGCTAGTATGGCTTCGGTGACGTCCTTGCGGTCGGTGTAGTGGTCCAGCACTACCGCTTCCAGTTCCTTCCTCCTCGCTTCAGGGACTACATGCTTGCCTGACCTGCTGTTGACCAGCGCACGCGCAGCCATGCGCACTTTCCTGAGTAACAGAATTGACAACATTTCTTTTTGGCACGCGGTTTTTTTTGGATTATTAAAATATACAAAATAAGTTAGATGAAAAATAACAATATGTTTTTAGGTATTTTTTCCGACAGCCAATGGGGAAGAAATGTTTTCGAGTGGCGACCACGTACCGGAAGACGCAGCGTAGGCCGCCCCCCACTCGGTGGACCAACAATCTGGTGAAAGTATTTCTTAGATTTTCGCCATTTGAACACATAGTAATAATTATTTAATTTTTTTTTATCTGGTGAAAGCTGCGAGGAGCCGATGGATGCAGGAGGCGAGCAGCTGCTCAAAGTGGCGCTCCCTGGGGGAGGCCTATGTTCAGCAGTGGACGTCTTCAGGCTAATGATGATGATGATGGTTAATGATGATGATGATGATGATGATGATGATGATGATGATGAGGTATTTTTCGATGGTTTTTAATGCATTTATATATAGAGTTTAGCCAGACAGAAAATATAGAAAACCTTGTTGTCAAAATGTTTTTTGATGACTGTTAATATCTACATAGACGAACTTTGCAGAAAAATTCCTACTACCGGTGTCTTCCCAGGTTAGCACGGACGGTAGACAAAATGTATGTTTATAAAAAGACCTACACTCCATCTATGTAATCCACTACCACCCAACCGATAGAATTATCAGCCAAAATTATCCGAATTTTCGGTTTTCAATCAGATTTTTACATTTTCATTGTAGCTCCCAGACGCATTCTTACATTAGACGGACATTAAAAAAATAAATAAATATGTGTGGACAATTCACACATCGCCATCTTGCCCCAAACTAAGCATAGCTTGTACTATGGGAATCAGATAACTGATGCAATACTTTTTTGTTTGTATGTAATACATACATAGAATACAATATAACACCCAGACGCAGAACAAACATCTATGTTCATCACACATATGTTTGTGCTGGGTAGAAAGCAAACCCACAGCCCCCAGTTCAGAAGACAGGGATACTACCAACTGCTATCGGGCCCGTCAATAGGTAAAAGAACAAGTAAAACCTGCTCTTGGTATCCTCGACAGTCCTCCCTTGGTTCTTGTTAGGCAACGGCGCCCGGCAGCGCACAGCCAAGCTCTCTCGCAGGCCCTGGTCGCGGATGTTGCTGCGCTGGTGGCAGGTACCGCATAGCAGGACCACGTCGTGGGACGAGTGGTCTTTCATTATGTCTGGGGCGACGACGTTTTTGTTTGATTAACTCTTTAAACTCCCCTCCCAGTGACCCGATATCGAATACACATGCATTGTTATTTAAATGTCATCTCAATGCTGGTATTTCTATTCTAGAGGTTAATGGCGCAACGAGGTAGTTGTTCGCTTGACGTTAATTAAGCTTTACAGCTACCCATAACAGTAGCAGTGACACACGGAAACTTTCCACGCAAGGATCCGGCCATAAATAGACATGTGACTACTATTAAAAATGAACAAGTAAATATTACTTTCATAAAGAAGATTAAAAATAATTGCAATAATTGAAAAAATAAGCAAAATCGGTAAATAAATCACAGAGTAATAAGCTTTTAAAGTTTCTACAGGAGGCATCTCCTGTCCCTTTCTCGCGAAACAGAGCGCCTCCACAGTTACTATGAAAAATCTACTCGTGACGTCACATGCCAAAGAGATTTTATGAAAAGTTACCACAGCTTAGTAACGAGGTACTATAACGACCTTCCTCTGACGTCACTGGCCGTTTCCGCTATCTCTTTCTCTTCCGGTTTTTAAAATGCTTGTTACTTGGGTATTTTTTGAGATATTTAATTTTTGTTTTCACAAATGTTTATCTTTTGAGGAAAATAATTAATTTATCCAAAAAAATTTTAGTTGTCATGCCTAATATTGTCATATGCCTTTGCCAAGGGCCACACATCTATTAGTGCAAGTATTTGGGACAGAAATGTGTCACGGTTCCAGATCCGTTATATATGCCCCTGGGCTTCGCCCTCTAGCTAAGGCTTTGGTCCTGATTTACAAACAATTGCACAGCTCGAACCAACCGATTTGGGAGGGTGTCTTCTATGGCTTAAGTGTGTACTAAAATCAACCCCCTAAGGGTGCCAACTGCCAAGAGGCGTTAAGGATACCAAGAAAGAAATAAAAAAGTATAATTAATTTTCTAACAAATTATGATAATAATATAAAACACTCTAGCACCCATGTAGGATACCCTGAGTCTGGGAGCCATAGGTACTATAGCTACTACACTAGCACTTTTTTATGCTTGAATAGGCTCACGTTTGATTAAACCTCACCTGATGATAACTGATGATGCGGTCTATGCTGGAGCCAGAAAGAAAATGCATAATAAGCAATGCTGCATAATAAGCAATGCTGCATAATAAGCTGGAGGTATATGTAGCAAGATACTTGGAGCCCTTACCAGGAAAAAACCTCCTATACTCTCTCGGCACGACATTCTTCCTGATGTAAGAGTCTTGTTCCCCACAGACTACGCACTGGTTCTTCTTCTCGAGCCGGTAATACTTGCCGACGTCACCGACCGACCGGCCCGCCGGCTCGAACCTGAGTCGGACGGTCATCGGAAACTCCGCGACTAGGTCTGCTAGACCCTTGCTTATGTACCTGAAGATACAACTGATACTATCAAAAAATACCGATAAAAACACGGTAACGGTGAAATTTACAGGATTTTTAGTTCCAGTATTTTATAAAAAGAAAATGTAAGATATACAACATACCCTTCATACTCGTACGTTTGTCGAAATTGTGTTAACTTACTGTAATTTGTTATCGTAGCAAATTATACTTGGACCCATGCTATTTTTGATATATCTCTGCAAGTTAACAAGTTAAAATGGCATTGGGCAGTAGACCACATCGCTCGTAGAACTGACAACCGATGGGGAAGAAAGGTTCTCGAGTGGCGACCACGAACCGGAAGACGCAGCGTAGGCCGGCCCCCCACTAGGTGGACCGACGACTTGCACCCCTACCGCGTAACTGATAATGGACTTCGCCTGCCATCCTGCACGCGCCAATTTACAACCCCTCCAGCAAGAGGGCACGCGATTACGATTGCCACCAGACTTACGCGGTAAGGCCACTGGTCAGAACCGAACTTCACTATGGGCGATACAATTATACATAATTATGGTGTAGATATAATTAGCTACCTACCAAGAAGCTTTCCCACTATCGCAAGTGCTTAAAAGCTCCCCGTCGGGCGCTTGCAGCAAACAGTTATCGTAGAAAGGTTTCGAGCGCCTGAGATGTGGATAGCGCTTGTTCCCTTTAGGGTCCTTGGGCTTTTTTAGCGTCTTACCGTTTCTCAAAACACTGAAAATAAATTCACAATCACTACTTTACACACTAAATTGACAAATATGACGAAATATTGATATGATTTATTTATTCTTGGTTTTTTAAAATTGTCCATTTATTAAGTCTTTGACATTATTGCAATTTTCATGAAACTCAAAGTTGAATTTCACTTGTTATGTATATAAAAGTATATTCAATAAAAACATAAGTTGAATTTATTTTTTCATGGTCATTCTGGCTTATTATATTAATAATTAATTAATTATTGTAAACTTATATATTTGGACGCCTTGGCAGGCAAAACATGTTGATCAGTTTAAACTTACAATTTATTGTACAGTTTTATATGTGGTTGCTCACTGAGGCTCAAGAGTTAAGTCTTTATACATACTTCACCAACCCTTACCTACTTTTACCGTCTGTTCTCTGTGGATTAACGTGCTTATAGTTGAAGTCTGCATACTTCGCACATACATCATCGAGCGAATCCCAAATATTTTCATCACAATCCGGTAAGCACCAGGCTGGTCTGTGGGAAGGCTTGTCCAACTCGTCCATGAGTTTGACAAATATACGGACGGCCGCGTGTGCATCGGATGCTGCGTAGTGTATTTGCGCCGGTGTTAACGTATCTGCATCCCAATCACCACACCGCAGCTGTAGATCAACAACTATCTCTGCAAATGTTGGCCTATCCGCCTAGCATACGCGAGAAAACTTGCCGTCGCTGTTAGAGTGAGACACTTAGGCGCTACCCATAGATTTATATATCAGGATATGCCCGAAGGAACATTTTATTTTGTCAAAATGGCGTGGGAAAAGTCAGCGCCATCTATTAGATTTCGCGTGAACTACGACAAGTTGAGAAAATTAGGTGCCTATCGCTGCCATTATGTCCGTCAATGTTTATGTTTACAATGATTATTCCAAATATAAATTCGATTATTTTGTTACAAAACAGAGTGTAATATTGAAAATATTGAATTACTTGAGGTAAGAAACTTGGTCTTTTTTTTTACTGCACTTTTGAGTATAGATTGTGCAACCCTTCACAATACAACTTGGCATATTTTGTTTGTGACATTCGACCGATGCCTTCTAACTTCAATCACAGACTGAGCGCTAGTGGATGCCAATCTGTGAAATTGGCTCCCATTTTGAAGCGACCTATAACCAGTCATTAGGCCTGTCCTTAATATATATGTCTATGGCGCTACCATAGTCTTGTCACGGTCTCTCACGAGAAAGTGTCGCAGTGCGCATGTTAGGCGACCTGGCCTTATAATGCGACAGCTTAATGTGCAAATATCTACGTCATTGAGTACCTCAATAGAATAGTCAATTCATTTCAAATTACCTTAAAACTCTTGTCCAATTCAACACCGAGTATATCCTTAGACAGATGAGCCAGTCCTCTTGCACTGTAGCCACATATCTCAGCAAAATGCCTCAAGTCTACTGTGGACAGTGTCCTAATGCCATGGTCATTGTGCAGGTAGTTAGCATCATTGAGAGGAGCCACACCAACTTTGTAAATACTGACATCTTGCAGTAAATTCTGGAATAGATGGTAAGATTTTGAAATGAAAGTCTTCGTAGCAACCTGCAAAGGTGTAAGTTTAGGTGAACCATAATCCAATCTCAAATACATTGAGAAGTGTACAGTACACTTTCTGATTTTCTACAAAAATGTTCATATGGATTTCCAGGTCATCAATTTAAAATAATATTTTGCTATTCGGTATACATTTTAAGAGTTTCAGATTTTTTAATGTGTGCCTTGCCATCTACCATTTAATAAGCACCTGATACACAATGCATTTTGCTCCCCTCTGTACTAACCCATGATGGACTCTATGTAAAACAACAACAACATACTTCAAGGCTATTCATTGTTGTGCTGTGCACCTTGGCAGAACATGTATCTTGGTGGACAGTGAATAAGACCTTTATTTGATCTAAAGAAACCAAATTGCAGGTGTATTTTAGTTTACCTAGCAGAATAGGGACAAGTACCAAGGGACTGGATGGAATTCTTCCTACACTTACTTTTAGCGAGGAAGGCACTGGATCTATAAGGTTAAGTCGGAACAGAAGGCAGAAGCCATCATGAGAGGATAGCTGTAACAAAGCCACGGGCTTTCTTCCCCCAGCCTTTGTAACCCACTCACAGTCAAATCCTATTGTGTTGTAGTCCATACTTCTCCTGATAAACAAAAAATTATGAAGTAACAATAACTCTGCTCGCTACAAAATGAAACACTCTGTTTATGTAGCTTCCAAGCCAAAACGGAGAACAAAGGTTAATTTGGATGATATTATCGCAAAGAGGTTGCTTAAGTACATTAGTATTACCATGGGGTCCCATCAGGTACTAACAAAAAATAGCCTGAACATGAAAAAAATGTAGTGATTATGTTGTGAGTGTTACTAGTTAGTGTCCAGTGTATTCATATGGCCCAATACTTAACCAAAACGCATTAAATGTCGCTTGATAATTGTGTTATGCCGAAATAAAATAATTCGTAAAATAGCCTGAGTTATTCCATTGTATGGGATGAGGCATCTGTATTCTGTACTGTAGGTATTATAGTCCCTTCGCTTAGGGTAAAAATAGTTCACTTTGTTATACCAGCACCAAATTTTAGTATGTTTTTAGTCATATTATTCTATGTTAAAAACCGTCAGTAGAAATATTTGTGATATTAAAATACGGCGGCCGCCATTTTGTGACGTCATATCTTCGGATCCAGGTACTTTACAGGTGGGGTCCCAAAGGTTTTTGACATAACATACCATGTTTAACAACATACTAAAATTTGGTGCTGGTGTCACAAAGTGAACTATTCGGCCCATTTTTGACCCTAAGTGGTGGGACTATTATATTATCTGGTGTATTACATAAGATTTGTTAAGAATTTAAAACTAATAAATCCCCAGGAAGATGGGTATGTTGTTGGAACTACATAGGACCGCTAGTAAAATAGGCAAGGTTTACGGGCAATCATTAGTTATTGAATGAGAGTCAGCTCAAAATAGGATCTAAGAACATTAGAGCACCATAGGTATAAAATGTAAAAATGTATTAACACATTAGAGATAACACAATGTTTAAACACTGTATGGGGGGTAGTTTAGGTAGTTACCATGGTTTACCAATAATCAGTACCTACATAAATTAAATGTTAGTCATTATTAATATATTCAAATCTATGGTGATTCATATTATCTATGACACAATGATGAAATGCGGTATTATCAGGTATTATTTTTATGAATCATCTAATACTAAGAATATTTTCGGCATTCTTGCCTTGTGATAAAATATGCAAATAATGAAAGGTTGTAAACTCTATTGGGCAACCTCAAAACTTGTAACTCACAATGTTTTTACTGATGGGTACAAATTACCTTTTATATTCTTTCTATGTACCTGAATAACCTTTACCTGCGTAGCTCATAGACCATGGACTCACATTCTTCGGTATTCGACACAACATTAATGTTTAATTTAAATGCTCTAATAGCAGGAATAGTCCGTCGTTTTTTAAATTGTCTAAACACAAACAATGCAGCAGCAGAAGTTACCGCAAGAACTGTGGCCACTACTACGTACATGTTTGCTTTAGAAAACACTGGCATTGTAAGATTGTAAGCTCCAAACACAGAGTACATTGGTAAAGACGGAACTCCAAATAACTGCAATAATTATTATTTAATTAAAAGAAAATAATACAAAAAACCACACAACATAATCCACAGAGTACATTGGTAAACACAATCATATGAGAGATTAAATTATACACTCTTTGGGCGAGGCACGAATGCACAACCAAAGTATTGTAGATGTATGTAGGCCAAATGTACTCTGTGATGTAGGCGGTATTGTACGTCCATAATGAGGCGATTTATTAAAAAAAAACTTTCATTTTATAAAGATCAAATAGATGGCGCTAAAATGTGGGTTTTACGTTCTGTCATTGTTAAGATAATTATGTATCGAGTTTAGTATTCTATCCTTATTTTATGGAAGGCATATACTCTAATGGCTTTCTATCGACAAAACGAACAACGTACTCTGTGATCCACTCAACTGAATTTACTTGTACTCCGTGGTTTAAAACTTAGACCATGTTTGAAATACGTCATCACTACGACATCTAGTAACAGAAGCGGAACTAGTTTTTTTTAAAATAAAACATCTCATTATACCCTGTATTCTGATTCACGCTATAATCGCTATGATCGCTCACAACGCTCACGTTTGTTATTCAGCGTTCTGATTCAGATATTGCGCTCACGACTAAGAGCATTTAGAAAAGGAGGTGTTAACGTTCCTAATCCGCAAACCATCCCCGTATTCCGAGTCACGCTAAAATCGCTCATAGCGTTCCCAGCGCTCACGTTGATTTTTCAGCGTTCCAATTCAGATATTGCGCTCAATGACTTTGACCACTGTCAATGACTTGGGACAACCAATCACGGACGGCGATATCGCAAGATGGCGTCGGTCATGACGGTCAAGAGATTTCGTTATCGCGCTCACGGCAATTCGGTACGCGTTTTTAGCGCGATAATGTCGATATTATCGATTTTAGGAATAGGGCCCATATTTTCAGCCGTTTTTTACGGGGGACGAGGTAAACACGCATAGCACACGCTCAAATCAAAAACTTATCCAAGTAAAAGTACACTATAACGATTTCCGCACGCCATATTAAAATACGCACACAGTTTATCTAATACAGCGTGGATACGCGTATCTTTACACTCACACGATGATAATCTCTAGTGATGGGCATACACTAAGAAAAATGAATGATAAATGAATGAACGACTGAAATCAACACGCACCTACGGCCTTATTAATAAATTCCTAGTTGATCAGTTACTCCAACTATTGTTTTTTTTACATTAGCAGAAAAGCGATAGAAAAACATTAAAGAAGAAGAAGAAGATCAAATTAGTTTATTATAGCTTGCGGTGTCACATTAGCAGGAATTTGGAAATAAAAGAACCAAATATTTATTGGCACTTATTTACAATTTTGAAACCTTTTTTTGTTTTTCTTTTCAACTTGTATACTAATTGCCTTAAAACAATGTTATTTATTGTAACGTTTTCGTTCACTTTGAATTTTATTTTTTCTGTACATTTCTTTAGTGAAATCTAATATTTTAATGATTCATTATCATCATTAACAGCCTGAAGACGTCTACTGCTGAACATAGATTTCGCCTTGAATAAGATCTTCCATAACTACTGTATCTGTGAATGATTTCAGAACAGCAGTAATATTTTCTTATATTCAACTTCTATTTATAACATTGACAAATATCTTATAATTTATCCGTTATTTGCAGATTAAAACAAACACGTCCTTGGACGATTCGTAACTTAGTACCTAATGATTATCAATAATAATAATAAATAAATAAAATAAATAAATAAATATGTATGGACATTTCACACAGCGCCATCTAGCCCCAAACTAAGCATAGCTTGTACTATGGGAACCAGATATCTGATACAATACTTATATACTTTTTTTTTGTTTGTAAATACATACATAGAATACAATATAACACCCAGACGCAGAACAAACATCTATGTTCATCACACAAATGTTTGTCCTGGGTAGGAATCGAACCCACAGCCCTCAGTTCAGAATGCAGGGATACTGTCAACTGAGTTATCGGGCCCGTCGCGTATGACTCTAAACTTTTATTTGTAAAACTGAATTTATGTAATTTATGGTGTGTAGTAACAATCAATAACTTATTTATCTATGTAAACCTTAAAATGAAAGCATACAAAGAGAATGGTTATTAATTACTATGTATCTTACTGTACCTAATTATTTAAAATGCTATCGACTCCATAGCATTTCGTTAGAACACGCTTGCCGCGTCACTCTCGTAACCACCGAAGCAAGAGCCGAGCGCGAGGCTATGTCTCTTTTACTCGTACGTATTTGATGAACGTGTGAAAGAGATACGCTTGCTACTGAGGGGCCGCAGTCGAGCCGTGACCATTATATTGAGCAAAAGTATGAAAATAATTGAAATTTAAATAGATTAATGAACCGTGGATACGTAAATTCTATAAGTTGTTGTAATACGTACCTAAAATATGAAACACCGTATTTTTTACCCACGTGTCTGCTGTTATTTGGACAGTTTGTCACCGAGCACTTTGGCATCGTGCAGTGGGCCTATTGTCTAGTACCGGTCGTCTTCATCCATCGAACTTCACCACGTTTCAATGATCTTCATTACGATTATTTGATGCCGATTAAAGGGGATTGTCTATGAGCTTGGATCGTAATGGACATGAAATGAACTACCAGAATTGAACACAGAATGAACCCAATTCGCCCCCGGTTTGCGTTTCGTTTCAGCAAATAAAAAATTAAGGGGCACGTGGGGCTTGACATGGGGGCATTAAAATAATGTCGAAAGATGTGGAACAGAGAGTTGTAATATTAGTAACAATGTTTATTAAGCTGTAAGATGAGCTAAAGTATGTTAATATGTCTACATTTGCCATGTAATGCGCTTTAAATTTTTATCCCGAAATTATAGTAATATCGAAACGCTTTTTCTGTCCCGACTGTCAGTGTCAAAAGTGACCTACTGTTGTTGTCAATCTTCTTTTTTTATTTTTGTATTATGCGATATGCGTATACTGCCAGTAAATGAATAATATAGCTCTAAAGGCCATTTTTAGCTATAATTTGAAAGTAAATAACTTTATTAATATTATTATATTTATATACTTTCTTTACCTAAATCGAAAAATGTGGCCGAAGCTATAAAATTCACATTATTTTTATATATCAATAACAGATAATTTGTGGTTGAAAAATTAATTTATTATTATTAATTAACTAAGTAGCCCCAGGCCCGGCTTTACACTAGTCGTGGGTGAATATGAATCATTCGTATAATCGATTTATTTGCTATTACTAATGTTTATAATCGATTATGAAATTAGCAACTAATTCACTTTCATAATCGAATTACGTTACCTATTTGTATTACTAATTCTGTTTTAATACGTCGAGAGATCGATAGGTACGACAGTTGCTTTTCACAGAACAACGTCGTATGTTTTGTTTTATTCTAGTGGTAGTGAAAGCCGTGACGCTGTTTTGGCGGATTTATTTAATACGAACTTTACTTAATTTAGAAAGAAAGAAAAAAAAAGATATTTATTTGTTTTAGTTTTTTTTTATTAATATGTTGCTATTGATGACATGATGATCATTGATTGGGGAGGAAAAATCGACTTTTTAACCATCGATTATATCTTGACTAAAAAAAACGACTATCCCAAACACGATTTTAAAGAGAAATAAATCGATTATCCTAAAATCGATTTAAAAAGTCGATACAAATATCGGTTTTCTTGTAATGTAATATTGTATGTAATATTCGATTATTTATAGAACTATATAGTCATTTAAAAAAGATCGATAAGTATATAAAAAAAACTTTGAGTACCTACATAAGTAAATTATTTTCAGCTTCACACCTTTGGTTCCATATTCGCGATGTCTGCTCCATTCACTGCTCCACTACCATATTCAATCAAAACCAAAACGTTTGTTTTGATTGAATATGGTAGTGATGTTGCCTTATTATAATATTATCCCAGTAGAAAAAATTTAAACCAGAATAGTAAAATCTATTTTAAAATAATCGATTTTTTGATAAATTAATAGACCAATAAAAATCGATTTTAAATAGTAATCCACTTTTTAATAAATAATCATTGACCATTAAAAATCGATTATTTTTAATATCCCTAGACTTGTTCTCAACGAAATCTTGCTTCACTGCAACGCACCGTAACACGCATTTGGCCGTTTTACACAATTACTTAGCTATTCTATTGTTTTGTTGACTTGGCAACACTAACAAATTAGGCAATAGCAAGAATTGTTTGCAAAATGATATTTTCGAACTTTTCTATTAAAACTCTTACATCTAGTTAAATAATTGGGTTAGTGTAGGTAATTAGGTATTCTCTTTCAGCTTTTATGAAAATACGATATGTGATTTAAGTGAAGCGTGAAGCATTCAAATGCTGATGGCGTTCAATATCACTGGGCGGCGTTATTCTTCTAT
Source organism: Ennomos erosarius (assembly GCA_963580505.1). NCBI lineage: Eukaryota > Metazoa > Arthropoda > Insecta > Lepidoptera > Geometridae > Ennomos > Ennomos erosarius. Next base: position 2,802,984 of record OY756978.1, on the reverse strand, counting down.
GACGAGGCAGGCTTCCGATTCAACATGATTCGTCCTTTTTTCACATCGCAACTAATTATACTGTGACATGGCTGTGACGACGCACTTGCAGTGCTGATTCGCTCAGAGGTTGTAACGATAAAAGGAGCCCTTCCGAATGATAAAAGGCTATAGCCTTCAGTTCAAGGTAGGCACCCATAAGCCAGAGAACTATACATTGCATTCTGCGTTTTATAAAGCTGCAAGTCTTGCACTTGTAGTAAAATACTGGCAGCACCACACGGGTGTTTTCTATAGCCACAAAACAATTCAAGCGGGAAAACGAGGCGGAACATTTAAAACAGACTAACTTTAAGTGGTGTTTACAAGGCCCTATTTTGTTATAGGTATGGATTAGTATGACTGCACCTGCATTTCTATATTCTGTGTAATAATTACAGCTGCACAAAGCGTTCAACTAGAAAGTTGGTGTGCTGCGCTGGCAGGGGGATTTAGGAAATACATAGTGCATCTCATACCTACCTTCAAATCTTCATTACATAGATAGGTACTCCTATTCTATGAATATGTAGGTACCTCAATAAGCTATATTTTGTTACAGGTATCTGAAAAAATACTATAATTATAGATGTTCGACTATGGACTAGTATGACTGCATCTGCAATCCTATATGCTGCCTAATTAATTATTATCGACACACAATGCGTTCAATCAGGAAGTTACTGTGCTGTGCTGAAGGAAGATTTTGGAAATACAGAGAGCACCTCCATATCCCTGTCAGTGCATTGCAGTCATGAAAATCTAGAAATGGTGCATTCTAAGTATCTTAACAATTTCATTCTAGTATTTAAGTCTAGAGTACAAATTGATATTGTAACTTACCTACAAGGATAACTAAAACGATAAATGATATTATTAAGTAACCAAATTTACTTTATTTAATTAACCCTAAAATAAATGGTTTATGGAAACAAAAAGTATATTGTTTTACTTTAAAAAAATAATAAAAATAACATAAAAAAAGCCTTTTATTTCTTGCATTTCTTCTAAGTAGGTACCAAACGTGGGACCTAGTTATAGTTTATAATTTGTATTTTTGGATTATTACTTTATTGATTACACAATTATTAATATATTATGAAAAATTTGATTTGTTTTACTTACATACCTATTAATTCTTTATCTTTTTAACATGTCCCTGGTTCATAAAATAGGCAAGGCAAATTTGATGTAGGCAGTTAACCTAAGTACTTTTAATTTTATGGCTGTATAGTTTTGGCTTAGTCGCATCAGTCTTCATCAACAGCAGTGCCAGCACTGTAGACAAGATAGTAGAGGTGTGTGTGATGCCTGAAATATAAGTATATTAACAATTGTTATATTATTTTTGCAATATTTAGTCAAAAAGGGTTGTCAACACATAATAGATATGATTATTGTCTAGGAAGTGGGGCCTGGCAACCTGTGATACAGACTGTTTATGCCTACATCAGGCATCTTACACAGGTTTGCAATATGTATTCTAATAAATAAATGATTAGGTATTTGTAGGGTTAGTATCCTACTTCCACTTACTATCTACCATGTGGGCTGCCTGTCTGCCCCTTTACCACTCATAATAACATTTAAAAAATAAATAGGTGTAGTACCTACTAGTATTCAAAGAAGTAGTATACATAGCTTGTCTATTCTCAGTAGTCCTTTTAACAATTCAATTGATTGAACTACTGAGATGTTTTAAAGCCAACCTCTTATAGATTGGCTATTTACATTAACACTACCTCTCTGCTTTTAGTATAGGTACTGGTAATGTAGGTAAAAAACATAAATATATCAATAATTTTTTACCTGAATTATACATATTATAAAATGAATGAATTATATTATCCTGCATGATGATTATGAAAATGTGAAAGCTTGTGCGGGTAAACTGTATACAGTATATTTGATGGTTTAACAGTTTGGTATGTTAACTAAAGATTTTAAGCTAACACATAGGATTTTTTAAACTGAATGTTTTAGTTCCACTGACTATTAATACTTTGGAAAAAATTCACTGATAAAAAGCTACCCAGTTGCTCCCACACAGATACACGCTATCTACCCATCTTTGAATAAGCTTAACATTATAACAGTTTGTTGAAGTTGGTATACTTACCTGTGTATATAATAAGTAGGTACGTATAGATTAATCCCCTTAGGTATAATTAGTAGTATCAGAGGAATAAGTAGTTAACCAAAACCCCAAAGAAAGCATGTATTAACTATTCCAATTTTATGCAATGTTTACCTATAGAAGGAGGTTGGCGTAGAAATAAAGACTAGGTACTTTTATTATAATATTACCATGCCTGCAAGTACTGCAAGGTCTTGCTTGAGCAAAGTTTACATAGTATACCTACCAGCAACTGTGGTTTTTTCAACAAGTTAATTGCTATTTTTCATCATTGTGTTTAAAGACACTTATAACTGCGATTTTCATGATGAACCCACAAACTTCGTTTCAGGCAAGAAAATATATCGTCGTAGAGCCACAGAATTCACCATATATACGTATAGAGCCCTCGATAGAGCATCGATGTTAAAAAGTCCAAGTACATTAGAAGACTTCTGCAACTGTTATTGACATTTTATTCATGCAGCTGTAAATTCCACCATAAGTCTCTGTAATTCTGTGGGATAGGTATGTAGGGTGGTAGACATACTTAAATGGATAATTTGTAGCACTTATTCATTGTTTGTTTGTATTCATTGGAATAGGTAGGTACCAACGTCCATTTTAGTTCGGTGTTTTCACTTTTTCCATATATCAATGTCGAGATGCTTAAAATATCACAATAAATCTAATCAAATTTAGACCTAAATCTACACTCGTCAAATGAATAAAAAATGGAGATATAACCGCGAAAACATATAATAATACTTGAAGCCCATACCGAAATACCTGCCAGTTTCATTTGACAGATTGATTCCGATTGAGTACTGTCATTGGACTTAGACGGTACGAATATCTGTCAAAAACACTGCTTTTGTTCACTCACTCTGAATGGAGTTCGATGCCGATCGGTGGAAATCATAGCCGGTACGCTGAAGCCGACTCATCGCTTGTGATTGGCTGGCCGGCAATGAACTTCAGTACGATGAAGATCGGAATCCTTCCGCGGTAAGCCCGCAGTACGATGAAGATCGGAATTCTTCCGCGGTAGGCCCGCTGGTCCGAGTCGGATTGTGGTTGCCTTACAACTCAACGAAAACTGCGCACTGCGTGGCGTGCGCAGAGTTTTGAAACGGACATTTTTTTCGAGCGTCTGTGATTTCTTTTGTATACTATCTCAATGAATACAAGCCACGAACGCCATAAAAGCCAAAAACGATTACATTCAAACTGTCAAATACTCCCACGGTGTCACTTTTATTGCTAGTGGAACGACTTTTAGTGATCGAAAATAATAAAAATGGCAAAAATAACATGAATTGGAACGTACCCTTAGACGGAGTAAACTGACATTACCTTAGAGCATCTATAAATGGAGATGTTAACGTTATAATCCGCAAGCACCATTTTCTGCCAATTTCTACGGGGGACGAAATAAATACGTAACACAATAGCACACCATCTTAAAACACGCACACCGTTATATTATAAACTAGCGTAGTTACGCAGTGTCTACACGCACATTATGATATTATAGATGACCAAGTAGCGCCATATGACCGGCAGAGGGGAACACCTTGCCTTGCCACCTCCTTTTGTATAATGTAAATGCTCTAAGGACATTACCGATGTTACCACTTTCTCAAAATAAATAGTCATGTGGTAAGAGTGATTAGTTCACTGGACCGTTCAGTTTAGATCTATTTAATAATTTTGTATTTTTCCAACCACGTCTTAAAATCGTAATTACTGCGTCATTTGTGATTGAAATCAATGGTTTGCCTAATATATAATTAGCGAGAGTAACAGCGCCTAGTGCACGTGCACGTGCAGTAGGTACAATGCTGTCAATCTTTATAATCTTAGTCAAATTAACAAAACGTGTTTATACATAAATTCCTCAAAAGAGGCGTCCACAAACTAAGTCAAGTTCTCTGTGAACTAAGTAGAGGATACAAGTATGAGAAGTCTGATAATATTGGGAAAAAGCAGAAGCAATAGAATAGAAGACAATGAAAATAAACATAAAGCTGGCAAATGCACAAGACGTGCGACGCCATTCCTCAAGCGAGGAACAAAATAAAAAAAAACTTAGTCACGCTTTCCTAGCTGGTACAAGCACAGAATCATCAACATAGAATCATATGGACGGCGGACATTCACAAAACGCCTGTCCATTTTCTGTTGGTGTGAGTATTTAAATATGCATTAGTATGCGTGAGTAGGGAAGTGACCCCTATTACACAATATATCGATATATAATAAACTTAACCAAACAGTGCTGCAGAATTTCGATACTTTTTAGTTTTAATACAATAAAGAAAATTAGATATTCGTAGAACCAGAAGACGCAGCTTAGGCCGGCCCCCACTTGGTGGACCGACGATCTGGTGAAAACTACGGGGAGCTGATTGATGCAGGAGGCGAGTGGCCGCTCAAGGTGGTACTCTATGGGGAAGGCCTATGTTCAGCAGTTGACGTCTTCGGGCTCTTAATGATGATAATGATGATGATGATGACCCTAGTAAAAGTATATTGAAACATTATATGAAATAACGTTTGTAAGTAACATTTTTATATGTGTGTTGCCAGTGATGACTTATGGAACTGAGACGTGGTCTCTAACTGTTGGCCTCATTACTAAGCTCAAAGTCGCGCAACGAGCTATGGAGAGAGCAATGCTCGGTGTTTCCCTGCGAGATAAGATCCGAAATGAGGAGATCCGCAGAAGAACTAAAGTGACCGATGTGGCTCTTAGGATTAACAAGTTGAAATGGCAATGGGCAGGCCACATCGCTCGTAGAGCTGACAACCGATGGGAAGAAAGGTTTTCGAGTGGCGACCACGAACTGAAAGACGCAGCGTAGGCCGGCCCCCCACTAGGTGGACCGACGACCTGGTGAAAGCCGCGGGGAGCCGATGGATGCAGAAGGCGAGCAGCCACTCTAAGTGGCGCTCCCTGGGGGAGGCCTATGATCAGCAGTGGACGTCTTCAGGCTGTTCAAATAACATAGTTCCATAATAGTTAGTTTTTATTTTACATTCGCGTTTTCTTATTCTATTCATTAAAATGATGGTTAAATTTGTAAAAAGGGTTCCGTACCATTATCTATAAAAACGAGCAAAAAATCACGTTTGTTGTATTGAAGCCCCTATATTTATTTTAGAGAAAAATATAGGGGAAAAGGATGAATGGATGGGACGGGTGCGCCTGTCTCCCTTCGCCGTCCCATCTATTCATCCTTTTCCCCTATATTTTTCACTTTTGCTTCTCTCTTACCCATAAACAGGGTAAGGCATAAAACTAATAAACCCGTGCGAAACCGGGGCGGGTCAGCTAGTTTATTATTAATTTCATAACTCATATTAAAGCCAGACGACACTGGCCTACCTATTGTATTTTATAAAAGTAGGTTAGGTGCCTATTTTTAAATTGCCAGATTTACACCTACTTTTTCATTCTGTTTGCACTTTGATCTAAATCCATTCAGCCACTTTTAAGGAAAGAGATTTTCTACTTTTTAATCTCCCCAAAACCAAAGTAATTTTGTGCAAATGTATGAAGTTTTACGAATATCGACAAAATGTAATGGACAGTGTAGGTACATCACTATTCGAGAGGCGTAAAATCGGCCATCCCAAAAATATCAATTAAAGCATTAAATCTTTCAGTAATTGCAATCGCATGGTAATTATACGGTGGAAAAAACGTATATTCTTAATATGAAATGCATATTTACTTCGAAACTTCGATGTTTAACATAAAAATATCCAGTAAACTTTAACGTATAAAATGATGATTCTGGTTTTCCTTCGACTCCTCGGGTTACTCTTGATGCACAAAACACAGCACAACACGACACAATTTCACTATTGATACAATATTTAGCCCTAATAACAATATAATCACTAAATTTTCACGTTTTATGCTCTCGCATTTAATTTCATGACACACCAAACTGTCAGAACATGACACGCGGTGTCGGTAAGGCGACGTTGCCGTACCGACATTCGCTTTCTCGCATACTCTATGCGACGATTCGTGTATTAGACAGAGATACAAGACAGTATGTTTACACGAAGGATGCGGAGCGGCAACGCCGCATTGGCAGATTTTGGCTCTCTCCATAGACCTCCATGCACAGAATACTATTACTTCTCTCGAGGGTACAAGACGTATACAGTAATCAATACAGTGATCCGAGGCCGAAGGAAGAAACACGAAGTAGTTAGCCAAGCCAATCACTGTCACTGTCAGAAAGTGTCTACACTGGCTGAGAAACGCTACTAATCAAAAAAGAAGACTGGAATTGAGGATTTTGTTTTGTTGTAAATTAATAATTTCATCAAATTCTGAGTTTCGTTTCCTTCATTCCTTGCCAAATTTGAGTCTGTAATAATAATGGCCCGGGATAGAAGTCCCGAAAGGCGGCGATCTCGCTCACGTGAGAAACGTGACAGAGAGCGTAACGATGATCGCGAATTTCATCGTGACAAAACCAAGCGTAGAGAAAGGTCCCGGAGCCCTAGAAAAGATCTCGAGAAGCCTCGCAGTCCTGCCAGAAAGGAACGCGATAGATCTCGAAGCCCGCGCAAAGATAGAGAAAGAAGTCCAAATAGGAGAGAACGCGGTCGTTCTCGCAGCCCTAAAAAACGTGACGGTAAAGATAAGGAAAGACGCTATGATGATAAAGAACGAAGCAAAAGCAAGAAAGACGATGATTCTAAAAAAGAAGATGACCTAGAGGGTAAGGAAGAAGAACCAAAACCAGTAAAACGCGAGCCATTGTCTCTTGAAGAGTTATTGGCTAAGAAAAAAGCTGAAGAAGAAGCTAGAAGCAAACCTGTTTTTTTAACAAAAGAACAAAGAGCAGCTCTTGCACTTGAGAGGCGTCGTGAGCAAGTAGAAGCCATGAGGGCAAATGTAGAGAGACCTGCTATTGCTACAATTGATCTTACAGGTAACTCTAAAAGAGAAGATGAAAAAAAACACAGAGAAGAGAGACAAGAAAAAGAACGTGAAAGGAGAGAAGAAAGGGAGAGAGAGAGGGAACGTAAATATGAGGAAAGAAAAGCTATGAATGAGCGTCGTGGAGATGACAAGAAAGACAAAAATGATGATGGCAAAACTAAAGATAAGGAGCGGGAAGAAGAGGCTATCAAGGCAAGGTATTTGGGTATTATAAAAAAGAAACGCCGAGTGAGAAGGTTAAATGACAGAAAATTTGTTTTTGACTGGGATGCATCAGAAGACACATCTAACGATTACAATGCTTTATACAAAGAACGTCATCAAGTCCAATTCTTTGGAAGAGGACACATTGCTGGTATTGACATCAAATCTCAAAAAAAGGATCATAGCAAATTCTATGGGAATCTTTTAGAGAAAAGAAGAACTGAGTTGGAAAAAGAACAAGAGAAATTACGGCTTAAAAAAGTAAAGAAGAAGGAAGACAAGCAAAAGTGGGATGATAGGCACTGGTCTGAGAAGGACCATGATGAAATGACAGAAAGGGATTGGCGAATTTTTAGAGAGGATTACAACATTACACTGAAAGGTGGGAAAATAGCTAACCCAATACGGAACTGGAAGGAAGCTGGCTTCCACAATGATATTATGGAAATAATCAACAAAGTTGGATATAAAAGCCCTACCCCTATTCAACGACAAGCCATACCTATTGGTTTACAGAATAGAGATATTATTGGTGTAGCTGAAACTGGTTCTGGTAAAACACTGGCCTTCCTCATACCCCTGCTCACTTGGATCCAATCACTACCAAAGACAGAGCGTATGGAAGATGCTGATCAAGGGCCATATGCTATTATATTAGCACCAACACGTGAATTGGCCCAACAAATTGAAGAGGAGACCAATAAGTTTGGTATTCCGTTAGGAATAACATCTGTTGTAGTTGTGGGTGGTCTATCAAGAGAAGAGCAAGGGTTCAAGTTAAGATTAGGATGTGAAATCGTAATTGCGACGCCCGGTCGTCTCATTGATGTGTTAGAAAACCGATATCTAGTACTCAACCGCTGTACTTATGTAGTACTTGATGAAGCTGATCGTATGATTGACATGGGGTTTGAGCCAGATGTTCAGAAAATTCTAGAGTATATGCCAGTTACCAACATCAAACCAGACACAGATGCTGCAGAAGATGCCTCTGTTCTCTTAGCAAATTACAATACAAAGAAGAAGTACAGACAAACCGTGATGTTTACAGCGACTATGCCCCCAGCCGTTGAACGGTTGGCTCGCAGCTATCTTAGGAGACCAGCCATAGTCTACATAGGATCGGTTGGTAAGCCAGTGGACCGCACTGAACAAGTGGTATACATGGTAGGTGAAAACGAGAAACGTAGGAAGCTTACTGAGATACTCCAACGTGGAGTTGAGCCACCCATTATCATTTTCGTGAATCAAAAGAAAGGAGCAGATGTTCTTGCCAAAGGCCTGGAAAAATTGGGATTCAATGCCTGTACATTGCATGGTGGTAAAGGGCAGGAGCAGCGAGACTTCGCACTGGCGAGTCTCAAAAATGGATCGAAAGACATTCTCGTAGCGACAGACGTGGCGGGCCGTGGTATCGATATCAAAGACGTCAGTATCGTTATCAACTATGACATGGCAAAGACTATCGAAGACTATACACATCGTATTGGTCGTACGGGCCGTGCAGGCAAGACCGGTAAAGCCATATCGTTTGTCACCAAAGAGGATTCTATGTTGTTCTATGACCTGAAGCAAGTACTATTGCAAAGCTCGGTATCGACGTGCCCTCCGGAGTTGATGAACCATCCAGAAGCCCAGCATAAGCCTGGTACTGTTGTTACTAAGAAAAGGCGAGAGGAAATGATATTTGCTTAAGAGTAATGTGAATAAATGTATTTGGAATCTTATTTAATAAAAAAGATTTGAGATAGCTAACATGAATTTTAATTAACAAATGAGAAAGGTGGTAAAAATATAATTTGTTTATTTGTAAAGTCCTTTTAATAGCACTGTATCAGACTAGCTAACAATAAATAAGTTAAATTCACTAACACATCTTCAACGCTGTAGGTTTACTGACTGCGGCATCAGGGTCCTGAAACGAAGTTTTTTTCTTAACATAGTATGGTTTATTAGAAGGTGAAACAATTTAAATTTTCCAAGTAAAAGCGAAAATATTGGTCTGTCTGTATCTTGGTAGAGCATCACGCCGAAACTACTGAATGAATTCTAATGGACTTCGGCATAATTGGAACTTTCTACTATGAGGGACAATGTATTTTTTTTATCCCAAAATTCAGCATGGTTCTAAATAAAATTTTCCAAGCCTACCACCGCCATCTAGCGCGTTCAGCTAGATGGCCGAGTTTGAGCTTGTGGCGCAAGTTCCGCTACTCAACGCTAGATGGCCTCGGTCATAAATTGCACTCCAAACCAAAGTTTATTATTTGCGTGTTGCAACTCGTTTTACGTTTAATGAAAAACGCTATATAAGCTCTGAATAGAATATAGAACCATTTCTAATTTAGATTAAGTAGGTAAATAACTAAATAATATAATACAGTTTATGATTGTTTCAATTATACATCATCATCAACAGCCCGTAGACAATGTTACAACTTCCTAAGAAATAATGACCACAAAGAACATCATTAAATTGATAAGTTGAACACTTACTTGATATTTTATTTCAATCGTCCAGATTATCATTCCCGAAATCTGAAAATTAAAAAGTTTATTATTCATAATAAGAGCAATAATAAGGTAACAAGCAATATTAATAACTTATCAGTAAGTATTAGCCAGGTACAAAGAAATTAAATATCAAACAAGCCTGATTAACAGCCCTTTACAGGAAAAAACATGTTGTAGAAAAGCACCTACCAGCTACCACCTTCAAGCATTTAACCAAGCTCCAAGCCTACCACAGACATTGACCTTAGATTAATATCTGTGGTAGGTACCTACTTACGTGGGTAATATTAGAAGCTCTCGAAAATTAAATAAACTTGAGGAGCAAGTGTATAAAACAAATGTGTTATGTTGATTTTATCTATAATCCTTTGACATCATGTCAATCATCAAACTAAATGCTGATAGATCTACTGGTGCCATGGGTACCATAAATAGGCAAATAATAGGTAAGCAGACGATTTGTGATTTCAAATAATGTACATTAAAAATGAAAAGGCAACATTCTGCATTAGTAAAAAATGGACAAGATATCGAATATGACTTGTTCTGTCTGTCTGGCTTACAACGTTTTTAATTTGTTTTCACAGGACATGAACGGCTTTAATGGTTCTGAGCAGATTTCTCGCCTGCTATTGTTACTTGTTAGCTTAAAAGCGTGCTTTGGAAAGATATGTGCGATTCAAACTCAGTGGCGCCTGTGAAGTCAGCGCAAAACGCAGCGCACTGGCAAAAATTAAAAAATTAGACATGCGCGGGAAGAAGTAAGTGGTGTGCGCAGCCGGAGCTTGCAGCGCACTTCACAGCCACTATCGAGTTATTTCAAACTCCACAAGGCCATGCACCACACCAATAAAAAGAAAACGCCAAGTCATGCAGAACAGAAACCCATCACCATCTCTACCTATTCCTTCTTTTCTGCAGGTTTAGTGTCGGCCTCGTCCTTAGAAGGTGGAGGCATCACAGCCTGTTTGACTGAGGTAGCCAACGAAACTGTCATGTCGATAAACTCCGAAAATGTTTTCGGGTAAGACAACTCGGGGAATTTCACCTCCAGTTGTGGGTCACCGGGCTTTACTGGTACAAAACAATGACAACATTAAAGGAAATAAAGTAAAAAACAAATAATGCTGTATTTAAAAAAAAAAACTTCGCCATTTTCTCACTGCCCGTTCGTGGACGGTCGCGCCGCGGGCAGCGGGCAGCGTCGGGTAGAGTGCGATTCAAACTCAATGGCGGCTGTGAAGTTGGCGCGCAACCCTGCGCAGTCGCGGGAAGAGGCGAACGGTGTCCGCAGCGTGCGTGCGCATTTCACAGCCGCCAATGAGTTTGTATCACATTCTACCACATAGTTTCGCATTGTGGACGCTCCTGCTTCACAGATCGCAGATTAGGCTAAAGCTTAAGTATGTATTTCAAAGTGTAAATAAATCAATATCTACCTCCATATAAGAAGTTGTATGCAATATTGATATACTGCTTAGCTAGTGAGGAGTTATTTTTCATGATTTCCCTCGTGTCTTCTGGGAAGCATACAAGGCCCATGCCAGTAGTACCAAAGCCAGCATACAGTACCCTCTGAAATAAAAAAATGAAAGAACTTGCTATTCATTGAATTATAAAATGTCGGCACTTAAGTAAGGGTGTGGGATGATGAATAAAGTTAGTTTGTTTCTGCACTCAACAATGTTGTATCTTTTAGAACTGAATCTGGATTTTTTACAGGCTATTAGTGGGCTAGTAAGTATTTAGTGCTTTGCACAGTGCTGCACTTTGCTGAGAGCTCAGGGGCCGTACTGTGAGCTCTTCGCGCGATTCAAAACAGAGCCAATATTGGATCGCTTGTCAAAATCTTTATACAAAACAAACAAAGTGATCCAATATAGGTTCTGTTTTGCATCGCGCTAAGTACGGCCCCTGAGCTGCGAAGTAAATAAGGAAAATGATAAAAACGAATGTATATACCCTGATAAAGCCTCCTCTTAATCCAAATATAAACCCTGTCAGTCCTCCCATGGCAACCGCACCATATCTGACTTGCTTATTCTCCTCTTCTCGAAGATATTGCACTATCCCTGGAAAGAGAAACAAGGCAAACTATAACATTGGCAATACCCGAAAAAGGTAATCTATTGCTGTCTCGTTCTGTAGTTGACTGTAGACAAAATTGCCAGAAGTAGAAAGTCTTGCAGAATCAGAAATCATCATCGAAAGCCTGAAGATTATTATTATTTTAAAGTTCCAAGTGACACTGCAGCTGTTATGAGCGCCCTGCCCCCCTATTACGATGGATCTAGCGCGTCAGCGTTGCTGACGCGCGTCTGCCGCTCAACTGCTGTCAAAATAGGGGTCGTCACAGGTCACCGGTGAACGACTACTTCGTTCGTTGTCTCCCCCAGACAGCGCCACTTTAGGTGGCTGTTGAAAATCAGACATGCGCCAATTGCGCCAAATGTCACTCTGTGCATGTGCAAAGAAATTTCACACAAAAGCCTCGCGGTATTTTGTGGAATTTAGATACATGTTTAGATGGCCATCAATAGACCCCAAAAGACTCACATTCACTCTGATCTTGCACTTCATGGTATTTGTTCTCAACGGTGTGCTTCACTGATTCTGTGTGGTCCCACACAACTTGCAACTGTTCCCGCGTCGCTCGCACAGGCGTGAGGAGCGCCTCGGTTACGAAGTTGGTCCTGTTCTTTTTCGCACTCTCACTTTCAAGTCTAAGGGGAAAATATTAACTACCATTTTTATTTTGGTTATATTGTATAGGTAGACAGAACATAATGTACAAGAAAGTATTGATTACCAGATCCAAAACAAATTGTATGGATATGTTTGATTTGAATGTGTGTTACCACAGATATTTAAATAGTAACTATTAGTAACACAACAAGTTGGGCTGTTTACGTAGTTCTTTTGTTCCTTTATTATTTTCAAAAACTTAGGATGTAAGTAAAAAATTGAGAGTAACGGAAAAATTCTAGGTCTGAGATTATTGAGAAATCGGATTGGATATATTTAGGATGATGATGATGAATAAACTGAATTCAAATCAATGAAAGAAATACAGTATATATAGCAGGGATTCCAGTTTGATCCTTAAATCCACTAGATCCAGCAATAGGTATCTTCTAGGTAAGCATATCCCACCTTATACTTCATCAACACTTACCATCAGGTGAGATGTGGCCAAACGCAAACCCATCAATAAAAAATAAAAATAAAAATTCATCCACATTTCTTCACACAATCATTAACTTCACTTCCCTTTTAAGCTGTTGTTGCCCATTAGTCAGTCAGACTCAGGATAAAGACTTTTAAAATGATGTTAATGGAACCCTAAAAAGTATGAACTTTATTTATATTTATTTAATGAGCGTGTATTATGGAGGCTTTGTTCAACAATGTTTGTGTCAGTAATAATAATAATTGATTGATTACAAAAACAAAGTTAAATGGTTAAACCTTTTGGTAAATTTTATCTTTCAAATATACAAATCATAATTACTTAGAATGAAATATATCTTGAATAACTATGTGTCACTATAAAGTTCTTCAATTTGCTGTTTATCTGTTTTCAGAATTCAACATTGGATTATTTTATCTGGTGAAAGTGACCTTGAGAATACAAATAGATACCATCTAAATCTGTTTATCATTTTTTGTCATATAATAATAATAGCCATTTAAACATCATTTTGCTCAACAACCATGGCAATTTCCTTGCGTTTGGACCAACTTGTTAAGACTAGGACCGGTAGCATTTTTGGCGTTTGAAAAATTAGTGTTGATGTAAAGCGTTTGTGTTGAAAATTTTACCAACAATGCCAATTTTGATATTTTTGCAGTTCACAATAGCATTTTTAACTGTTTTTAGCTATCCGAATGGTAAACGAAAACAGTTAAAAAATGCAACTTTTGCTCACACATTTCCAAAGCAAACGCTGCATGTTTGTGATTAGTTTTGGCATCTTTAACTGTTAATTTTGCCATCTGTATGCTATCCAAACGTAGCATATTATGAAGAATCAACGGAGTTTTTTTTTTACCTAGTTGCCAAGGAAGGGTTATATGTATTTTGTGTGATTCAAACCAGAGCATCGGTAGGTAGGTGGTCAGTCCTTTTCTGTTTTTCAACATGAAGAGGTTTCTGCCATTATTTACTCACTCTCCATACTCAGCATGAGGTGCGTCGTATATCGGTAGGTCGGAGGGTCTCATTGGCGGCGGTGGCGCCGACTTCTTTCCTTCCTCTGGCAGAGGAGAAGCCGCGGTTACCGATGGCACCAAAATCGCTACCCCAATCGAACCGAACACCACTTTACGGAGCATCTATAAAAATAAACCACGTAAATTATATTGAATTATGTTGCCTACAAGCGAATTCATGTGATAAATGAATATTTCTCACCTCGAAAGAGATTTATAACCGAATAAAGTGCGGAATTATATAAATATTTGCGTCATGTGTAGACAGTGGTGTGGTTTTTTTGATAATCAGCTGTGTGCTGTTGCTGACAGCTGACAATATTAGCATTATCATGACATTGACAACTAAATTTGACGTTTACTTCTAGCATGCCTCGTGTTCCGAGTCACGCTATAATCGCTCCCAGCGCTCACGTTGATTTTTCAGCGTTCCGATTCAGATATTGCGCTCAATGACTTTGACCACTGTCAATGACTTGGGACAAGCAATCACGGACGGCGATATCGCAAGATGGCGTCGGTCACGACGTTTACAAGAGATTTCGTTGTCGCGCTCACGGCAATTCGGTACGCGTTTTTAGCGCGATAATATCGCTATTATCGATTTTAGCGTGAATCTGAAGAGGGCCATGTTATAAAAATTTGTCGAGTTTTGGCGGGAACGCGGAAATGTTCACGTTGGCGTCGTTGCATTGTATTATTTCTCAAAACTTGTGCTTTTTCCAGTTTAAAATTGGTGGCGATTTACGCATTAAGTGCTGAATTACGAGCATGAGTGTGGGCAAGTGATATAATGTGGTGAAACGTGAGTTTTCGTGTTGCTTTCAAAATTCCATAGAAGCTTCTAGTAAACTTGCCACCACATTACTGGAGCATGACTTAGACTGGACTACGACTACCTGACTTAGACTGGACTATGACTATGGCTTGACTTTACGTGATAGTGCCAAGACAAACCTTTGCGAGGTTTACCGGCCCTAGTATGTAATCACATGTAAAACTTTGTATGAAATAAATGAATAATAATAATAATATATTCTTTAACGATGAAAAATTACAATACTTGACACTGGCTAAAGGACATGTAATGGTTTTATTTGGGAGTTGGTACTTGGTAACTAACCACAGAGTGACTTGTATTATTGTGTAGTGTAATTATTGTATGTACACAGTATGTTATGCTTTTCCTTACTTGTTTATGTTCTCTGTTGTGTCAATGCTTAATTAATGTATTATACTAATCTCGAAAAAATTAAGAAATACCAAATATATTACACACTGTGTAGTTGTGTACACTAAAACTGAATCAACGAATGGTGGGGGGGGGTAAGTATTATAAATTGTTTTTTTTTTAAACAATTTCGCATTGGTTCATTCAAATTTCTACGCGTACTATCTTTCGCATCTTTTTTTGGGAAATCGTAGCAAAATACGACCTTTCACGTCAACGGTACGATTCCCTAAAAAATAAAGTTGGCAACACTGTGTCGCGTTCACGGCCATTCAGGGGGTCTAGCAAAGCTCCCTCACGCTAACGCTATCGCCAAACGCTAACTGCAAAATGTACTGAAATGACATTTCAGAAATTGCTAACTTTTCCGCAGCAAATGTCATTTCAATACATTTTGGAGTTAGCGTGAGGCGTTAGCGTTAGTGGTAGGTATCTTAGCTAGACCCCCAGTACGCGCTTTTACCGCGATAATATCAATATTATCGATTTTAGCGTGTCTCGGAATACGGCCTAGTCATTATAGTTGTCAACGTCTTTACAACTAAATAAAAGTCAAAGTCATTTCGATTATTTTCTTTTTCATTCATTTCTGTCAACGCTTTGACTCGTCGCGGACATGTTACAATTTTCTATGGCTCGTTTTGTTTCTATTGTGTGTTTCTGGGATTTCTGTGTGATTCAAGAGTGTGAAAGAAATTAGAGTCTACTTGTAAATTATTATAATATTTAAATTATACCTTTGCGTCTTGCAGTTTTACATTGAATATTCTACAATTTACGTCGAGTTTTGGTCGTACAAAATAATGGTGACCGTGAGTACGGTTTTAGACTAGAATCAATAAGACTTGTATAGCATTTGATTTAGAGTTTTGTGAAAATATAGACGGTACTGATATGTCTGGGTTAATAGCCGGTCGAGTTTCAAAACACAGGAGAGAGTTAAAAAATCGCTCAGGTACGCAGTCAAACGCATGAACATAGCGTAGAAGAGGCTGAATAACTGCAGCTTGGGCATTTATTATTACTATTCTGCTTTTTCAGAACTCATAATTATTCTTACTTACCGAACGCTAACCAGAATGCAATAGTATACGAAAAGTAATCATTTCTATATTATTCAGTCAGATGTTCATTATTACATGTACACATAATATAACGTTTTTAGCTGAATTGATAATAATCTGTAAATTGGAAGTGTTTTCATAATTATGTTGAATAATATAAAAGACCAAGGATTTTTTACCTTTCATTTGGCATTCAGTCTAATGTTTACTTTGTTCACCTGTACATTGAGTTGAATATTGCTTGGATAACCTGTGCTTGGATGCTCATTGGAGAGTTTGAGATTGTTCGACATTGAAGTATTTTGGATGAAAACTAACAACAAGTTGCATTGCTACAGGACTGTGAGGTGCATGATTAGCCTGATGGTTGCTTAGTTCAGCAATAAGTCATCAACGGAGGAGGATATCTATGGGATGAAATGGTACATATATCTTATTCTTTCGGCTATTAAGCCAACTATACTGCAAAATTAAAATGGAGTTGGTTTTCTTTTCAAAAAATACTTTTTGAGATGTTTGATTGATGCACAGTCAAACAATAGTTGTTGAATACAAACTTAACTTCAATTTTTGAGCACAATGAGAGTTTTACATGTTTGATTTCTATTACTGCATTGCATGTACTGGTACCAAAATAAACATGTTTGACTTTGATTATATTATAAGCAGCTTTTGTTTTGTACTGTACTCTTCTATATTTTCTACATATTATTGCAATGAAATAATATGCTGCTGTTATAAACCAGTCATGGTAGTATCACAGTTTGTCATAGTTTTGAAAATAAAGCAAACTCTAAAGAGCCTGTTGAATAAAATTATTATTCAAAATGTACTTCCCTTTGAATGGTTGGCAGTTTAATAATGACTGCCTACCAACTTGAATAGGGCTAATTTCTGAGCTGACTAGGGGCATTATTGTGTCAGTCTAGTGGTGATGGTGATCATGTGCTCTCTTACTCACACTCATGTATTTTTATATTGGTGTGTGCAAGATGGCAGGTAAATATTACCAGAACAGTTACGCGATAGGGGTGCAGAGTCAAAACATCATCATTTATATTTGCACCGACTCATATTTTAATCTTGCATGCTTTTTTGTAGAAGCACCTTGTAGGTTGCATGAATGCTAATAGTTTAGTAGAGTCTGCGCCAAAACTTAATGGCGGCTGTGGAGTCGGCGCGAAATGCTGCACAGTGGCTAAAATTACATTTGCACGGGAAGAGGTAAGCAATGTGCGCAGCATGGGGGGTAGCCTTGTAGATTGAATTTGGCGCAGACCGTAAAAGTAGTGTTTTAAAAAAGATACTTATTCTAGGAGTACATACTACACAGAATCAGAACAATCACCATGAAGAATTGCTATGCCCCACATAGAAACAAGAAGAGAAATTCCAAGTTTATGTATTTGTATGTAAAATTCAATATTGTAAACAACTAAAGCCTCTACTGTGTCATGACATCAGTACTACTATAATGGAGTAGTCATGCCTTATGAAAGGACTGTTCTTTACCATCTATTTTAAAACACTTCAGTCCCTTATCACGGTAAACATTTAATTTCAGCCTTCACTATTGCAAGAGTAGATATCATTATCTACATTTGGATAAGGTACTTATTTGTTACACCTTTGTGGCTGGCTGCACCATTAGCATAACAATGAAGACTGCTATTATGCCAACATGTTTACTGCCACTGGAGTTGTTAAGACATTTAACTAGATTCGTAATTGGCTCCTATAATTAATAATATAGAAATTCTAGTCTCAGTTATTTGAGAAGAAGGAAAGCAGAGAAAAATAATACCATACATTCCATATCATCATTAACAGCCTGAAATGTCCACTGCTGAACATAGGCCTCCCGCAGAGAGCGCCACTTTGAGCGGCTGCTTGCCTTCTGCATCCAACGACTCCCTACGGCGTTCACCAGATCGTTGGTCCACCTAGTGGGGGCTGGCCTACACTGCGTCTTCCGGTTCGTGGTCGCCACTCGAGAACCTTTCTCATATCTTTTCATTCCATATCATGACAAACTAATATTATAATTTATATGATTTAGTATTGGTATAAAAATTAATTAAACATTTTTATCTGTGATCCTATCAGAAACTACAAAGGTGAAATTTATTGGCACAATTCTGTAAGGCTCATAAACGTATGCCTTATCCAAGGCTCTACATAGTGATGTTAATGCAAGAATCTCATAAATTTTTTTGGTATAATAATATGAATGTCATATAGTATCCCTGCCTTGACGGGCCCGATAGCTCAGTTGGTAGTATCCCTGCCTTCTGAACTGAGGGCTGTGGGTTCGATTCCTACCCAGGACAAACATTTGTGTGATGAACATAGATGTTTGTTCTGCGTCTGGGTGTTATATTGTATTCTATGTATGTATTTACAAACAAAAAAGTACATAAGTATTGTATCAGTCATCTGGTTCCCATAGTACAAGCTATGCTTAGTTTGGGGCTAGATGGCGCTGTGTGAAATGTCCACACATATTTATTTATTATTTATTATTATTATATTACTCACGCTACAAGTTCCAAAACAGTGAATTTTACTGTGTTTTCTCTTTTCTACTACCCATGCTTAATACATATAGGGTGGAAGTAAGAAAACTATAAAGTATTCTTTATCTTCCGTCACATCCGCCTTTTGACGCATCTAAGATCTTAAAAAAACCAGGTAGATGTGCCTACCTAAGTGAGACCTAATTAAAATCAAGTGTAAAACCGTTTGGATGAAACTTTTTAAATGGCCTCCAAATGTCGTAGTAGAAATGTCGCTGTCGCATAAATAATGCTCGTTGATTGCTCGCATAAAGTGATTGATTGTTATGTACTTATGTTTGTACAGTATAATTATGACGTCAACGACGACAAACCCACTAGACGATTGCATGTGCATGGCAGACAGTGTTTTATTTTTGTTCAGTTGGGTGTCAATAGATAACGGTCTGATAAGCCCAACAGAACGGTCATAGACACCATAGACACCATAGACACCATAGACTAGTATTGTATAATGATAGACACGTTGATATGTGCATGATTATGATTGTATAGGAACTACCACCAGTTTATAAGATCCCGGAAAAATTATTTATATAAGTCAAAAGTCGAAAATTACGTTGACATAGGTACTATTAGGTATTATAGATCCCACCGAACATAGGTACTTGTACTACACACAAACCCATCTTTTTACACATACACAGTAATACAACTGACGACACACGTCATAAACCTAAATGTTTTTTCGTAGAAGGGAACCGTTACTTCCGTAGTGTGACTTTGTTGAATAAGTACCGTATGTACATACTTATTGGTACTTTGAGCCGTTATAATATAGGAACATATTATAATTTGATCCTGGAAACCGAGACTTATCTCATGATGCTCTCATGATACTTCTTGTTGAGACTCACTTCAATAAAACATGTAACGTACTGAACGTACATAGTTATTGGCCGTAGTTTGTATTCATATCGATTGTTTTCTCCACCACGCGGCCTTGTGTGCTTCCACGGGGATTTGCTAGCCTTGGCTAACGAAATTAAATTAATTAAACGAGTTGATTACCCATTATACGCAACAGGTAAACAATTCTAAGTACCTAAGGATTTGCGTTAATAGTTATTTTAAGGTTCATTGAACGTGTTGAGAATGTAGATGTGTACACACACTGGTGATTAACGTGCCTTCGCGTTGGTGCCAATTTGTTTTGTACACACGATAAGCACAACAAAGGCAGCATTCGTCTTTCGTACATATTTTTGAAGATTTTTGGACTACGAAGTCGTAAGTTTCGGATGTCAGAAGAAAATTGAATCAAAACTTATCTAAGTTACAATAGGTATCCGCAGTCTCGAGTAGAAATCAGGTCCAAGCTTTGCGCGAACTGCTAAAGGCATGCTAAAGGCTACACGCAAATTTTGCTCTTCGTGTTTCAAAACTGAGAACCGTATGCTTTACTGTTATGCAGCCGAAAACTGAGATACTCCAGCGACTGAGTAGACGGCGTGGCCATAGGTTAGGTATTAACGTGTCAGTAATTTTTAGCTAAAAATAGAAGATACGCATTTTGCCACAGTATCTTCTACGCGTTTTATCGTCGTTATCTATTTTACGTTTTTATTTGGCTGGTAGGTTCACTATGTGGCGTATCTTGTAGTGATACTGATTATTTTTAAACAATTTTCAGTGCTGAGAATGATGGCAATAATGCAGGACAGGAATAGCGAGGAGGTACCCAAGGAGTTCCTCGAGACGGGACGGACGGGGCGCCGGAATGCGATGCCTGACATCCTGCATCCCCAGGGGGCTGAGGTCACCACTGCGGACCTGCCCTCGAGGCTGCAGCAGCTGGTCACTACAGGCAAGTCCTTCACATCATCTGGGGAACATCTCCCTATTTAGGGTGTTTGACATAATCACCGCGCTGAGCAGGGAGCTTGGTGATTGCAGGTTTTAATGTACCGAGGAGAATGACGCTGCTCATTTCCCCGGATTTTCCCTTAGCTGGCTTTTACGGTACCGACAGTAAGACATGGGGTGGCCCTACACTATTAGTTAATTTTGTTTCATTATTTTAATGGAGAATTGTATTCATTGACAAAATAAATTATATTACAGAAAGGCGTGATAGGCACACAACACGAGCACAGATTACTGAATATGTTACTCGGTAAAAAGTCAAAATACGTATAATAGGACACTTCTCAAGCGTCAATAATGGATTCATTTTTCCCACACTCAATGCGGTCTTTACGGTCAATTGTTCTCCAACTTATCCTTATGTAATGAAAAAGAATATTTAAGAATTTGTATATTTTCACAATAACAAAATGAGTTTATATTAAAGGAAGCTAAAGAAACTTAAAGAAAGATAGAATAAAATATATTAAATTGTGCAAAGTTTCTTGGACGAATTCAATTCGTTCGTATTCCAAATAGAACTTCGGCGAACGATTTATCGTGAAACCGTTTCTACGTCTAATCTAAATCAATTAAACTTTACGCCCCTAAATTTCAATGAAGTGAAGCGTTGACTAAATAGTCTATATTGGGAGGCCAGCAAGGGTAATAGAGTTTAGGGAGCCAATTGCTCATGGAAATATGCATCACATTTCTTCGATAATATTAAAACGATTCAAACATGTTAATAAATTCAGTTTTATGTACTTAATAAGTCGAAATATTTGCTAGATTACGGACGCGATAATAGAGTAATTTTGTTTCTACGAGAGAACCCAATATAGGTAGGTTTTATACTCTACCTAACTCGCTCTCATCATCAACAGCCTGAAGACGTCCACAGCTGAACATAGGCTTCCCCGTAGAGCGCCACTCGGCTCCCCGCGGTGTTCATCAAATCGTCGGTCCAACTAGACTACGCAGCGCCTTCCGGTTCGCGGTCGCCACTCGAGAACCTTTCTTCCCCATCGGTTGTCAGTTCTACGAGCGATGTGGCCTACCCATTGCCATTTCAACTTGCTAATTCTAAGAGTTACATCGGTCACTTTAGGCCTGCGGATCTCCTCATTCCGGATCTTATATCGCAGGGAAACACCAAGCTTAGCATATCTCCCGATAGCTCGTTGCGTGACTTTGAGCTTACTAACTTGGTCTGTTAAGATAAATAAAGATTTTCTATCTCGACAATACTTGGGCACGATTCACTTAACGTTCAAAATATTGGTTCATAATGATAAAGCTTTTTAGTGAAATTAGTGTCTGAATTCTGATAAAGGTCGATCACATCAAGATAACTAACATCAAGTTATACCACGGTGCGCGGCGCGTTGCAAATTCTAATCCTATCACTAAATTACTATTGACGCAGGTCTACATCTTTATCTGCTTATCTAATCGTATAATGGCGCAATAAACAAGTCGTGCTGCTGTCTAACTCGTGACCTTACTTAGAGATTGAGAGAATTACTCATCATAATAATTCGTTTCAAATTCCAATTCACGTTCATGTGTAGAAATATTGGGTGCCTGACTCCGAAAATTTTTGCTTGCGCTGCGAATTATATCGATTCGTGGCAACTGATCCCAAATTCGGTCTAACGTTAACTAAACCTAGGGACGTTCAGCATATTGCATCTATGCATCTTCATTTAAAAGTTAAAACTACCTTCATTAACAGTGACGTGGACTGTTTGATTTTACCAAAGTTTGTTTTTGCAATATTATAATGAGGTGCTTTGTTGTGTTGTATCTAGCCTTTTGTAGTTAGGTACGTCTATGCAAGTATTGTTGATTTTTAAGTTTTCTATTTAGTCTTTACTTCGTTCGTACCTACTACAAACTACTAGAAAACAAATTAAAACAAACGTTTTAGTTTGTTTTCTTTCACTCATGGTCTATTTTCTGATGCTGCACTACACGCCTCGATGCATACAATAAAATAAATATCGTGCTTTGGGTTTTTATCGATCAGGGTTTTATACTCTACAAAAGGAAATATAAATGGTTGTTTTTAAATAAAAAACCTGATTTTTGCTCACTTGCCTTGGTTGTCAGTTATCCTTTGTTGAAATATTGGCTACGGTATGACGTCTGGTATTATTATTACCTAAGACATAGGTACCTAATACCACAGAATAGATATGTAGTAGGCCTACGTACTAACACCTAGTAAATCTATTATTTAGTATTATCGTATAGTTTCTCTTATCTCTCACGTTAATCATAATATGCGACAAATAACTATACCGTCAATTAATGGTGAAGTGTAATGATATCAGATCCTCTAGTACCTATTCATTAGATATGACGCAAACATTCAGTTGCATGCCGTACGACGCAACGACGAGAAGGCGTCATAAATGTTACGAACCAGACACAATATTATGTACATATTTAGCTTTACGTATAATGTAACGCGAGAAACTTTTATAATATTGACGTTTTGAAGGCCTGAGCCTGAAGTAGTCGCCGCCCGCTGTTTTAATTCGCACCGCTCCGGCCGCTGCCGCCACATCCGATAAATTGATTATGAATTATTTATTGCTGAGGGATTTATCTCAATCCACCTGTCATGTTATATCAATCCATAATTCGTGATATCGCGCGATGACGTCTTTGCTTTTGTGATAATTCACCGATAGCGCAGGGTTATCTACCTCTGACGTGTTGGTGACTTGTTTAATTAGGAGACGATTACAATAAGCGGATTGGTAGCCAAGGTGGCTCGGGTGTGACCTTGAGTTGAGTGTGGGTACCAGACCAGAACTTGTTTGCTTTGTAATCCAAGAATACTACCTAACCGCATGCGGTGACTGTGATGCTGTGTTGTGATTCGCGCAAACCGCTGCAACGGTCGCGAGGTGTCCGTACCATCGCTGTAGAATCATCAATTTGTTCTGTAAAGATACCTAAGGCTTTTTGGACAAGCTTCGAAACAAGCAGAGTGCTCCTGTCAGACCAGGGTGCTTGCTACTAGGGCTAGGAGAGTACATACTATATAACGTGCCGTATCGGCTAGACTCGATAAGTATTATAAGGTGAGACTTTCCACTGTCGCCGTGGGGAATTCCAGATAAAAATACGTCTCACCGTTACGTACAGACGATAAAACGTTATGCAAAATACCAGTTCAAAGTACGAGTTATCTATACAATACTTACATGTTTGGATGATGAGAGAATTTGGATTGTATAAAGAATAATTACTGAAACTATGTAGGTTTGGTTTTACAATTATCACTAACCGTCTTCAAACTAGTATGAGTAGAAAACACCCGAGACTACATAAATAGAGGATGGATTCGATTATAAGGGCCGCCGTGCTCCCACACGCTCAGGTTTCGTACCTCTTTATCCTTTGATGTGTTTGTTTGCTAACACAATATTATAGACGATCCGATCCTTTACCAGTGTCTAATTGTAATCGCGCACAGTAAGCTGATTACTGATTGATGAAGTTCAAATAACAAGTCTTTGAAGAACTACCTATCGCTTATACTTACTACAATTAGAACGGTCGCTGCTTTCCATAGGGTCCAATTTTCCAGTGGACTAGTCTTCTCGATTGACTGCTGGACGCCTTTACGGTCTTGCCTGGTGTAAAGCTCGGTAGAGATCAACAGCATTAGTCTGTTCAGCAAAAAAAGTTATATGAAACAGGGCATTTTTTACGATGGATATTTTTTATAGAACTCTAATCATTAAAATTATTCATGTGCACGTTTTTTGTTCGCATTGATTGATGATGTGTTCAAGTGATGTGATTGTCAGAGTTTTTATCTGCGATCTGAATTTTTTGTTCCCGATGGATGACGGCGGGTTTACAGTTCGAATTTCGTTTAATAATCTGCTTTATTAGCGACTGAGATACCTTCGCTCATTGTCAACGTGGGCATACTAGTTCCGTATTAGGAGAGGTACTGGAAACTGGTACTTACTGGTACCACGCACTTGTCCTTGCGAAGTCCTCCAAAAAGATATAATTATCCTAAGACGTTTCTAGTCACTTTTCCTTCTAAGGAGAACTGACGTGGAAGCTAAGAAGACTAGTCTTAAAAAACTAAAGAAGTTAATGTAGATCTGCTATTCAGTGTCTCATCTAATTACCAGTATTATCTAATCGTGCTTCATCGGTTGGCGGCCGCGACCTTTTCAACTCCGTCACACAGATAGCTATATTTGCTGTACGATGCAATAATATGTCTGTAGAAATTTATAAACCTACTCACTGTAGTTCCTGAAACATGATAGGTTCATAGGGCAGATTCTGTTATTCTCGGCTCTATGATCGGCGAGTGTTAATGGAATTGCAGGACTTGAATCCCCCATCGCCATTCCACCATGGACCAAACGCACGTCACACATCCATTTACATTTCCTAACGTACATTCGACTAGTTTATTTTTTCTCTAGATCGGCAGTATCGACAATTCGTTATCTGTATCATTAGAGAATCTAAATCTAATAATATAATCTACTTTTGACTATAAATCCTGAAATAGTTGGCGATAAGATTATATCAATCCTATTGAAGTCGCCGAAGTTTAACACGTCATATCTGTAGGGCAGTGCAACTGTGAGGAACTACATAGATAGATGTATTCATCATCAGCCTACTTTCATCCACTGCTGGACATGGCCTCTCCAATAGCACGCCACTGAGCTAGGTCTTCAGCTCTTTGCATCCAGTCTCAACCAGCCGCTTTCCGCAAGTCGTCACTCCACCCACCTGGCCGCAGGGTGCCCTACAACGTTTGCCTAAACGTGGTCTCCACTCAGATACCCGTCCACCCCAGCGGTTATCAGTTCTTCGAGAAATGTGGCCAGCCCACTGTCACTTTAAAGTTTAGCTTACTAATTCTCTGCGCTATGTCGACTACTTTGGTTCTCTGTCGGATCACTTCATTTAGATAGATGGATTAGTTAAATTAATATCGGCCAACTCGCCTTATCAGGATATTACGATACGATGGCCCATAAAATCTTAATTATCGAGGTGATATGCCAATCGCGCTGACAGCTATGGCTAATCAGAGGACCAGGCTAATGCAATAGTTACTTTCCTATGTGTTAGTTGACATCAAGGTTGAAATGGTGTTTTGACTGCCCCATCATAGATGCCATTTTAGAATGTTTTTATGAGATGCCTTTGACCAAAAATGGTGTGATAATGAAGAGGCCTATGTCCAACAGTAGATCGATACCACCAGTCACAGTGGGTGTTACTGCACAGAAAAAAAGCTCAATACCTTACTCATGTACTGTGTTTGGGCGTTGCGGGACTAAGAAAAAAGCTCAATACTTACTGTTTTTGGGTGTTGTGGGACCATTGTCCTCGTAGTTCCTAGTCTTAGTCCAGGAGCTAGCGTTATTATTATTTTTTTATATCTGCAAATAAAATGATTCAGCTATCATGCATGACTCGAACGGAAATATTACCCAACAAATGTGCCAAAAACTATGGATGTTTGGAAAACGAGGTGTGTAAACTCACGCTCCCACATTATTTTATGACTTCCGCTCGGTTGCAATATGTTTTGTAAACGTTGGTTTTTATGGCTTGGTAAATGCACCATACAATTACACCTGTACCAGGTTTTACGGTGGGTTAGCCAACAAATACATTTACATTAGTACATTATTACGTAGGTTAGTTACTACAAGGTTATTTAAAATATCTAACAGGTTAACAACCTCTTATGCGCCATTTCTTTACATAATAATAACAAACAACTGTAATTCTATGGATTTTTTTCAAAACCCAATAAATATCTTAGGATATTTATTGGGTTCTTTTTGTGTCCAGGAGAAGTATTCCTTCAACTTCTGCAGTTTTCTCTTTCGCACAGTATGTTTACTTGTAGTTGTAGTATCATCATCATCATCAACAGCCTGAAGACGTCCACTGCTGAATATAGGCCTCCCCCACAGAGTGCCACTTTGGGTGGCTGCTTGCCTCCTGCATCCATCGGCTCCCCACGGTTTTCACCAGGTCTACGGTCCACCTAGTGGGAGGTATTACCTCCCACTAAGTACACAGGCACAGAGCTATGAAACAAATGACGCAGAGGGGAAGCGTTTTTTTTTTGCTCTGTGTACACAGGTCACACCTAGTATTTAAATGATGGACTAAAAATCTGAAAATTATTTTCAAAAATAATTTGACGTTTTGACACGCAGAAGATGTAGATCTAATAATTTTACAATAACTTGTATATATAATGTGCAACTGTGCATATACTTATACACATGATTGTATAGATAATGTCACCAATTACAACAGTTGAGACTTGAGACTTAACTCCTATGTAATAGAGTTCTTATTCGCTTGCAGATCCAGCCATGGCACAGCCTGGGTCATCAAAGACAGATCTCGACATGAAGAAGGAAGGCGAGAAGCCAGAAACAAAGGACACCGCATGCAGTTGAGCTGCGTCCTCACGGTCGCACAGACCCGCGTTGGACTTGCCCAAAACTAAAGTAATCTCAACCAGGTATAGTATTATTACTGAGCACTGAGTAGTGTGGCCCCACCTTTATAGTGAGGTGAACAACTAGGTTATGTCGGTACTCGATAATGTCAATACGTAAAAGTAAGCATACCATATGGATGCTGAATAGGATACTAATCGGGAAGGTTACGGCTCCTACTATTAATTATATAAAAAAAGTAGCTAATGTTATAGCGCTAGAACTACGTAGAATCAGAGCCAAGCTCAATGGCGGCTGTGAAGTGCGCTGCAAGGTCACGCTGCGCACATTGCTTACCTCTTCCCGCGCATATCTAGTTATTGCTACTGCGTAGCGTTTCCCGCTGACTTCACAGCCGCCGTTAAGTTTGAAACGCATTCTACCTAACGGACAAAAGTGACATCCTATGACACAAGATTAAAAGCCACCGATCGCGGTGATAGGAAACGCGTACCCTAATATCGATTGATTTGAATAGTTTCATAGAAGTGTCTAATATTTCGATCGAACAGTAGTTGATACGCTAGACGGCTAATATAATAAAGCAATTAAATTGTAATAAACACACACAAATAAAGGTCGTAATGAGTGTCGTCTCCACGCCTGACCAGAATTTATAATACAGCATACATAACTTCATTGTGTTATTCATTTGACATGTTGACACAACTTTTCTCAGTTAATAATATTATTTGGACATGTTTTCTAGTAACACTTTCATATAACGAGGTGTCAAATTTTTATGTACCTACACATGATGCCTTGCCAGAAGCCATCATGTGTCTGGGGGTCTAGCAAAGATCACAACCGCTAACGCTAACGCCTCACGCTAACTCCAAAAATGTATTGAAATGACATAAGCTGCGGAAAAGTTAGCGATTTCCGAAATGTCATTTCAGTAGGCCTAGCACGAATATTTACGCGCGCGTAAGTGTAACGTTAACGTAAAACCCCCTAATACGATTGCGTCTGCCGCTCAACTGCTGTCAAAGTTCATACAATTTTGACAGCAGTTGAGCGGCAGACGCGCGTCAGCTCAATCGTAATAGGGGGGCAGATCAAACGCCATAAAACTGGCTTACGTTAACGTTACACTTACGCGCGCGTAATTATTCGTGCTAGGCCCACAGTACATTTTGTAGTTAGCGTTAGGCGATAGCGTTAGTGTTTGGGATCTTTGCTAGACCCCCTGAACCGAAACCTTTGGATATTGACAAAGAAAAACGTCTATTAGTTACTTATCCATAACCGAACATTGTAGTGATATTTTAAACATGTTATTGTAAATATTCAGTTTATTTATACGTAATTAATAAATATCAGGTAATTGTTTACTTTAAAAACAAAAGTATTAGCAGGTGCAGCTAAGATTTTATACGCGTTTCATGTTTGAAGAAAAAAAATAGACAATACTGGTGACTTAGTAGAAATTATAAGTTGAATATAATAAGATGCTGCGCACGCGCAACTGAAATGAGAACTGAGCTATAATTGTTAACATTAAACGCTTACATACACAAAGCTATGTATATTTCAATATCAAATAAACTAGTAATGTATTTCTACTTTTGGGGTGCATTAAAAAAAATGTAATTAGTGAACCATTGCAGCTGTTCTGGTAGTTAAGTAATTTAATTTAATTTATTTTACGATTATGCTTTTACGCTTAAACCTTTTATTTATTTAGAATTTAGTTTGATTACGTAAATAGGTTTAGAAAAAGTACAATTTTGTTTGTAATTTTTATACCTTACCCGTTTTACAATGTTTGATATAAATGATAAAACTAAATTTCTTCCACTATAAGATCTCAAATGAAACTAGTAATATATAGGTAAATACTTAGTTTCTTATTACATTATCTATGGTTAGATTATAGATAGCAATAGTCGTTGCAAAACAGAAACAGGTAAGTACTGAAAAAAAGATTAAATACTCTGGTCTTACCCCTCTTCAACCATAGCAGCAGTAATTTAGTAGTATTCATTTTAGAAGCAATTAAACAAAACAAATACTATAAAATCAAGCAGATATTGTGAAACGGGGCTAAGCAGTACTTTCAGTAGGTACCGAAATGTTTGTTAGTATTTGGTGCTATTTCTTTTATTATAGGTACTACTTTTTTATTTTGTTTGCAATAAATTTATTTATAAATCGACAGTTTATAAATAAACAGTTTTATATTCCTTTTTTTATAAATAAACGGTTCTTATAAAAAGACGGTGACAATATACACGTAGCTCTGAATAAAAACGTTATTATTCATTTAATATTATGATTAATCGCATGTTTAACGTTACATGGACCTATAAAAGTTGCTTACTGGGGATAACTCACTCAATAAGTAAGTATCTTGCAAATTTCATTTTCAATGTTTTATGGGCGCGTGTTTCCCAGTTACCACCACTCGAGTACTTGATTCGTGTAAATAAATCTTTAAACTTTGATGGTTTGGTCTTTCATTTTGATGGTTTTTAAATGTATCAATGTTTACGTCAATTATTGTCTTCAACGTTATCTCGAGGCTGTTTATTGTATAATATCGATTCTAGCACTAATATATTTAGTCAAACTTATATTAGGATGTAGTTTTCTGACTGAAACGCGATCAAACCAGGGAAACATTATTTGCGTGTGAATCTCACAGACGGTATTGGCTTTTTATGTTATGTTTAAACATAAATTGTAAAGTCAAATTCACGTAAGTTACATAACTTGTATAGTATTTATTATATTCGGTTTAAAAATTAAGTTAATAGGACAAATTACTTGAAATTACTAGTCCAGTAATTCGTTGAAGTTATATGTCACAGACTAAGGCTGAGTTGCACCATAGACTTAGACATTAGCCCGCCCGGCGAAGCGCGGACAGTTACAGTTAGCAGTTAAAGTAAGCTGGTGCAACCCACTCTAAAAATGTATAGATAACAACAAGGCAGATTGTTTCTTGATTAAGTATTATGGTGTCTGACAACAAATAGTTTCAATTTTTGACTTGGTTATGGTACTTAGTTAACATCATTTCTTAATTAGAAACTTATTCAGTATCTACCTTAGAACAAAACATATGCAACGCAAAATATTGCCTTAGTATATAATACTTTGTCTATTAGATAGAACATCGAATATATTCCCATTTTTATATTTCTTCGCGGTCCTAAGACAAGATAACGTATGTGTTTACGACATGTTGGCTTTAGACAGCGGTATTCGGTGTTCGATGTCGTGTTTTATACCTATTCTTGTACTAGTGTGGTTATTCCTTTGATAAATAAAAAAACTTGATGGCTTGTTGTGTGGATCTAAGCTGAAATATTGATGGCTGCTATGTTATTGAACTCGTAGATATATTTTAGTGTGTATAAGTAGGATTGTAATGTACCGTATCTTCCTATTTTGTTTATCAAAGGAATTAATCTATACATCGACTTTTGTAAAAAGTTTAAAGTCTATTATAAATGTCGTATCTTGTCTAAAGGTAAAAGTTTTAAATTTTATAGTATTTCGCTCCATAAGAAATCGCCTACCTACTGCTAAAACTGCCGTAAAAGATGCTACAAACACAAATGTATGGAACATAATAATCGATAGTGATGGACTGACATTGCATTTCCTTTGTAACACGATATCCACTCCCCACCATTGTAATGATGTATCAGAGATTTCGCTTCGTGCTAGAACTTCTGAATATTGTAATTAACGGAACAGGTCTACCGTCTAGTATTGTGTAGTAGGTAAAGTAGGTTTTGTACGTTTATAAAACGTAACCATACCGTTTGACCACTTAATTGTACCTTGAAGGTACCATATTTATTGCATTTATCGAGTCAGTTTAATTCTTGACTAACTATTATTAATACATATGGATATTTTAGAGGCTAAAATATGTTCGAGCTAACAACATATACAATGGCACTGGCAGTCTAGCAAGTCTGTCATGCCCTCGTAAATGGGATCTGACCATAGAGGTGGTATTTATGTACTAGATTCATACTTTACACTTGGTTCTAGGACTTATAGGTACTTACACAAATATCACGCAATCAAATAAATTATCAAGGAGTATTGTTAAGCATTTATACGCACTAGCAGCTTAGAGCATCTATAAATGGAGATGTTGACGTTATAATCCGCAACCACCGTTTTCTGCCGATTTCTACGGGGGACGAGGTAAACACGCATAACACATGCGCGAACCGCGCGTGTAAACGCACGCCGCCCACCAACTTAAAACACGCACACCGTTATACAAACTAGCGTATTTACGCAGTGTCTACACACACACACTATGATATTGTAGATGACCAAATAGCGCCATATGACCGGCAGTGCGGTAAGCCTTGCCTTATGCCACCTCCTTTTATAAATTGTCTAAGACTAGGAGTTATTTTTGTATTATTGCAATTTTCTGGTTCTCATTTTGGCTTTCATCCAGTGGTCACCACTGCCTTTCCCACTGCTGTTCTATAGTGCTAGACCAATTTTCAATTTCAATTATTTGTTTGCATTCCACAATGCCAGTACCACTTTAGCGCCTTATGTGCATTTTATAGAAATGAATGAATAATAGAGTTGACATCATATTTAATTTGTTTCAATTGACTCGTTATGCGAGAACGTATCAGATAACCATAATAAAAAATGTTTTATGACCAATGACGCAAGTATTAATTTGTCCGTAGATTTTACATGAGTAGATACAATTAACGAAAATATTCTGGGTCTGTGGTAGATACAGTGATGTCAACGTTTGCCACGCCACTCTAAAGTTAGGACTTGCGCGAATGCGCGTGTAGTGTGATACATAATCAAGGGCGGCTGTGAAGCCCGCTGCGCTGCCCTCTTTCCTCGCACATGTAACTTTTGCTATGCGCAGCGTTTCGCGCTGACTGAACTGCCATTGACTTTGAATCGTACCTAAGTACTTGTACATACGGTAATATTTACACAGCGGTACATACATAGTAGATATATTTATATGAACGGATGTGTAAACTCAAGACTTATTTATTGGCAGTTGCGTATGTAAAAATACTCAAACTCGGTAGAACCTGTCTACCTGAAGCAGCAAATATTAACTATTAGTCGGATCCACACCGAGCAATCCACCGCGCTCAAAGAGCATTAGAATCCCAATACATTTGCGAAATTTAAGCCGTTTTTTTGGGGCCATATATGGCACCGTACGAACGTTAGCGTGGCCATATCTGTGTGATGAGCTCCCAGAAAAATATTTTGAATGATAATTCCGCAGTAAACTCGTGCCACAGCCCATTAGAAAACAAGCATAAGTGGTTCTGGTATAACTTTCCACTGCTAAGTTATTTTGTTGCTTAAATCGTCTAAAATATAAAAAAGTAGCCCAAGTTTTGAGATGGCGCTTGTTTGGTAACTCACCTTCTGTAAGTACTTATTCTATGATGTAACGCTATCGCGCTTTGGTGTGGACCCGGCTATTGACAATATTATTCAAGTACTTAGTTCTACTGTTAAAGTTGATCGACATATCAAATTACAAATGTTTTAAAAACTTGTAGTTGTATTGTATTCCACATAATGAAATCTAGATCCTTTCATGGGATCGCTATTCGCTACGTGATATTTTTGTGAAATAGGCAGTTTCCACCTTTCACCAATACATAATAAGCATTGTCAATTATTATCTTTTCTCTGCCGCCCTACGGGCCGCTCCGTGACATGTCCGTAAATGCCTGTAGGGTGAGTGACCTATTATTATTAAGTATCTATGGTATGGTATGATATAATATAATTTATTGTAATAGCATGATGACTAGAATTTTTTTTTTGGATTCCTCAAAAGATAAACATTTGTGAAAAATTAAATATCTCAAAAAATTACCAAGTTACAAGCATTTTAAAAACCGCAATAGAAAGAGATAGTTCAAACCTCCAGTGACGTCAGAGGAAGGTCATTATAGTACCTCATTACTAAGCTGTGGTAGCTTTCATACAATCTCTTTGGCATGTGACGTTACGAGTAGATTTTTCATAGTAACTGTGGAGGCGCTCTGCAGTGCAAGCACCGATCTTCCGATCGATATATTTAACAAATTTTCATGTCAAATTTGACATAAAGTTTCGATAAAACGTAATCGGTTGCACGGAATGTATTTTATCGACTTCGATATAAATTCGATAAATCTTAACGATCATGTCGTTCTATGTCGACTAAACCACGCATGGATCTAATTTTTGACATTTGTCATCGGTTTAATCTTGTCAAACTTATCGAATTTTATCGGGTTTCCATAGTTGCTCGATAACCAATTTATAATATTTTCAAACTGGATTATGGCTATATTTTAATATTGTAAGCCGAAAAATGGAAGCGTCGAGGTGTGTTGAGAATCAATAGGCGAGATGCCTAAGAGATGCCAATAATTCTCTCGACCTACCTAACGAACAGTTTGAGATTCTGTTTAGAATTCATAAAGAAATTGCCTTGCTTGTGCAGGATTTGTTGCAAGCAGTTATTCAAAATCTCACGAGCAGTTACATCAAGATCCCTAGCACTGCAGGGGACAGGAGAGAAGCTGGTAGTCAAATCCATACAGTAGTTTTTCCATGAAGAAATGAAAAAGTATTGGACACCTATTCCAAGTTTCATGTGTTTACTATCATATATCAACTAAGCACTACATCTCATATAATAATATGGTTGATAAAATATTTGCAACTGAATAATTAGGTAACGAGCTATGGAGAGAGCAATGCTCGGTGTTTCCCTGCGAGATAAGATCCGAAATGAGGAGATCCGCAGGAGAACTAAAGTGACCGATGTAGCTCTTAGGATTAGCAAGTTGAAATGGCAATGGGCAGGCCACATCGCTCCAATTTTTTCCCTAATCTGTGGAATTTTCTATAATATAAAGTTACTCTGTGAGAATTACGAACGAATGATCGATAAGATGTCGACTAAATAAAGCTCTCGAAAGACTTCGACAAGAATTACCGATGTTAGATCCATGCTACAAGTTACCGATTAGATCGATAAATAAAATCTGTTTACCAACTCGATAGATTTGTCGAACCGAAGATCGGTGCTTGCACTGCTGTTTCGCGAGAAAGGGACAGGAGATGCCTCCTGTAGAAACTTTAAAAGCTTATTACTCCGTGATTTATTTACCGATTTTGCTTATTTTTCAATTATTGCAATTATTTTTAATCTTCTTTATGAAAGTAATATTTACTTGTTCATTTTTAATAGTAGTCATCACGCCTATTGTTACCATGTTTCTACTTGTTTGAAGTACCAATAAATATTATAATTGACAGTTATGTAGTACCGTTACGCAATTATTTTTACTTACGAGCGCAAGATTTAAAATAGTATTATCTATGTCGCGCACAGAAGTCGCCCTATTCTGAAATCGGTCTGAAATGCTAAAGGAACATACTTTACATAGATTTGTTATTACTGTACTGTACACCCTGATAGACTATAATTGTAAAGTGTAGTTAAGAGAGAGGTACTATGGGGCTGGCATAGTCGTTGGACGACTCAAAGTCCCTAAAAAAATAATAGATTAAAAAAAAAAAAAAGATCGCACGGCCACAGATTTAGGTAGTTTACATGAATTTTAATTTTGTAATAATAATATGGTTCGAAACACAGCACGAAATGAAACGCTTCGTGTGAAGCGTCATTTTCTGTGTGTCTGTGGTTCGAATACTCTAATTTATGCCTCTGCTTGTGCTTTCACAATAGGGTTAAAAAAATAGAGTGTTGTAAAATTGTAACATATTAGGTATCTATGTGGAGAATAGCATTAATGAATTTGTATCGTTTTGTATAGTTTGTTGTAAAGCAAACAGTGGTAATAAAATAAATAAATTTATGTAAATTATCATCGTTTTACTTTTTCATCACACCCGAAACCGCTCCTGGACTGATAGCGTAGTGGGCTTCGATTATTATTAGGACCTCAAATCTAACCCTGTGCTAGTAGGCAGGTATCTAAGTATTAGGTAGTATGTCACTATGGAAATACTTAATTAATTTAGTTCATTAAAAGCGATCGTTTCCAGCGCATGCAAACCATACAAGACACGAATAGACAGATTGACACTATTTTCTTTCATAAGGATTTCAGTACCCCTAGTGCGAGTTTCGATAGTTTACTAAAACTTGGTGCGTTTACGTTTTCTCCCTTTACTCCCATACATTTCTCTGCAGCGCCCCTAGCGGACAGGTTGATGAACTAAAAATGTCAGAGTCAGTACAAGTTTTAAATGGATTCGCGCGTATTCACGTATTGGAAAACTTTCTCTATTCTGTGTGGAAAACGTACTAGGGGTACAGGGGGTCTAGCAAAGATACCAACCACTACATAACGCTAACGCCTCACGCTAACTCCAAAATGTATTGAAATGACATTCGCTACGGAAAAGTTAGTTTTTTTTTTATTCCTCTGTCATCTTAACAATGACAGAACGTAAAACCCATATTTTATCGCCATCTATCGGATCTTTATAAAATCCCAGTTTTTTTTAATAAATCGCCCCATTGTCAAAAATGACAGTGACAATTACTTTGCGTATCATTAATTACTTTTTTATTTAACCTGTGGCATGAAGTTATGTTGCCAATGTTACAAAATTTCCGAAAATTAGTGTAAATATGAGTTCCGTCGTGGGAGAAATGTGACTCTAACGGCTAACAACATCAATGAACTTATATTATAGTATGTGGACTGAACCTTAGAGTATAAA
The DNA here is from genome assembly GCA_963580505.1 of Ennomos erosarius. Taxonomy (NCBI): domain Eukaryota; kingdom Metazoa; phylum Arthropoda; class Insecta; order Lepidoptera; family Geometridae; genus Ennomos; species Ennomos erosarius. The sequence continues at coordinate 2,766,969 of OY756978.1, read as the reverse complement.
ATAAAGCATAGAGGGACCATGATTAGTGTCAAGCATCCTACTTTTTGGTGTTCCTTTAAACCTACCAATATATTATAGATAGATAGATAGATCATAGATAATACATAGTGATTTTTCATGTTTTAAATGTAAAGTCGAACAATTGTTATGGCCGTTACCAGTGTACAACTACAAATTGTAAACTTTTTTACCTAACTAAAGATCTAGGTAAAATGAAGTACAATGTATAGATAAATTTATATATTAACATAGACGAACTTTGCAGAAAAGTCCTACCACCTAGTGAATATATTAGGTTCTCAAGTGGCGACCATGTACCGGAAGGCGCAGCGTAGGCAGACCCCCCACTAGGTGGACCGACGACCTGGTGAAAACCGCGGGGAGCCGATGGATGCAGGAGGCGAACAGCCGCTCAAAGTGTCGCTCTCCGGAGGAGGCCTATGTTCAGCAGTGGACGTCTATGGGTTGTTGATGATGATGATGATGATGATGATGATATTTTGTAAGTTTATCAAATGCTTGTAAGTTGTAACTAGTAACTTGTAGTTATTTGTACTCGTAGCTTTATAAAAAATGTTTTAATTCCTATGTATATTGAAGTGAGATTTTGGCAGATTTCCAGCGTATTTAGGGTAAAATGTGCCATTTGCAGATGGTCACACTAGTTGACATTTCCCAAACGGACGATCGTCTTTACCAATGTACTCTGTGGGACGATCGGGCGAATGTGTGTGTGATTGCAATGCAAAGAAATAGAAAGTATAAGTAATATTGCAATTTTTATGCGTTGCATTACGTGCATTGTTACGGTAATTGTGAAATGAATTTTTCCGCGCCGTGAGAAATGCTTTTATTTTCGTGCCGTGCCCGCTGCCAGTGTCTAACAACAAGAAAATCGGTGATGAAATGTTGGAAAGTGGCGGTGACTGACACATCGTATTCTGCAAGTTTTAAGTGATTTTGTGTAGCTGTGTTAGTCTAAATCATCAAAATGCCGAGAGGAGAACATCGACCGAGCGTGTTGCTGTCTCGCGAGGAAAATGAGATGGTGTTCAGCTTGATAGGGCCAAAGTGCCAGGTAAGGCTTGTGGCGTGAAGCTCATTGGTATTCCGCGTGATTCAGGCCGCAGATTACGTATTACGCGCTGTATCTACGAATTATCAGTCGATAACAGCACGATAACACCAATACTCCTTGATATCGTGAGCTATTTGGATAACTGATTGTGTATACAAAATATATATGCTTTGTTTATAAATTGGCTGAATAGTTGTTGATTCAGCTGATCTTGTGAACCTTGATCATTATATTACGTACAGTTCTCACTAAAAACCACTTAATGTTGGCAGGGTCAAGAAAAGTAGATTTATTTATTATGAAAATAAACATTCACATTTAGGTATGATTTAAAGTTTTTGACTACTAGTTGGTTGCCTGGTCACAACAACAATAGATAGATGTTCTATTGTTTGGGGGTTACTTGGTGGTTAATGTCTTGAGAAATTAAAGAAAATATCATAATGTAAAATACTTTGCGTTGGGCTCTGTGGTGTAAGCAAAAAGTGTTGGTAAAACTCCAAATGGTCCAACCATTTTGATAAGCTTACACTACAACATCAATCTTAGAAAGAACAAAAGAAAGAAAAGAATAGAATAGACAGACATTTATTAAACTGGCAACAATGCAATTTTATATTAATCAGGGTAATATTAATAAAATAAGACAAGATTTTTAACTCATTTTTATTAACAACAGATTGGTAGAGTGTGATATGACTCAATGGCAGCTGTAAAGTTGGTGCAAAGTATTGAGCAGTATACCAAAAGTTAAATGTGCATGGATAAGCTGTGTATGCAGCATGTAGGGAGCTTGCAACACACTTCACAGTCGCCATTCAGTTTGAATAACACCATGTAGAATTACTAATGCTTAATAAACCAGCTGATGTTTGGAAAGACATTGGTCAATTCGCAGGTATCAGCACAATCATGGATGTTGTACATTCAAAGTGTATTTGTAACTGATAGCTTCTGTGAAGCCTCAGGGCTTGAGTAAGGTTAAATTAAGGAAAATTCAGGTCATGTAATTTCTATGTTTAGGTTAATAAAACTGATTATAGTGAGACAACTGATCATAGCTACCTACCACACAAAACAATGTAAAACCAGGTAATACACCATGAAGTGATACCATCTATGTACTTGCAAGAGCAGTTTGATTTCACCCCACAGCATTTATGGGGAGAAAGTGCTATAAGTCTGGATCCCATAATATTGTTACAAGCCTGCAAAATGGAAAGTTACTTGCAATAACAACTTTTAAGTAACTTAGTACAGCTCAGTTTGTATATTCTCAGCTTAGGTAATTGTTTTTATGCACTAATGTAAACTATCATATAATCTGTGGCGGAGTGGCAGTTGCAACCAGTAATGATAATTTTGTGATACCAGTATTTTTAATTTGTAACATTCCTAAGTCATACCTAAGGTGCTTTTTCTTTGAGAAAATGAAATATATTGCAAATATATTGCAAAATGTATAAAATAGAATATGCATGTGTAAAAATAATAAAACACTAATCATATCTCACTCAAATTCATTAATGAAAAAGAATTTTGCTGTTCTGGCTATAAGTACATCACCATCCATTCTCATAGTTATGTCTTTTCTTGTTTGCTTCATCGGGAATCTCTCCTATGGGGATGAATTCCGATTCTAAAAATCAAATATTTTGTAGAACATAATAGGTACTGTATTTTTCAGAGCTTAGCAACGGCAGTCGTCCAACTATTCACAACCGAAGGGCCTGCACACTCAGAATGGAAAAAGAGAGACACTGGAGTACTGTGCCTTATAAAGGACAATGGAAAGCGGTCTTATTTCTTCCGCATCTACTGCTTGTACAGGAAATTATTGGTGTGGGAACATGAGGTCTACCTGCAGATTGAGTACAAGAGTCCAAGGCCATTTCTACACACTTTTGAAGCAGAGGTAAGGATACCACTTACATTATAAATTCATTAATTCAACATTGTGTTGTTTGCTTCATGATATTTCAGATTATCTTGAAGAAATGTAAAAAAATAGACCCGCAGGAACTTTTATTGTTTTTTTATCGTTTTTGCGATCGATAAAATTAAGCTATGTTTTCTGTGATTGCCGCTATGTGGTTTTTATTTACCTCTACACATACACCAGCACTTAGCATATAAAGGCCAACTCAAGCTGGTGGTGATCATGTGAAGTTCAACTTTTTGTCGTAATGCAACAAATTCGGACACACAGGGCTTACTGTGTGTAACCCATATCACAGAATAAATGACAATACAGGGACACATACAAAAAGAAAGAAAAATTAAGCATAGGTTCTTTCCTCGCGTTAGTTTAGATTTGCATATTAAGCCAGAATCTACAACATATGACTATTAGATTAGCCGTTAAGCTGGTTAATTCAATGAAGTTAACTAATGGCGAAATTTAATTCCATTAATTGAACGACATAGCTCAAGCCATGGCATTATTATAGCCCTCATAAAGATCCACTTAGGCAAATATCTTTATTGATATCGTGTAGATAAATATACAAAGTAGGCAGCTAAAACATTAGCTAGCTAGATACCTATCGATTTTGTTTTTTACTAGGTCAATGCCTACCAGAACAGACAGTTTCTGTCCTGTAAAGTTCGACACGACTAACACACGCCTACGCTACCATTGAATTATTAATACAGGCCAACAATCAAGCACATAGGAACTGATTTCTTTGAGTTTCTTGAGTTTATGAAAGATGATTCCCAAAATAGATATGTCCCTAACTTAATCATCACCATCAGCCTGAAGACATCCAGTGCTGAACATAGGCCTCGCCCAGAGAGCGCCACCTCGAGAGGCTGCTCGCCTCCTGCACCCATTGGCTCCCCGTGGTTTTAACCCGATCGTAGGTCCACCTAGTGGGGGGCTGGCCTACGCTGCGTCTTCCGGTTCGTGGTTGCCAATCGACAACCTATCTTCCCTATCGGTTGTCAGTTCTGCGAGTGATGTGACCTGCCCATTGCCATTTCAACTTGCTAATTCTAAACGCTATCCTACCTATCGGTCACTTTAGTCGTCCTGCGGATTTCCTCATTCCGGATTTTATCTCGTAGGGAAACACCGAGCATAGCTCTCTCCATCGCTCGTTGCGCGACTGAGCTTTCTAATGAGGCCAACAGTAATAGACAACGATTCAGTTCCATAAGTCATCACTCGCAACCATCGAAGAACTAACCCCCACACACTGATTGAAAACCTTTGTTTCCTAACTTAATACCAGTTATTAATTAATTCGCCGTTTCGTTTGCGACTTAAGGCCACTGTAAAAGCCCGAGGGCAAATTTGCCGGTATATGATATGGCAGTAGGTAGGTAGGTACTACGCGAGGACTCTTAGCTAGACTAAGGTACTCATAGGTACTGTAAAATAGGACAACGTAAAGTAAGCCAAATCGGTGCAACGCGGCGCCTAGAACCAACTTTCTTTTACACTAAATGAAACTAAACCGTAGCTATTGCGTTAACGAATTCTTTGGGTCAATGACAACATTGCATGTACTTAACTGGTATTGTTATTGAGTGTATGAAATTATGAATCATGCATGGTCGCGGATATATCTGCGGGCAGTTTCGAGAGGACAATCATGACATTAAAACTAAATGACAACAATGAGTCATGCTTAGGTGTATCGCTGAGATTATGTATCATGGATGTGGAGAGGCTTATTCCTGTTTTAGGAACTTATGTGACCCAAATGCCCAAAAGTGAAAGGTGTCTGTGACTTTCACGCCAAAAAGCAGGATTACACAATACATAGTTCTCCTTCTTAAAAATAAGGAATCTTCGAATGCAAAGAATCAAGGAAGGACGTAAACATTATATTGACTCCCGTTGAAAAACATTTGGGCTTCCTTTCTCCTTCTTATTAGGCTTGCGCAGGCGCATATTAGTTTATGCATAATCACTATTAAATAAATACATTGTACACGATATTTGTATACTCAAAGTATAGCATTAGGTACTAAAATAAAAACAAATAAATAAAAACGAAGTAATTAAATACTAAATACTATTACTGTAGAATGCAGTGAGATTGATTGATTGATTAATCTGCATAGGCCACAGCCACACTGAGGCCGCGTTTACACATGCAAGGAAAACCGCGGAAGTCTTGCGCGATTTCAAAAATCACCAATAACCATAGACATATATATAAGGACAGGCCTAATGACAGATTAAACCGTCGCTTCAAAGAGGGAGTCAAGTTCACAGATTGACATCCACTAGCGCCCAGTCTGTGTTGGAAGTGAGAAGATATCGGTTGTGTGTCTCAAAGAAAATATGCCAAGTTGTGTTGTGAAGGGTTGCACAAACTACACTCTAAAGTGCAATAAAAAGAAATACAAAGTTTCTTACCACAAGTAAGTCAATATTTTCAATATTACACTCCGTTTTGTACGAAAATAATCGAATTTATATTTGGGATAATCATTGTAAACAAACATTGACGGACATAATGGCAGCGTTTAATTTCCTAACTCATCGTAGTTCCTGAGTAATCTAAGAGATGGCGCTTATTTTCCCCACACCATTTTGAGTAAATAAAATGTTCCTTCGGGCATATCCTGATATATAGATCTATGCCAATAACGTATCTTCGACAATCTGTCGCGAGTGCACTTAATACATACAAGCTGCAGAGTTAGCACGGGCGGTAGACAAAATTGTCTTTCCCCTGTTTTACTCCACTTGACATGTAAATTGTATGAAGAATTTGACATAAAACAGGGAAAGACAATTTTGTCTACCGTCCGTGCTAGCCCGGCTGCTGTCTGATAGAGACTAGTCCGACACTTATTGCAAAAGTTTTCTTTCATGTGTAATCCCGGCCTTAGGAACAGTCATGATTTTACAATTTATCTACTTATTGTTTAATTGTTTGTGCTATAAATGTATTCTATGTCCTCAAGCAGAAATTACGTATTACGTAATTACAATATAACATACCTAATTTAAAATCTGGGTCTTCCCAGCCCACGTATTATTGACCCACGAGTTTGAATATCCAATACACGAACCATCGTGAATGATGCTTAAACATATGTTATTCATTCACAAACCATTCATAAAATATATGGAAAAGCAGTTTTTACGACAAAGTGACCAGTGGGTCACATCGCTTGATATCTAATGTTACATGATGTAAGAATATAAGAGCCATCGCTACCCACGTGATATTGCGGCCAAACGCCAGTCATTGATAATAAAGAGCAGTGTAGTCACAGAGGTCTAAATAATTCGTACCTGGAACCTACCTATTACGAGTCGTTCCACTGCAGCTTTTTCGATCCTAAAAGGAAAATCGCAAACAGAACAAATTATAAATGATAATCATACAGTTGACATTATCAACTATCCTAGACGAAACTGCAGCTACAGGCCAAGGTTGCCTCAGGAAGACGATGCGCGTGATTTATTCTTTGTGACGTACCTAGTTTTAGACTGCTGGGTCAGAGAGATAAGACATACGACCGGACTGTAATGAATTAAGGCGCTGAATGCTCCCAAATCGACTATTTTGAACGTGATTATCTCAAAACGTATACCATTTACAGGATTGAAAAAAATGCATGTTAGCAATGGTCATATCTTCTTTCCATCTGCCGAAACCGAAACACGTTTACGAAAAGTTTTCTCTATAGAAAAAAATCGTGAAGTGACCTCTTAAAAAATCATTCAAACGTCCTTAAATGTTACATTATAATAAGACACCCCATTGAAATAAATCATAGTGATAAGCTATGTTTCAATGCGTCCGTCTATAAGCTATTTTTTTTATAACAATAAGAATTTCTTTTATAACTAATTATTTGTACCGAAAAATGGAAAAGTCGAAGTGCAACGCAACGTAATCGCCATATTTTTGCTATGCATAAAGCGACCCTATAAGGTACAGAATAAGTTTCAAGTTTGTCTGCTGTAATAAACGTGCTCGCATTGGGTCCTGTCAGGGCCTTAACTACACGCTGCAAATACGGGATGCTGTACCGGAAAGCCACAGTGTCACAGTACCAAGGATTATGGATGCAGAAAACTACTAAAGAATACTGACTTACCCTTTCCGACTCCCTGCCTTTCAGTCGTTTTTTATATGTCGAAATCTGTAGTGACCGCTCCATAACTCCTGCCTACAATAATTATGGCTCATCCGGTGCTGTTAGGCAAGAGGGAGAGGGGGGGAGCATAATACGTTGGCACAATCACAACTGAACCCAAATCATATTGAACTCGTTTGCTACTTATTTAGAGGGCATAATCATGTCGATTTTTACAGTAAACCGTTATATACTGAGTTCCAACATATTATATGTTCGGTTCAGTTTGTCACCACAGAATAAATTAAAATAGTTCAAGTAGTCACCTCAGATCTCATCGCACACAAGAAGTATGCCAGCCTTACATGCTTAGATGAAAAGGGTCCTCCCTTTTCATCTAAGCATGTAAGGCTGTAATCTTAATCATCGTCAATTCGTCACCATCCTGCAGACCTTCTGAACAAAGGCTTCCCCACTGGGCGCCAATTTTAGCGGCCGCTTGCTTTAACTTTCAGTACATGTGAATGTCACTCGAGTCCGAAATACGGCTGGCCCAATCTTAAATTTATTTCTTCCTGTGGGTTCGTGTGCGCCCTAGTTGGTATATGACCCAATAGTCAAGTGCGACAACATACTAATTATGACGTTATAAATGGTAGATGTATAGTAAGTATAGTAGATTAATGGGGGAAGCTAATAGTAAAGGCTATTAGCCTAGTTGAGTTGATATGACTCCTGTCACCGGCTCATTACTATTTTCTCAGAAAAATCCGAACGATATTTGTGTAAATATATATTTTTGTTTTTCGTCAATCACATTGCATAATATCTTAGTTCTTTGTATGTAATGAGTGGTAAACTAGCGGGCGGCCCGCCTGATGGTAAGCGGTGTCTAATGCACCTTTTAAGCTATATCCTATTATCCTATGGATATACAAGGTGCTGCCATAGTGCTACGCCTATGCATTGTCGTGCCGATGCCGACCCCTGCCCGTAATCACAGCAGCAACAATAGGCATGATGACTACTATTAAAAATGAACAAGTAAATATTACTTTCATAATCAAGATAAAAATGAATGCAATAATTGAAAAGACAAGCAAAATCGGTAAATAAATCAAGGAGTAATAAGCTTTTAAAGTTTCTACAGAAGGCATCTCCTGTCCCTTTCTCGCGAAACAGAGCGCCCCCACAGTTACTATGAAAAATCTACTCGTGACGTCACATGCCAAAGAGATTGTATGAAAAACTACCACAGCTTAGTAATGAGGTACTGTAACGACCTTCCTCTGACGTCACTGGCCGTTTGAACTATCTCTTTCTATTGCGGTTTTTAAATTTGAGATATTTAATTTTTGTTTGTGTTGTTTTCTTTTGAGGAATATAATTAATTTATCAAAAAAAAATTTTAGTCATCATGCCTATTGCCTTCGTTCTCGACATGTGAGTGTGACGTATCACGTCACATCACATCATCAGCCTAAAATCGTCCACTGCTGATCAGTGACCGCTCATATTATATAGAACGCTACTTGGAACGGTTACAACTAAACATCTGGGCCCACAGGTACCTGCTTTATTTCACTTTGTACGTAAACTCACGCGCAGTAAAAATAAACATTGTTTGTTTACTTTTCCAGGAGTACATGACCGCTTTCAATTTCGCAAACGAGGACGAGGCGGAGTTGTTGCGGAGGATACTTATTGAGAAAATACAGTTGAGGAAAACAAAAAGAGAAGGTACGCTCCACGCTTTAGGTATGAAGCGTAACGCGTAAGAAGAGAAGTGATATAGCGATTTAGCGATAGAACGAGAGGCAACTGTTTAAGGAAGGCTTGTAGTGCTGTGCGAACTATAGTTTATATTATAGTGTTGCAGCAAGAGTCGGTCTTTATTTAAGTCTTGGCGGAGTGAGCCTAGTACTGTCTATCTATTCTGTGAACAGTAATCCACTTACTAATTAACATTCAGTAACGTCCTAAAATAAACTACCTATAAATTGACCCAAAAATAATAAATATAATCATCGAAATCAGAATTCCTCGTTCTTTGAAGATAGGTTTAATATAGGTACTTATCATTTACTCGAAAAGATGTTATCTAACATGTGACCAATAAGTATTCTATCTTTACCCACGGTCGAATTCTGTAAATAACAAATCCAATATCCAGATAAATCGGTAGCCTGACGCGATTATCTGTAATCGATTGACACCCGACATATAGGCTATATTTACTAACAACATGGAGACTAACAATTCTATTGCATTATTTAACGGGCACATCATCGACAGCATCGATTGATAAATATCATGAGGTATTAATTATGTGAAGGTGATATGTCACTATTGTAGATAGGTCAAGAATCATGCCATATAATAGTTTTTTTTAGAAAATAGTTGCTGTTAATCCCTATGCTGATTCACTTTGTTGATATGCCATGGGCGTTAAAGGATTTCTTATACATACCTACCCCACTTATCATACCCACTTATATGTCTCAAAGATAATATGATACAGAGTACTTATGGAAATGTTATTCTGTGGGATAAGATATTATGTTTTCTAGTTTTTATTGTTGTCCGAAATAAGAAGATCCGCAGTAGAACTGAAGTGACCGATATAACTCTTAGAATTAGCAAGTTGAAATGGCAATGGGCATTGGGCAGGCCACAAGTGTTGGTTGGCAGGAAGGTTCTCGAGTGGCGACCACGAACCGGAAGGCGTAGCGTAGGCCGGCCCCCCGCTAGGTGTGCCGACGGTCTGGTGAAAGCCGCGGGGAGCCGATGGATGCAGGAGGCGAGCAGCCGTTCAAAATTGCGCTTTCTGAGGTCGCCTATGTTCAACAGTGGATGTCTTCAGGCTGTTGATAATGATGATAATTGTTCCCTATTTATGAATTTCAGAAGTAAAATGCAGGACCTATATATACTTGCCTCTAGTTGTGCCTATCGTGTCTTACTGTCCTGCTTTTCCGATTTTATTATCTAAGTCGCTTTGAGCGTCGTCCCAAGTCTGCACCATATCTGTACACATGCAGAGTAACGCCAGCCCGCGTTTAGCGCAGAGTCCCCATCACTTCTCGAATGGTGGTGCTCATGTTCGCGAAACGCATGGTTTATACCCTATATCTAGTTGGGCGATGTGGCCTACCCGTTTCAGCTTGATAATTGTAAGAGTCACTTTAGTTTATAATACTATCATCATCATCATCATCATCAACAGCCTGAAGACGTCCACTGCTGAACATAGGCCTCCCCCAGGGAACGCCACTACTATAATACTATACTAGGTACTTAATTATAATACTTTGTCTGTACCATATTGAAACCCTTGTAGAGAAGCGTCAGCGCGCGCTACTAGCGCAGAGTGCGAACAGCTTGGGCAGCGTGCGACACAACGGCGTGCTGCCGGCGCCGCCCGCCGCGCCCGCGCCCGCGCCCGCGCCCGTCCCCGTCGCGGCGCCCGCGCCCGCGCCCGCGCCGCAAATACCCCCTAAAGCGGCGCCGATGACAGGTACGACAGTTATTCTAGAGTCTAGTTAATACTTAATAGGTCTAGATTCTAGATTCTAGACCGATTAAGTATTGAGTTTTTGATCTATATAATCTATAATAACAATATTATAGTTGTCACATTGTTCCAGCTGGCAGTAACTATACGCTCAAAGGCACCAAGAAACAGAAGGCGAGGAAACTAACGAAGGCCGACATTGGCATGCCGCAGGACTTCAAGCACATATCGCATGTCGGGTGGGACCAGGACAAAGGTAAAACCTCCCCTAATAAAGAGATTAGTAAGGACATTCTCCTGTCTCATACAAAATTTTTGTAGTTTCTCGTTTGTTTTTTTTTTCGTTTTTGGTTTAACTGGCCTGAATTCAAAGTCCTTTTGGCCGAATTTTGAATCTTTTTGAACGTGAACTTTTTCAATTTCCTGTTTGCTTTGTATTGTATAGCCATTTCAAATTAGAATAGAATAGAATAAACGTTTATTCATGACAAAAGGCACACAAAAAATAATAAGAATGGCAACAATATACACAGTAATACAAAAAAAAGTGTTGTTTGCCCGTTGCCACGAATCGGTCCCAGCTCAGCATATTGCTGGTCGTACAACCAGCGCTGGTCTTCCGTTGGGGCCGTCGGTTTCGTCACGGCACGGTTTACAATTAGGTACCTACCCAAACAAATAATGAACTAAATAATTCTATGCTCAGCTCAATTAATTATTATGTACTTAATTAAAACGAGTAAACAAAGGAAATGGATAATTTAGTAATTTAAATCAGCAAAATCATTAAGTACAAGCGAAAAATAGCACATAGATTACCCATATTGAGTATTATTGCACGCGCGAATATGTGTGTGTGTGTTGTGAGAGAGAAAATAAAATACATTAAGTAAAAAAAATATATTTAGCTAGCGTAACAAATAGTAAAAGATATAACGAAAATAATATGTACATTAGATAACACTTGTATCATGTCTCAAGGTCTCTTCCGCCTTCTGATGATCGAAAAGGATTTTTTTTAGTTTAATTCTAAAGCTTTGAAGACAATGCAGGTTCCTTAAGGGTGGTGGGATATTATTCCAGCATTTGGTAGCTGCGTAGCGGAAACTTCCTCTAAAAGCTACTGACCTATGATGTTGGGTCAAAAGCTGGGCCGCGCACTCCCGAAATTCTTGTTTTGGTCCGTATGTCCATAGACATAGCCACTTGTCCTGTGAATTATTTGCGTCAAAACCTATTATTGTTTACCTCGACGTTTCGAGTTGCATTTGCCGTGGACCCGACTGGATAACTTGCAACAACAACGTGGCAACTTGATTGAGACGTCGAAGTAAATAAGAATAAGCTTATACCTATATTTTATTTACAATTTGATCATGTATTGATACATTTTGTTTAAACGTATTCTGCGGGTATTTACCTGAACGTTACCGAACTAGAGGAGTGCAAAGCTTTTGGTTTTTGTTGTTGCTGGCCAAGTCAGAAGCCTTCGGGGCCCTGAAAATTCTGACACCAGTAATATTCACAACCCTACCAAAAGGTTCCGAACACTCTTCATTAAAATTCAGAATAAAAAAGGAGGGTGATATTACGAATAAGACAGACAAAAAGAAAGAAAAGAATGTATAGATCTACATACGTTTCTCCTCAGGATTCGACGTGGAAAAGCTTCCGAACGATGAGCTTCGGTCGTTCTTTTCCAAAGCGGGCGTGTCGGAGACGCAGCTAGAAGACGAAGAGACGAGAGAGTTTATATACGGGTTCATCGAGACCCATGGAGGGTTGGATGCCGTTAAACAAGACCTATACAAGCCTAGCAAAGGTACATGTATAGTTTTTCACAGTTACCGGAGGGGATTCACTAAAGTTTGTCAAACTCATGTTAATATATATATCAATTACTGTCCGCTCATTGGTTGATGGTAGCCGATCATTAACAGGCAGCCAATGAGCGTTCAGTATTTCAAAGTTTAGTTTAACTTTAACAAACTTACCAGCTAGGCGATTATGTAACTTGATTGCAACCAATAGAAACACAAAAATGTATGGATTTGACAGTTTCAATACGCAGTTTATGTGCATAGTTACTATGAATTTTCATATTCGGTATGAAATTTCTCCTGTTGCATTGCTGTCAAAGTTACGTAGGTAATCACCCCACAGAAACCGGGTAGGCTTTTTACTAATAAGTAATAACATAGGTACAAGTGTTTTACAACGTTTGATATCGTATCGAGTATCGAATGAACTCGTACTAAAGGGTACATGCCGAAGGATGCAGGAGGCCAGCAGCCGCTCAAAGTGGCGATCCGGGGGAGGCCTATGTTTAACAGTGCAGGTAATGAGGATCGGTAAAGTTATAGCAAATTCGATATAACGTATCCACGTTCTTCTTCCAAATCAGACTATTAGTTACGTAGATATTAAGTAATAAACGTTTGCCGTTCTTGCCGGTAAAATCGTGTGTGTGACGTCACTGTGACATTCTAAACAAAACACCGCGCGCCTTATTGCTGCGGCTAACTGGCGGCTACCGGCACAATGACGTCACGGCCACTCAGTCAACTTCGCTAGTAAATTGGTCATAACTTCGTCAGATTTTGACGTAGAACAACAATTCATGCACTATATGTTAAGGATTTCTTACCTCTATAAATCTGCATTCACAGCTAAAAACATTGGATTGTTGATGATGACGAAGGGTACATAGGGCCCTATGCTATCCGCTATACCAATTGCGGAGACACTCGTGACTCGTTATACTTACTTACAAGTGTTTGTCTTTCCAGCACCGTCCCGCGGCCCCCCGCCCCCCGCGGCCCCCGCGCCCCCCGTCCCCGCGCGGAGCCCAGCGCTCGCGCACCCGCCCGCACCACGTGAGATATTTATATTACTAGGCAGTTCAAAGTCAATGAGCTATGGAGGCACCTATGCTCGGTGTTTTCCTGTGAGATAAGATCCGAAACGGGGAGATCGGGAGCAAGGCTAACACGGCCGGTAGAAAAAGTTGTCTATCCCGGTTTAATGTCACTTTCTTCACACAATTTACTTGTCAAGTGGGGAATGACAGTTTTCTCTACCATCCGTGCTACCCCACAGGACAACTAAAGTGACCGATATAATTCTTAGAATTAGCATGTTGAAATGGCGTTGGGCAGGTGATATCGCTCGCAGAACTGACAACCGATGAAGAAAGGTTCTCGAGTGGCGATTACGAACCGGAAGACGCAGCGTAGGCACTTAGGTGCACCGACGATCTGAAAGTCGCCGATGGATGCAGGAGGCGAGCAGCCGCTCAAAGTGGCGTTCTGTGGGGGAGGGCTATGTTCAGCAGTGGACGTCTTCAGGCTGTTAATGATGATGATGACCTTTATTTTTTTCCTCGCAACTGTGATGAAAAGTGTATGACACGCGTGTGCGTGTTACGCCCTCGTATGATAATGTAGTAATGTCGGTGTGCGTGCAGCGTCCCGCGCGCCGCCGCCCCCGCCGCCCGCGCGCGCGGCGCCGCCCCCCGCGCCGCCCGCGCCCCGCGCGCCGCCCCCGCCCCGCCCCGCGCCCCGTGAGTACCCAGTACCCACACCACTGTGCTACTCAACTGCCAACTACCTATGCATATACAGTGCGAACTTGAATTTACATATATTTAATTATTGCAAAACCAACAGCTTTTTTTAACAAAATAATTCACTAAAGTAGCTATAGAAAACCAATTACAGTTTCTCACGAATAGAAATGTGAAATTTCATTTTAATTAATTTAGATATATTTAATTTTTGACATTGTTTTTAATTGTAATTAATTTTGACGTTTTGTGAATCATTTAATAATGTATTATTTTAATTTTCATTAAGTTTTATGGTTTGGAATATTTAAATAAAAAAAAAAATTAATTATTGTGTTTGTAACAAAAATAATAATTGTACATTAAATATTTGTACTGTAATAAAGTATTTAAATTTAAAAAAGACATATATAACAGTATTCCTGAGTATTTGAAAAGCGAACAAAGTACCTCCCGTTTCAATAAAAATTTAAAGACTTTTTTTAATTTTTAATATACAGTTTCATTTCAGTTTTCATTTTCATGTCATTACATTTTAGTAAATAACAGAGCAATAGCAATTAGCATGCTAAGACTCCTGAATTTGCATGTTTATGAAATTTACGCAAAATTGCATTAATAGGCATGATGACTAAAATTTTTTTTTTTTAGATAAAGTAATTGTATAAAACAAAAATAAAATATCTCAAAAAATGACAAATTTACAAGCATTTTATAAACCGGCATAGAAAGAGATAGCTAAAACGGCCAGTGACGTCTGAGGAAGCTCGTTATAGCACCTCATTAGTAAGCTGTGGTAGCTTTTCATACAATCTCTTTGGCATGTGACGTCACGAGTAGATTTTTCATAGTAACTGTGGGGGCGCTCTGTTTCGCGAGAAAGGGACAGGAGATGCCTCCTGTAGAAACTTTAAAAGTTCCGTGATTTATTTACCGATTTTGCTTATTTTTTCAATTACTGCATTCATTTTTAATCTTCTTTATGAAAGTAATATTTACTTGTTCATTTTTAATAGTAGTCATCATGCCTATTGCCGTCGCTAATGTTTGGTACCCCGCAGCCCCGTCGGGCGGGCCGCCGTCGGTCCCCCCGCCGCCGCCCCCCGGCCCCCCGCCCCCGCCCCCCGCGCCCGCGCCCCCCGCGCCCCCGCCGCCCCCCGACACTACTGTGGAGCCCGACGCGCGCTCCGCACTCATGGAGAGCATACGTAGCGGATCTAGGACGCTCAGGGTCAGTACATGTTACTAGTTGCTGGAAGGTAACACACTCCACAGGGAATCGAAGTGTACAGAGAGATACACAGCTATTTTTTTTTTATGAGAATGAATGACGCGACGTTCTAGTCGTTCACCTGATGTTAAGCGACACGGCCGCCCATAACAGTTGCAGTGCAGTTGTGTGTATTGTGTTTGTTGGTGTAGTTGTAGTTGCTGGTAAGGTAACACTATCCACAGGCAATAGAAGTCTGCAAGATGAGAGATAAGCAGATTCAGGACTCGCTACAGTACAAATGAAATCGTAGCAACAGCGATACACTTTTCAACTAATCTTGACAGTGGAATTTTATTTCATTGATTTGCAGGATGCTTTGTTTTTCCGCTAAAAAAGACAAAGGTAACACTTAACTATACGGAATATAAAATTACAATTGGCTTAGGTTCACAATCAGATAAGATATCGTATACATACACAAAAAACAGGGGTTCTTTTTGAAGCCGCATTAAATGTGTATGTACTGAAACTTTATTTTGAAAAGGGAGAGCCTCAATGATCAAAAATGGGAAATAAACAAAAGCAAAATGACCAATTTGTTATAAAAAAAAAGGAATTCGAATCGCTAGTACTGTTAGGATGTTAGGGATTGTTATATTTTGAATACAATTTGTGGTTTCAGCGAGTGGAACCAAACCAAACCCCAAGACCAGTGGTGGATGACAGCAGAAGTAACTTGCTGAGTGAGATCAGACAAGGGACCAAGCTGAAAGCTGTAAGTAACGCTTTTACTAAACAAAACGTTTTTACACCTCAGCAGCTCGAAAAGGCGCCCTTTGCTCCGAGAAAACAGTGTGCAAAGTCGGATTTTGCTCACTGCGTGAGAAGTGATTTTTTAATATTATGACTGCGGTTTGTGTATTTAGCCAGCTTTGTATATATCGTATAAATGTAACCACATTTATATGGAGTTTAGGAGAGAACATGTTTTTTTCTTAGTCATACTTTTGGTGGGAACGCGAAAGTGTTTCGTTACTCGCTATGCTCGTGATTCAATACTAGGCCGTATTCCGAGACACGCTAAAATCGATAATATCGATATTATCGCGCTAAAAACGCGTACCGAATGGCCGTGAGCGCGACAACGAAATCTTTTGTAAACATCAACATAGAATCATACTTGTAAACGTCATGACCGACGCCATCTTGCGATATCGCCGTCCGTGATTGGTTGTTCAGAGTCATTGACAGCGCTCAAAGTCATGAGCGCAATATCTGAATCGAACGCTGAATAATCAACGTGAGTGTTGTGAGCGATGATAGCGATTACAGCGTGAATCGGGGGCTAGAATCCTACGCTTGCTCGGGATTCAACAACAGCACTCACAACAAAAATCAACTTTGCTCTCTTGTTGCACAAATGACTATTACACCATATGGGATTTTGTTTCACACATCAACAGTCGGAACCCGTCCAGAATACAAGGCTCCATGAAACTCCAGTTATCATAGGGGGTTTGCCATAAACACCATGCTTGCCATTTTCAAATCAATTCAATTGTTTATTTGCATTCCACAATGTTGTTTAAAGATGTTCGTTTACGTAGTTACAGCTCATCATGGACCCTGTCGGGCACGCAACATTAGAAGAGAGGAAGATAGATTATTAACATTAGTTAGTCAACATTCGGTGTTTCCCTGCGAGATAGGATCCGTAATGAGGAGATCCGCAGGAGAACTAAAGTGACCGATGTAGCTCTTAGGATTAGCAAGTTGAAATGGCAATGGGCAGGCCACATCGCTCGTAGAACTGACAACCGATGGGGAAGAAAGGTTCTCGAGTGGCGACCACGAACTGGAAGACGCAGCGTAGGCCGGCCCCCCACTAGGTGGACCGACGACCTGGTGAAAGCCGCGGGGAGCCGATGGATGCAGGAGGCGAGCAGCCGCTCTAAGTGGCGCTCCCGGGGGGAGGCCTATGTTCAGCAGTGGACGTCTTCAGGCTGTTAATGATGATGATGATGAATGATGAGTCAACATTAACATGCACCTAAAAATAATACAACATTACTATTTATACATGATTTTCTTCTATATGTTTAAGATAACGTCGAATTTATTTATTTATATTAAAGTAAGTAGGCATATGTATAAGTACCTACTTACAGTCATGTTGGTATTTTCCTACTGCTTTATAACAAAATAATATTTCCCCCTTATAATTTATTGCTTTTACGTTCTATGTCATTGATTATCCATTATTATTATAAAATTTAGAATTATTATTATTAACTATATTTATACTCTGCTTACATTTTATTGTTTAAATATTCATTAACGGTATAATAACTTTTTTCAATTAGAGAGTGCTTTACTTGTTTAATGAAAATTAAATTATTGGATTCATTCTTCATTGCTTCTGGAAGCTTTTGCTTGGTGATCGCAGATTATAATGCAGACCGAGAAGAATGCTGCTGCCTATTCCCTGGATGTTCCCTTAGCTGATTCTTCAATTATTAGTCATAGTCTAATTTAAGCCAGGCAGGCATGCCCTAGTAAACTGGTGGCCACTTTACTAGAAGCTTCTATGGAATTTTGTAAGCAACACGAAAAATCACGTTTCACCATATCATATCACTTGCCCACAGTCATGCTCGTAATTCAGCACCTAATGCGTAAAACGCCACCAATTTTAAACATTAACACTGGAAAAAGCCAAGTTTTGAGAAATAATACAATGAAACGACGTGAAGAAAATCACGTATAAATAATAGTAATATTGTAATATTTTTAGGTGCATGTTGTTGTTGACTAACTAATGTTACTTATCTATCCTCCTCTCTTCTAATGCTGCGTGCCCGACAGGGTCCACCACAGAGCAAAAAAAAATGCTTCCTCAAGCGTCATTTGTTTCTTAGCTCTGTGGGGTCCACGATGAGCTGTAACTACGTAAACGAACATCTTTAAACAACATTGTGGAATGCAAATAAACAATTGAATAAAAATTGAACTTTTCGCGTTCCCGCCAAAACTCCGTAAAGGCAATATTTATGATTTCTATAGCAGTATCGTCTGCTGTACACATTTGTGTTGATGTAACTTGACCATGCTGGTTGGGATGATTCTTAAGGATCACTCAATAGATGGCGCTACCAACCCCGTAAGCTGGTTGTAAAGGTGAAGGAAAAATTCGGACATGAGACTACTTGTCACGGTAGCTTAAGTAAAGCATATCCCGGCTTGAGGGATGGATGGATGCGGGTTCAATCCCCGCTCGTGATTCTAATTTTTCCTTTACAAATTAATCAATGGTTGTATACATAGGTATCCCGGTCAACAAGTAGCTCCGGCAGCTCGGGGCGCGCGGCGGAGCCCGCGGGGCTCGAGCACGGGCTCGCCGGGCTCCTCAAGCGGGCGCTCGACGAACGGAACCGCGCCATACACTCCGACACCGACGACGACGACGACGACGACGACTCCAACGACGACGACGACTGGGACTGAGGACCACAACACTTCAGCCACAGGCTACATGTTAATGGTAGGAACTGGGCTTGTAGGGACGGATGTGGAATTAGAATATCGTTTATTCAACTTCACAATAATACTTACCTACACCATCGGTATCAGACGCAAATCTTTACAAATCAATCTGTTTTTTTTTTCTATTCTTATCCCCGGTTTCTCATATGTTTGTCCAACAGTGGACTACTATTAGTGTTAAAATCTCTCATATAATCAATAAATCTGTCTGTCAATAGTAGACTACGATTAGTGTCAAAATCTGTCATTATGGTACCAGACTACTCCTCTGACGTCCCGCTTGGGGTGAATTGTGCATTTTTCCAGCATCTACCCGAGTCATCCCAGCTGTCTTTTCTATCTACTGTGTTCGTAGATCAAAATAACAAACAAATACAAATTTATTTATTAACACAAATATGGTTACAGCAATTTATGTAATGAATCCATAGACTCCTGAACTAGTATTCACTGTGTTTCAGGAGTCAGTGGCTTCTCCTAATTAACAGTTAAAAGTGATTTATGTCAGAACAACAAAAAAGTAAGTAACATTGTCATAAGTAACTTTTGTCCAATATTAGCAAATAGATATTACTAGCTACAAAACATAAAAATATGTATTTGGGTTGTATACTAGCTGCGATTAACTAGAGACAGTTGAAATGCTCCAGCGTTCTACCTGTAGGTAGCCTAACATGCTAGTCACATTACTCCGTTAAAACACAAGTAATTTTGTTCAATGTTACTTGTGATAATGTAATGTAACCGGCCGTTCGACGATATTTGTCGTGGGCACTTCTGCCTCTCTACTTATAAACTGGCCTTGCCTACAAACGTTAGCTTAAATTAATCAATTTTAGAAGAAGGACCATTCCTTCTTATAAAGAATTGAATTGATTAAACTTATCTAACGTTTATATTTGCTCAACCACGTGTCGTCTGTCTTTTGATTTTCATACACAGCATGTGCCCTAAAGGTCACCTTAGAAGGAACATTTTTGGTTTTCATAAGAGTTTATAAAATAAACTACAATATTTATTATGTTTACTAACAACTAGTTCAGCATCAATAAGTTTTAAAGAACATAAATACATCCAAAAAAAATTTGGGCAAACAAAATTACGTCTTGTTATTACGATATTTCGCTTTGTCTGTGACAATTGAGAATTACTGTATGAGAATTTCCGAGATAGCTTGATATGGTTTGAACTGGCTAGACGCCAGAAACGCGACCAAAATTGACTCAAAATTACAATCGCTATATTTAATTTAGTATCAGTCGCTGCGATCTTTCTGTAAGACCAACTTGCTCCAACCAGGGTTAGCGTTGAGACAAATATACAAGACACACATATGTCTGAGCGAGATGAGCGTACAATATTTATTTATGTACTCTTTATTCTAGGTAAACATTTTTGCTGTTGCATGGTCATTTAGGTTTTTAATCTCGGGACGAGAGAGTAGGTATACTTAGTTATTTTTGTTTCTAAATCGTGGTTGGCGCAAATTGGCCTGAGCGACAGCTACAAGTGATTACTGTGCCAACGGACCAAACAAATCGATGCCTGGATGCATCAAATGTGTTATATTATCATTTTGATCGTTTAACTAGTCAAAATATTATATTAAAATTATGCTGTCAACAGTGACAAAATCGCTACATCGCCCGAAACTGCTGATTGCTCCTGGTTGCAAAGGGAATTCAGGTAAAATGTGGGTTTAGCATAGACTAGTTTAGAGGCAAGTCCACACTGTCCCCAATGACCATTATATAGAATGGGTAAATGGGTAACAATATTCATTATAATCGCTTTGTGATGGCTAGGCAAGCCCTCGTGCTGAAAATTGTCATAATGTAAATGAATAATTTGCAAAGTTGACAGCCTCCGTGGCGTGGTGGTTGAGCAGGTCGGCTCATAACCCGGAGGTGCCGGGTCGATTCCCGCGACAGGACAAGTATTTGTGCCCGAAAATAAAGCGCAAATACTTGTTCTGTGTCTGGTTGTTGTGGAACCATGGTCCTCGTAGTTCCTGGGTCCCTAGATACAGGGAGTCCTAGTTAGGGTCCAGTATCTATGTATGTGATCGTTGGGCGTTATTTATTATTATTAAAGTTACTAATTGTTTATTAGTCAAAAAAATTAGTCTATGTCGCTGTTGAATTTTATATGAGCTTCTGAATAATATGAATCATATCTTATGAACGAAGCAAATGATGATCATGCTAACAACTACTACGGACTAAAGTCTGTTTTAGTTCAAGTGTAATCCAAATTATAACAAAAAATTGATAAGTTATAATTTACTAATGTTTTATTCATTACAATGTTTATAATATTCTTTATTTTTGTTGATAAAAAATGTAAATTTTAAGTTCTTATAGTTTCAGCATTTTGTTTATAATAATTATCATATTCGTAAGTCATGAAAATTAAGTGTAATTATTGAATAGTATTGCATTGTGATTTATGTTTGCAGAACATGTTTTGTTTAATACTACGACACAAATTAAAATAAACTTCGGTACATATTAACTTTAATATTTAATTACAATCAAGCAAAATTAGAAACAATCTGGTTCAGTATTTCATTAACTAAATTCCTATTTATATAAACATTTTTCTTTGATTAACTGCAACAAGCGAGGAGTCAAAGAGTAGGCATAAGTAACGTGATCTACATTAAATAGATATGTTTAAAAAAATTGTTCAATGCTAAAAAATGACTGAACGAAATGTATGGTGATTCTAAGCTACAAGTCCTTCATTCGTAGATAGAATATTGTTAATTTTATTAATTAGTAGTAAAATAATGTGAAATATTATTTTAAGCTAATTCAAGTAAATATTGCGCTATTTATAGTATAACCGCAGGTTTAACTAGTAAGGGGCAACGCTAAAGAAACCACCAACCGTTATAAATGTTCATGCAACGTGCTCTGCAGAATTGTCGTGCCTTATCACCGATTCATTAATTTAAAGATTAAAAATAAAAAAAAAAACACCGATTCATTGATATTTGCATAACTGTGGGATAAATAACAGTACCACAAGTTTAGGTGGTGCTTTTGTTAGCCGACTACAAAAAAAAAGAGGTTCTGGTACTTGTGTAAAGAATTGTATGCACATCGTACCGCTCACTCAAGTGAGTGCCGCAGGCGGTTCACTTCGCTGGACGAACGGATCATTCGTTGACTTTGTCACGTGAGTACGATTAATCCGATTTTACCTGCATAGGCCCTGTATTATATAATTTAATGTCTAGTTACGCTCTCACTCCTGACTAGCTCAAGATGGAAACAAATTGTAAATACGAGTAGTTAGCAATATTATTATTTTTAATCACCCAATAAATACCATTAATACCGCCCAATAAAAATGCGCCATCGGTGTGAAGCAAATGTGAAGACAACTTGATTGTCAATGATGTGGTCAGATTAGACTCGTAATGTGTAGATAATTAACATATAATTTTGAGCAATAACGATCATGTATAAATTTATTAATTGAGTATGTTTGCTCATTGTAAGTAAAATTGTATCTTTTAATATTTAACGATGCTACAGAATATTTTATAATACATACAAATGTAAATTAGGATTACTATAAAGCGGTGAGCTATTTTTATAATATTAGTGTAATAGAAAGTGTTTTATATTGTTAATGTCGTGGATACAACTTATTGTACTTTTTAATATACGGATCGCCATCAATGTAAACTTTGTTATCTATCAACATGTAACACGGCGCCAGTTTCAATGATGACCTCTTCTGTTTATAAGTTCATGAAAAGCAGTTTAGCAACATAGTGAATATTATGCGAATGTTGAATAGCAACTGCATAGCTATTTATTTCATAATTATTATTCCCAGAGGAGATCATGATGTAAACGAGGTGTATGACTAAATGAAAATAAAATTATTAATTAAAATTATCTCTTTATTTTACTCAAATAACAATTTTACCATATCGAATTTAAAATATAAATCTAAATGTCACAGGAAATTGACAAAAAAAAACAGCCGCTCTCGTACACTAACTAAAAAGATGCTTTGTATAAAAATAACACAATAAAACCTACCTTTTGACTACCGCTAGGTAAAATTCTATGTTTTACAAATGGTCATACATTCAATATCAAACCTTATGACCCATAATAGTGAATGTGCAACGAGCTGCAAGATGCGACCAGCGGCGGCGGTGCAAATCTCACCAAACACGGTCGGCTTACGAGAATCGCAATATAGGTCTCCAGCTCAACACGATTGTAGCTCTGTACCTAGTCAATCATAATAAATACAGTACATATCGTGTGAAGATACCATCATAATTATTGTTGTACCATAATTTCTACTATTTACTATCACAAAATTGTGAAAAAAGTGTCTACATAATTAATAATTTTGACCAGAATATTACATTATTTTATCCATTCTATTTGAATATTGAAATACAAAAAGTATAGAGAAAGCATGCCTAGACCAACTTTTCAAACACAAACGTATTACACATTATGATTATGTTCTATTGCATCTTATGAAAGCGGTGATAGTAATATAGTACTTCACTCGTTTAAAGCTAACATAAAGTATACTTGTAAAATATAAATGCAAAATCAAACTGAATGGCAACTTATGAAACCAAGTTTGATATTTTTTGACCGATTCTTCTAGATTAAAATAGGGTCACTAGCTGACCCATCAGGGGACACCTTAATAACGGATATAATTTTAATTACGAACTTTCATAAGATGCACTAAATTTTAATATTACCTACTTCGAGTTAAAAGAGTTCACACCACATATAAACTTACTTGAGACTACTACCAGTAATAGATAAATACACTTAATTAAATCGAAGAAACTTACAACTACTATGATCATAAACCTGCCAATTTAAGACAGGGAAAAGTAACAAAAGTAGGCATCATAAAGATCATTTAGAAAATATTTAATCAATCAGTATCACACCATTCAAACACTCATTCAGACTAAGGAATTTCTTTGTTGCGATTGCACATCACAAAACCCGCTTAGGTACTAGAGCCATGAAATAAATAACCCAGCATTGCAAAAACTGCTAAAGTATAGAAAAACGAAAAAATATAGGTGCAACAGTCATCGAATTGCACAAAATATCCGCACAGAAATTCTTGTCAATATGTGAATCAATGAGCATACATCGCAGAGAACAGCAAGCTCTGGGATACATTCCCCACCATAATTATAATAGCTTAGTTCCAGGACCAAATATTTTAATCCTTGATTTTCATTGAAATAAAGGCAGACCGACGGACGGAGCAGCAGCGAAGAATATGGTTTTATTTTGGATTATATCGTCCAATAGGTTGTTTTTGGCTAAACCAATAATAGTCGTACAGGATGGTCGCTTCGCCGCCACTCTGCGATTTTGCTCAGTCAGTTGTAAATTCCTGCCCGGCTAGCATGCACACCACGACGAAGTTTTCTCGACACTTTTTCTCGTGAGACCGTGATAAGACTATGGTAGCCTAACTGTCTCACTCTAACAGCGATGACAAGTTTTCTCGCGGTGCGCATGCTAGACCATCAGGCCCCCCCAAATAATTTACTTTCCAACATGATTTATAGTTATGACCACTTATGTCAATATATTTTATTCAAAATAAAGATAACTTTAATATAAAGTGAAGGTACATCTAACGCTGTGACACGATAACGACGTGGTTTCATATCGTGTGGAATCTGTGTTTCCATAGAGAATAACCGCCCAGCAAACTAAATTAGAAACCTTACATGGAACCTATAAATTGAAGCACATCTAATACGAATAATTTATTTACACTATCTACAATTTGTGTAGTCAAGCTAAATTGTAAAAATAAAGTCTACTTAGAAATTAAAATAAACAAGTATGTAAGTCAGACACAATATTTAATTGGCGATACCATCATATCTAACTATTAGGCTAACCCGTGCCCTGCAGCACATAATTATATTACAAATGGCGGTACAGTAGCTGGTATTAACATTCTTAAAATAAACTACTACTCATAGACATCGAATACTCACATCAACCCTTTGTATTGCTACAGCTATCAACTACCCAAGATATATATTTTATGACTATCATAAAACACGCCTAAAAATTTTTGAATTGTATACTTGTCTATCCAGTTAAGTTCAAAATACAATCCAATTTTAAAAACAAGGAGTTACGCCACTCACATGCTTTCCAAGGTTCGTAAATCGTCCGTAAAGCAACGAGGACGAGTTTTCTGATATGAAAACTATGAAGTGCTTGTAAAAAATGCAATATTAATTGGAATCATCATCAATGACCACGACGGGTGCGCTCACATCCACAGCGTCCAGCGAGTCATCATCGGCAAGGTTCACGATCTCTCCATACTCTCCCACCTCGATGTTGCCATCCGGAGCGTTCTCCGCCTTTTGATATAGCGACAGGACGTCGGAAATGATCGGTGACGTCACCATCAGGTGCAAGTTGCGCTCGTCTTCCGCCAGCTGGCTGTCAATCGGCGGCGGTTTTGGAAGTTGAGGCGGCGGCCGAGGTTTCAGCACCTTCGACTTCGAGTACGTCTTGATAACCTTAGGCGGAGCTATCACCGGCTCCGGCGGATCCACCTCATCCTCTTCATCGTCGGTGTACCCGTAGAATTTCTCGTCGTCTTTCTCGTCGCGCGGCACGTACGCGTTGATGAGCGCCTGCAGATTCTCGTCGGAAGTGAACACTTTAGTCGGGTCCGCATCCTCCTTGTCGCATACATGGCGCGCGTAGAGCCGCGAGGAGCTGATGTACTTGCGACACAGCTGGCATTGGTTGGCGAGGTGCGCGCGGTAATGGTTGTGCAGGTTGGGGAAGTGGCCGCCGCAGACGACGCAGCGGTCGGCGCGCACCACCGCGCGGTAGTGCATCTTCTTGGCCGACTTGTGCACACTCTTCATGTGCTTCACGAACGGACCGTACTTGACGAAGCGCTCCTTGCACTCGCGGCACTTGATCGGCTTCTTCACGTACTTGCGGCTTCGATGTGAGAACGCGTGGATGTTGAACGCGTCGATCGTCTTGAACTTGAGGTGGCAGAACCGGCACGAGATCGCGCCGGAGGTGCGGTGCAGGATGTCGTGCTTCTTCTTGGAATCCTTCTTGGTGATCGGCTTGAAGCAGAAGGTGCACTCCTCGTAGGGCAGGCCCGGCGTCTCGGCGGCCAGCGCTCCGTCCTCGACGTCGCTCTCGATCGCGCACAGATGGTTGTCGAAGTCGACGCGCGAGTAGAAGTACTCGCCGCACTTCTTGCAGCGGTTGTCCTCGTGGTACTGCAGGTGCCGCGGCAGGTTGAAGAACACCTTGTCGCAGATGGTGCAGCGCTCCTCGACCGAGTCCTTCGGCATCACGATCCACTCCTTGTCGTCGCCGTGGTGGTCGCGCATGTGGTAGATCATCTCGCGGAAGGCGACGAACGTCTCGTCGCAGTGCTCGCACTTGGTCGGCTCGTCCACGTTCAGCTGCGAGAGATGGTGGGTCTTGTGCTTGCGGTAGGCGGTGGGCGAATTGAACTTGCGCGGGCAGTAGAGGCAGCCGAAGAAGCCGACGGTGCGGTGGTAGACCTTGTGCCCGGCGAGCGCGTACTCGTTCTCGAAGGAGCGGAAGCAGTAGTCGCAGACGGTGTCGGCGCGCGCGGCGGCGGCGCGGCGCTGCACGCGCACGGCGTGCTGCGTGCGCAGGTGGCAGTCCAGCTTCACCTGCAGGTGGAAGGGCTTGTAGCACAGCTCGCACTTGACGCGCCGCGCGTGCGGCTCCGAGTCGCCCACCAGCCGCTTCTTGTCGCAGGAGAAGGCGAGGTGGCCCTCGAGGAAGCGCAGCCCGCTGAAGTAGTCGTAGCAGTAGTTGCACCGCAGCGAGTTGTGGTAGTCGAGGTGGCGCTCGAAGTTCCCCTTGGAGGCGAGCACCTTCATGCAGACGGAGCACTGCAGCGGGCGCAGCGGGCCGGCGAGCGGCGCGTCGTGTCGGTCGGCGATCCAGGTCTCGGCGGTGGCGTGCGCGTCGCGCAGGTGGTGGTGCAGCGCGTACCCGAACACGAACGTCTGCGGGCACTGCGGGCACTGCAGCGGCGCGTCCGGGTACTTCGAGGTCAGGTGCCCTTTTATGTGCACGTTGTGATTTTTGAGCGAGATGGTCTTCTTGCCGCAGAACTTGCACTTGAAGAAGTTCGGCTTGCGGAGATGCGCCATCTCGTGCCGCTTGAGGCGCGTCTCGTCGAGGAACACCTTGGCGCAGAGCTTGCAGGAGAAGTACGCGGGGGGCGGAGCGTCCGGGTCCTCCTTGATCATCTTGGACTCGGGGTGCGTGCGGCGGAGGTGGCGGATCAGGTGCACCAGGTCGGGGTAGTACCGGGAGCAGATCGGACACTTCACCTTGTCCTTGCGCAGCTTCTCGAGCCGCTTCTTGTGGGACTGGTGGTCGAAGTTGTGCCCCTTCAGGTGGCGGCGCATGTACTCCTCGTCGATGTATCCCTTCCCGCAGACGGTGCACTTGTACGGACCGTTCTCGTCCTCGTAGTGCGCGCGAATGTGGAGCTCCAGGTGCCGCTTGTTGGTGAACTGGAGTTGACACATTTGGCACTCGTGTCGTGCGCCGTAAAGTAGCGTCTTGGATCGGTGCCAGATAGAGTGATGTTTCAGGGACACTTCCGACTCGCACACTTTGCCGCACAGTTGGCAGGTGTGAGTGCCATCGAAGCCCGGCTTGGGGCAGTTGGGAATCCTATCACCGACTACGGTGTTCATCCCGCTCTCTCCCTTCTTGTAGTGTATGGCCATGTGAGAGAGGTAGACGCGGCGGTACTGGAAGACGCGCTTGCAGATGGAGCACTGGTAGTCCTTGTTCTGGAACCGGGTCTGCTTGTGGTAGTTCATGTGCGCCTGCGCAGCCCGCAAGTGTTTGCTCTTGCGGTTGCAGATGGTGCACGTGAGGTGCACGGGGTCGATGTTCGGGTCGTGGTAGTGCGTCCGCATGTGCATCTTGTAGTGGCATTGAAACTTGAATGACTGTGAATTGATAAAAATGCTCTCGTAAGTAAAACAAACTAGAAGTAAAATGATGATGATCGTAGTAAACTGACCTCTTTACAAACGAAGCACTCGTGTTTCTTCTCCAGGTTGTTCCCGACGTAAGAATGCCAGTTGACGTGCCGCTTCAGTGAGATGAGCGTACCCATCTTCTTGCCGCAGATGGGGCATGTGAATCCGCTAAGGTCCACTAATGGAGCCGTCTGAAAACGACATTCACTCCACTTATTTTAACTGATTTTCGATTGATTATCAGGTATACTTCTCATTCTCAGCCTTAAATCTTGAAACAAAAATGATAATCTATTATAGCAGATAGTGAGAGCAAATGGTGGCCCTATACATACACGATAGTTTGCATTTCAGGAAATAAAAACACATTTTTAATCGTTATGACAATCAATCAACACCCAAACACCCAAAAATATGACATGAATTCGCTTTGCAATCGTCCTAAACGACGTCCTAAATCCCCGTAGTTTGTGGTATTTTTTGGATCCCTGACTGATGTATACTTCTTATTTAAGATGAATGAGATGCAGCATGTAGGTGTCATATTGAAAGCTCTGAACTGGGTGGCGGAAAAAAGCTATGTTTACCTGTGACGGAACCTCGCCAAAGCCGTTGTGACTCTGGATATCGTCCAGGGGTTCCGCCTTCGTCACAACGACCTCACAAAAATCCGCCAGGTCCGCACCGATAAACTGCTGCGGCACCTGGTCTGTTTGCTTGTTCAACCTGGAAACATTACGTACACTACTTATGTGGCCAAGAACATAAACTGAAGAAAACGCCCTGCCACGGCCTGTTTAAAAAAAGTGCGTTGATGCAAGTCAAAATCGAGCTTTCGGTTGCATTGTCACCTTTCATTAATTCCAATATATCGTGATTATGGTGGTGGCTAGTCAGATTTAAAGAAACTGCTTTTTTTTAATTGTTTGATAGGACGTGTTCATCAAGAAAAGCTCTGATAGAACTATAAAATGGGTTCAATAAAGGAGAATGTAGTTTGTCTTCTGGCTGATGTTAATACGGCGACACTGCAAGTAGTTAACCAAATACGTTATTACTACCCTAATTTTTAACTAGAAATTATAAACCAATAACCAAATAGCCATATTGAACTGTCTATCTATCTTTATGATGCTGGTCTTACCTATGAACCAGCTTAATATGATTCGCCAAATTGCTACAACTCTTGAACTTCTGCCCGCACTCCGCACAAGTGTAAATATTTCTAGGCTTGATGTTCATGGAAATGTGCTTCTGGTTGTGCTCGTTAATAGCACTCACTTTCATCTCCAAGTCACAGAGAAGGCATCTTACGGAGCAATCTTTAAGGTTGATTTTCGCACGCTTTGTACCAGAAGACATGTTATGTTTGGTTCTCTTGTGATGCAGAAGCAGACGTTTGTAAGAGAACATCTTTTCACAAATATCGCAGGTTAGGTCATCTGCTTCATCGTCATCATCTTGACTAGATTCAAAATCAGAGTCTCTATTGGTCTCGCTCAGCAAACTCATCGATGGCTTATCAGGGGGTTCGTTTTTTACTCTCATTTCGTCTTCGGTATGTTTTACTTCATGAGACACGAGTGATTTGCGGTATTTGAACTCTTTCGCACACACGCGACACTTCAGCGGCCCGCCAGGCGTTTGGCCCGCCCCTTGCGACGAGTGCACGGATGCAGAGTCGTCCACGGTGCTCGGTCTAAAATTCAACACGTTTTTAATACACAACGCAGATTTGGTAAAATAGTTTATAAATAAACAACAAAGGAGAAATTACCTAGAATCACCGTCGTCAGCTGCAGTGTCGTTATCCTCGTCTATATTAGACGCGTGCGCCGCGAGATGTGTTACCAGCATTTCCTGTGACTGCAGTTTCTTGTTGCAAATTCGACAATCAAAGGATGTTTCGGGAGCGGATGCTCCCGCGGGCTTGCCCACTTTCGGCTCGAAGTGTATGTTCTTAATATGGGCGAAATAGGTATTTTTCCTGCTTAACACTTTCTGGCAGAGAGGGCAGTCGAACGTTTGGCGGGAGTCTCTCTTGGAGCACAAGTAGAAATGTGAATTATGCACATAATAGTCATCAAACGGCTTTGCACAGAATATGCATGGAACAGTAACTGCATCATTAGACTTCTCTTTAGATTTGGGACTCTCTGTTGGAACATGTTTGGATTCTTTGAGTTCTTTTTTTAGAACAGCCGCATGGACTACTCTCAGATGCTTCTCTAGATTATCCATAGTTTTGAATTTGGCTGTGCAGTACTCACAGGTTGGTTTTTTAACAATTATTTTCGGCACTGCTGCGTCAATCGGTTCCAGAGTAATCAACAGCTCCTTCTGTGGCGACTTTACTGGCGATTTTCCGCAAGATTCCTGGTGTCTCTTCAACATGATCTTCAGTTTGAAAGTTTTATTGCAATTTGTGCAACTCAGTTTCTCGTCTTCGTCTAAAGACTCGTCAACGCTTCTATTAGGAGTACTAGCCGCAGCTACTTCATCGAAGCTATCGGTCTTGTGCACGTTGGCCATATGGTATTTTAAACTTTTTTTCCATTTGAAGGTCTTGGAACAGACTCCGCATTTGATTTCGTTAGGCTTGATGAGCGGTTCATCTGAATCGAAGTCAGTTTCAGGGACGTAGCTGGATCCCCCATTGTCTTCGTAGTCAGAATCGTCACACTGTGAGTTGTTGGCGGACAGTCGCGGTCGTTTCTGAGACCTTCGCAGTTCCTCCACGCGCTTCGAGCTGCTTGGTCGAACGTAATCTTGCGACCGGCTCGCTTCAGAAGCATTATCGCTTTCGACGCTCCTTTTCCTACTTCTATTGACTGGTGTTACTTTGTTTTCGTTGAAAGATGATTTTAAATTAGAGCTATCTGTATGTGTTGAAAAGGCTGAATCGCTACTTTGTCTATTTGGTGGTGGTGGACTGATACTGAATCCTAGAATAAGATGACCAGTTAGTTGCTAAACTATGATGGAACTGAAAAACCTCCTTAAATTTGTTTGAAAGACAAAATGAAAGGAGTGGAACAAACAAACAACATACATGTTCTTTATCAATATTGGTTACTATGCATGAGTGTGAGCTATAACAAGATTGATTTACGTTTAATAAGCATCAATTCCACTGAACCCAAGCTGACCTGGCACTTTTGGTATAAAGCTATATGGTGGGTTAAATATTATCCATCAGAAAAATTTGTAGATCAACATAATTAGACTCACAGCATTATGTGATGAACAGGACTGACTGTTTGTCAATAAGTAAGTATTTATTATATCTTTATGCCTATTTAGTATTCTGTGGCCTAAGTACACCATGCTCCTGGCGGTCTAGCAAAGATACCAACCACTAACGCTGCCGCCAAACGCTAACTCCGAAATGTACTAGGATGACATTTCGGAAACCGCTAACTTTTCCGCAGCGAATGTCATTTCAATACATTTTTGTAGTTAGCGTTTGGCGTTAGCGTTTGGCGTTAGCGTTTGGCGTTAGCGTTTGGCGTTAGCGTTAGCATGAGGGAGCTTTGCTAGACCCCCTGACTCCTGATTGGACCAGACTAAAGTAGGCTGAAAGGTTTGATTTTTCAATCTTCTTGTCTTATTTGTGGACACCTGCCGAAAGGACTTGCGCACTATTCATACCACGACCGGATAGTTCACCCGCTGAACGTTCAGCGCGTTACTTTCGGCAACTGTGTGGCTACACATAGATAAATCTAGACTAGATGCACGAATATAATATATTTTCCAATGCATACCTGGAGGTGGCACATAGTTTCGCCGTAGCTCTTGGTCGGCTCTCTCACACTGCTGTTTAAATATGTATGCACTGCTAAGCTTTTGTATACACTCGGAGCAAACTTTATCTGGTAGTCCATCTCCATCATATATCTAAAGAGAAACAACATACACAATTACCCATACACTTGAAGCTATCAATAATTTTAAGGCTTTTATTTAACTGCCCTCGGTAGGTCTTTGTATGTGTGGTTTTTTATGAGAATGAATGACGTGACAAGCTAGTCGTTCACCTGATGTTAAGCGACACGACCGCCCATGACAGTTGACGTGTCACTCGGAACTTTAAAATAAAGCTTCACTTGACCCTGCACTGTGCTCATCATCCTGTGACATCACTCATGTAGTAATCAAATTACTACACTGTGTAATCAGGTCATAAAGTCTCATTTGCCCAGTAATTTCACTAGCTATGATGCCCTTCAAACCAGAACACAATAGTACTTGCACACTACTGCTTGGCGGCAGAATAACTGGTAAGGCGGTGTACCTACCTAGACAAGCTTTGCAGAAAAGTCCTACCACCTAGTATGTCCAAGAATTTCTCAATATCTCATACGCTTTCACTTCAACATCCGGTTGAAATGTTGGATTCACAAACTTTGGTGCAGATTGGCATTGGTGTTGAATAAAAGATAGCCAACCATGTTTACTTTATACAGGTTGTTTTACACATTACAAATTCATTTTCTAAATTATTTAGTAGAGAAATGGAAATAATGTGACAACCTTGCACAGAAAGTGTAGGAAGAATATATAACTACAAAATTACCTAAATTATTATTATTACTGGTTGATAGACGAGCAGCATGACTGCTGATGTGTCTATATCCACAGTGTCGGATTCACTTCAAATAACAGCAATGAGTAAAGGATCTAGTTATTACTATCAACCACAGGAACCTATTCAGTTAAGTGCTATGCCAGTACCTGATCCAGTTCTTCTTCTTACTACCGCCAAGCAGTAGTGTGCAAGCACTACTGTGTTCCGATTTAAAGGGTATTTTTTAGTGAAATTACTGGGCAAATGAGACTTTATGACCTGATCACACAGTTTAGTAATCAGATTACTAGACTATTTGATGCCTCAGGATAACATGTGCAGTGTCACATGAAACTTTATTATTTTAAAGTTTTGAGTAACATTACAACTGTTATGGGCAGCTGTGTCGCTTAACATCAGGTGAACGACTAGCTCGTCACATCATTCATTCTCATAAAAACAAGTTCTACAAAAATCGTTCACCAATATGTAGCTATGTTAATGTTACACCATTGTGACCAAGACTGTTTTACTGTGACATTGGCTCTTCGGCTCTCAAGCTACACTTGCATGTTTTGGTAACACACAATTTCATAACCAGATTTTGATGAAATTTAGTATCCATGAATGAAATAGGTCATTGACACTGGTTTCTAGCTATTTAAGATAATAATTGCAAAATAGAGGTAATATAATGATGTTATGCATGACCCATTTCATTCATTTAATTTCTAGGCTGATGAGTAAACTGGTACTGAGAGTATAACAGAGATGGTAAGACATTTTTTCATAGTGGGTATTCAACTATTTTGCTACTGCAATAATGAAACCACAAACATCTATCTCTGAAATAATATGTAGGTACCCCAAGCTCTACTGGTGGAGTTGGAAAGAAGCCCTATCCCACGTATTTATGGTAACATATAATTCAAGCACTTAATGAACGGCCACCCTATGAATGCGATCCTGACACATTGTGATCAAACAGACGACATAACTTTGAACAAGCGTTGAATTTAATGTTTAAAAAAGTATTTTATTTACCATATTAACGGATAATTATCATTGAATATATATGTTTACGTCATGGTAAAATTAATATTATAATATTGCATTAAATTTAGTGTTAAATAAATTAGAAAACAAATTTTTTTATATACCATGATACATTGTTACAAGGCTATATCAACTGTTTATTTTTGTGGTGACATGCCAAAAATAGCTGTTAATTTAATGTTATTTGTAGCTATAATTTAAAATAACACTTGTGACAATTTGACTTGCTTGGTATTTGATGATAGTGGAATGTAGTAATAAAATGATATAGTACTTATTTACATTATTATACCTGGACCCAACAGATTCGATCCCCGCAATATTAGGACAAGTAGGGCCCATGATTTATGTATGTTGTTAGGCCTATAGCGTAGCGGTTAGCGTTTATATACTCTTTGCTAGCCTAGGTATAGGGACCTACTCTGTGATTATTACTTTAAGATTGACAATGTCTGTTATTATTGATCTCTAAAATCTATTTTCATTCTTTCTGTTGATTCAAGTTTCCTTGTGGTTTGTCATTTAAATGTAAATATCACATTTATTAATGTTACTTTTATCGTGGGTCAGTTAAAAATAAATAACGCTAATTAAGTATTTCCCACACAGAATTTGCCCTATATTACCCATCACTAGTCATGTCCAACTGACAGACTTTAGGATCGCATTCTCAGAACAGCCGCAGATTAGAAATGTAACACTTGTTATGTACATTTCTATTTTCTAAATCTATGCACAATTCAAAATAATTTATCGTAAATAGCTATCGCGCCAAGAATAAAAGAAGTTTGCAAAGAAGCTCCGATGTTCTATAAAATTAACCAACTCCCAACCGTACAGATCATGATGGAAACCTCATTCGCATCGATGGAGCCCTAGCACAACACTTCATTCTTTGATGAATAGAATTTTGGAGAAAGTATCTTTATCGTGCCAAAAAATCAGTCTCGAAAGAAATTGGCAGATGATAAGGATATATTCCACTTACTTTTATTCTAGCGCACTCCATAACCATCTCTGAGAGTTGAATGGCATTGTCGACCGTGAAGATGGAATAAAAATCTCCAAGCTTTAGACACAATCTGCATTTTCCGAGTTTGAGGGCCATATTGATTTATTCTCAAAAACTTCATTTCACTGGAACATCACATCTACCACCCAACACAACTTTAGCATAACAATAAC
The DNA here is from genome assembly GCA_963580505.1 of Ennomos erosarius. Lineage (NCBI taxonomy): Eukaryota > Metazoa > Arthropoda > Insecta > Lepidoptera > Geometridae > Ennomos > Ennomos erosarius. The sequence continues at coordinate 2,732,130 of OY756978.1, read as the reverse complement.
GCATAATGTTTAAATATATAGTTTGGAATTTGTTTTATTTTTAAACTATTATCAGTTTTTAAATAAAATAAAATATCGAAATTCGAAAATACCTTCCGACCGGCTTCCACTCCGAGCCATGTTTGATTAGGGATGTTTCGTTCGATACTAGTTAATAAATACAAGTATTAAGTACTCAATTCGATACTTTCTTTTATGCTACCTACTTGATATCGGAATATTTAACCATTAACCAGTATCGCATCGAATCAATTGCTGCCAAGTCAAAGTAAGATTGAATCACTAAAAATTAAAAGCTGAGGAGCCTAAATTCACCTTAATTAATTTCTTCTTTAACGTAGGAACTTAGCCTAACATTTCCTAATTTTAAGTCATTCTGAACACCCGATTTTTGGCGTTTCGCGTAGCTGCGTCCTTAAACTTGGTTTCCAGGAACGCGATCAAAATGTTTCTGATGAAATCTATGTGATGTAAATCTAGACCAAAACCAACATTTACAATCGTTTACTCAGAACTTAGTTCTATGTATGAACGGTGAAATCGGCCTTTAGTATTCACACTAACAGAAAATGGACACGTATTTTGTGAATGTGTTCCAGTACACGCTAAGAATGCCAAGAACCCCAAAAACGATCACATTCAAACTGTCAAATACTCCCAAAGTGTCACTTTTATTGTTAATGGAACGACTTTTGTGATCGAAAATAACTAAAATGTCAAAAATAACATAAACTGCGATCTAAACCTATACTACATTTATTTTAACTTATTTAAACTGTAATATTTTTGAAGTACATTGTTTCACACACTTAATATAAAGTCATAAATTTAAATCTTTATTGCCTTCTACTTGTAAAAATGTATTAAAATGACATTCGCTGCGTAAAAGTTAGCGATTTCCGAAATGTAATTTACACCGTTGTGATATTTACATTGAACACTAGTGAAAACCCGTTAATTTGGTAGGGGTATTGCCTTATTATTTTTAATACCTACAGAAAAAAATCGGAAACAAAATAAAAAAAACGATTTTTAAATAATCGTTTTTTATATGTTATTTAACCGATTGTACCTCATGAGAATTTCAATACTAAAATCGATATTTTTCCAAAAAAATAATCGTTTTTTCAATTATTGATTTTTTTAACATCCCTATATTAGCATGAATCGGAATACGAAGATATAAACTAGTAAATTATATACTCTTTGATACAAACATAAAAAGGCTTGTCTCATACCCATAGATTAGGTAGTGATCATACCAAAGTTCTCTGATACGTAGTATCTCTTAGTAGTAGTCTGTGGTTCTCTGTGCTTGTATCCTCAATCCTCTTCAACAGTGTGATATATCGCCATTTAGGCTACTCAGGACTAGGAACCGGCGACGTTAAAAACTGATTGGCGACTGGTCGCTTTTAGGCTACCTCAGGGACATGTTATTTATATTAGCCAAATCGTAAATAAACACCTTTCATAAAAATTATAGCCACCTTAAGGTCTGAAATATTAATAAAGAAGAAAAAAACTAAGATATGTTGTTTTTATGACGTGAACACGACTAAAAAATCTACGAAAAGTAATTTTATTGATTAAGGTTTTTTTTTATTGTTGATGGGTTTGCGTTTGGCAGCATCTCACCTGATGGTAAGTGTAGATGAAGCCTAAGGTGGGACACGCTTACCCAGAAGATACCTATTCACTCTGCTCTTGAATGCGCCTAGATTATATGTGGAAGGAAACACCGTTATAGGAAGCAAGTTCCATTCCTTGGAAGTGCGGATTATAAAAGAATTTCCGAAACGATTAGTACGAACATGCGGCACATCAACGACATAAGGATGGTACGCCTCACCGCGTCTAGTTGTTCTATGACGGAAAGGAGAGGACGGGATGAGATCATGGAGCTCCTGAGAACACTCCCCAAAATGCAAACGGTAAAAGCCGGACAGACAAGCTACTTTTCTTCTGTGCTCCAGACTGCATTCTCTTTCCAAGCAGCATCAGTGGCAGTATTGTAAAAGCAATGTAAATAAGGCGAATTTTGTGTAAAAGTAACTTGAACGACTGGCAAAAGTTGGTCGTTCTGTTAACATAATTCACAGTATAAATCATATCGCCTTAGCCTTCCTATTTTCAGTAAAATGTTAAAATCTTTATTAAAAAACTGGCCAAAACTGGCAAAGAATTAAAGAAAATTAACCAAAATTTGCCAATTTCCACTAACACAAAATTAAATAAGGTTGACGAAAGCCTTGTCTTGTTATTGCTGGTGCCTTGTCTTGTTATAGGTAGCTGGTGGACGAAACATTATTGAACTATACCCCATTCCACAATCATAGATATTTTATGTAAAAAATAAATGTCTCGAGTTACAAGTGACATGCCAGTTCTATAAAACATTTTTCCCATGTGAAAAATATTTTTTATTTGACGAGCCCCCTGATGAGCTCTGTCCTACCGAGTCCAGAAAAAGATCTCGGGACCCCCAATTTCTCGATGATAACTCTATTCCTAAAAAGACCTTTATTAACCCAGCTTCATCTGCACAACACGTTTATGCAGTCCCAGAGTTTGAAAAAACCGATAACCTACGTTTCGATGAGACAGACCTAGGCCCATTTCTCGTTCATGTTTCGAGAACGGTGACTGACCCTGCTTCTGGTTACTCGCTTAGAGTTTTAAAGTTGGCTCAGATGCTGTTTCAAAACAAAGTTTCTGGAATAGCATCTGACGGTGTCAAAATGATCGGACGAAATAAAGCGTCCGTCGAATTTCAGACGGCGAAAGCTGCGAACGATTTCTTGGATAGCCCCTTCTTACAATCCAACAATTTTGTTGCGAAGATCCCAGTTTTCCATGTCACGCGCATGGGCATTATTAAAGGTATACCCACGGAATGGTCCATGGAAGAATTGGTTGACGCGCTTGAGTGTCCTCCGGGTTGTGGGAAAATAGTAAAGGTTAGGAGATTAAATAGAAAAACATTTGTTGATGGCAAGCCAGTTTGGATTCCTTCCCAAACGGTTTCGATTACAGTCAAAGGTAGACTTCTTCCGAAAAAAGTTTTCTGTTTCAATGCCGCAATTCTCGTAGAAACTTATCAGCTGCCTTCGATACAATGTTTGGCCTGCTGTAGGTTTGGCCATATACAAGCTACATGTCGGTCAAAATTACGCTGCTTTAAATGTGCTCAGTCTCACTCGGGTTCGACTTGTTCGGTGATAGAAGAAGACGCAACATGCATATTTTGTTCAGGGCGGCATTATGCTATAAATAAAAAATGTCCTGAACAAGGAAGACAAAAATTAATCAAACAAATTGTTTCGGAAGAAAATATTTCATATAATGAGGCAACTAGTCGCGTTCCCACAGTGAACCGACGATTGTATGCGGAAATAGTTAAGGACAACAAAAATCCACCTGAAGAAAACCATTTAGAACAAACTAACCCATCAACTTCCTATAAAAAGTCAATAATTATTCCTCGTCGTCCTCCCGCAACTTTAGGCAAATCGTATGACAAAATTACCCACAATGCTATAATTTCTTCTCCTCGTTCATCAATGGCAAATGGGTGTTGCCTGAACCCACAGGATAAAAATTGCTCTCCATCAGATAACCTGCTTGAATTAATGTCATATACTCTTCTTAATATGATCTCTAAGTTTGATGACGCGCTACCGAACAACATCCTGCAGATATTGCAAAAAATTTCATTCATCATTAACTCTCAACATGGATCGGTTCCTTCAATGGAATGCCAGGAGTCTCCGGGCCAGAAAATCTGAACTAATTCATTTAATTAATAAGTATAAACCCGTCGTTGCGGCCGTCGCTGAAACATGGCTTAAGCCTGGTTCCATATTCCGGTTACCTGGCTATACCTGTTTCAGGGATGACCGTGACGACGGGTGGGGGGGTTGCGCCCTCCTTGTAAAAAAATGTTATCCATATTATCTTCTTTCTCTTCCGGCTCATAGCAGTAACTTTAATGTTGTTGCTGTGAAGTGTTTAGGTATTTCTTTTCTTTCTATTTATATTCCTCATCCAAGTGCTTCTATTATTTCTGAACTTTCTCCTATTCTCTCCGCCCTTCCTTCTCCTATAATCATCCTTGGCGATTTCAATTGCCACGATCCTTTGTGGGGTTGTCCGTTATCGGACTCCTTTTCATCAAATCTTATTGATCTTATGGATGACTTAAATTTTTGTCTATTAAATGATGGCTCCCCTACACGACTTACTTCCCCTCTTCAAAATCCTAGTGCGGTAGACTTATCTTTATGTTCTCCCTCTCTGGCATCACAATTGTTTTGGTCTGTTCTTCCAAACTCCTTCGGAAGCGATCATTTTCCTATTCTTATTTCTACTTCTTCTCGATCTCCGGTTCATCCTCCCCTTCCTCCGCTTTTAAAATACAGACTTGCTAATGCTGATTGGGACAGATTTTCGTCTATTCTTGATTCAAAGATCTCTTCTTTTCCAACTGTAAATGACCAGAATTATTTGCACCTCTACTCAGAATTTATAAACGCCATTATCTTAACAGCAAATTCTACTATTCCTTTAAAAAAACCTTGCTCTAGAATATTATGTACTCCTTGGTGGGATTCGGATTGTACGTTAATAGTCAAAGAACGCAATGAGGCTGAGAATATTTTTGCAGGTGATATTACTATAGAAAATTTTGTCCGCTTTAAAAAAGCTTTGGCTAGGTCTAGACGGCTATTATCAAAAAAGAAAGTATCTGGTTGGCTTAAATTCTGTGAGAGTCTTTCCCCTCGTACCCCTTCCTCCCTTGTGTGGAAGAAAATTAAAGCATATCGTAACTCTAGGAATGATTCTCACCCTATAGTTTCAAATGATACTTCTTGGATAGAGGACTTTACAGATAGGTTAGCTCCTGCTTTCGTTCCAACTGAAGAGTTGATTCCGGTTCCTCCTACCGACCTTCCATTTTCATCAATGGATGGCCCTTTCACTTATGATGAGCTCTGTGCTGCATTAAATCACCTTAAAGACTCTTCTCCAGGATTGGACGGAATCCCTTACTCATTTATTTGTCGGTCCTCTACTTCTACCAAAAAATTTTTTATTAGCATTTTGAATAAATTTTTCGAAAAATGTGACTTTCCTGATGTTTGGAAACATCAGATAATTATCCCAATTCTAAAGCCAGGCAAAAATCCTTCAAGCCACTTATCGTATAGGCCAATTGCGTTATCAACGGTATTAGTTAAAATTTTTGAAAATCTCCTCAAAAATAGACTTGAATGGTTATTAGAACAAAGAGAAATTTTATCCAAGACCCAGTTTGGATTTAGAAAAGGTTTTGGTACTACTCATAGTCTTGGTGTCTTTACAACTGATATTCGTCTGGCATTTTCTAGGAAAGAACATGTAGTAAGTGTTTTTCTGGATATTACAGGCGCGTATGATAACGTTCTCCTTCCTTTACTTAGACAAAAAATGATTCATCTTGGTCTGCCTAGAAGGATGACACATGCTATTTATAGGCTATTAATAGGTAGGCTTATATCGGTTAGATATCAAAACCATCTTTCTTCACCTAGGTTGGTTTGGAGGGGTCTGCCTCAAGGTTCAGTCCTAAGCCCTTTATTATATAGCTTGTACACTTATGATCTTCATCAAAGTGTAGATTCTTTTTGTGATATTCTTGAATATGCTGATGATATTGCCCTTTACTGTTCATCTAATTCTCTTTCTGATTGGTGTCCCGTCTTAATTCAGCCCTTATGTATCTTAACGACTGGTTAACCAACCATGGCCTGGCGTTAGCCTCTGATAAAAGCAAGGTGGTTGTCTTCTCTAGAAAGAGATTCATCCCTGATGTTCAAATTTGTATCAATGATCAATGTCTTGAAGTTAGCAATCAAGCAAAATTTTTAGGTCTGATCTTAGATTCTAAGCTATCAGGCTCATTGCACATAGATCACATAAAAAATAAATGTGAAAAGAATGTGAATATTCTTCGTGCTCTGTCTGGGGTTTGGTGGGGGTCTCATCCGTTTAGTCAAAAGCTGTTATATAATGCAATAATTAGAAGTCATTTTGATTATGCTACATTTCTTTTAGAACCATGTAGCAAAATCTCATTTAGATCCCTCGATTCTATTCAGTATAAATGTCTTCGTATAATATCAGGAGCTATGAAGTCTTCACCTATCAACGCTCTTCAAGTGGAGTGCGTCGAACCTCCGCTTTTTCTTCGTCGTCAATATCTTAGTGATCGTTTTTTCTTTCATGCTGCTCAATTTTCTCGCCATCCTTTATTGAACAAACTTTACTCTCTTTCTATTTTGGTAAGTTCATCAGACTATTGGCGTCATAAAGACCCTCCATGCCTTTTGAATTCTTTTAATAAACTTTCTAGTATGTCCTTTTCGTTATTTCAATTTTCAATTCATCCTCTTTTTAGTGTTCCCTATGAATGTTTAATATTCCGACCTAATATTATTTTGCATTTTGGTATTGATAAAAATACCCCTGGTGCGGATAAGATTTTCCAGGATACTTTAAGCCGTCAGTGGCCCAATTGGGTAACAATTTTTGCAGATGCGTCCAAATTATCTGACTTAGCTTCAGTTGGTTCTGCGGTTTGGATCCCCAAATATAGAATAGTGTTAAGTCATAAATTATGCCCTCCATATTCATCTGCTTATTCTGGTGAGTCAGTGGCTATCTTGGAAGCAGTTAAGTATGTTGAATCACATAAACTAAATAAATCCATAATATTTTCTGATTCCCTTAGCTGTTTACAAGATATTCATAAATTCCCATTTAGGTCCAAAGATTTATTACATTCTAATTTAAAAATAAGGGAAATTTTGTACAGATGCTATTCTTCTGGTATTGAAGTTGCTCTTGCCTGGATTCCTGGGCACTCTGGTATAGTGGGTAATGAAACTGTCGATAGTTATGCTAAGCAAGCTGCTGATATAGGTCTTCAGACTTACTCCAAAGGTTTCTCTCATGATTTACGTAGTTTAGCTGGCAAACAGCTCTATGAAAAGTGGTCACAGGTCTGGAACAGAGCTAAAAGAATTAAAGGCAAACATTATGGTGACATTCAGTCTGAAATCCCCGTAAAGCCATGGTTCTTTAAATATAAAAAGGCTGATAAATGGGTAACTTCTACTATAATTCGTTCTCGTTTGGGGCATGTTTGTTCTCCAGTTTTTCTTGCCAAAATCAGGGTCAGGGATCATTCTCGTTGCGAGTGTGGTCTGGATGATGGCACTTTAGACCATATTTTTTTCAGCTGTCCTAAATTATGCTCTTCCCTATATGAAATGTTAGAATCCGATATCCCTCGTCCTATTAATCTTAAAACTCTCTTGACATTTGTTTTTACTCCTTTTGTTTATGTTTTATCTAAATTTATCAAGGCCAATAATATTCGTCTGTAAGTAATTTAAAGTCTCCTACATATATAAAATCAATACCTAATCCAATTTTTAATTTATTTATTTAAATAAAGTTATTTTATACCGGTATAGTATAGTATATACCGTACACTGGCCTCACTCCGACACTGGCAGAAAAACGTCAAACAGCGTTTAAAAGCCACTAATTGAAGAAGAAGAAGAAGAAGAGCTCCTGGTTTTCCAACTTTTCCAAGTCAGATTAGATTAGTGTATACGAACGCTTTTTGAAAGCTAGAAATGTATTACTTCACAGGCAGTAATTTATTTGGTCAATGGTACGGGTGCGACGAAAATGTAATCGAAAAGTTCAGGACATTTCCTGAAAATCTGAGAAATGAACTTGGTTTTAATGCAAATTGTGCTAAACTTGTTCATATAGGCTGGTCACATAATATATTTCAGTATAAAGACTACTTTTATATTGCAGGAGATTATACAAGTGCAGAACACCTTCTTGAAGTAATTGACCTTCCCAAAGAAATTTCAGATAGCCCAAATGTTATTATAGTTTCTGATGATTATCATATAATTCTAGTCAATAAAGATACCTGCACAATACGATCATTAAATATGGAGAATAAAGATATAAAAACCATTAAGATAAAGACTGAAACTCCTGTAGAATATTATAAATCAAAGAGGCTAAAGAAAGAAGATCACATTTTAAAGTGTGTAGCTTCAAGTAGCACATTGATGTTTCTAACTAGCGAGAGATTTGTGTATAGTGGGTTGCTTCCTGATCTTGTGGACACTAGTTACTGTGTGGGGACGCCGGTTGACATCCAGTGTGGCTATGAACACTGTATGCTGCTCACTGATGCTGGGAGAGTGTATACTTGGGGCAATGGACGGTAAATATTATAAATTATTGTTCATTAAAATGCTCACAACTTGCTCAGTTTCATCATCATCATCACCAGCCCGTAGATGTCCACTGCTGAACATAGGCCTCCCCCAGAGAGTGCCACTTTGAGCAACTGCTCGCCTCCTGCTTCCATCGGCTCCCTGCAGTGTTCACCAGGTTGTCGATAATTAATTTTTTCCTATAAATAGACAGTAGGCATACTATGGCCAACTATATTATAATTATGTATCTTACACAAACAGTTATCAAAATTAATTTCAGATTGCAATGCTGAAGATTTAATTATATTCATTTATTATTAATTTTTTTTCAGAAGATTACAACTTGGCCATGGAGATGTGACTATTTTAGATGTCCCCACTGAAGTAGAAGCTCTCGCTGGAATTAAAATAATAAAAATTGCAGCTGGTGGCTGGCACTCATTTGCCCTCAGTGAGTTTGGAGACCTTTATGCATGGGGCTGGAATGATACTGGTCAGTTAGGAATAAAAGGAAATTCAAAAGAGAACCTTAAAAGTTATGAGCTACCAACATTGGTAGATATTTTCGATGTTGATGGCAGAGAAACAAATAGTAATATCATAGATGTAGATTGTGGCTCCAGACATTCTGCCATTCTATTGGATGATTTTTCTGTTTGGACAAGTGGCAATAATAAATATGGTCAATTAGGATTTCCAATTGAAAATAATCCAAGTGCATTTTATTTTAGAAAGTCATATTGCCTTAAATATGCCTCTTCAGTTATATGTGGGCAATGGTCAACAGTAGTAGCATAGTAGTACTAAATGTATAAATAAACATTATGTATTTGTTTTATTTTATCAGTCGCAGCCTGTGTCACTGCTGAGTGAGTGCTGACTCATGTATAGCTACAATAATAGGTCTAGGTTAATTATTATTGTTATTAAAAACACACAGAATTCACCCTGTTACATAGTATAAACATGTATTACATTATCAAAAATAGAGAAACTAAATTTTAGATTGCTGCAGACTAACAGTGGTATTCATAAACAAAGGGAGAACAAACCCCCAAAATCTAACGTTCGACTTTAACATAGAGGTTGAATGTTGAATCCACAGAATTCCCCCTATTACATAGGTCCAGAATCGAAGTCTCCATACTTAACCTTGTTTGAACATGAATCAAACCATAGAGCACATTTTTTTTTTCTTCTAATGTCAGTTCCTCTTTCAACATACCATATAAATAGTATTACCCGATTTAGTCGGGTACCTAAATACAAATTTAGCTAGATGTAAAATGTAAATAATAAAAATTATATAACGCCTACATCAAAAAAATATAAAATAATAAAATTAATTACCATCATACTACTATCTATAGACAAGAAAAAGGTCTATAGATAGCTCATGCAATCTTTTAATAAAATGGATTCAAATTAAGTATAACCAGCAGTTTATTCAACATTTCTTTTAATAACTCACGAGTTTTTCAATATTACCAAGTTAAAGGGATTAAAGAACAACAGTTATGTAGGTACAGGGGGTCTAGCAAAGATACCAACCACTAACGCTAACTCCAAAATGTACTGAAATAACATTTCGGAAATCGCTAACTTTTCCGTAGCGAATGTCATTTCGATACATTTTTGGAGTTAGCGTGTGGCGTTAGCGTTAGCGATCGTGATCTTTGCTAGACCCCCTGGGCCTCAACCAAAATAAAGTTTCATATTTTAGGATAAAAAAAAATAACCTTAAAAATGGGCGCGTGGAACGCCTATAGCTGACAATAAAACTATTATCAGTAATTGCACTTCTGTGTTCTGTGTGTTCTTTACCATAGAAATGCGCTAAACATATTATTGAGCGAGTATTAGGTTTCCACCAATCTTCATTTCGACTTTTTCGAACTACTTTTTTCCAACGATCAGGGCGGTTATTCTCTATGGAAACATAGATTCCACACGATATGAAACCACGTCGTTATCGTGTCTTGTTCAAATCGTGTCACAGTGTTAGATGTACCTTCGCTTTACATTAAAGTTATCTTTATTTTGAATAAAATAAATTGACATAAGTGGTCATTATCTTTTGATGTGTTGATGTTTCGGAACGCGTCTCGGTAAAACATATGATTTTTGACAGTTCTAATCGCGCCAATTCCAAATTCATTTCGCGCGGTTTTGTTTTCGTTTCATAGAGAGTAGAGTTTTGCAGATTTCTTTTGTAAGACAAGGAATTCACGTGGTTTCGAAGTAAGGAATCGATACGGAATAAGGGCCCAGCTAGACATGGGTGGATCTGTTGGAAATCTATACAAAAGAAATCGGGTAATTATTCAGATGTCGTGTGGCAATACTGATTTTGACATGTTAACTTTTTATTGTGAAATGTGAAATACTCTTCGTCAAATAGAAATAATTAAAATAATCTTATAAAAATACTTGATTAAGGCCACTTACAAGTGAAATGAGATCGTTTGCTTCTGTGATTCGTGCCTCGAGTGATTTCGGCACAGTTTTATCACGCAAGATGGCATTTTTTTGGTATGTATTCAAAAGCACACCCAAGTAACGACTGATTTTGATTTTGACAGCTGAGAATCAATCACACCCAAAGTGGTGTGTACGGTTTTGCCCTGCTTTAATTTCGTATTAGTGGTCTGGATAAAAAGTCTTTGGTTGAATCATTCTTCTTTCACTTTCATAGCATCCTGCCTTTGACAATGTCAGAATTGTCAGATTGGAGGCTACTTCATTTTGTTTATGAAATGCATAAAACTAGACTTCGCCACACAGCGCCTGAATCATCCCCTAGAGGAGCCCCCATCTTGACTATGAATTCCAGTGTTAGTAATTAAGTTTCAAAAGTTATTTATTTTAAGCGCTATTACGATAAACTAAATAAATAATCAATTATTCACAGAATTTCCCCTATTACATCAATTCATCATCATCATCATTAACAGCCTGAAGACGTCCACTGCTGAACATAGGCCTCCCCCAGGGAGCGCCACTTAGAGCGGCAGCGGCTGCTCGCCTCCTGCATCCATCGGCTCCCCGCGGCCGTCGTCGGTCCACCTAGTGGGGGGCCGGCCTACGCTATACCAATGTACTCTGTGGTACTCAGTGACTATATACGCAAAACGAAGTGATTATATCCCACAGACATCTAATACTATATATATCCTCTTTGTATATACGCTAAAATAAAGTAGGGATGGACGTTTTATAAGCTCGATCCGATTTCATGGATCGTAACGTCTCGATCCGATCCGTATGCATTTCATCCGATCGTCAAAAGATCGATCCAAAAAATTGAATGAAAATAAACATTGAAATAATTCCCTCAATCTGTTGTTTCTATAAAATTAGTCCAGGGGGTCTAGCAAAGATACCAACCACTAACGCTAACTCCAAAATGTACTGAAATGACATTTCTGAAATCGCTTACTTTTCCGCAGCGAATGTCATTACAATACATTTTTGGAGTTTGCATTTGGCGATAGCGTTAGCGTTTGTGATTTTTGCTAGACCCCCAGGCACATGAAGGATTTATCTTTAAACATAACGTAACACAACGAAACAATGAATGAGATGATAATATTTATTTATTTATTATTAGGAAAACAAACGGATTAAAAGTATAGCTCAAAACATGGTAGCAAACTAGCCTTTAACAGTTTTCACAAATAGAACATTATTTACAATCCAGTTGAACTTAATGATTAAATTAGTAATTATTATTTTAAATATTGTTAATCACTCTGTTTTACCATGTATCCCTAGTATTATCAGTTTATTAGCGCTCATGCCGATGCCGCTTGCAATACAGGTATACGCTACAGGCACTATGTAATGACTTCTATTATACTCACAAGACTAAGACACATACATATGGTATGTCACTTATTGTATGACACTTACCAATTGTAATTTTTGAATAAATTTTATTTATTTATTTATTTTATTTTTAATCATGTATCCACTTGAAGAATAAGGTAGTTTTGCCTGATAATAGTACGAGTGGGTACCTGGAGCTTGATCTTAGACAGAAGATCACAACATTCCATGTTGTTCAGAACCAGATTATGCAGAAATGTTAAGTCTTGAAGTACTTGTCGTAGCGCTCGATAACTTCGTACGGCCCGTCGTATGGTGGAGTCAGCGGTGATCGAACTGCGTCGTTTCTCACGAAGACGTGTGTATAAGTCGCAAGATTTTTGTACACAAATGGCTCTGTCTGCGTATTATTGGAGCGTGGTATTGGCTTCAGCGGACTGGGGATGATAAACAGTGGTTCGGATGCGAGTGATGCCGAATCTCTTTATCAGCGACTTGAATAATGACGATTCAAACTGTCTGCCTTGGTCGGTTGAAATTCTCAAAGGCACGCCGAATCTTGCTATCCAGTTATCGTACAGTGCTTTGGCAACGTTCTCTGCAGTGATGTCTGCCAGTGGGATAGCTTCAGGCCATTTGGTGGTGCGGTCGATGATGGTCAGGCAGTAGCGGCAGTCATTTGATAGACGTAACGGCCCAATCAGATCCAGATGAATATGTTTGAAGCGTTCAGATGGCGGGAATTCGTTTAGTGGCGTGATGACGTGACGATGGATCTTCGCGCGTTGACAGTCTAAGCACGCTCTTGTCCAGTTGCCGACATCGCGATTCATGTCAGGCCAGAAGAACTTCGCGTTAACTTGCTTCCGTGTTGATCTCACGCCTGGATGGCACAAATCGTGTTGCGCTTTATATGCAGCGTGACGATATGCGCTTGGTAGGTATGGTCGCGGCGATCCAGTTGACATCTCGCATTTGATTGGTCGAGTGAGTCCAGGTATCGTGACATCGGTGAACTTCAAGTTTGACTGGTTCATAAGTTGCCGTAGCTCGGGTTCAGTATGTTGATCCGTAGCAAGTTGCCCGTAGTCGATCGTCGTAGGGCATTGTATCTCTTCTATACGAGATAGCGCGTCGGCTACGGCGTTGTTTTCTCCGTTGACGTACTTGATGTTGGAGCAAAATTGGCTTATAAAATGAAGTTGTCGTTCTCGTCGTGGCGTGTCGCTGTTACTTGCAGTTCTTGTAAGTGCGTTGCTGAGTGGTTTATGGTCTGTGAACAGATAATATCACAGATAAATGCAGCCAATATGAAGCGTAACAGGGGGAATTCCTCTGCTAGCTCCAAACTTTATAGAGACCCAGATATCCTCGGCCGTGGAGTGCCACTCCGGGCGCGCAATAGCCACCAGGGGGTCTAGCAAAGATACCAACCACCAACGCTAACGCCTCACGCTAACTCCAAAAATGTATTGAAATGACATTCGCTACGGAAAAGTTAGCGATTTCCGAAATGTTATTTCAGTACATTTTGGAGTTAGCATGAGGCATTAGTGTTAGTGGTCGGTATCTTTGCTAGACCACCAGGTCTCGGCACGCCGCGATTAAAAGTCTCCCACCGCGCGATTGCGCAACGCTCAGATCTCGATCGCGCCGCCACACTGTGTACTTGTCACTAAAAAATTCCTCATTCCTAACTCCAACAACCACGTCTCATTTAAAACTATTACGTCATAATTACATAGTTGAACACTTATCTTAAACTGTACTGTCTTCGTTAGCATAATATATTCGAAATTTCGCATCCTACCTACATAATGCATTACCTTTTTCTTAGAAATCATATTCCGCCCACCACCCAAAGTCGTCAACAGTAATTAAGATGTAAAATACCGACCTTTTGTAACATATATAAGCTTAAGTTGCTAATCGCACTTTGATTAACCACACAATAATAAAATACTACATTACATTGAGTGCAAACGGCAAGTTTTGGTTCGCGATCCAATTTTCATGTGTAGAATCGATCCGCGATCTGGTCCGATTTTCGTGAGTGGAACCGCATGTTTTCGACCCGATCCGAAATCGATTGGATCATATGCATGCTCGCGATCCGATCTCGAAAAGATAGGATCGGATCGGCCCATCGCTAAAATAAAGTCAGGAAAAATAAAAATAAATATAATTATTCCAAAGATTCGTACATATATCTCTATGAATTTAACTTATTATAATGTACGTGGAATGGAAATGTGAAAAATGAAATTAATACCATTACGTTCAAAGCTGTGAAATACTAACGTGACTACTACATAGTTTAACGGATAATTCGTTTATATGGTAGATCAGTAAGTATGCATGTACAATTCCCTATCCTATTATAATTATATTTCTTCTTCGTCCCCTGTTATTCTTACTTTAATTGTTACGTTGTTACGTACAAAAAAGCTTTGTTTTGTTTACAGAATCATAATGGCTGACTATTGGAAATACATTGTCCAAGCTCGAACGTACATTTCGCAACACAATTACAACGATGCCTTCGTCAAGTTCCTTGAAGCGTTTGAATATAACCCTACCGTTAGAAGCTCGCATGAAGTTGAATTCCGCAATGTGCTACTCAAGCTCAACACAAAGCTTGCCATATCCAACAAAATGGATATCATATTCAATAACTTTGGCAGAGCTCTCAAAGTTTTCCCTGATAATGCACATCTGATAAACGACATAGGTAAATATTTATATAAGTTTGGCTACTATAAAGAAGCATGGGAACATTTCGAGAAAGTGTTAAAAATAGCCCCAGGTTATGCAAATGCAGAAAACAACCTCAATTCTATCAAAAATTTGCTGGTTGAGAGGTGGCACTACAGAATGCTTAATGACAATCTTCGAAATGAATGTTATAGACAGGCCATTCACCAAGCAATTTATTCCCAAGATGACAAAGTGCTTGATGTTGGAACTGGCACAGGACTTCTTTCTATCTATGCTTGGGAGGCTGGTGCTAGTAAGATCATAGGATGTGATGGCTCAGAAGTGATGAGCAACTTGGCTGATAACATTGTACGTGGGAACAAAATTAAGAAGATCAAAATAGTCAATAAGATGTCAACAGATTTGACTCTATGGGACTTGGGTGGAAAGTGTTCTGTGCTGCTTACAGAGATGTTTGATGCTGGCCTGTTTGGAGAGCATGTGTTGCAAATGTTATCACATGCGTGGCCTGCTTTGCTAACTAAGCAAGCCACAGTAGTTCCAAACACTGCAGAGTTTTTTGTAGTTGGTGTCCAATGTGACCATCTTAGCCAGAATTATCATTTGCTACCAGAAGCAAAATCTCTTTTGAATATTAATACTACACTCAATGTACACACATACATGGATGAGGAGACATATGATTGTGAGGATGTGCATCTCATTAAAAACATTAAATATATAACAGAGTCACAATCGGTTTTAAAAATAAATTTTAACAATCTGACAGATATTAAGGAGATTCTCAAGAGAACTGAACCTTTTAAAGTAAAACTAAAAGTCAAATCAACTGGGCTCATGAATATAGTCATTGGTTGGTTTAATTTGTATTTATCAGACCTAATTACTATTACAACTAATCCTACTGCTCCAGATAGAGCCAATGCATGGCAACAGGCAGTATTTTTTGATGATGTTCCAAGAAATGTTCAAGAAAATGAATCAATCAATTGGGAATTCTTAATGAATCATGGTAAACTAACCAAGGTACCTAGTACCAGTGCTGAAATTACCAGAGCATCACAGTCAGTGATTCGATTTTTGAATGACTCTGATTATATGAAAATGATATCAGGCTGTGTCAGCATGGCCTGTGTGCACTTGGGACAACAGCATGACATGTCGGAAATAACTTTAGTTGACCTGTGCCCTTTTCCTTTATTTGGTCTAATGATGCTCAAACATGGTGCAAAGTCGCTTGTGTGCTATGTTGCTAATGAATATGATAAGAGGTTCATAGTTAAAGTCTTTACTGAAAATAATATATCAATGGCAAAGGTTGCTATATTGTATGGTGAAGAATGGACATCAGATATTTTTGGAAAAGAGCTGTATCATGCAATATTTACCCATTCCCTAGAGTTATGTGGTGATGTCGACATACGGCTGCTACAAATAGCTACAAATTTAAAACAGATGCACCTGGTGCAAGATGGGTTGTTCTTCCCTGCAAAAATAAAGCTGGTTGCTCAGTTGGTCAGCAGCCACTGGCTGGACTTGAATAACCGTTTGTATAATGATAATGTCAGCAAATACATAATGGACATCTATGTAAACAAGTATAAAGTTACCCAAAACTATGGAATAGACTTCAGTGTTTTAAAATATTTTCCAATATCAGAACCCATTGTATTGTGTGATTATCCTGATGGAATGCAATATGAAGCCAAGTCAGTACGGATAGAAACTGAAGGGTATGCTAATGCAATCCTGTGCTGGTACAACATTAAACTCATGGAGCACAGTACACAAGAAATATCAACTAACAGGCCTACAAGTTTCATAGCTGGTATACTATTTCTCACCTATTCCAAAGAACAATTGGTTGCTGGTGAGTTAGTTAAAATCATTCAACACAGGGATATGGATGGGTGCTTCAAGTTGGTCATGGAACCTACTCGGCCTGAAGTTCCTGTAGGCAGGAGTAGCATTCATAGACTTGCAAACATCCTAGACATTGACCCCTCAGTAATTGATCTCCTTGCGTAAAAGATTGTTCTTTCATGTAAGTTGTTAGTCTTTTCTTATAAGTTTAAAAAATTAAGTAGGTATATGTATTTTAAGAATTTTGAAGTGCATTGGCTGTAAGCTGTAAGGACATAATCATTTAGGATCAGTACCCCTAGTACGAGTTTCGAAAGTTTACTAAAACTTGATTTGTTTACGTTTTCTTCCATACATTTCTCTGCAGCGCCCCTAGCGGACACGTTGGTGAATTAAAAATTTGAATATTGCAGTACTTAAATGGATTCACGCGTATTCATTCACGTATTCGAACACTCTTCTAGGGATACTGATAGCATGGTAAGTAGTCTATCCCAGAGCCATAGCATAGACTTTAGTATTTACCCCACTGGTGTTGTGTAGGTGTTATTGCTTACAAAAGGGGTAAAATTTGGTTACTTATACTGATCATCGAAATAATACCCATGATATATAAAGCCCGTCACACACGCAGCTATAATATACATATATTGCTATGACTATGTCACCAACCTATACCGTAATATATATTATGGCATATTTTTATATTATTGTATATTAATATATATAATGGTATAGCGAGACATATTTTAAAAATACAGCATGTTTCAACATATCCGACGCCCTCGTCGGACGCTTCTCCCCTATTACCATTCCTGCCGCTTTGCCTGGGGGTCTAGCAAAGATCCCAAACGCTAACGCCATCTCCAAAAATGTATTGAAATGACATTAGCTGTGGAAAAGTAAGCGATTTCCGAAATGTCATTCCCTGTGTCTAGCAAAGATTCCCAACCGATCCCAAAAGCAAAATTGGCGTTTGGCGATAGCGTTAGCGTTTGGAATCTTTGCTAAACCGCCAGGGCGGGCGCTAGGGCGTTTCCTGTAATCCAGCTACTCGGAGGTCTTTGCTAGGGGGGGGTGGGCCCTGGGCGGTAGTAAAGATCAAAGATCCCTTTCCATTAGCGTTAACGCCAAACGCTAGCTCCAAATGTATGGGAAGGACATTTCGGAAATCGCCTACTTTTCCGCAGCTAATGTCATTCCCATACAAAGATAATAAAGCCCGTTGATAGCTCGTGAACATAATTTCTCCCCAACACGACTCACTTGCATGGGCAGGGGGCGAAGTAACAAAACGAGACAGTCATAATGCAATTACAAATAACAGAGCAGGATGAAACAAAATACACATTGGTTGTCCAGTTTCCTCTTATAGGATTAGCGGTTGAAACACACCACTAATTTTCGTATGAGGGGAAGTTGTATCATTGATCAACTGGATTTATAGTCAATGTTTCCATACATTTTGAAGCTAGCATTTGGCGTTAATGCTAATGGAAAGGGATCTGCTAGACACCCTGGGCCGCCCCCGCCCGACCAGTGTAGTCAACATGGGCGATATATCGCCATTTAGTCTACTCGGGACTAGGCATCGGCGACGTAAAAACCTAAAAGCGACTGGTCACTTTTTAGGCTACCTCACCTGTTACAAGTCATTTAAATTAGTCAAATCATAAATAAACTACTTTTCATTAAAACTATATCCACCTTGTTAAGAGTGTGTGATATTAATCGGAATCGTCGTCTGAAGAACTGTTAATCAGATCCAATAACAATGCACTTCTTGTTGAATTCATAATTACCTACTGTGTTTTGAAATCACCCTATTACTAAACACGTGCAAATACTAGGCCGACCATCAATGAAATGAAGGAAAATATTATAGCATCGTCTCGTGTGGTAGCTTGCTATAATATATATTATAGCTACGCAGTGTGACGGGCTTAAACTGCATGCGAACATCACAATTTGTTCGTTTATGGATTTGTCCCCAAAATCTGACAGACAAATTCCTATTTCAGTTTGTACAGCAATAAATATTTATTCTTGTTTGTTCCCAAATACAGACAAATGAAGTTTTTTTTCTGTTGGATGAATCAGTTTGATCACAAGGAAGGTCCCAATTTAGTTTCAGGGACAAACAGGAACCCATTTTTATAAATGTATTTTGATGTTGCATTGTAATAATTGTTAATATGTATGTATTTATTGTATTTTCAATCTTTACTACCAACACTATCACATGAGTAGGGAATAATGTACTTTGAAATAAAAATAACAGTAGTTTATGCAAGTGGCTTTTATTTCAAACACACATCATGTGCCGGTCGGCCGCCATTTGGGTTGTCCAGCCCGGCGGCGCTGACCGGTCGAGCACGCGGGTGCAGAATGCCACGGGGGCTCAATATGGAGACTGCATTTCAGATGATCCTAGTACTAAGTGCCTTGACTGCGTAGTTGGCCAATACAGCCTCCAATGTGTGGCGATTTAGTCGAAAAGACCAAAGCCCATGTCGTCGTCGCTGCCTTCTTCCTCCTCCTCTTCCTTCTTCTCTTCTTTCTTTTCTGCAGCTGGGGCGGCAGCGGGCGCAGCGACTGCTGCTGCGGCGGCGAACTTAGATGGATCCTGCAAGGAATTTACTATATTGTAATTTCAAATTCACATAAGGGGTTTATTAGATAATAATCTGATAATAATTATTCCCTTCTCTACTCCAGACCGCAAGTAGCTAGGATGGGATGATAAATAAATAAACTTGTGAAAAAAATGTCTCTTCAAAATGCCAGTGCAATGTTTTTGTATAGAACTATCACACTAGGATAAATTTGAATAAATTGATGTTGTCTGAAAGCGAAGCCATAAAGTTAATATTACACTCTATGGTATTAGGACAGACTGTTTACCTAAATTAAATAAGAACATACATTTTTAAGTTTAACAGGAAAAAATAAGTATACCTTGATAAATTCTTTGATAGTAGTGGCCTCCTTGAACTCAATGTCAGTGGCAGCAGCAATGGCCAGCAGGTTCTTGAAACCATTAGCAATGGAGTGTGGAGCGGAAGCCAGAGTTGGGTAACCAATGGCCAGCGAGAGAGCTGCCACATTGGCAACACCAGCCATAAACTTCTCGCGAAGATCCTCAGGCTTGATGTCTAGGATAGCCGGTGTGAAGATGGTGCCAGAATCATACACCTGTTGGTGAGAAAATACATGTATTTCAAATTCTGTTTGAAAGTAGAAACTTGTGAGAATGGAGAATAGAAAATCTACATTGGAAAATGTTTGCCAAAATTATATTTCAGAGGTTTAGCACTGAAAATAGGTATAGAATTTTAGCAGATTATTTTCCAAAGCAAAATTATTGGAATGCTCATTGTCAGAGCAATCCATACTCAACACTTTGGAAGCCTATGTAATAATAACTGTCACCCTAAATTTGAAGTGATACATACCTGCTTGACAACAAGACCATACGAAAATGGAGAGATGTTCAACATGTTGAGCAGCGTAGCTTCTGAAGCTCCCACCTTGTCACCAGGCTTCAAGATGTGGACATCATTGATGATTTCAATTGTACCTGCAGAGTTCATGAGTGATATTAAAATTTAGTGCAATACTACCTATAAAATATGGAAACATTGTTCAATTAAATGTATCTTCAAAATGCCAGTGCAATGTTTTTGTGTAGCAACTATCACACTAGGATAAATTTGAAGAGCTAATATTGTCTGAAAGCGAAGCCATGAAGGTATTGTTACACTCCAAGGTATTAGGACAGACGTTGAAACAAAACAGGAAAAAGACCTGAAGTTGAAATTGCCAGCCATGCCTGAATCCTTTTCTAGATCATTATCTGCATAAAGTGGTTACATTTTTAACATTGCCTCTTACCCTTGGAAATCTTGGTGGGAATAGAGAGAGCCTGGAAGAAAGAAGTCTTCTCAGGACCCAAACCGGTGTTGTGGGCCGGGATGACAACGGACAGTGGAGCAATGGCGCCGGGACGAGCGGGCGCGCGGACTTTGTTCTCTAGAAGCCTGTCACGGACCTACAGAATACAAAAATTAATGTTTCACTAACTCTTAGTAGCTACCATACTGCTGAATCACAGTGATCAAAACAACAACGGATTGAACATGTTATTTTACATTTTTATATTATGTGCTGTTTCACTAGTTACAAATGGAACAGGCCTTCATACACAAGTAAAATTTTATTTTACATTTTCATAATATGATATGCTGTTTCACTAGCGATAACTGGAACAGGCCTTTATACACAAGGAAATTTTGTTGCAATTATCAAGACAAATGCATAACAATATATTCATACAGGCATATAATTTTACTTTTCCAAATAAATACTTACTTCAACAAGGTCTCCACGGGTGAATACAAAGCCAACATTGCCTTTGATGTGGGGCAGCAGTTTCTCCAGCGCTGGGTTGTTTTCTAGGTGGTCTTTGATGGCCTTGCGCATCATAGTGTTCTTGCCCATGAGCACAATGCTGGACCCTCGCAGCGAGATACGGATTTGCTGCATCTGGGTTGAGCCCACATTGTCTGCACCCACAATGAAACATTTTGGGTACTCATCTAAGAGTTGCTGAAAAGGTGGGATTTAGGTGATTATGGCAGATACAATTCTGGGAATATCTAGTAACATGATTTTCCAAATTACATTACCTAGTAGGGTCTAATTCCCACTACCATGTTTGGAACAATATCACCATTGTAAAATTGTAAGTAACGAATCAGGAACTGCGCTCCGCACATTCAGTGAGGTTCATTCGCTCAGCTGTTTTGCTAATTTATTAGAGGTTAAGTACCTACCCATTCCATTTAGATAATAATAATCCTTTATTGGCATTTCTGGTATTACATATAAATAAATAAACACTTACTAATTAACAATCATAATTTTCTACTACTAAACAAATACCGCATGCAAAATTAGATTTAATTACAAGCTAGGTGAATAAAACATCACACTGATATCCAGTCCAGAACATCTGCATCCTGGGAATCAGTGGAGATTCACGAATAATTTTTAAATTAAGTGTGTAGAATTTACATGAATCAATATGCAAAGGGTATTTAAGGTTAGATTTAGAGTATGCAATTACAAATGCTTATTCATCTGAGTATCGCGGTGTGTTGGCACCTGGACTAGAAAATCTGTATCCCAGGTGCCAATTAGGTACATATTAAAAAGGTTGGCAAAATACACTTACGATGATTTTGGTGAAGTAGTTGGTCTTCCAAGTAGCCTTGTCCTCCCTACCCATCTTGCTGAGTGGTGTAGGGACTTCGTAGAAATTTAAGGACTGAAATAGAGATAGTAATCATGAAAATGCGTCATCTTTCACAAATTCTCGAAAATAATAACTATTTTATAGTTCTCTTATAGTTATTAACACGATGGATAGATATTATCACTAATACAAACATGATTGTATTGATAAATCACGATATTTATCAATTTAACTCACCAAGACGAAACGCACGAACTTTTGTGCGGGACCAAAGAGAATTGCGGGACGAAAATGGCGGAATTGATTACAGGGTTGCCAGACTTGCCAGTAGCGGTGGGCGACTATGAGATATGCTTATGAAATCATTCGATTATGAAGGTATCTCGAGATATCTCGATTATAAGAGATCATTACTTACTAATCTCAGTATTACTAAACTGGTAATTGCGGTCGCACGGTCTACTAACTAGCTGTGGGCGATTATGAATGATTTGTATGATCGAATGATCCTATATTACTAATCTTGATCATCGATTATGAGATTAGTAACTAATTTATTTTCATAATCGAATGATGTTACTAATTTGTACTACTAATTCTCAAAATCTAATTCTGAATGAAAGGCTGGAAAAGCCTGAGAGAGATGACTTTTGGCTCGACTTCTTCGCAAGTAGCGCCAACTACTGGGAATTAGGGAAGTTATCCCGCTCCACAATTGTTTGTCATGTCATATGCCATATGTCATGACATGACATGACATGACATGACCTGACATGATATGACATTACATGGCATGACCTGACATGACATGACGTGACGTGACGTGACATGACATGACATGACACGTCATGACATGACACGTCGTGACATGACATGACATGATGATGTCTTCATCAGTTCGACGTCGACTCGCGATCATGATCGCTAAATTAGTAATACATAGATTAGTATTACTAACCTGTTAGTATATCTCATAACGGCCACGCGATCACTATTCCTAAATTAGTAAATACAGAAATTAATTAATACTAACCTGTTAGTATATCTCATAATCGTCGAACGTTAGTAGACTGCGCGACTGCGATTACCAGATTAGTAATACAGAGATTAGTAACAATGATCTCATATAATCACAATCACTCATAACATAACATAGTTTTTACAATCACTCATACCAACAGTTTATTTTTATGATCATTCATTCATCTCACAAATCATTCATACACAAATGCAGTTCTTACAATCACTCATACTGTTTCTACATTCATGCATAAGATACTAAACATATGCTAAAAACCACTAATTTTTGCCATTGTGTAATTTTAATTCTTACTTATTACCTACCCTCTAAGTTGGTCTCAATTCTAACGGACACTGTGTAACGTCCCAACAATCAAACTTCAAATTCAAATGTTTTGTAAAACTGGTCTCCACAACACAGGGAATCCTACTTAATCCTAGTGTGGAGATCAGGGCCCCGTTTTATAAAGCTACAAGTCTTATACTTGTAGTAAAAACCTGGCACAAGTTAACAAGTGTAGACGCAAATTGGCCGTTATATTACTTTACTCTATGAATTACAAGCACTTGTTCGTAGATCATAGACAATCCATAGTGTTTTTTCATTTTTTAAGTGTAAAATCGCACAATTGTTATGGTACTACAAGTTGTAAAATTTTTTACCCAACTAAAGAGCTAGGTAAAATGAACTACAAGTGTAGATAAATTTACTGAAAGTGGGTTGTATTGGTTGTGTCACGTATTAATGAATGTTCAATTAGTAAAATTAAGTAAATGTGAATTAAATATCATTATTAAGCGGCAAATTCAACTTGATCTTAGCTTATGAATAATGAACGCATATCACAAAACCTAATAACATAACATAATTTGTACATAATTATTAATAAAATGTTTATATCTGTTAATGTGAGAACAGCCGTATATAACCATGACCCAACTTAATATACTTAAATAGCTTAGCATAAAAATAATGACGCCCGTGATCACCCACAACTTATTTATTTTCCCGCGGGAACATTTCATTTTCCGAAATAAAACGCATCTGTCCCGGTAATATACGTACCCATATTACCTAACTAAACTTCATCCAAATAGTTTCATTATTACACATTAATATGGCTTCAGAGCCAGAACAAACAGAATAGACTGTTTTATTAAGTTATATTATTATGTAGGGATTAATGTAAACTTGAAACCGGTTAAATACACTAATAAAGGGAAGCCAAATTAAAAAATAAGCTTTTTACCGTGACGCATATCCCCTACGTAGTCTGTGCCGTGACGTTTTATTCATAGTGGTGTGCAACTTGTAACATAATAATCTAGATTTTATACTGTACTTGGTCTGTTGTTCCATACCATGACGTTCGTAGTGTTGTTGTGTTTTTGTTTTGATTTAGTGTAAGTGATATACTTAAGTAAAGGATGATATTGTTATCGTTGCCATGTATTATTCGAAAATAAATCTAATCTAATCTAAAATCGAGATATCTCGAGACATCTTCATAATCGAATGATTTCATTATTATATCTCATAATCGCCCACCGCTACGTATCTGTCTGTGGTCCAGTGCTGCCAATTGCGGAGAAAATCCCCGATTTGCGGGGAACTGAGGGTTGCAGCGGGGAGAGCGCGGGGAATGACAAAAATCGGGGAATTCAGACCTTGTTTTTGTGGGTAAAAATATTTTTTTATTCTTGGTCATCCGAAGATAAAAAAGTGTTTCGCGGTCGCTTTGCTCGCACTTTTATAGTTTCTTGAAACCAGCGCGCTTGTACTGACATAAAAATTCTGCTATATTGTTTATAACACTGATTTGGTGCCAGCAGCGCAGCTCTGTTCAGCCTAAATGCCAGTATAAATTAAATTCCTTAACTATTGAATCATATTTATATTATTCGAGAATTGGTAATTATTATTGATTAACCCAAAATTTAAATACAAATTACTTAAGATGATTTATTGCACATGGGCACTGTGGAATCAATTGCTCAAATGGCCATACTTATTTTCTGGATTATAAAATGTGGCAAATACAGAAATTTTTCGCGCTCCTATCTCTCGGTATCATATTACACAGTCATTGCTGCTTTCAAAACTCCGCTGGCGACGCCATACTACCATCGCGCTGCGCCACCGAAAAGTTGTCTTAAGTTAGGATAGGACTTGGCTCTAAGTCGCGTCGTGTAGTTTTAGGGAAAAATAATCAGATGGATTTGGCCCAGGGAAGGCAAAGAGTATGTAAACTAACAAATAAACAAACAATAAACAGAAACAAAAAAAAAACAATTGCAATTAATTAATTAAAATTGAAACTATAATGCAGGGGGGCAAATCTGTGAATAGTAAGACTACGGACTTGGTCTAGATCTAAGTTGTATATAGTAGTATATTAAACAAATCATGTATAAAACGTAAAGTAAAACGTAGTGTTTTTGTTCCAAAAATGTCGTTTCGGTAAAATTAATCATAAAGTTGCGGGGAATTTCGGGGAATTGGCGAAACTGACTCGGGGAATGGAGAATTTTTAATTGGCAGCACTGCTGTGGTCCTACCTAAAAATCGTAATTTGTAAAAATGAAAAATCCTGTAATTGGGAAATCTTCGCTAAAAACATGTTAAAACAGTTGTACCTATGGTAATGGTTGTAGTTTTAGTGTAGTATATATATAGATACACAAAAAGAATACAAAACAAACGCTTGTAATACAGTCAAATACAGTAAAAGTATAATAAAGTGTGATTTGTATCTAAGTTGAATTCAGTTGAAATTGCTGGGACCATGTCTCTGTTCCGGAAGCCGAAGAAGATCCAGCGACGTATGTTTTGTGCCGATGACGATGAAGACGGAGAACCGGAGCCTCCGCCGCCACCTCTCATCAGTCAGCAGAAGCGAGAGAAGAAAGAAAACAAATCGGTAAAAGCCCCCAAGCTCCTGAGCTTTGCCGACGAAGGTAAACATTAGTCAAGCCTCCACAACCACAGTGTTCCAACAGAGTTAGTCTTGGTTTGGCATTTGTGCAGAAACAGCATCAGCTATGAACTGTCCAGATAAAATAGTATCAAACATTTTTGTATGGGGTTTGGCCTCTCCACAATCCGCCAATTAAAAAATTACGATTTACTGGCCAGTGATAAAACTAGTGTCAATCGATAGAAAAAAATATAGGGAACTAAGAATGTTCTATGACAAATCACCTAAGTGATATACTTTCTGAGATATGTGAGAATGAAATTATTATTTTTTAGACCAAACTTTACTTATTTTCGGAGTGCAAATATACAGTACCGTTCATAGCAAAGGATGACTAGCCATTCCTAACCGATTGGTGTTAAGAAACGTTTGCTGATGTCACTCTTTTGATGGGTGAACGCTACAAAAAGTGGTATTTACACACTTAATGTTTGCCACTTAACATTAAGCCCTTAATCCCGACTGTTGTTGTATTGTAAGACAATAGTCAATAAGCCATGTCAGAAGCCCAAGTGCCCATTTGCCTAAATGACAAAAAGATGTGCAACTATTGGATGGTTTAGAATAATTGCCTGCTACATTAATTTCAACATTCACACATAATACCGTCAAACAGCGACAACATCATCATCAACAGCCTGAAGACGACCACTATTGAACATAGGCCTCCTTTTTAGAGTCACTGGTTACTGAGCGGATTTGTCTTCCCATCTTCGTAGTTTTTTCATCCAACTCATTGGGAAACTATACTGAGGTTGTTGAGCATTGTGCTAAGATCTAGCTAGCACCTTCTCCGTTATGATTGTATTATCGACAAGGCGGAGATGAATAATTTCAAGCTTATTGCTCATCTATTGATGAACCATTTATTGTTCATCGCAGCAATAGTGTTTACAGAAGCGATGACTGATGGTACCGTGAGGTTATGATGGGGTGTATGGTAGCTGGCATTGTACCATTAATTTTTATATATGGGTGTTATATTGTATTCTATGTATGTATTTACAAACAAAAAAGTATATAAGTACTATATCAGTTATCTGGTTCCCATAGTACAAGCTATGCTTAGTTTGGGGCTAGATGGCGCTGTGTGAGGTGTCCACACATATTTATTATGCATTTATTTATTTATATGAACACATGTTGGCAGCATGTATTATGGAACAGTCCATTCATTATGATGTTTGACATGACTGTGTTTAATTTATTGTGTAAGGACATTAATGTCTGTTTGGAATGGATCTGAGTTATTGCCGCAGACTACTTCTTTTATAGACCATGAACCGGAAGACGCAGCGTAGGCCACTAACTAGGTGGACCGAAGACATGGTAAAAACTGTGGGGAGCCGATACCTATCTAAGATAAGCTACAGCATTTTACAATCTTTTAACTAAAATTTTGTAATTTCAGAGGAAGATTGTGAGGAATTCAAAGTAAAAAAGTCATCGCAAAGTAAGCGACTATCCAAACGTAGGGAAAAGGAGAAGAAGAAGGCTCCTGATGGTGATGATCTCAAAATTGACAAAGACATTGTCATTCTTGAGGTAAGGTCTTTCACAGGTACACAATACCTACTGCACTCAAATAAACTTCTATGTTTTTAAACATTTCAATGAAAGAAAAATGTACTTCTTTCTGTTTTGCAGCTAAAGTTGGTAAGTTTGTATAGTTCAGTGTCTTGGTATTCATATTTTAAGAAATAAATCACACAGTTATATCTTGAAGGTGCGTACCACCAGGCATGAGTTTATTCATTAAACTTGAAAAGTATTGGCCTTTGGTCTCTTATTATTTATTATAATATTAAAATAGCATTAAGTTACTTTATTACAATTCACTTTCATGTCAGATTTTTACAAGAGAGACACAGACCAAAAAATGACAATGAGTAGGGTTATTCAAATACTAGTATTTAAAGTTGAATTTTTTTGTTTGTTTTTAAATTTTACTTACTTTAAATAAAATTGATAATAAAGTCAGCTTATGCACAGGATGACACAAACCATGAAGACAAAAATCAAGAAAAAGAACAACCGAAGCCTAAGAAGAAAATAACTCTTGAGGGCTTGATCTTGTCGGGACGAGAAGCGTTGGCTGCAGATGGAGCTGGGGATATGTCAGAAAGTGGGGGGGAGGAGGAGGAGGATGAAGACAGCAGAGGGTTCCACCAGTACCGAGCCGAATCTGTCCGGGCAGCACTGGCCGTTGCACCGGGACACATTCCTGATGCAGCACTCATCCATGCCGCAAGAAAGACCCGACAGCAGGTATGAGAGGTGAGGGACTAGCGATGGCTGGCACCGACGTTGACCTAGTTATCTGGTTCCCATTGAAAGAGAATAATTTTATATGCTCGAGCTAAATTTTGTTGGAGTTGTTGGATGCTGTTGTGATAGATCAGTTTGGGTTTTCAAAATATTCATTGCAATATTATTGTTTTAAAGAATTGGAGATCTAATTTTGTTCTGCAACTTCTAAACCTCGCATAAACCTAGTAAATGGTTGGGTGGTCCAGTGTTTGAACAGTTATTGGTCTTCATGCCAAGCCATCTATGGTTTCTCATTAGAATGTTAACTGATGTATCCTGCGTACTACACATGTTTCTAAAATCTTTATTTGTAAAGAATTTTTAGATACATAAATACCGTGGCCACGGAGACTGGAAAAACCTACAGGTCTTGTGCAGAGCAAACATTGGGTGTATGCTAAATATGTTGATGTATTAAAGTTTTTCAATCACAGGTTTTGCACAATAAACACTTATGTTTATCACTGTTTTACCCGTAGTACTATTAAAAATATGGTAAGCATGATGTATGTTTTATATTTTAATTCTGCATTTACTAATGAATGGATGTCATTGGGGATTCAAATCAGTAATAACAAAATGTTGGGCTTAGGTGCACACATTTTGGTTCGATGTTTGTGCAAGCTTTGTGTTTTATTATAAAACATACTTGGGGTGCTTCAATTGTTTGTACTGTGTAAGCCCTCCTTATCTCTATGCAGAGGGTAAGTTTTTACTTGATTTTAGTTTAAGGGTCTTGATGGCCCCAAGTTCCTAGTTCTGGGAGACCTTCCCTCACACCCATACGCAGCAGATCTGTAATTGTCCATAATCCACCATGTTGGCCAAGTGTGTTGGTAGGTAGGGCAGGTTGGATGTTTAAACATTTATTGGACTTCTTATTTACCAACTGTTTGATTCTTTTCTAATTCCTGTAATTCAAGTTTCTTGGTACATTTGTTATTTTGGAATATTATTGATCATTTTATCAATATTATTTTTTACAGCTTTGTTTGTTGTATAAATTAGACTTAATATAGTATACTGGATTAGTGCAGCGCCACATTGAAATTACCCTCAGTATAGAAATTAAGTTGATAGGCCCATTGTGATAAGAATCTCAGGAGACAACAGTAGCATTTTGATGAATGAATGACGTGACGAGCCAGTTGATCGCCTGATGTTAAGCGACACGGCTGCCCGGCATCCTCCTTGATCCTTCGATCGATCCTTCCGCGTTAGTAAGAGAAGTGGCTATTTGCAAAGGTGAAAATAATTGAAGGCTGCCAGCCAAAGATTATCAATGCTGCCAGCGCTATGCGAGCCCAAATACACTTTATAGCTTTGCAGGAAGAGTAGCTAATTATTTGAATGACTGCAGAGTGAATCTTCTGTACCGGTACTATTAAGTCTTCTGTGGCACTGCACTAATCAAACTTCAGATTATACAACTCAATTCTGTTCCTAGGCGCGAGAGCTTGGCGACTTCATACCGGTGCCGTCGGAGGCGCCGCCCGGGGCGAGGCTAGTGCGAGAGGGAGAGGGCGATGATTCCGCTGATGAGGAAGAAGGACGGATACATGTCAGGGGATTGGACCTGCCCAGTGATAAGCCTAAACGTGAGTATAATATGTTCTTATAATTGAATGAGCAGCAAAGGTTCGGGTGGTGTGACCAAACAGCAGAAGAAAAATATATTATGGTCATTTTTGAATTATACTGGCTTACTTTTTTTAAAGATAATA
Organism: Ennomos erosarius; assembly: GCA_963580505.1. Taxonomy (NCBI): domain Eukaryota; kingdom Metazoa; phylum Arthropoda; class Insecta; order Lepidoptera; family Geometridae; genus Ennomos; species Ennomos erosarius. Next base: position 2,702,138 of record OY756978.1, on the reverse strand, counting down.
TAAGAAATTAAATTCAAACACATGACATTATTTATTTATTATTAATATTTATCACCAGGGGGCACAGCGGCGATGCAATCTGACGAAGAGATCAACAGCGAGGCAGAGGAATGGGAGGAGCAACAGATGCAAAAAGCTATGCCGGCCTTGCCTGACATTACTGGTAACTGATTTATCTTTAATATTTACTTAAGTCTGGTAGAATGGGGATTGTTCATAATTTTATTTGTTTTAATTACTAAACCATTTCACATTGAGTAACTTTTTTCATTATGTACAGGCAACGGGCGAAAATTAATGAACACCAGTGTTGACGTCATTAGACACAGTTTTCTCAGTTTCAATAATTAATTATGAAATATTTTACTTTACCTAATACTTAGAACCAAAAAAATGTTGGGTTGTACATCACGCCACTGTGTGAAAGATATGTCGCCGTCTTTTGGTAAAAACTGATTGTTTATAAAAAAACGTGGTTATTTATAAACCGTCGAATTATTGTAGTCAATAATAATTTATCTTGCAATAAAACGGATGAATGCAAAAAGACGGTGACAGATAGATATCAGATAGAGGTCGGATTTCTTGCACGTGGAACCCTGGCCTATGGCAATGATGGCCTGATATAAATAATGAAGTATATCGTGGTCCGTAGGTGAGGGCGAGGTGAACCCGTTCTCTGTGGCGCCGCCCCCGCCGCGACTATCCGAGGCGCCGGCGCACCTCCGCCCGCTCTCTGGGCCTACACTGCAGCTTACTACATCTGCGCAACTCGTCGAGGCACTTAGAAACAGGTATTTATCTGGTATTTATCCTACACGTCATTGAACATAGGCCTCCCCCAAACATCGCCAATTTGGGCGCTTATATGGGGGATTGCCATAATCACCACGCTAAAATACGCCTGCGCTGCATATAAACAATACTACTTTATATATTCTACAATATAAAGTACAATGTAAAAGGAAGCTTGTATTACGGCAAAAATTCAAAAGAACCAAAAAATATTTACATGGAAAAATTAAACCGACATCATTTTTCTTCGACTTGACAACTAAAACCTAATTATTTTTTTTACAAAATAAAAAAAAAACTAAAAATGAGGCTACAAACCAACCTCCGTGTCGCTCACAGTCCTGCTACCTTGTTCGTGTCGTTACCTCCTCAGACTGGAGGAGCTGCAGACGGGGCGGTCGCACACGCAGCAGCGGAAGGCGGAGCTGGAGGCCCGGCTGCTGGCGTCGTGCCGCGCGCGCTCGGCCTGCGCCGCGCGCGCGCGCCCGCTCGGCGCCGCCTACCGCCGCGCGCAGGCCGCCAGGGGGTACATCACCGACCTCGTCGAGTGTCTCGACGAAAAGGTACGTGGGGACCGGGTGGTGATCTAATTTGTATAAATAGGTGGTGATCGGTCGCATACTCTACAGAGAGACTTTAAAGCTTGTCGACTGTCTCGATGAAAATATAAGCAAGGAGCAGGGTGATCTAAGCTGTATAAATGTGTATAAATGGTGAAATAGGTGCAGTGACCAATCGCATATGCTACAGAATAAAGAAAGACTACCCACCACATTTAGTACCTGGGCGAGAAAGTAGCCTATAGCTTTATAGATTACAGATCCTGGTCCGGGTTGTGAAATTTACGCTTTATGTACTTCCGATAGGAAAACGACCTCGTCCAATATCTAGACCTAAACGTAATATTTCACAAAACAATTGTTCTCATACAGTACATCGGGCATCACCAAGGTTTAAATATAAGCTTCAAACTAACCATTGTGCATTGGTCCACCCAAGAAGAGAACAAAAACTTCCAGTATCGCTTTACGAACACAGTTATTTGGGTGGTGTATTTAGGTAACCTTTTTTTTTATTATTACGATTGACCTTTGTCGGTATTCAGTAGGTTTTGATTTAATAAACATTTTGTCTAAATCTCAGTCGGTCAATTCTCGTTGATTGGTTGATATGTTGTCAGATGCCGTTGCTGGAAGCGTTAGAGAGCCGAGCGCTGGCGTTGCACCGCCGACGCTGCGAGTTCTTGGTAGAGCGGCGCCGCGCTGACGTCAGAGATCAGGCTCAAGACGTGCTCGCACTTGCAGGTAATAATATGTTATTTTCTGTATAGCTTGAACCTGACAAAAGTATGCGATTTTCCATATTTGTTTTTGTGTGTTTTGTTTTGTGCAGAATGTGTACAACAAAAACGATGATTTCTAAATTAAAGTCTGGTGATAATAAGAAAGAGAGGAAGGGGACGACCGAAAAGAACATTTGTGGATCAGCTGAAGGAAAAGGCGAATGTCATGTCGTACCAAGAGCTAAAAAGGCTCGCAGAAAACCGTGAAGAATGGAAAGAACTCCACAGACAAGAGTGAAAGTCTTAAATGAAGAAGAAGAAGATAATCGATATAGGATTTACTATGTGATAGGCAATCGTAGCTTTTGGATACTTTTTATCATCATGCGAAAACGTTTAAATTGATTTGGATGACACGGTTTTTTTGTTTGCTTAACATCAACGTTAGCCTTTGATTCCAGAAAGGTCAGACGTAATAAACACCGGGATGTTTATTGATAACAATAAAAGAAATGCGTTAGGCATTTGGAATCGCGAACCGAGTTTGTGCGGATCTAAAACTCCGGCCTCTTTGTAACGTCCGTATTTATCCCGTCAGCCCGGCCGGGGTCGGTCCGTCCCCCGGAGCCGAGCGCGAAGGTGCGGCGTACGGCGGAGCGCGAGGGGCGGCGCCGCGCGCGGAGACTCCGGCGGGAAGCTGCGGGCGGCGCCGCGGCCGGCTCGCACCGGGACGGGGACTCCAGCGACGACGACCTGCCGCCCGGGGAGATGCAGCACTACAACACGGAGAGAGGTACGCTCGCCTAGGGAGATGTACTCCGCCTCGGTAGGAGATACAACACCGAGAGAATTACGCTCGGTTTAGGGAGATGTAGTCCGCCTCGGTAGGAGTAATGCTACACCAAAAAATATAAGTTTAAACGTAATATTACGAATTGAGTAAAACGGTAGATGGTAAAAAGGTGTCTCTGTATCGCGACAGTTCTGCATATCGGACGACACGGACATCGAAGCCGACTCCATGTACTGCTTATTTAAGTGCGGAGTGCGTCGTACCTGGACGATATTCTCGTTCATTCAACCGTCCTCCGTGTTCCAAATTCCGTTGATTAAAAACAACTGTTCCCCGATGTAACCAACGTGGCGTCCCGTTCCAGAGTCGATCCGTGCGGCCGCGGCTCACCTGTTCACGGACGCGCTGCCCGCGTGGCGCTCGGTGCGCGGCGTGTGCGCGCGCCTCGCCGCCTGGCGCCGCCGCGAGCCGCGCGCCTACTGTGACGCACACGCGCCCGCCGCGCTGCCCAAGCTGCTGGCGCCGTACGTGCGCCACCAGGTACCGTGCCCCACGTGACCTGGCGCCGCCGCGAGCCGCGCGCCTACTGTGACGCACACGCGCCCGCCGCGCTGCCCAAGCTGCTGGCGCCGTACGTGCGCCACCAGGTACCGTGCCCCACGTGACCTGGCGCCGCCGCGAGCCGCGCGCCTACTGTGACGCACACGCGCCCGCCGCGCTGCCCAAGCTGCTGGCGCCGTACGTGCGCCACGTGACCCACTAGGTAACGTGACCCACATGGGGCAACAGTGAACGTGACCCGCGTGAGGCACCAGGTAACGTACCCCACGTGAGACACCAAGTAACGTGACTCACCAGTTACGTGGCTCACATGGGACAACAGGCACCGTGGCCCACGTGATGTACCAGGTATCGTGACACACCAAGGCCTTGGTATCTTATGTCAAGAATGTCACAAATGTGGCACACTGCCTGTGTAATTTTCGATCTCAATCTCTAGAATTCAAGAAGCCTGATTAAGGATCAGAATTTGGTATTATTTGTTTAACTCTTCTTATATTACCGTTACTTCTGTTTTCAGCTGATCCTGTGGAACCCGCTAGCTGATGAAGACAACGAGGACTACGAAAAGATGGATTGGTACAAGTGAGCACAGTTTTTATTGGCCTTGAATTCCTACAACATGAATATATAACTGATGGATCTTCAACTTCCCCAGATGCCTGATGATGTACGGCGTCCGCGATGAGAGAGTAGAAGACGACTCATCTGACTCGGAGCCCGAGGACGTGGACGGAGCCCCGACCTGCAGCGAGGACTCCGTGCGCGAGGATCCGGACCTCATGCTGCTGCCCACCATGCTGAACAAGGTAGTGCTGCCTAAGGTTACAGGTTAGTGATAGCGTACATTCTTAAACATTTCTTTCAATCAACTTCTTTCTTTTCTTAATATTTTCAGGGTCCACAACTCTGTGTTTAATTAAAACGGTACTCTGCGGACTAATTTGTAGTTACGTATCTCGCAGCAAGTTTGCTGAACAGAAAGCAACATTGGATTTGTAAAGAGTGAGTGGTCCACCAT